>OY728148.1:1933227242-1933852242 GCA_963277665.1 Viscum album
CAAAAGTGCAACCAAAAACTTCACTTTCTTTACAAGCACAATTAAAACTCATTATTTGCAGCAATTACCAGAGGGGATAAACATTATAAACAGTATTTTATGCCTTATTACAGATCAATAAAAACAACTAAGTATTTATAGGGCATCCCCAAATAAACAAACAAAACACTTCTTTGGAAAACCCCCAATTTCACACCAAATTGGCATTTTAAATTCAATTGCAATGGAAACATCATTAGAACCAATTTTTGTAGCAATAATAAAATTATATAAATCTGAAAATATGATAAATACAGCATGATAATACAAAAAGATTGCATCAACATTGGAATCACCTACCAAATCAAATGAAACCATTGAATCCTTTGTGCGAAAACACAAACGCACCACCGCCGCACCTCAAGAAGGGTAGATCAAACCTAAAAATAGAAAATTAGACCAAGAAAACCCAAGGTTAAACCTTAGGTTTGAACCCCTACCCACTGGTCATTGTTCACTTCAATAAAAAGGGAGGAAACCCTAAACAAAATTGAATGAAAACCTAATCAATTTGAAAGGGGAAAAGAAATGGACAAACTTACTTGAGAAATATAGAATGAATCTCCCCAAAACACTAGTATCTGAAATTTAAAACGGCCAAAACTCAGGGGATGGTCTCTCAGGAATTATTAGGTCATTTAGGAATTGGAATGGAGGGAAAAGATTAAGAATATAAGGAGTTATGAAAGTATCAATTTACCTCTCCAAAATCTGGACGATTTCTGAAATCCAGAAAGTTTCGACTATTTTCGCGACTCTATCGAGCTCCAAATTGTGGGAGGAGGGCATGAGGTCGCGTCTGGGCTTTTTAGGGTCGATAGGGAGGTGGAATCACCGAAAACTCCATTTTAATGAATAAGATATTAATAAATTAATGAAACAATTTAAAACTGGAAAATGGGCCTTCGGGTTGGCCCAATTCTCAAATAAAAACAAAAATCCCCCATGCTTATGGATTTATAAAGGCCCCAAATTTAAATTTGGGGTTAATATATCAGGGTAGAACAATTAGGAGTTGGAATGAGTCAAAAATATTAAAAATTGAAAAAGTTATAAATGAAACAAAATTTATTTTTAAATCTGGAATTGGGCTCGCAGTTTGGCCCAATTCATGAAAAGTCACCTATTCTCAATAAAACCTTTGGAAACCAACAAAACAAATCATGAGTGGAAAATAAATTTAAAATAAACCTAAAATAGGTTACGTACGTGACAAAGAGGGTTACTCCCTACGTATGAAAGTTATGAATGCCTCAAGTTACCTTTATGTCTTCATGATTTCTATGATTTATTCATGATTTTTTGAGGTATGTTAGAGTGCCTATGTTTTATGGGTAATGTATGATTTCATTCTTATGTATATATGAACTCATGTTTCCTTTCCATATTTTCATAACCCTTACTGAGCTTTTTATGCTCATCCCAAGTTTTTGAAATTTTTTTCGCAGGTCAAGGGAATGGTACATGATGTGATGATAGTTTCAAGGATGTGTCAAGAAAGAATCAATGTTTTATTATAAATATGTTTCCGTTGATGGGAAGAATGAATACTGTCTTTTATGTAACCACTTTGTTTAAATGTGGAATGTAATGCAAGTTTCATGATCTAATTCTCTAAAACTCTAAACCTGAAAAGATCCTCATTGTGTAATCTTGTAATAACTCAAGATTAAGTAAGGTTTAAGGCTGGGGCCTCATAATAAACATAGTTATAAATAAAATTAAGAGATCATGATTTGTATAATGGTTGATTTATTGAGTGTAAAATAAATTTACCTATGACCCTAGGGGAACAAAGTCCTTGAGTTGGTCTTGGCTCAAGTCGTAACATGCCTCTACTGACCTTTGTCTATTCTATGTTGATTTCACCTCAACTCAGTTCTTGAACCTCCTCCTCGCCTTTGATATCCATCCTTTAGATATATTAAATCACACATATTTTATGGGAACCATTGGAATGGTTAAATAGGTTTACCTAACGGGAAAGATAGACATGTTGGTCCTATATAATAAAGGGGAATATATGACTTTAATTCCATAATTTTTATTTAATTATTAATCACATTAAATTAAAATATTATAAATGAAGCCCCTATATTGTTTATTCCTTCAAACTATCAGTCATTTACATAAAAAAATTACATATTTAAAATAGTGAACAAACATTCATTTCAGTCATTTTTATTATGATAAATTTAAAAAATAAATTAATCACATTATTAATTGATTCATTCATTTATTTTGTTATCCATCCAAATATTCGATGAGATTTCTATAAAATATAATTTTGTGGAAATTAAAAAAAATAATTTTTTTATAAAATTAATTATGTACAAAGATTTCACATGTCTGAACTACCCTTAATATTTATTGTTATGTGCTGTGAACTCACATGACATAGAGCATAAATGACATGTCACATAATTACATGGTTTTTACTGTAAAAAAATAAAACACCAACACATATTTAATTATACATCAAGTACCAATTTTAATTCACATGGAGTATATGATAAGTAAGGACCGTACTCAATGTGTAGTTATGAATTTAAAATGGAATTTAAGTAAGCATTCACTATTTTATGAAATCAATCACACAAAATTTACTATTTATTAATGACACATGAACACATGTGGATTAGGTTTAAAGTAGTAATTAATTAATTACCTATTTTTTATTTCAATTAATTACCTGGTCTATAGCCAGACGTGGATTGTACTCAACATATACATGTATACATTACATGGTGTGTACAACTGGATACACGTGATGTATCGTTATTCACAATACATACTTTGGAAAACAACATTTATTTGGCGTAGATGTTTCTATACACATCATGTAATTCCATATTCCTATGTTCCTTGAATTGAAATCATTACACATCACTAAATTAGTGAACTATGCATATTTGTCAAGAACCGTCCACCGAGGCCCGTGCCGTGACTACCCCATGCCTACGTTCGACAAGCCAGGGGTTGGGGACTAGCACCAGAAATATGTATCCCTAAAATGGGAAGGAATTACCGATTAAACTTTACAAACACACTACCCAATAACAAAAAAATATACAACCACAAAGTAAAACTGTATTAGTATAAGAGTGTAGTGAAAGTAAAGTTTCCGGAATACCAGCCCAACTAAAAAGATACAACCAATTGAGAACAAAAAACATCTCATGAGATCATCCATCGAGGATCATACTTGAAGGATAGGTAAAAATTATCTCCTCAGCTCTCCACATCACCTATCACCAGAACCCCCTTCCACTATCAAGACCTAGCTCCCCAAGTCTCAGTGAAGGCTACTTGTCATCTACACAAGACACAACAAGGTGCGGGTGAAGCCCATGCAGGGGTGAGTATAACAATATCATGTAGGGACCCCATGACCCCTGAAGGTCTCTCAAAATTCCACAAAGGAAAACCAAATGCTTGATCTCAATCAGAACGCACAAAGAAAAAGACACAGATTAAACTAGGTATAAGTGAGTACAGTAGTACAGATGATTAACTGTGGGGCTTGATCATATTACTCTATCAAGAGGCTCTGCTGCTGACCCACACAGGATCGTCAGTTACTAACCGCCGCAATACCCACACATGATCAATATGTACTAACCCCTGATATAAACACACATGATCGATAGGTGTTTATTCACATAGAATCATTGGGTGTTGACTCACACAGAATCCCTAGCTTCTGATTCACCAAAAATCGCTTGATGCTAATTCACACATAATAGATGGGTAATGATTCACATATAATCACTGGGTGCTGATTCACACAGAATAGTTGTGTGTTGATTCACACAAAATTGATGGGTTCTAATTCACACAGAATCCCTCGGTGATGATTCACATAGAATCACTGGGTGCTGATTCACATTGAAACTCTGGGTGCTGATTCACATATAATCGTGGGGTTCTATTCATTTCTCAGCCATACACAGGATTCCCGCTCATAGTACACTTGTCTCTGGGATAAACCGCTCATCAAGACATCAGACATATTTAGACTGGCATGAAGTCCCACAATGAAGTAACCCAATGAATATCTATGTCATAAGGGTTTCAACTCAACATACAATACATCAACTGAATGCCCAGTAAGTAAGTTATTGGCATTTTAATGCAGAGGGCCCAGTTTGATTCTGAGTCAATCCATCCTAGCCATACTCCAAAATTCTCCAAAACACGTTTGAAATATGTCAAACGGACCTTCTCACTCCATGTATCCCAGCGGCGTAGACGGTTCGTCAAAAATATGTCTGGTTCACATGATATGGCCTTTTAAGTGTTTCTGGGCCCGAGAGGGGTCCAGGTCCTATCAGACATGGTTCGGGCCGGCCCGACCCGGTTCGGGCCACCCGACATGGTCAGGGTCTGACCCGGCCTGACCCGAAATAGATTGGGCCACGACGGGCTCGGCCCGCTGGGCCATGGACCGGTCCAACCTGTCGGATGGGCGTGGTCCGCGGGCTGACGCGGCCCGCTGCGCTGGCGCGACTCGCTAGCCGGGTAGCTGCCCAACTTCCCGAATGACTAAAAAAGAGTTGTTCAGCTCTTCAATTTGCAGAGCCACGTTGCGCTGCCATGTTGTCCATGGGACCCTTGGGACATGGGTCCCCCTCCGCCATGACTCTGATGCCACGACCCCCTTTCACCGAAATGCGCGATGATGCACCACCTCTCCAATGTGGCCAACCGAGTGTTGGCTACCCCTTCGGGTTCACTGTGGTGCCAAGGGGCACCACCCTCTTCCACGTCCGGCGAACGCTGTGTAACACCCAAGATTTGTATGAGAAATATTTTGTTTTTATGTTATATACATCATCAAAGGAATCTTTCACTACACACAACACTAGCTTGGCTTTCTTTACACACAATCACAGACTTCCTCGATAGCTTGCGTTGTACGCAATACCGGGTTTCACTAAACAATGATATGCTATTAAAATATTATTAAAACTAGCCGTTATGAATAGTAATACCCAATTTTTGAAATTTTATAAATTTTATCATTCAAAATGGACTTCATTTTTGGATTCGGAATATCGAAAATATCCTAGGGTGAACTTTCGGTATTTTTCTGAAAACTTTCAATTTCTGATGAATAGTGAAAACACTGGGTTACTATTTAAAAACCGAATTTTTATTTAAATTTTTATTTATTTTATTTAAATTTATTTTATGTGAAAATTGATACATAATACCTATATAAGTTCAAAGTAATTCATTAGAGTCATTTTATAATAATTTTAGAAATATAAAAATTTTATTGAACTTTTCACCTTCTTTTACCCACCTCCTAGGAGAATTTGCAAATTTACATAAAACATAATTTTACTGCTTCTGTGAGTGGAATTTCTAAAATCCGAGAGACACGGTTAATATCAAGGACTAAAATATGGTTCAATGAGATGCAAATAATTTTTGGTGAATAGTAACATTTTACTTTTATTTACCACGGTTAAAAGTAAATAGGGTAATTAAGGGTAAACATGATATTATTATTACCCTAACACATGTCCTAATTCTATTAGATAAGTGTAATTCGACCAAAAACAACCTTAGGAATACAATATGACCATTTAGGTCCACTTGGTTTTGATTAGGACATTTATTATTTTTTTATTTAAAGAAGGGTTAAAATAGTTAAAATACATGTTTAATAACTAACAAAATTTTAATATTGGGTTATAAATAAGATAAATTAGACTATATTTATTCATTATAAATATAAAATTATTTCCTACATAATGGTATTTTATTTTAAATTTTTAGACCTTAAATAAGTTAATTTAATTTTGACACAATGATGAAGCAATAATTACCTTATTAATTAAATATTAAAATAATTGATATTATAAATTCCAAAATAAATGTAATCTGAGACTTTTTATGAACTCCACTAATTTTCTAGGTTAATATGACATGTTAGTATTGATTTAATTTACTTTTTTCGAACTAATAACGCTGTTATGATTTTAACAAAAATCAATTACCAAATAGTGTCAAAATTGACATAAAATAGTTTCTAAAACAAATATTATATTATTTGTTGTTATTTTATTCTTAAAAATGTAATGTTCAGCCAAATGACTTAGATAAGGATATATATATTACTAATTAACAACTTGGGGTTCGTTTGGATAGTTATATTATGTTTATTAACCTTATAGTGTAAGAAAACAAGAAGACACGATAAAAGTAAAATTATTTAACTTAAAGTTAAATCTAAATGATAAGGTTAAAATAGAAACCTAAACATGTCTAAATTATATTGGATGAGAGTATTTTGACCCATCCCCACCTTAGATTCAAAATAAATCAATTTGGAGCTATTAAAAACCGAATATGACTTTATAATAAAATAAGTTTTTAAGTTTTTCCTAAAGTTCCCATCTCCTCCCTTATAATAGGTCACCTCCTCCCTCTCCTCCTCACACCACCTTGAGCCTTCAAGGTCGGCCAAACCCTACCAATTTATCTTCTCCACTTCCATAGAAACACCCTAGAGGTCCTGGTCTTCTTCAAAGACCATCTTTAGTGCCCTAAGAAGAGGTTAAGAAGAAGCGCTTCAAAGAATAGGTAATGTTTGTTACCGATTATTTCAACTTTATTTCTTCTTCTACTTCTTCTTCTTTAGTTGTTTCATTATGAAGTAATAAAATCAGTATCACTAATATAATTATATTTTATTATAAGTCTGAAACAACCCTATTTCACCTTCTATCCATCCTACCGAAAATGAAATCATCGCATGTGCGTACATACGGAATACCATCTCCAAACCGTGGTGTAATCTGTTTTCCACCACCACATTACATGGATGGGTATAATGGTGTAAAGAATAACTATATATGATTTTTGTAAAGTTATTTTGATTATGAAATATTATACATACACTTCAATACAATTCCACGATCATGGGAAGGATATCATCGCTCGTGCCTACATATGGCCTACCGTGTCCACGATGTGATGCGACTCATTCTACATGATCTGAAATGCATAATTATTATATAAATGAAATGAATGAATAAATATTATATATATTACACCAATACCATTCTGGAAATGAGGTATCTGTAACCTAAAAAGATGAATAAGAATTTATTCGACAAAACACGCATAAGAACAAAAAGCAATAAACACCCAAATAACAAGTAGAAATGAAATATTACCAATAAGAAGCTAAGAATATGACCATATATGATATCATAACAATGATTAAGATTTTATAAGAAGTAAATAACATTATTTAAATCATTATACAGGAGGTTTGTACACGTACGAAGCAAATCGGACTTAAGGTAAGGGAAAATCTTGCAATCTCAATTTTTATCCGAGATTGTTTATACTTCGGTAATTACAGGGGCATATTTATCATAAACATCCTTGTTTCTTCAATATTTAATATTATTTATATCCTCTTACAATTTTTGAAATAAATTTTTTCCCTTCGGTGAGTTTTTTTAAAATATATGAAAGGAATCTTTTGTCGTACGAGGTACTTTTTGGCTTTTCCGGCCAAAGTATGAGAAGAATGTTTTTTTAACTTATACGACCCGAATGGACTTTTAGAACATTATTTACATGAAGCTTCCTTTATAAGTTATCAAGTTTATTTTAAATCAACATCTTTTAGTTTAAAATTGTATGTCATTTTAATAAAGTAAATATGTTTTTTTGAAGTAGAAAGGACATTTTCCTCAAGAATGAAGTTCAAGTGTTTTATCAAAATTATCGTTCATCTAAGATAATATAGGGTTATGTTTCTATCCCTAGTTTTACATTGATTTGATTATGTTATGATGGAATTATTTTTATGATGTCCTTTTATCTTATATGGATTATGTTATGATGGCATAATGTTTAATAATCTCATTTTTATTACATGGGTTATGTTATGTTGTATGATTTATGATATTGTGGAACAAATAATAGTGGTATAATTATGAGATGGGTGGGACCTATATCTCCCTCTAATGCATTTTGTAAAGATTTATATCTCATGATATGACATGGCTATAATGACAGGTTAATCTGGTTTAGTGATACATGACTGAAACAAGGAGTGAACTCGGTTCAGAAATGGACTTTGTCCGCTAAGATAGTCTTGGAAATGAGTCTTGACTAATAAGAAATGATTCTCAATGATTATGTGTGTATGCAAGAAAGTTTCATGTTTTATTTTATGATTATTGGGATTACATTTCACTACAATGATTTATACCATGTTATGAAATTATGATCTCTTTTGCAGGTTAAGATTTCCAAAATTGTTATGTTCTTATGAATATGATGTGATTGATATTTCTTTTTTTTAACCTTACTGAGCGTTTGAGCTCACCCTTTTGTATGTCTTATTTCCCCAGGTCAGGAAGAAGGTTATTAAGTAGGATATGCCAAAAGGGACTCTATATATAATGCTTTATGAACCATTTGTCTATGTTTCCCAGTTTCTAAAGACACTATACATATACGGTCCTTTCATGGTTTTGTTATATGTTGTAATAAGTGTGATTCAATTCTGATGTAATAACAATTTATGCAAAGTATGGGTTGTTATAGTTGGTATCAGAGGAAAATGAGGTAGGAATGTATCTGATCCTTTGGAACTCTCACATGTGAGCGTTGGACGAAGCATGGATCTCCGCCGAAGGGCTTCATGAGGAAATGGCTGCCCCTGGGGATGGTGGTGTGTCCCTCCCAAGGGGTGTAGCCACCCATGGAGTGTGATGATAGGTATCGATTATAGTCCACATGAAGTAATTTTAGACTTTTATAGTTGGTATCAGAGGAAGGTTATAGTCAACCCCTGGAAACTAGGATGTGAAAGCCTTAGTAAGGATACATCTAAGCATAGAACAAAATCTTAGTGTTTTAGAAATGGCCATAAACAACCAATGATAAGACCTTAAGTGTGAAATTTTATCTTGATTATGTGGTTTACCTTTTATAATTAGTGTTTCTCACATTATTATTCTTGGTTTTAGTCAATGGCTGGATCCCAAAGGAACAGTGTTAATGCGGAATGTGACAGGCAATGCAATGATTGTCCCTCTGAGCAAACAAATGGTATGGGAGATGGAATGTGAAATCTTGTAGCCATGCTCACACAAATTTCTCAAGATATGAATCATTCAGGACATCCAAACGGGAAAAGGAAGGAGCAAAATTCTGTTGAATCCTTCATGAGGTAGCGCCCACCCTCATTCAGCGGGACTACTAATACATTCGTTGCTAAACAATGGATCGGTACTACTGAAAAGATATTTTCAGTTCTTTAATGTTCTGAAAATGATAAAGTCATCTTAGAAGTATATAGTTTGGAAGGTGATGCTGATCAATGGTGGAATCTTATAAAAAATATGAGGCAAAGAGATGAAATTGAGTCCATGGAATGGGACAAGTTCAAGAACTTAATTTTCAATAAGTACTTCCCTCGTATTCTTAGAACAAATATGGAGAAGGAGTTTCTTGAACTGAACTAAATGGATGATGAATCTGTTGGTACCTATGAATAAAATTTTACAAGACATTCAAGGTATGCTTCTAGTATTATTATCCAACCTGAGAGTAAGATCGATCGA
The DNA here is from genome assembly GCA_963277665.1 of Viscum album. NCBI lineage: Eukaryota > Viridiplantae > Streptophyta > Magnoliopsida > Santalales > Viscaceae > Viscum > Viscum album. The sequence continues at coordinate 1,933,236,884 of OY728148.1, forward strand.
TTATTTAGGGGCTTAAAACAATGTCTTCAAAGGGCATTAGCCATAAGGGACTTCAATAACTATAAGGAAATCATTCGATGGGCTCTCAAGGTTGAGATGGAGATTGGAGTAACCCATCAGTCATATGCATTTGATAAGAAGAGGAAAATGGAATTCAAAAGAAAATCTAAAGACCACATTGAAAAGAATATGAGTTTTCCCTTATGCTCAAAATGTGGAAAGAAACATGGAGGGAGTTGTCTTAAAGGGACAAGTAAATATTTCAAATGTGGAAAAGAAGGTCATCAGGCATTTGAATGCCGCAATGATGGGAAGAAGATGTATAATGACGTGAACAAATAAAAGGCTACACAGAGTACACCTCCTACACTTCAATGTTACAAGTGAAAGGGAATGGGGAATTATTCTAATCAATTCCCTAATCCAAGGGTTGTTGATGATGATCAAAGACAACAAGATCTTAAGGCTAAAGACAAAGGAAAGTCACATGCAATTTCTATCAGCAATGTGGAGTATGATAACAAAGTGGTGAAAGGTACACTTACCATCCACTCTAAAGTAGAAAATGTTTTATTTGATTCTATATCCACCCACTCTTTTATTTCTGACGAAATTTCTAAGGGTATCGCCATATTACCTCAACAATTAGATGTTGAGTTAGCTGTGACAACCCCTAATGGCACAACAATCGCATCAAAAGTTTATAATTATTCTTCTATTGATGTTTGGGGTAAAGTGCTTCGGGAAAATCTTGTGATCCTTCCTATAGTGGAATTTGATGTGATTCTTAGCATGGATTGTATTTATTTATAGGGATCTCATATAAATTTCCAAAGAAGGGAAATCACATTTAATATTTCTGATCAATCTACTATCATCTATCGATGCAAGGATGAATATAACCTTATGGTGGAAATTTCTTCCATATTATGGGTCTTGATTCCACTAAATGAAGGTTATTTATGTCAAATGGTTGGTTAGAAACTAACGATTAAGAATATGCCCATTGTACAGGAGTTTGATGATGTATTTCCGGAGGAATTGCAAGGTCTTCCACCAAATCGTGAAGTTTAGTTTTCAATAGAAGTCATACCAGGTGATTTGACTATTTCAAAGGCACCATATAGAATGGACCCAATTGAGTTGCAGGAATTGAAGAAACAACTCCAAGAGAATCTTGATAAAGGATTCAGACACCCTAGTGTGTCACAATGGGGAGCACCTGTTCTGTTTGTTAAGAAGAAAGATAGATCAATGAGACTCTGCATTGAATATTGAGAAATTAAAAAGATCACTATCATGAACAAATATCCTCTCCCACAAATTGATGACTTATTTGACCAACTACGTGGAGCTCAATACTTTTCCAAGATTGATCTTCGTTTTGGGTATCATCAATTAAGGGTCAAAATGGAAGATATAACAAAGACGACTTTCCGTACAATGTATGGACGCTATGAATTTATAGTGATGCCATTTGGTCTTACTAATTACCCTACTATCTTCTTGGATCTAATGAATAGAGTCTTTATGGACTATCTTGATCAGTTTGTGGTAGTATTTATAGACGATATTCTTTTCTATTCAAAGAGTAAGGAAGAACATGAAGATCACCTGAGAATTGTATTGAAGACCCTGAGAAAGGAGAAGATTTACGCCAAATTTACCAAGTGTGAATTTTGGCCTCAAAAAGTTGCATTTTTGGGTCACATAATCTCAAAAGAGGGGATATTTGTGGATCCAGAAAAAATAGAGGTTATCGAAAGATGGTCGAGACCAACAACAGTAACTGAGATCCAATGTTTTCGTGGTTTGGCTGGATATTATTGACGTTTTGTGAAAGGGTTTTCATGATTATCTAATCTAATCACCAGGTTTACTCGAAAAGGAGTTAAGTTCATGTGGAAAGAGGAATGTGAAGAGAATTTTAAGGAGTTAAAAAGAAGGTTATCCAGCGCACCTGTGCTCACACAGCCTTGTAGTGGAGAAAGGTTTGTGATCTATAGTGATGCATCCAGGAAGGGATTGGGGTGTGTTCTAATGAAAAAAGATATGGTGATAGATTATGCCTCACGGTAGTTGAAAATCCATGATCAAAATTTCCCAAATTATGATTTGGAGTTAACTGCGGTAATCTTTGCATTAAATATTTGGAGGCATTATCTTTATGGAGAAAGGTGTGATATTTATACTGATCATAAAAGTTTAAGTATATTTTCACACAAAAGTAACTGAATATGCGCTAAAGAAGATGGTTGGAGATGATTAAAGATTATGACTGCTCAATTCATTACCACCCTGGGAAATCAAACAAGGTGGAAGATGCATTAAGTCGACAAGGCCATGCTAGATTATCCATGATGAGGATCTCAAAAGATCCAATATTATGGATTTACAAAGGATGGATCTTGGAATTATAATGGAAGGGGGAAAATATTATCTTTCTCAAATGAATGTTCAACCATATATACATGAGAAGATTAAAGAGGCACAGAAAGAAGATGTAGAGTTACAAAAGAAGGCGAGAAATGTTCCTGAATTCAACCTTGATTGTGATCAGAGAATAAAGTTCAGAAATCGGGTTTGTGTTCCTCCCATCCTAGAATTAAAGAAGGAGCTGCTGGATGAGGCTCATAGTTCTTCATTCTCTATTCATCCTGGAAGCGGGAAGATTTATAGGTACTTGAAAGAGTACTTCTGGTGGGATGTCAAGAAAAGAGATATTGCTGAATATGTCTCTCGATGCTTGGTTTGTTAGCAAGTTAAAGTTGAGAGACAGAAGTCTAAGAGGATGTTACAACCATTACCCATACCCGAATGGAAATGAGAAAACATCACTATGGACTTTGTCACCAGACTTCCTAAAACATCCAAAGGCAATAATTCTATGTGGGTCATAGTTGATCATCTTACAAAGTTTGTACACTTCATTCATATTAGAGAAGATTTCTCTCTGGATCAGCTTGCCGGGATATATGTAAAGGAAGTGGTAAGATTGCATGGGGTACCACTTTCCATTATATCTGATCGGGATCCGAGGATTACCTCAATGTTTTGGAGAAGTCTTCAGTATAATCTAGATTTAGAGTTGAGTTTCAGCACTGCTTATCATCCTATGACAGACGGTCAGTCTGAGAGGACAATTCAAACTCTAGAAGATATGCTGAGAGCTTTCTCTATGGATTTCAAAGGAGGTTGGGATCAACACCTACCTTTGGTGGAATTTTCTTATAATGATATCTTCCACTCCAGTATTCAGATGGCTCCTTATGAAGCTCTCTATGGAAAGAAATGCAGGACTCCAACTTTCTAGGATAAAGTTGGGGAAAGAAAGATATTAGGACCTGATATTGTTGATGAGATGACAGAAAAGGTCCGATCTATTCAACAAAACATAAGAGCAGCTCAGATTCGACAAAAAAGTTATGCCAATAACCGAAGAAAATACCTAGAGTTTGAAGTGGGTGATAAAGTGTTCTTACGAATATCTCCTTGTAAGAGAGTAATGAGATTTGGAAAGAAGGGAAAGCTGAGACCTAGGTATATAGGTTCTTTCAAAATACTGGATCATGTTTGGAAGGTAGCTTACCGATTGGTGCTTCCACAGAATCTCTCTCAAGTTCATGATGTGTTCCATGTAGATCCCCTGAGAAAGTACATACCCGATCCTTCACATGTACTCAGCTCAGAAGTTGTACATCTAGAGCAAGATCCTTCTAATGAAGAACAACCGATAGAGATTCTAGATCGTAGCGAAAAAGTCCTACGGAACAAGACCACTCTCTTGGTGAAAGTTTTATGGGGGAAACACCAATTAGAAGAAGATACATGGGAGCTTAAGGATATGATGAGGGAGAGGTATCCTCGTCTGTTTGTTACCAAGTGACGAATTTCGAGGGCGAAATTCATTTTAAGGGGGGTAGAATGTAACACACGATAATTTTATGAGAAATATTTTGTTTTTATGTTATATAAATCATCAAAGGAATCTTTCACTATACACAACATAATCTTGGCTTTCTTAACACGCAATCACAACCTTCCTCGATAGCTTGCATTGTACGTAATACCGAGTTTCAGTAAACAATGATATGATATTAAAATATTATTAAAACTAGTAGTTATGAATAGTAATACCCAATTTTTGAAATTTTATAAATTTTATCAATCAAAATGGACCTCATTTTTGGATTCATAATATCGAAATTATCCTAGGGTGAATGTTTGGTATTTTTTTGAAAACTTTCAATTTTTGATGAATAGTGAAAACACTAGGTTACTATTTAAAAACCATATTTTTATTTAAATAACTATTTATTTTATTTAAATTTATTTTATGTGAAATTTGACACATAATACCTATATAAGTTCAAATTAATTCATTGGAGTAATTTTATATTAATTTTAGATATATAAAAATTTTATTGAACTTTTCACCGTGTTTTACCCACCTCCTAGGAGAATTTGCAAATTTACACAAAACATAATTTTACCACTTCTGTGAGTGGAATTTTGAAAATCCAAGAGACACGTTTAATATCATGGACTTAAATGTGGTTCAATGAGATGACAATAATTTTTGGTGAATAGTAACTTTTTATTTTTATTTACAACGGATAAAAGTAAATAGGGTAATTAAGGGTAAAAATGATATTATTATTGCCCTAACACATGTCATAATTCTATTGGATATATGTAATTCGACCAAAAACAACCTTAGGAATAAAATATGACCATTTAGGTCCACTTGTATTAGATTAGGACATTTATTATTAATTTATTTAAAGAAAAGTTAAAATAGTTAAAATCAATATTTAATAACTAAATTTTTTTTAATATTGGATTATAAATAAGATAAATCGACTATAATTATTCACTAGAAATATAAAAATATTTCCTAAATAATGGTATTTTACTTTCAATTTTTATACATTAAATAATTAATTTATTTTTGACACAATGATGATGCAGTAATTACCTAATTAATGAAATTTTAAAATAATTGATATTATAAATACCCAAATAAATGTAATTTGAGACATTTTATGAATTACACTTATTTTATAGGTTAATATGACATGTTAGTATTGATTTAATTAACTTTGTTTGAACAAATAATGCTTTTATGATTTTCGCAAAAATCAATTACCAAATAGTGTCAAAATTGACGTAAAATAGTTTTTTTAAAATATTTTATTATTAATTGTAATTTTATTCATAAAAATCTAGTATTATTCCCAATTACATATATAATGTTATATATATTAATAATTAACAACTTGGGGTTCTTTTGGCTTGTTATAGTAAGTTTATTAACCTTATAGTGTAAGAAAACAAGAAGACACAGTAAAAGTAAAATTATTTAACTTAAAGTTAAATCTAAATGATAAGGTTAAAATAGAAACCTAAACATGTATAAATTCAATTGGATGAGAGGATTTCGACCCATCCACACCTTATCTTCTAAATAAATCAATTTGGAGCTATTAAAAACCGAATATGACTTTATAATAAAATAATATTTTAAGTTTTTCCTAAAGTGCCCCTCTCCTCCCTTATAAAAGGGCACCTCCTCCCTCTCCTCCTGACACCAAATTGAGCCTTCAAGCTCGGACAACCCTGGACAATTTCTCCTCTCATCTTCTCTAGAAAAATTCTATAGGTCCTGGTCTTCTTCAAAGATCATCTTTAGTGCCCTAAGAGGAGGTTAAGAAGAAGCGCTTCAAAGAAGAGGTAATGTTCGTTACCGATTCTTTCAACTTTATTTCTTATTCTACTTCATCTTATTTAGTTGTTTAATTATGAAGTAATAACATCAGTATCACTCATATACTGGTATTTTATTATAAATATGGAACAACCCTATTTCACCTTCTATCCATCCTACGGAAAATGAAATCACCGCGCGTGCGTACGTACAGAATACCGTCTCCACGCTGTGGTGTAATCTGTTTTCCACAACCAACATACTTGGATTGGTATAATGGTGTAAAGAATAACTATATATGATTATTGTAAAGTTATTTTTATTTTTAAATAGTATACATACACTTAAATACAATTCCACGATCATGGGAATGATATCATCGCTCGTGCATACGTACGGCCTACCGTCTCCACGATGTGATGCGACTCGTTCTACATGATCTTAAATGAATAATGATTATATAAATGAGTTGAATGAATAAATATGACATATATTACACCAATAAAATTCTGGAAATGAGGTATCTATAACCTAAAAATGAGAATAAGAATTTATTCGACAAAACACACATAAGAACAAAAAGCAATAAACACCCAAATAACAAGTAGCAATGAAATATTAATAATAATAAGCTATGAATATGACCATATATGATATCATAACAATGAGTAAGATTCTGTAAGAATCAATAACATTATTTAAATCAGTATACAAGAGGTTTGGACATGTACGGAGCAAATCGGACCTAAGGTAAAGGAAAATCTCACAATCTCAATTTTTATCCGATATTGTTTATACTTTGGTAATTACTGGGGAATATTTATCATCCACATCCATGTTTCGTCAATATGTAATAATATTTATATCCTCATACATTTTTTTAATTCCAATTTTTCCCTTCTGTGAGTTTTAGTAAAAGATATGAAAGGAATCATTTGTCGTACGAGGTACTTTTTGACTTTTCCAGCCAAAGTATGAGAAGAATATTTTTTTAACTTATACAACCCAAATGGACTTTTCAAACATTATTTCCATGAATCTTCCTTTATAAGTTTTCAAGTTTATTTTAAATCAACATCTTTTAGTTTAAAATTGTATGATATTTTTAGAAAGTAAAAATGTTTTTTTGAAGTAGAAAGGATATTTTCCTCAATAATGATGTTCAAGTGTTTTATCAAAATTATCCTTCATCTAAGATAATATAGGGTTCTGTTTCTATACCTATTTTTACATTGATTATATTATGTTATGATAGAAGTATTTTTATGATGTCCTTTTATCTTATATGGATTATGTTATGATGGCATGATGTTCAAGAATCCCATTTTTATTACATGGGTTATGTTATGATGTATGATTTATAATCTTGTGGAACACATAACAATGGTATCATTATGAGATGGGTGAGACCTATATCTCCCTCCAATGCATTGGGTAAATATTAATATCTCATGAGATGACATGGCTGGAATGACAGGTTAATCTGGTTCACTGATACATGACTTATACGAGGAGTGAACTCAGTTCAGAAATGGACTTGGTCCGCTAAGATAGTCTTTGAAATGAGACTTGACTAATAATAAATGATTCCTTATGATTCTGTGTGTATGCCACAAAGTTACATGTTTTATGTTATGATTATTGGGATTACATTTCACTACTATGATTTATCCCATGTTATGAAATTATGACCTCTTTTGCAGGTTAACATTTCCAAAATGTAATGTTCTTATGAATATGATGTGATTGATATTTCTTTTGTTTACCCTTAATGAGAATTTGTGCCCCCCATTTTGTATGTTTTCTTTCCACAAGTCAGGAAGAAGGTTATTAAGTAGGATATGCCAAAAGGGACTCTCGATATGATGCTTTATGAACCAGTTGTTTATGTTTCCCAGTTTCTAAAGACACTATACCAATACGGTCCTTTCATGGTTTTGTTATATGTTGTAATAAGTATGCTTCAATTCTGATGTAATAACAATGTATGTAAAGTATGGGTCACTATATGCCGGCCTCCGTCTTCTTCACTGGTGCTGGTCCCTGGTGCCGCTGCACTGGTGTCGTGCCAATGAACCTTCTGCGGGCCACCGGGTGATCTTCGGTGGCCCGTTCTTCTTTCCGGCCGTGACTACAGCCCTCCCTGGATGTCCCTGTCACTAGGAACCTCCCAAGTTTTCTTTCTATTGAGTTGAAATTCTCCCCATGAGGAACACATCAATAAATGAAGTGACGGAGGGTTTGAGCCTTGTTTGTTTGGCCTGTGCCCTCCGCATTAACATAATATCAAGCAGATGAAATATTAATTCATCAAAAGATTACTTTAATAAAATAAAACCCCTGCCTCAAGATTTATTGGAGAAATCATGGTAGTGGAAGAAGATTTCATGTTTGATGAAGCCGCTGACAATCGTCGATCCCGATTGGTGGCCGACCGAGCTTCCATCTCTGTCGGTGGAAGGCGTTGCGTCACATCACCAGAGGTTGCTAACTTAAAGAAGCTGTGTCAAAAACTCTACCCTGATCCCCTTTTAAATAGAGGAGGAAAATGGTGAGTAACACACTGAAGAATTAATGAGGTTCATTAATTGATGTAATTAAAGAGACACATTAATCAAGCGAGGGGTGGTTACACATCCAAAGTATAACCAGACATTAAATATGCCGTATTAAATTCTTGACTACCTCCGTGGTCCCCTCCGTAGTCACTCAATAGGTTGTAGGAATAAAAAAGAAAACAAATTACAATCTCTATGTTATTTAATTATTTCTATAAAATCTGAGAAAACTAACATTTACATATGACCTACTACGGTCAATGTAAAGCCTCCCTCAAAGGAATCCCAGCACTACAGATTCAGTGGTGTCCTCATATTTCAATTTCGAGAACTGCTTCAAAATTTAGAAAATAATTCTTGTGCATTTACTAAACCTACCTTAAAAAAAGTTCAAAATTTCATTTCGGGAACACCGGGCCTCAGAATCAAGCACCTTCAATTTTCATAGACTCATAATAATCCAAAATATTTAAAAAAAATTACATGGAATTTCCAGGTCTTTAAATTCCCCCCACCTTAGTTCTTTTCATCCCTAAAAGCTACAAAAAACCTTGGGGAACAAATGGGGGTACTAAGCATGCATCTGAGCCTCCCACTCTCATGTGGTCACCAAAAGATTCCCATGCTTCCAACAAACTCGCACCAAAGTAATCAACCGCCCATGAAGGACCCAATATTTTTAATACTCTATCTCCACCAAGAACTCCACAAACATCTCCCCATCATCAATTTATAGCTCTCCCCAGTCAATAATGTGTGATGGATCATGCACATACCTTCTCATCTATGACATGTGGAAAACATTATGCACCTGGTGCATATTTGGGGGAAAGGATAGACGGTACACCACCTCACCTACTCTACTAAGGATCTGAAAAGGTTCGATGAATCTTGGAGATAGCTTGCCACCCTGTCCAAATCTCCGTAATCTTCATCAGGGTGAGACCCATATAAAGACATGATCCCCCTCCTAAAAATCTAAGTTTCACCATCTCCTATCGACATAAGACTTCTTCCAGCTTTGTGCAGTCATAATCTGCTCCTGGATGATTTTTACCTTCTCTGTGGCAGCCTGTACCAACTCTAGACCCACAAGTGCTGACTCCCCTTGGTCTGCCCAGCAAAGAGGTGATCTGTATGGTCTCTCGTAAATTTCCTCAAATGAGCCATGCCAATAGTGGACTGCTAACTATTGTTGTAAGAAAACTCCACTAGGGGCAAGTGGCCCTCCCAACTACGGCCAAAATTGAGGGCATAAGAAAAAATCATATCCTTGAGTGTCTATATGATTCTGTCTATCTGACCATCTGTCTAAGGATGGAAGGTGGTGTTCATGTGTAGCTGAATCCTGAATGCCTCCTACAATACCTTCGACAAGCGGGGTGTAAAACATGTGTCGTGATCTGAGACAATCTTCGATAGAACTATGTGAGGTTTCACAATCTATTGCATGTAGAGGCATCCTAATCTCTCTACAAATATCTACTCTTGGATGGGTAGGAAGTGGGGAAACTTTGTGAGTTGGTCAACAATCACTTAGATGGAATCTTAGCGCCTGGACGTACATGGTATCCCTGCAACAATGTCCATGGATATACCATCCCACTTCCACTCTAGTACCGCAAGTGGCTGAGCTAAACCTGCTGGTACCTGATGCTCTCCCTTCACATGCTGACAAGTGAGGCATCGTGAAATGAACACTTCAATTGCTTTCATCATCTCTGGCCACCAGTACGGATTCTAGAGGTCCTGGAACATCTTCTCCACTCTGGTATGTTCTGCTAATGTAATGTATGAAACTCTCTCGACACCTCCTCCCATAGCATCACCGGTACCATGGTGCAACCTATAAAGAGAACTATGTGCTGCCCACCTTCAGAAAATCCCTCAAGAGCCTGTCCTAGGGATATTTCAGCACATCAGGCCTTGCAATCAATGTCCTCAAGTTGTGCCTCGTAAATTCTCTGAAGAAGAGGAGGAGTGTCATTATTAGATTGGATGTGGTGTATTCCATCTCTCTCCATGAAAGATATCTGCAACGTGGATAGCTACTCAGTCGCCTCACTCAACAGATATAGTCTTTTCCTCATGCTGAGTGTATCTGCTACTATGTTTCCCTACCTAGGAGTATAGACTATCTCAAAGTCATAGCACTGGAGGAACTCTATCCAACTTTGGTGTCTCAGGTTTAGGTCCTTATATGAGAAGATATAACTGAGACTCTTGTGATTAGAGTAGACTGTAAAATATTTTCCCATCAAGTATTGATGCTACATATTTAGTAGAAATACCACTACTACAAAATCCAGATCATGGGTATCGTAGTTCTACTCATGATGATTCAATTGCTATGAGCCGTAGGAGATCACTGCTTGCTCCTGCATCAGGACACAACCTAGTCCAGTTCCTGATGCATCGTAGTAGACTACATACCCAACCCCCTCTTCTGGTTGCCTCAAGATGTGGTCACTCATCAATCTCAGAATCAGCTCCTGAAAACTCTGATGGAACTTCTATGTCCACAATAAAGGTTTCCCCTTCTTCGTCAAGGCTGACAAGGTTATCGCTACCCTAGATAAGTTAGTTAAAAATATCTTGTAGTACCCATCCAATCTAAAGAAACTCCACACCTTAGTAACAATCCTAGGTGGCTCCCAAGAAATCAGTACCTCTATCTTCACCAAATCTAATGCGACACCAACCTCCAAGATAATGTGCCCGCAAAAGTAGAATTCTTCTATCCAAAACTGGAACTTCGAGAGATTTGCATAAAGCTAGTGCACTCAGAGTGTATCAAGAAATATTTGTAGTTGTGTGGCGTACTTATCTTCTGATGCCAACTATATCATGATGTCATCAATAAAGACCACCCTGAAGCGATATAGGTATGACTGGAAGATCCTATTCACAATCCCCATGAACACTACTGAAGCATTGGTCACTCAAAAAGGAATAACCAAGAACTCATAATGGCCATACCGACATCTGAATGCTATCTTCAGTACGTCCTCGTCCCCCACCCTGATCTGATGATAGCCTGATATGAGATCTATCTTCAAAAACCAACAAGCTCCCATTAGATGGTCGAAGAGATCGTCAATCCTCAGAATAATATACTTGTTCTTCATGGTCACCTGATTCATGCACTGATAATCTACACAAAGCCTTAGACTCCCATCTGACTTCTTGGCGAACAAGATTGGGGATGCCCATGGAGAAACATTGGGCCTTATGAACCATTTCTCTGCAAGTCCTCCAACTGTACCCTCAGCACACGAAGCTCCACGGAATCCATATAATATGCCAGTGTAGATATCGGCATTGTCCCTAGGTATAGGTTGATGTGAAATTCTACCTCTCTGTGAGGAGGTAATCTAGGAATATCATCAGAGAAGACATCAGCATACTAGTCCACTACTACAGGTTAACCTAGACTCCTCAAGTTAACTGCTCCAAGGGTGAGGCTAGCTAACTGATGAGTAATCGGCTAGAACCTCCTCCGAGATAGTCCATCCTATGTTGCAAAGGTTTAATCCTAACTAGTGAAGTAAAAAATGATCACATCCTAAAAAACACACTACACTTTTTTCCAAAAATATCAATCTGTGCATGTACTGTACATAGCCATTCCAATCCAAATATGACTTCATAAGGCCTCTATGTTACTACTTAATGATCCCAGGAAATGCTCTCACCTCCTAGCGTGAGCTCACACTGTCTGAACCAGTGTGTAATCATCAAATCCTATCCCGTATGAGTCTCTAACCATAATAATGAACCCAACGACTCCATCAAAATTTCTGATCTCTAAACAAGTGTCATGGAATTGAAAGAGTGACTAGAACCCATGTCTATAAGTACTAAAAATAGGGTGGAATAGACATATATCATACCTTTAATAATCTATAGAGATCTGTGGTCATAGGCCTCGACCACCTATAGCTGACCTCACCCCTATCCACCTGCGCCATATGGTAGGGGTGGACCACCTGGTGGTAGTTGTAGAACCTCAAACCATCATCGACGCCCTACTGCATGGCATGTTCCTTTTCCACGTCTGCTACACTGTGGACCTCTTCACTCGAACCTCAGCCACTTACTTGGATGTTCCTCGACTGTCTGCTAATCATCAGTATGACGGGTTAGGCAGTTGTGGGCCATGTGGCCCTGCCCGCCGCATGTGAAGCACAATCTTCTTCTCATCTGACCCCCTCTGCCTCATGAGCTCCGAACCTCCGAACCTGTGTCCTGGGGTCATCCGTTGGAGGTCTGTACCACTTGGGCCTCTTTTTTATATGCATACTACCTTATATAGATGACTTAGCTACCTACTGTTAGTGGTAGATCTCACCTTTAGTGCCTTCTCAACTAAGAATCTCTCCACCAACAAAGCTCGCTTGAGCACTCCAGCCTATGTTGGGATATTCAGTGATATTATCGACGCTCTGATATCCCATCGGAGCCCCTGCTCAATGATCCAGGCCTTGAAGAAAGGGTCCCACACCATGTCGGTCGAGTAGCATGAGAGGTTGGTGAATCTCGCCGAGTACTGGGCCACTGATAAGTTTCCCTGCTGTAAGTGCAACATATCTTGGTTATGCACAGAGCGTAGTGTTACTAGGACGAACTCCACCCAGAAGAGGCTCTCAAAGTCCATACCGACGAGGGTCACCTCATCACGTAACTGGAGAATCAGGCTCCACCATCTTTCTACTTCACCCAGGAAGAGACTAGAAGCTGGGATCACCATCTTCTCAGCTAGTGTCCCAACAAGGAAGAAAACTCTAGCCACCGCCCCTAACCTTTCCTCAGCTACCTGGGGATCTGTCTCGCCTTGAATCCATAGATGCACGTGCCACTGGAACATGCACAACATGCTCACTCAGCGTGCACTATCCTCTAGTGGGGATGGTGACTACGGATGACCTCTGAGTTGTGGTGCTACTAGTGCACCACCCGAAGGTTCCAGCACAGTAAGAGGGCCATGAACCAATGCCTCATCGCTTGGCGGGCCATCATCATGTACTCTCTTGGGAATCCTAGCTGGCTGTTTATGTGGCAGCATACTGAAAAGAAACAAGTGCACTGTGGTCAATATGTAATACTTGGTGAGATGACTCAAAAGAGATTAAAGTAAAAAACATTTCCAAAACCCACACAATCAGTGTTTTCATGAACCAAGTCAAAAATCAGAATTCAGGGTCCTGATGAATGGATTCGTCAGCCACCACACCAACACTAGACTCCTCAAATTTAAAACCACACTCAAAACACAACAATATTTCTCTATTAAAAAGATCAATGTCCTAGTTATTTGGTAGAACCGACTCCTCTGATAACACTTTGTCACGTCCCGTCCCCCGAGGCCCATGACATGACTACCCCAAGCCTAACTTCCATAGGCCAAGGTTTGATGACTAGCACCAGAATGACATATCCCTAAAAATGGAAGTCATTGCCTTTAAACTTGTACAAAAAAACATCCCAGGAGCACAACCAGATGCAACCAAAAAGTAAAACTACAGTATCAAAAGTGTGGAATGAAAGTAAAGGATCTAGAATACAAACCCAACTAAAAAGATAAATCCAATTGAAAACAAAAAACAACTCCCAAGGTCTTCCACCAAGGATCCTACCTGAAGGGTGGGTAAAAATTGTCTCCTCAGCTCTCCACCTCACCTGTCACAGAAACCTCCATCCACCGTCAAGGCCTAGCTCCTCTAGTCTCATTCAAGAATGCCCAGTGTTTGCACAACACACAACAAGGTGTGGGCGGAGCCTGTGTAGGGGTGATTATAACAAGACAAAGTAGGGACTCAGAGACACCCAATGGTCTCTCATAATTCCACAAAGGAAAACAAAATCTGGATCTCAATCACAATGAACAAAGCAAAAGACACAGGTCAAACCAGGTATAACTGAGTATAACAGTACATATGATTAGTCATGAGGCTAGATTATCTTACTCTATCAAGAGGAATTGATGCTGACCCACACAATATCGATATGTACTAACCCCTGAAAGACCCAAAAAAGATATATAGGTACTAACCCATGCAAGACCAACATAAGATCAATAGGTGATGATTCACACAGAATCATTGGGTTCTAATTCACATAGAATTTCTAGGTGCTGATTCAAACAGAATCACTTGGTGTTGATTCACAAAGAATCACTGGGTTCTCGTTCACACAGAATCAATGGGTGCTAATTCACATAGAATCGCTGGGTGCTCTTCACTTCTAATTCAGTTAGAGGATTACCGCTCATAGTATGCTTGTATCTTAGAGAAATCGATCCTCAATCCATCAGTATTAGTTCAACTAATAAAAGTACTATAAAGAAGTAACTAGATGAACCTCTGCGTCTTAAGGGTTTCAACGCAATAGATGTCGCGTCAACAAGATGCCCGATCTATATGTTATTGTCATTTTAGTGCAGAGGGACTGGATGGATTCGAAGTCAATCTAACCCAGACATACTACAACATTACTCAAAAATCTAATGGAATATCTCAAAAGGAATGTCTTACTCCCAAGATCTCAACACCGTAGATCGTTCATCAAATGGATATCTATTTCACAAGATATGTCATTTTAAGCATTTCTCGGCCCGAGAGGGGTTCGGGTTTGGTCCAACCTAGCCCAAACCAGCATGGGCCAACCCTGTTAGGCTAGGCCATGGCCGGCTGGGCCCACTGGGCCGTGGACCGTCCCGGCCTACCGGGCGATGCGGCCTTGTGCGCTGGCACGACTCACCAGCCAGGTGGCCGCCCAACTTCTTGAATGGCTCAAAAAGAGCCATTTGCCTCTTCAATTAGCGCCACCACATGAAAAAACCACGTGGTCTGCAGGACCCATGGGGTGCAGGTCCTCCTCTACCGTGACTTTGATGTTGTGACCCCCTTTCACAGTGGCGTGCGATGACACACTGCCTTGTAAACATGGCTGACCAAGTGTCGGCCGCCCCTTCGTCTCTATCATGGTGCCCAGTAGGGCCACCCTCTTCTATGGCCAGTAAATGCTGGTCACTGGTACTGTCGCACCGGTGTCGCACTGGAAAACCTTCCATGGGCCATCGGGTGAGTTCCGGTGGTCCGTTCATCCTTCCTAACATGCCTATGGCCCTCCCGAGATGTCACCGTCGCTACATGCCTCCCGGTTTCAACTTTCCATCGAGTTGAAAATCATCCTGTAAAAAACACATAATGAAACAAAGCAATGGAGGGTCTGAGCGTTGTTGTTTGGCTCATTCCATCCACGTTAACATAATAACAAGCAAAATCATTTTTAATTTATCATAGGTAAAATTAATAAAATAAACCCCTACCTTGAGATTATTTGGATATGTCACGGTGGTGGAAGACGATTCCATCTTTGATGATGTCGTCGACGTTCATCAATCCCAGTTGGTTGCTGCCCAAGCACCCATCTCCCTTAGTGGAAGATCTCGTGTCACTTCTCTAGAGGTTCCTCTCTTGAAGTAGTCGTGTAAAAAACTCTACCCTGAGGCCCATTTAAATAGAGGGGTAAAAGGGTGAGTAACGCACCGAGGAATTAATAAGATTCATTAATTGACGTAATTAATGTGCCACATTAATTAAAAGAGGGGTGGTTACACAACCAAAGTGTAACTAGGAATTTAATATCTCATATTAAATGTCTAACTACCTCTGTTGTCCTCTTCACCGCCGCTCAATAGGTGGTAGAAAAAAATATATAAAATAACAATCTCTATGTTATTTTATTATTTCTTTAAAAGCCACAAAAACATAAATTTACACCCAAACTACTGCAGTCGAAGTTGATCCTCCCTTAAGAGAATCATGATGATGTGGATTCAACGGTGTCCTCAGATTTCAATTTTGAGCACTGGTTCAAAAGTTAGAAAATTCTTCCCACACGTTTACTGAACGTACCCTAAAAAAAGTTCAAAATTTCATTTCGGGCACATTGGGAATCAGAATCAAGCTCCGTTAATTTTCGTAGACTCGTAAAAATTACAAATAGTTAAAAACAATTACATGGAATTTCTGGGTCTTTACAATATTTGATGACACAGGTCCCAAAATTGTGTGGGGTTACACAACATATATGCCTGTTACTTGGTGTTTAGTCCCTAAATCGATGTGAAAACATTATCCAGTCAACATGAGGTGTGTATGAAAAAATTTGTGTATCATGGTTTGGTCTTGGTGTATTAAATATAGGTTGAAGGCATATACATTTTGATTAGATTCCATGTATTTTTGTGTTATTATTCTAGAATTATCAACACTTGTAGCTAGGTTCTTCAGATGTTTATTATGTATTATTTAACATTTTTATGGTCATATAATGGTAAAAAAATAATAAATATATGACATTATATTAACAAATAAATTTCATGTAATGAAAAACTAATGTCAAATGTGTAAATAAACTCATTATTAATTTTAAATTTTATCATGACTCCTCTAATAATACTTGTAGATTCTGAGCATAGTGAAAGCCGGTTGAGTCCATGAAAAATGATTGGATTTTATTTAATCCAAAGAATAAATCCTAATAAAATGATAAAGAAAAACATGTATTACGATCAATCATTATGAACCATAATTAATGAATCCTATATTATACAAAAGATATTTTCATATTTAATATATAATCAATTTTAAAAAAATCTTGTGTCTTGAGTTCTTTCTTTAATGATGGCTTTGATTGACCAAATTTCCATTTTGGTTGTATAATTGTTTCATTGATAATATTAAAATAAAAATCCCATTTGTGGTAATCCACATTGATCCTTTGATCTCAAAGTGTCATTGAGGTACCCAAGGCACCAACATAGGGGCACTGATCATCATTCATCACTCCTTTTGATTTCCACAAAATAAATTGGGGTTAAGGGATTTTTTATTTTTATCTCATTCTTGAGAAGATAAGAAAAACTAGAGATTTCCCTTTTCATTAAAAAAACATAGATATGTTCTTTAGGTGGATAATTCTCTAGAGAGGGATTTAGTGTGTTAGACTTTCAGCTCTAACCCAATGAAATAATACAAACTGTTTTTTATAGAGCTACAATTAGAGGATTATTAACTACATAAAGGAAATTATAAAATATCTTAATCCTTAGAGACCCCCTTCTCTGAAAATAATAAAAATAATATTATTATTTATTTGATGAATGAATTTATCACGTGTAATATAAATTTTTATAAATAAATTATTATTTATTTAAATCATTTTTAAAAAAGAATTTTCATTTTGGGTGTCCATAACTTAGCCCATCCAAATTCGATGGAATTTATAAATCCATGAATACTAAATATAATTATAATGGTCTTAAGAATTATTATTAATTTTAATATTAAACTCTCATAAAATAGTGATTGAATATATAAATTTTGTAAATCTAAAATAAATATTCTTATATAGTCTGGAATTTTATATAATTTATAACAATTAAATTTAAATAAAGTTTATGTCTGGTCAATGAAAATACTATGTTTCTGGCCCTCTTAGAATCTTCCAAATTGGCAATAATAATGTTTTCTTAATGTTCAATTTATATATGTAATTAAATTTAAAAGGAACCCATAGAAGATAAAGTTAATGTCACAATGATGATAATCACATAAGAACACCTATTATGTAATACAATCCCCTTGTCTCAATATCACATAAATTAGGTTTCATACTCATGTCAATAACCATTATGCTTGATAATTCATTTTTTTACTATTTGAAATGAACATATTAATACAACATAGACATGTAATTTAGTTTTATTGTTGTATTCCCATCATATGTTTGGATATCAAATTATATAAATATGGAAGGGAAAAATATTTCATGAACTTATTTATTAATAACTTACAATATGTGACTCACCCAAATATCCTAATTCACTGAGAATTTTTGGAAACATGGTTTTGGGAAATATATAAAATTACATGGTTCATGATATTTATTAACAATAATCGTAAAGTTTAATGAAAAAAATAAATGTTTATAGACCTAAATACCTAATGTAATGTATCATCTGGAATTCATACTAATGGGAATGTCCTCATAATCCCCTTTCTTGGGGATTACAATGTACGAACATCATGAGATGATGTATCATCCTCTTATGAGTACTTTAACATAAAAATATTCATTATTTTTTCACATTAGATGATAATATATGACCATTGGAAATTTTTTAAGAATATAATCATAGAATTTGAAGGTTCCCATAATAACAGGGAACTATTAAAAACATTTCAATGAGAAAGATATTGTAGGACATTATCACATTAATGTTACACAAATGAGTAATCAATAAATGATAAGGTATTTATTAGTATTCACATATTTAAATATATACAGAAAAATCTAAATGGAAAAGTATCTAGTTCTAAGTCCCAAAAAAAATATTATCAACATTAGGTTATTCTCGTTTCCTTATACTTTCCCCTCCCATATTCATTTTCACACCATTTATATTATAAATCTTGTTAAAAATTTAATCAAGAATACCAGTAACCCAAAATAGTCCTTGTGGTTCAACAAGGAATCCTAGTAAAAAAATAATTCATTCCTTAAAATATAGAGAGGTAAAGAATTGATGTTGTTTTTAGGGATATGATTTCAAATTGCATTTTTTCATTGGTAAAAAATTAAAAAATCATTAAAACCACAAAAAAAAAACTAATTACATTTTTAGTTAATCCTGACATAAAAAAATTGGAATCCATATCGGGGATAAGAATATGTGGTTACTCATATTGTTTGGAATAAAATAGAAAAAAATGATAAACCATAGAACCATAAAAAATAAAAAAATAATGAATCATAAAATATAAAGAAAAGACTCATTAATACATTCTTATTTTTGTTAAATTCATTGTAAATATAATATGGATATAATATCTTTTTTACATTACATCATTTTCATTTCTCCCAATCTATATATCATTAATAGATTTTTTTTGTAGGATATGAAAATTATCAATTGCAAGGATCTTCAAGATAATATTTAGAGTATTTGTGATGATTTTGGACATCCACATGTGAAATTAGTAGATCAATGTCAAGGAAAAATCTATTTTTATAGACCAAAATGATTGATATACACTTGGAAAAATATTTAAAGAGTAAATAATATAAAGATAAATCCACTTTTGAAGTAGAATGTAGCTATGGAATTCATTTAATACACAAGGGGTAATTTATTAGTCATCACCACCCACATTGTATTTCCAAACTATTAATACTATTAAGGAGGAAGTGTGATTCCTTTTTTACTACAGTGGGCACAAATAATTACAAGGGTATAATAAAACACTTGAAGGAGTTGATATTGCTAACATGGAGCCTCCAAAAATTCAGCAAAATATTTTCATTTTAAGATTTAGAGAATAAACCAACACTTCTTGGATAATTATATGTAAATAAACACCTCTCTTATGATTGGGGATGGTCCTATAAATTTTTTTGAGATGAGTCACATAAACCAAGACCTAGTTTTCAGTCAACCCAATATGTTTAGGGTCATTTATTTATGTTATTTATTTATTTAAATAAGTTTTTTTTACTTTAATTTATTTTTTTATTTTTAATAAACACCTAAATTTTTATCACCCCTATTTAGCTTCTATGATACTTGAGTCAGTGTAGAAAAAGAGGATGAAGGCCCAATCGATTGAAAATAGTGGTGATGAACTACAAATCCTAGGATACTTATTCATTCTCCTTATTTTTATAAGCATATACTTTCATGAATTTAAATGTGATTTATTCATTGGATACCTCACTTAGTTAGATTGACTAGACATATATCATTGGCTTATTTTAGGGGGAATTAGTTGAGCCATAACCACTTAAACTGTGTTATTTTTATTTTCCTATGATACATGTTACTCATAATTAACATTAATGATTTGGTTGTTTTATATTATTCATTTTTAATTTTTAAAAAATTGGAAATTTATGAATTACTAAATTAGAATCGTGGATTAGACTATAAAATGAAAAATTAAATTATTTGATGATATTTTATTGTGAATATGTTTTATAATTTTAGTTTAAAAGTTTAATCGATATTGGAATTATTTATATTAGAATGAGTTATGTAAAAAACTCAATTTTTAATTTTAAAATATGATTTGATAAAGTGTGCATATAAAAATAGTATTTATGTACATAAATTGTGTAAAAAAATAAAATCCAAACATAATAGTTAGGTAATATGAGTTATGTCTATCCACAATACTACCTTGCCTTGACTATCAAAAAATGTTCTAGATTATATAATTTGAGGGAATTATTAGTACTAGATTAACCAAGGCCCATACTTAAAAAAACTATAATTTGGATCCAACTATACTAAATTTTATTAATTCTATAGTTATTACACTTAACCTTAGGTTGTGTAGAATAATTGGAGTGGTTTAGTTACAAAATTTTATAATTCATGCATTAATAATAACTTTTCATAAAATGGATTTAAATAAAAAGGGAGAAAAAAAAAGAGTTGGGTATGCATTACCATTAATCGGAGAGAATGGAGGATGATTATGTACATTAATCATATAAATAATTTGATTATCGATATTAATTAGAAATTTATGGTGAAAATTTAGAATTGAATAACTTATAAATAATTTTACTAACATAATTTTAGGAGTGGTGAAATAAGAATATTAATTCATGTGAATGATAAAAATACATCAATTAATATTTCATGATGATAAACATATTTATACAAAGAAATCATGTTTGATAATGTTCTAATTGATACCCAAGGACAATAATGGTTTATGTAGGGGAATGTGATTAGATTAAAAAATTCATAATTTCCTCCCCATATTTTGAATTACTTCTTTGTATTTCATGTAAAAATTCTATGTATTTTATGGGTTCTATGCATTTTTGGGGTTTACATTTAAATTTTTTGAAACATAAACTTTAACGTATAATTAGAGTATTTTTTAGAAAAATATTTTTAACATAATCCTTGAAAATATATTTTTTATACTCAAATATAGTTAATTATGAATATTGATAATGTATCATATGTATATTATTCTTTAATTACATCATTCATTAATTTCAACTTTAATTGGGAAATGAATTTCATTTATATAAGCATAGAAACCAATGTAGTATAATGATAGAGGGAGTTCGATTTTTTTATTAGAAATAGGAAAATGGGAAGGAATACCAAATTTTATGCATCTAATATATAGGGAGTGACATTTCAAGAACATTTTTATATCAATAATATTCTGAGGATGGAGGCGTGTGTCCTATGTTTTTGTAAAATGTATTGTGCCTACTATAATATTTTTTTTCTCCAACAAAGAAAATATTTAAATAGTGGAAAGTGTTTTGAGTTATAGTAAACATAGTTACAAATTTGAATGAAAATAAGTAACTATATTTTATTTTATCTATGTACATAAATAGTATTGAAAATCCAAGAAAAAATGGGATGTGAATTTCACACTTATAGTGTCAAATACCTAACATATAGGGAATTATAACACTCTGTTTTGGAGAAAGTTTTCCATCAGATCCACACTATCTTAAGAATTCCCATGGGTATCAAGTAACCAATTAAAATCTTATCATAAATACAATGTATGATGTTTTTACAATGTTTCCAACAATACAATCTTAAATAGTTGCACAATATAATACAAAGTACATTTTGGATTAAGATAGTTTTAGGAAAACAATGCCTTATGCATCACTGAATATGTCAAATTACCATTTCCATCACCCATAGACACCATATCACTGAAAAATAATAATAATTACAATATTCAAAGGAAATAACAAAAAATTAGTATAAGAGTGAGGAAATAAATACAAATCATCTCAAATACACATGGAATGCATGCATGACCCTTGGGGAGGAAAGGTATACTAAAATTCAATTATATAACCAAATGACGTAAAATTATAAAAAATACTCATGGAAGAAGATAAAGGGAAACAAAGGAATAAAATGATCATGGGTTGGGGTTATTAAAATTGAAACATAACCAAGAAAGAATAAGAAACATTCCATATGGAATGATCCTAGAATATTACTTACCCTATCAAAGTGATCTATGAAGAGGAATGAAGAGAATACAATATATAACTATTTAGATAAGAAGGATAATCATTCGTAGGAGTTATTCATTTGATAAGATTTCTTATCCAAGGAGTAAGAGGTATTTAGGTTTGAGGAGGGCTTTATCTAACTAGAGTATATTTTTAAGAGTTATCCATACTAGAGGAGAACGTTAATAGTTTGGTTGTGCAACCACATTCTTTATGATATAATCGATTATTCTCTCCCCTTTTTCTATAGAATGATATATTATTATAGTATTTTTATTGGTATATTCATAATAATTATTTAGGATTGTTTTTGGTCGATATTTTGATAAAATACGTAAATTATTTTACTTCTGATTTTTCATCAATTTTTAATTCCCATGTATATTGTATTGGATAGATTCATAAATTTTGTGTGTGAGGTGGGGAAAGAGGAATCTCAGACAATCTTGTAAATACAAAAAACTTTATATAGTGAAATGTGAATGTGAGGAATATATGAAAAGTTAACTTACAGTAAGAACATGAGGTAGTTAATTGATTCATCCAGAAAGGTTAGTGGGGTGGATTGACACTCTACACAAGTTTTATTGACAACCACCCCAATTAGGGCTTAAGAAAACCCAAAATCATCACCCAAAATGAAAGAGATAGTGGTAGTACCCAATAACATGTAATATAAAACTAATTACATTTATTTTAGGACTATTATGAAACCTTACAAGGATTTATTTATTAACTTAAAAGGCTTGCATATTGTCTTGAAAGAAAATCTTTATGTAATTAGTGGTGTTTCCCATTACTATGGCATGGCAAGTAGGGAGATATTAGAATATTTAGTTTATTTAAATTTTAATTATAAGTGAATACACACTATTAAAGGTGAACTCATTTATTATAAAATATTTTTTAGAAACATTTCTTTCTTTTTATCCACCATTCTTATTTTCAAACAATTTTGGTTACTACTTTGGTTAAAACATTGATAAGAATACTTGTAACTCAGACCATAAATTTTTATTTGACCAAAACTATAATTATAAATATTATTTACAACTTAAAATAATTTTATGCAAGAATAATTATACCAATGTGTTTTGAAATGGTAATTATGAAAGGTTCTTATATTTTAGAAGATCTATGTACAAGCTTGTTGTTTTTAGTTTTGGTAATATAATCATCAAGATAATAACGTGTCATAATATAATATCTCACTCATGTTTTGATTTATAGTATCATGTCATGAGTCATGAAACCATATAGATTTTATAGGAATGAAATCTTCTATGATATATTGGATACCAATTGACAATCTCAAACATATTTGGTATAAAAAATAGATGATTACCAAGTCTATGACCAATCAGCTTTTTCATGAGATAGTGAAACACATTAGAATGAATGGTAATTATTTTAGGAAGAGGTATGAGAAGAAGGACCTTATTTCTAGATATTTTCAAAAAAAATATCTACTTATTTATGTGATCACTAAAGGGTATATAGTGTTATGAGTAAAAAACAGTTTATAACAAGTTGTGATATATATATATATATTAATCTATTCACTAATGGGTTTATAGTTGCATGAGTAAAATAACTTTGTAAAAAATTATAGATGATATATATATATGTATGTATGTATGTATATGTATGTTTATTTGTATATCTATTTGAGTGTGATAGAGTGTTCCATATTGATGGAGAGCTGTTTAGAACATTTCTATGCTTATATTCTTCTAGGATCATACTATTTGACTAGGATTATCCTATCTCCTTATCCCATGGGTTTATTTTTTGAATATATAATTAATATTAATTTTTACATGATCTATGAATAAAGGGACATAGAGTTACTCTATAATTAAAATTTATAATTTATTCCTTTTACAAATACCCAAAATATTATATGGCCTACCCACCTCTTTTACACACCATCAATCACACCTTTTCAATTTATATAAGAAAGTTTTTCCTCATTCAAAACAATACCTAAGTTTATTTATAGGATAATTTGGAGTGAGTATATATGGGAGAGGTTATTTGGTTTCATATAATTCCTCAAATGATAGTTTCAAATTTCAATGATTGTATTGCAAAAAAATTAGTTAAGATTGTGATTTTGGAAATTTTCATGTATAATATAATGTCAATTTCTCATTGTTTTTTAATAAATCCAATAATTCAACATCCATTGAGTCCAAAATATCATGAAACTCTACTGAATTAGTGTTTAAACACCATTATTTGGTATGATTTATCATTTATAAATAAAGGTATTAAGAAAAATAAAATTGATAAGTGAAACCAATATTTAGTGAAACAACTGAAAACAAGGAATGAAACATGTAATAAGTAAACATAGAAGAACATCTAAAAAAACATCATAAAGGATTAAATAGAAAAAATAATAGAATAATCTATGAGTTATATACTGAATAAATAAATAAAATTTTAAATATGTAAATTGAATAAGAAGAGACCTAAATTAGAAATTAATAACATGGATTGTATGTCAGCCCTATAATTAGTAGTTACAAGAAACAAAAAAATGATGAAAATAAAAAATTGATCATATATATGTATAGAAAAAAGCTTGGTTCAATATGTAACCTATATAAAAACCTTGGTGATAATAAATGAAATAAATTAAAATATGGGTAAATAAATGGTGATATAATAGAAGGGGATGAACTTAGAAATGATATAAGTCACAAATAAGATCATTAGAAAGTTAGTTTGGGTGACATGTTAATGTAATCATAGTGTAAACAAATAGATAATTCTTTTCAACAAGGTTTTAGTGTTGGGATGCGATGATGGATAGTTGAGAGGCGTATTCTAGGGTAAATTCACATTTTGGGAGGGAAAGTAATTTATAATAAAATAACCATGATGTGGATATTTAACATCATATATGAATACAATAATAATACATTATCATGTGGAAATATGGAAGGAGTGTAAAATAATTTATCATTTTCAGAACACCAAATTAAAAAATATTGGTATGTTAGATTATTTTTTATAATTGAAATTTAATATTGATAATATTTTTTATATTTAAATTCATTTTTTTGAAATTTAATACCCAAGAAAATTTAAATTTAACTGAAAATAATAATTTATAATATTTTGAAACACTCTCTTAATCCTTCACACATGAAACAAACATGCACGTGAATGAACACACATGTATATGAAGTGTACAATAAAATTATAGAGAGGAACTATGGGGGGATGAATCTGTAATGTCCCAGATCCAGATTCCACTCAACTGGTGCCCTGTACCTGGTTGTCCATATGGCCAGAAGTGAATTTCCCCAAATGAAAGTGGCTTTCGACTAGTAGCAAGGGCCTAGAGTGTGATAGTGGGAAAACTATGCCCACATTGGTAGAGTGTAATAGAACAAAATAAATAATAATACAATAGAAGAAGTAGTAAACAATAAATAAGTGAAATAAATAGTGAAAGAAAGATAATACAAACAACCAAGCATCATTCAATAAAAAAATGATGCTGCATGTCACTTGTTCTAGGAATGCATCCAAATAAGTATACAATACTAATACAAAATATATGTTTCAAAATCACTAAATAAAAAAAAGAGACTAGTAACCATCACAATACATGGCTTGGTCCCATGATATCTGGATCCTGAACAACATCTCAAGTTCCTATAGAAGGGAACATGACCATATCGAAACCTACAACAATATAATCTATTTGTATCCAAAAGGATGACCCAAATAGGATGTGAGAAATAAATATTAGAAGGAAACCACTTATGTTCTGTGCCTATCTATCAGTGAGTACAAACAACAAGTATCTTACAAAAAGAAAAAGTAGTAACCTAGGAAGTACTCGATGGTAAATTGTCCTATAATTCATGTTCTCCAATTTAATTCGTTATGTTCAGTTCAACAATTCATTTATATTGAATAATATAATGTTTGAGATCTGGCCTATGCACATCCATCCCCCACATAAAGAATACTCAACAGATACCTCATAAGGCTATCAAAACAAGTAAAGGGAAGACCGAATACAAGGATGGGATTTTTCTTGGAAGACGCATTATAAGTCATTCAATTTCAATAATCAATTCAAAATATTTCCTGTAGGCATAGAAAAAACCCTTCCTGTAGTCAAAACCAAATACTTTCCCCCAAGCCTAACGAATATTCTCTCACAGGCATAAAAAATCCCCCCCATAGGCATAACAAATTAATCAGGAAGAATCCCAATATATTAGTATTTTAGTATAATAAAAAATGCATGTAAAATACATTATTACATGGTTAACATATAACAACTCATTTGAGAATCATACATATAAAGAAATAAGTGAATTAAACTATCAAAAAGCTTAAACGATAATTAGAATATCATGGGGAAACAAGTAATAAATAATCCCAAAACCCTTAATCAAATAAATCATAATTTACTATTATTTAATTTTCTTTATAAATGTAATACATACTTAACAACCTAATAAGGGAAAAAAGGCATTCCTCATAGGAAACCTCTACCAATAGTCATAAATATTCATTCAATGGGAACACACCCATGAGGTGGACCTTAATCAAACCAACAATCTCAAAAATTATTTATTTGATTTAATTCATGACCTGATAATCATTAAGAATGAAGAAGGGATAAATTCTATTTAAGGATACACCATAAACATGGGTGAATGGAAATACGAAACATATAAACACCTCAACATTGATCGAAGGGCACAAGACAACCTACCTCGTCATAGTACGAATCTCTCCATCTAATGTCTAGATTTGATTTTTCCTATAAGGGAGTAGATATACAAAATGGGTATAAATTCTCGACCTTAAATAACTCAAAATAGATAATAAATTAGGCAAAAAGGCTCAAGGGGAGTCTACAACTCATCGATTAGGTTCAAAATCAATAAACGATAATGGAATTGGGGTTCAGATGATCAATCAGGATAAAAAATGACCCTTGGTGCAACTGTTCCTGAACTCGGATGAGCCCCAGTCCATTTTCACAAAAATGATGCTACTTCAGGATTTATTCAATAAAAAAGTGCATGATGTGTAATTGAGAAAAAATTCCATGATTGTACAAATTCCGGCCTGACCATTATGTGGTTTTGTACTGGGATTACATGGTGTGTAGCCTTCCATACACCACATGTACCTATAAGAACACAATGTTTATTTTCGAATTATGCTATATAATAGGCCTTCAGCCTACACCTTGACCTCTTTTCCCCCATTTTCTTAAGTAAAAACTAAAATGGATGGATCCAAAAATGAAAGGAAGAATCATGTTCTTAAAAAAATTCTCCCCTTAGATATTCATTCCCGAATTTTCATTCAAATGGAGATGAAGAAAAATATGAGAACAACACCAGCCACTATGATTGTACATTAGCCTCCCTCTACCAAGTCTCATCCTACACTTGGTCGTACTACCATAGCACCCGTACCAAAGGAACAGACCAGACACCGATATCCTTCATGCAACGATCCACAATACGAATGGGATGCTCCTCACAAAATGTATCTTCCTGCAACTCCACATCCTCAGGATGAAAGGCGTGAGATGGGTCTGAAAAGTAACATCACAATTGAGAAACCTGGATGAAATCATGCATAGACTAATACCTATGAGGTAGCTACAATCAATAATAAACCAGCCTAACCCTCTCTAGAATCTCAAATGGACCAAAATATCTCAGTGAAAGATTACCCTATCTTCTGACTTTATTGTTCCCCAACCACGGTGAAACACGTAAGAAAACTCAATCCCCGACCTCAAAATCTAAAGGTCATATACAACAATCGGTGTATGATTTATGTAGAGACTATGTAGTATCCATTCAATTTTGAATAAACTGAACATACTCAGCGGTCTCCTGGATTAAATGAGGTCCCAATATTACTACCTCTCCTTCCTCTAGCCAACACATGGGTGATCGGCATGGCCTACCATACAAAGCCTTATATGAAGCCATCTGAATAGTATCCTAGAAGATATTTTTGTACTAGAAGTCAAAAGGGGTATGTGTGTCTCCCAAGAACCCCTGAAATCAATGATATATGCCCAAAGCTTGTCCTCTAGCACCCGAATAATGTGCTCTGTCTGGCATTAGTCCGAAGGTGGTGTGTTGTGATCAGAAGCTCCTATGTACCCAAATACCTCTGAAAACTATTCCATAAATGAGATGTAAAGTGGGTATCCCAATTTGTAATGATATAAAAAGGGACCCCATTAATTCGTACCACCTCCTTGATATACATCTTTCCATCCTCATCAACACTGAAGGTCTCCATGATCAGAACAATGCATGTGTCCTTCGTAAGTCTATCAACCACCACCCATACTAAATCATTACCTTTGGGAGACATAATTAAACTCATCGGGAAATACATCATGATATCATCTCATTTACACTCTAGAATAGGTAAATTCTTTAAAATTCTGGTTAGCCACTGATGTTCCATCTACACCTGCTGACAGGTTGAATGCCTCATAACAAAACCAGCCACATCTCTCTTCATTCATGGCCACCAATTATGACTGCACAAGTCCCCATACATTTTGGTAACTTTAGGATGAACTTCCCAAGTTGAAGCATTAAACTCCCACATCAAATCCTCACGTATTTCCACTAGAACCCATACACGTCCATGGTTTCACAAGATCTCATCATCACCCACCATCCAACCAAGAGGTAGATCCTTACCTTCTACAATTTCCCACAAGACTAGGAACGTAGAATCTAATAGTCATCTCATCCTCATAGTTTCCAGAAGGGTTGAATTGATAACTAAATAAGAAAGGAACGTCTTCCTTTAACTATCATGCACCTCAAAGAACATCGTAGGGAAAAATTTAATAATATGCCACTATCTACTGGCCTCCTGCACTGCATGCATCTGAGTCCTCCAGCTCAGTTCATTGACCACTACATTGACTTTTCCAAATTTGTAGGAAATCTTAAAGTTGAAATACTGAAGGTACTCCAATGACCATTGCAACCTTAGATTTATATCAAATTGAGTAAATATGTAGATGATACTTTTTGGTCCATGTACATCACAAAATACTCCCCCAATAAGTAACGAATCTAAAAGTGTAAGGTATGAACAACCATGGCATACTCAAGATCATGTGTCTATAGTCCCTCTCATGTGGCCTAAAATTACAAGAACCATACACAATGACTTGTTCCCCCTTCATAAGAACGCCTCCTAGACCAATACCTGATGCATCACAGTACATAGTACAACTCCTTCCCAACTCTAGTAAAATCAGTATCAGTGCTGAAGTTAGTCTTCTTTTTATCTCCAAAATTCCATCTCACAAGAATATGACCATTAATACTTCACAACCTTATTTTTCAAGCACTTCATCAGTGTTTATAAGCGTGATAAGTGATGTATGAAACACCTTTAATAACCATACAGACTTAGAAAACTCCCCACCTTAAATTCGTTCTTGGATTTCTCCTAGGTAACCACTTCTCTCACCTTCTCTGGGTCCACTGATACTCATTTATCTAAGATTAAGTGACCCAGGAAGTGAATCTAATCCATCAGAAGTGTCACACTGTGAGCTAATCATATAATTGATGCTCTCTTAGTGTAATCAAATCTATCTAAATATGAGTGGCTAGTTCATGTCAGGTATATTAATACTCTGAGATATCATCTGAAAAAACCACCACAAAAGAATGCAATTAAGGATGGAAAACTCAGTTCATCAGTTCCATGAAATCTGTGGGCACGATTATTAGACCAAACGACATAACTAGATAATCATAAAGACTATACATGCTACGAAATGAATTTATGAGCTATTTCTAAAGATCGAATGCATACCTATTGATATCCTGACCTTAATTCAATTTTTGAGAACACCTGGATCCTCAAAATGATCAAACAAGTCATCTATTCTGGTTAAGGGATATCTGTTTTTAATCATCAACTGGTCCAGTTTCTGATAGTCCATGCATAGCCTGAGGGTATCATCCACCTTCTTCACAAAAAGGACTGGTGAACCCCATGAAGAAATACTAGGTCAAATAAACCCCTTTTTTAATAAATCTTCTAGTTTATACTTGAGATCCTATAACACATTCATGGCCATCCTATAAGGAGGAATGGATATCAATGCAGCTCCTGAAACTAGCTCGATAGATAACTCCATGTCTCTTCCTAGTGGTCATCCTAAAAAGCCATCTTTTAAAAAAATCCTGAAACAACCAACCATTGGAGGGATATCTCTTTGACGTGTACTCTGGTGATATATATAGAAAATGTCAAATTTTTCTCTCATCCTACTAAACCCTTGATGATCGATTCTATCTTGGTTTCCAGGACATCCCCTCTCCCTTGTATAAAATTAATCCACCTTTTGAGGATGTAAAACTCACCCTACATTGATACCAATTTATAAAGGGTTGAAATAATACTAACTAGTCCATTCTGAGTATGAAATAAAATCCTATCATCTCTAAGATAAATAGATACCAAAATAAGTGACACTCACTATCCTCAAGAGGGAAGTCCTTACCTTGACACACACATATCATCTTTATCCCTAACGATGTGTCTAGAATCATAACATCATCAAAAGAGAAAACACAAAGCCCAAATATCTCTACAATGGGAACAAATATAAAATTAGGAGAATCCCTTATATCAAAGAGTGAAGACAGTAAAATAGAGGTGAATAGAATAGTACTTCTAATAGTAGATGGTACATGATCCTTCTACTGGTTAGTCTATTGCACTGCATAAGTCTGACCCATACCACGACCCTAAGACACTGCCTGGCTGCCCTTAGCTAACCCGCCCTGCTGTTGCTGAGATCCTGTGGTCTGGATACCATAGCCATGACCACCATATTAGCCTAAATGGCCTGACATAATCTAATTCCCTAACTACTGAGAAGCTTCTAACCTTGATCGTGAATGTGGAGTCTATACAGAACCTCTATCACTAGTTGCTGGTGGGAATTCCATGTAGTAGCATGGTAAATGGCATATACTACCACAATACCGGCACTTGACTAGGTTCGTATGACACTGATGTCTCATGTGACCATATTTTCCATAGTAGTATCACCTTTCATGGCTACCGAAAGAAACATCCTAACTAATCGAATTCCCGTGAGAAATATCCATACGTCTCTTCTTTCTCATAGTCAAGATAGTACTAGATCATAGTGCCAAACCACCCTAGTTAACACCTTCATCTACCAATAGATTATGCTTGGTAATCAGCACCTGATTCCTGATATCATATATATATGGAAACCTAAAATCATTCAACTGTGATCAAATGTCGTACTTGAGACCATCCTTGAATAGCATAACCCTCGATTTCTCGTCACCCATCAGAATATGTGAGAATCTCTAAAGCTTGGTTAAATGGGAAAAGTAATCCATCCAAGAAATATCACACAAATCCATATTCCTAAACTCCCAGGATCTATAAACCCTCAATGTATTGTGGAAATTGTATTCACAGAAGGATGTCTGAAAATCTCCCCATGCCATGTCCCGATGGCACTCTGTTTGAGTGATAAAATCCCACCACCTATTAGCCAAATCATGTAACATACAAGTTGTGAGCTTGACCATCCTCTCACGAGGAATCTCCATATGATATAAGATCATAATCATAGAATCCATCCATGAATCTACATTCAGTGGTACACCATCCACAGAAAATGTAAGCGAATACTGCCGCTAGAATACTCATGTTAGTTTTTCCATATACGTGGCAGTCTGAGGTACTACCTAGAAGGTCTATATGATCCTCATGAACCCTCCACGTAGTTGTGAATACATACTCTTGTCTGATATAACAGATGGGGTCGTGGCTGGCACATATGGAGGATTCCCTGGTAGCCTATGGCTTACCACCTCTATTGTATGCTCATTTCCACTCTCCTAACATACAACTTGAAGTCGTCGTGGTGGAATTACAATGTAAATTCCAGCACATACACTTGAGTATAAGCTTATTCATCAACGTAATTATTTTAAGAACATAAAAACTAAATACTAGAAGAAAAGACTCAAAATTTCACAAAAGAGTAGTACATGGTGTGTAGGAACCATAAATGGTGTGTACCCTTAAGCCCTTACATAGTCGTGTACTTCTACTGGCTTGGGCGTGTAAACACCCCAAGTGTATGGCGTGTAGGGATTATACATGGAATGCCCCCATAAACTCTCACATGGGTGTGTAACTCCCCCAACATTAGTCGTGTAATCATCCTAGGTACATGGAGTGTCAGGATGACACACGACGTGTACTCAAGTATTCCCTCCTTACCATGTACTTTTACTTGGCTAGAACCACACAAGTATTCCTATGAAAAACTACACGGGGTGTACTTAAGGTAAATGGAATGTTCTGAACCAAACATAACAACCTGTCCTTTCTATCACACGGCCAGTGACATAGTCATCTTCCACACAACATGTACTCAGAGTACACAACGTGTAGTTTGGAGATTTATTTTCTTCTCAAATAGAAGAACACATGGAAGGTGTTCATAGGACCACACACTGTGTTGTCTGGGTTTCTGGAACCTAATCCTTAGAAACTTCCCTAGAACCCATTTGGAAAAATAAAGCAATGATGTGACAAATTATATTTCATGGGGCCCATACTGCCCTCGAATCAATGCATGACATAAACATATAGCACATAACAACACTATTTATATCCCATGGATGATACATGATCCACTAAATTCTTATCTGAGAGGTCCCAGACTCCATAGGGATCAATGTTTAGAATCCATCAAATTCAACCATTACACGTACCAATACACCTATCATAAAAGTAGGCATATATATAATGATATCTATCACAATATCATGCAATGATTAACTCTTTCTAAATGGCATGGAAATAATGAATGGAATGTGATTTCTAATAACAAAAAACAAGTGCATCACCCAATAGTGAAATCTAATCAATGGTAATAGATCATAATATGAAAATCACAATTCAATGCAAGGTAATTTATAATTTCTCGGTACATGGGGTAGCTACTCCCAAGAACAACTAATTAACAAACTCAATTTCCTTAATATCCCTTTATAATTTTTCTAAATAGTAAGACATACTAGACAAGATAACTTATTTGATGAAACTTTGTAACTTCCATGATCTGAAGGCCACTCAACTGGTTCCACGTACCCGATTGGCCACAAGGCCTCAAGGGCATTTCATCAAATTCTAGTGGATGTCGATTAGAAGTGAGGGCCTAGGGTGTGATAGTGGGGAATATATACCCTAATTAGGAGAGACTAAAATAGTTAAATAAACAATAATACAATTGTGAAAGTAGTAAACAACATATAACTGAAATAAACAGTGGAAGATAGATAAGATAAATAGAAATGCATCATTCAACACAAAAAAGATGTATCATTTCACATGTTATTGGAATGAAACCCAACAAGTAAACTACCATAATACACAATATATGATTATAAATCATTAAGGTAAAAAAAGAAACTATAAATCATCAGAATCCTCATCTCTGTCCCATGCTCTCTGGATCCTAAATAACATATCAAGTACCTGTAGAAGGGAACTTGCCCTTATAGACACATGCAACAATATAATCTATTTGGAACCAAAAGAATGGCCCAAATAGGATGTGAAAAATAAATCCCAATAGGTACCCACCTAAGATCTCTATATATCTATCAGTGAGTACATGCAACAAGTGGTGTACAAAAATAAAAAGTAGTAAAGTAGGAAGTAATCAAAGGTAAACAATCCAAAAATCATGTTTTCTATTTTATTCAATATGTTCAGCTCAACAATTTAATTATATTTAATTATATAAGTTTTGAGATCTGGACTATGCCCTTGAATCCACCGTATAATGAATACTCACTAGATATATCAGAAGGCTATCTAAACAAGTAATGTGAAGACTAAATGCAATAATGCGATTTTTCTTGGAAGACACATCATAATTCATTGCATTTAAAAAATCAATTAAAAATCTTTCTCGTAGGCATAGAAAAACCCTTTTCATAAGAATAACCAAATAATTTCCCTCAGGACTAATGAATCCTTTCCCACTGGCATAACAAATTCTCACCCACATGCATAACAAATCCTCACCCATAGGCATAACAAATCGGCCAGGGTGAAGCTCAATATATCAACATTTCATCATAATAAACAACGCATGTAAATTAGACTATTACATGGTTAATATATAACAAATCATTTGGTCCTCATATATATATCAATCAACATGTGAATTAAACTATGGAAACTCTTAAACGATAATTTTCATATCATGTGGAATATAGGAAATCTCTAATCCATCGCCCTTTATTCAAATCATTCACATTTTACCAAAATTGAAATTTCATTAAAATTGTAATTGAAACACAACATCCTAATAAGGGGAAATAAGGATTGCCACATAGGCATCCTTGGCCAAACAGCCATAAATAGTCATTCCAGGGGAACTCACCCATCCGTGGCCCTTAATAAAACCTACAAGATCAAACATGCTTAATTTAATTTAATTCATGAACTAATCATCATTATGAAATACACATGGTCAATTTTCATTCATGGTTAGACCTTAAACATGGGGGAATGGAAATTTATCATATATAAACAACTTGACATTATGTAAAGGGCATAATACCACATACTTCATCATAGTACGACTCTACTTGTCTAGTGTCGGGGTTTGATTCACCCTAAAATGGAGTAGATCAACAAGAGATGTATAAAAGATCACCCTTAAAAAAAATCAAGAAAAAGAAGAAATCATGAATATAGGCTGAATTAGAATCAATATACCACCGATTGGGTTCAAATTTAATCGATGGCGAAGTAATTGAGGTTCATATTATCAATCAGGAAGAAAAAATCCATTAGCGGTTCTATTTTCGAACCCCGATGTGCCCCTGTTTGTTTTCTCAAAAACGATGCTACAACCTAATTTAAACAATAAAAAATACAGGGGGTGTACTTGAGAGTACATTCCCTATCTGTACAAATTCTGGCCTTACCATTACATGGCTGAGTACCAGGATTACATTGTGTGTATCCTTCTATACAAGATGTGTACCTATAAGTACAGGACATGTAGTTCCCATTCACATCATGTAATAGGCATGCAACCAGCCCCTCGACCTCTTTTCCCTTATTTTTTTATGTAAAAAATGAAAAGGAAGGATCTATACCTCAAAGGAAGAACCATTTTCTCACAGAATTGGTGCCTCATATTTTCTTTTTCAATAACCGGTATTCCCCTCTAATTAACCAGTAGAGATATCTCTAAAAAAGAAGATAAGAAATGGGTAATAAAACATAAGTTAATTAATATCCCCCACTAAGTATTTCTGCATCCCCAATGTGTGGTTGTTTTTACCTCATTCACACACAACTACACTTTAATTGTTAATCACAACTATAGAAAAGTGTATTATATTGAACATAATTAAATTATTAGAACCAACTAGTTAAAATATTTCTTCCATAAATCAAACAAATACTCAGGAGGAATGAATATTGATAAATGTATGGTCCATCTAACAGAATCCATAGATATATATAATATTCGTCTTTCATGAAACAATATCCTGCAATAGTCATTAGTTATTATTCTTCAATACAAAAAAATGTATCAAATCTCATCTATATGAATTCTCAAAAACCACTCATTATTTACTTTTGGTTATTTATATTCACTGAATATAGCCGAAAAATTGATTCTATAAAAGTTATTGAATCTTACTTAAATCATGGTGGTACAAATAATCATATTAGAAATCATCAATATTCACATCAAGGTTCTCTATTTAATTTACCTTAAAATTCAGTCATCTTTCCTTCACATGATACATTATATATCATTGTCTTATTATACTTTTAAAATTAATCACAAAATCTACACATTAAAATTCCTTTAAAATATTCAACATATGAATGATAGTGTGTCACAATATCTTTTTAAATGTTCTTATTTCTATTAAATGAAAAAATACATGTAACCCAACATCTCCGATGAAACGTTTTTCTTCAATCTGAACTTGGATCATAATAAATGTAAATTACCATGACTTTAATCCATAGAAAACATCAAAACAAAATTATATGAATAATATATATCTTTTATTTATCATAAATTAATTCTAGAAACTTATTATACATTTATATAACCTCTAGGTTTTTTGTTACCTTTACATAGGTCTATATGGACTTTACACAGAACATGCAAACAACAGATTACTTTATACATATCTAGTTATCTTTTACATAGTTATGGTGGATATGGATTTAGGGTTTAAAAGTCTTGTGATAAAAATTAATATCACGTATTACAATTTCTATAGTATGATAATTAAGTCCTGTGAAGAAAAGTTACACTAAAACACAAAGTCACACAATCCACTCAATGGATTATGATGAAGTCATATGGTCAAAAAATTCATATGTTGAGGACATAAGATTTCAATCAAATTCATAACCCCACCAATGAAAATTGATGATACAAAGAATTAAAATTTATCTCAAAGTCATAAATTATTCCCATAGACTTAGGATGAATTCTCACAGAAAGGGACTTTTCAATATATCTATTTTAACCCTAGAATTCAAGATTTATTAAAATGTCTTAGGGGCACTTCCAATTCAACTCCAGCCATATCAAAACTACTCAAAATATCATCCAAGAATATTCCATTAGAATTTATACATACATTCATGTTCAAAACACTAATAATTAATTCTGTATTACTTCATTTTTTCCATCTTGAAACTTCCTCAAAAATAGCTCAGGAATGTTGTCCATGAAAACCAATAGCTCTATACACACCTTTTTAAAGATAGTTCTCTCAAATCCACTAACACTTGTCACGTCTCCATGAATATTGGAAGTACAATCAGAACAAGAAAAAATTATTAATCAAATATTCAAAATCGATCTTTTGGGTTCAATAATATAAAATAAATTCATAATTTTTATAACTCAAGAATCAATGTCTTAATAAATTATATACACTCACATTTATATTTTTAATAAAACACACACTATTATTAGATTGGTTTAAAGAGAAAGTTATGGTAGATAACAAGAAGTATATAAGTGCTACTAGTTGAACAATGTAAACATATATAATGTGGAATGATTAAATAAAGTCTCACCATAAACCTGTTGAACCCATGGACTAATGGGATACCCCCATGATAAAAAATTAAATGTAATTAAAGTTTTTACAATTTTTTTTTAAATTTGAGGTTCATCATATTGTATAAAAATTACCAACCCCTAAAACTAAATCCAATAATACAAAAATTTAACAATAAATAATTCATATATTATTAAATAGGGGGAATGTGTGTTCAAACAAATTCACTATAAAATTTAAGAAATTAAAAAAAATTATTTCAAAGAAAAAATTTTATACATTCATTTCCATGAACTCATATGATTAACAATAAATCATTTTATATAATAATAAAAATGTTATTTAGTCATGAGTCAACTAATATTTTATGAAAATAATCTTCCACAAAAAATAAAGAAATAATAACCGAAAAGGAACACAACGATGAGTAAACATAAGATGATGAAAAATGATCCGGTGTTATGGGTATAATAATAAAAAATATTAAAATAGAACATTAGATCTTTTAGTTTGTTTGAATCTTTAACAAGGAGAAAACTAAAATATATTTGAAAAAGTGACCATTAAATTTATGGACATGTTCAAAACAAATTAAAATTTTTACATTAGAATACTAGAACTTTATAAGTGAATGATATATATAAAAGTACATCATTTAGACTAAACAATTAAAATCATATTATCATGTTATTGATGAAATAGATTTTCCAACAAGAAATACCACTACAAAAGGCTAGGAAAACTACCTTTATGAGAGGAGTGAGAGAAGGTTCCAACAACTTAATATTATAAAAGTCATTAAATTCCCTTGCACCACTTTCAACTCATCGATGAAACAACCCCCAAGAAATAGAAAGTAATGTAGGCCCTAAGTGAGAACTGATAAGAGCCTAAAGGAATCGGAGTTGCGAGACAATATAAGTGCTCATTCTAGTCATGTGAATTATAAAATAGATAGAAATATTAAGGTTTAGGTTTACAATTCCATGTGATGGGATGGTAATTGGTGACCCATGATACATGATTAAATAAGTTGACTATATTATGTGCATAAGAGAAGATAAAAATATTATTTTAAAATTTTAAAATTTTAAAATTTTATACATATATTAATATATAAAATATTTAATATTTATGTAAATTAAGATATATATATATACCTGAATAGTTTATTCCTCTTCTAATGGACCGAAGGCCTTCATTTTTTATTCATTTTGATAATACACCTTTAAAGGGGTGAGGTGGATCCCTTACAAGGCCCGTGGGAATAAGTATTACATGGACCACATGCCATAGATGAATTCATTTCCCACAGGCTTCAAACATTACATACAACTGAGACTAACTACTTTAAACTTCTCATCCCAATCATCTTCATCGTGAAATTATCTCTCCACCTTCACATGGCTGTTCATCTAGGCTTTCCCGTGCATGCACAGTCTTATCCTGATGGTAGGTGTCGTACCCTCTCATTCTTGTAATCTTTTTAGCTTCTTCTATGGTGAAAGCTCCTTGCTCGTACCCCTTTTGAAACTTGTTCCTCATAGATTGTTTGGTTCACATCTGGACTTAAGGTTACCCAAAGGCCTTGAGGGGGCTTGAAGGCCTTACTACCTCGAAGACCTAGGTGGCCCGAAGTCCTTAAAGGACTTGAGGACCAAATCAGTGGCCTGAAGGCCCAAACGAGGGAATATTCCTGGCTATTAAAGTGCCAAACATAGTTCCTTCTATAGTAATACTAAAGTACCTACTATAGTACTACTACAGTACCCCAAAAATTATCCTCCACCTAGATTTGATCCCAAGTCTCCTGGATGCCCTTAAGGATTTATTTATATAAATAATATGTAATGTGATTACAAGACATGATAGACTCTTTTGAAAACTGAATGGGTTTGAGTTTTGGCATGTTGACAAAAATAATAAATAGGCTAATTGACATGCCATAATTTACCACACCTAATCGCTTGTGTCTATTCCAATCAAAGTGGGATAATAAATAATTTTAAAAAAATCATTATAACAATTTACATTGGTTTAAAAACCGTTATTATAAAATAATAATTATATTAATTAAATTTCATAGTTAAAGGATTTTTTTTTGACAAATTAGTGAATATAAGCTATTTTTTTATGTATTATCAGGAAACAATATATACAAAACTATTTATTTGAGAATTACTTTGGGTACTGGTGTAATTAATATAATGATAATCAATATTACTCATGATCGAATATAAAAATAATTGAACCTGACTTTACTTTCTGAATCAATTTTGTTGTCGAATTCCTCATGTTATATACCAAGGTGAATTTGAGTATTGGATTTCATTAATAAAGTAAAAAATGGTTTTAATAATTGTTTTTGGTAATGATATTTAAGAATCATTATTATTAAATCATGAGAATTATGTTTATACACATTTAATTTCATATTAAAATATATAATTAATTTTAATTGAGTAACTCACAAGGATAATTTCAATGAGATTAGTGATTAAAAATATTAATTTTTTGAGTTTGAGTAATGTAAATATTAACTCAACTCAGATTGGATCATAATTTCTTATTTACCCTCATAATTGTGACATTACACCAAAAGTAATTTTATGTTATTTTAATAAAGTGATGAAGAGCCTACAAGGAGTACATTAAGTTGGTTTGTAATAGTGAATCCCAAGAACATCTGCCCGAACAAAGGTGATACCCTTAAGAGGGAAGGATCCAAGGCTAGAAAATAAAAGGAGCAGATCATTATGAGCTTCTTTAGAAGATATATAGTCTTACACAACATTACCATCATTTCATGTATGAAGAATTTCCTTGTGGTTGTTCATTAGACACTTGCATCTTATGATGGATTATTCAACAAACCAAGGTTTGGGTCCTTTAACTATCACTAAATTGAAAATATATAATGAATTTGTCTCAATTTTCATAATAGGGATGTTCCTATGACTATGTAGGAGATGGCCAGTGAGAATAACATGAGATTCCACTTGAAGAGAGTCACCACTTCATAAGAATGATGAGAAATATGCCACAATTAAACCCTTGGGGTATCTGAACACTTCATCACCCCACATAGATCCCATATAATAGAAAAAATCCATGTTTAATTTGTTACCCAAGGTAGGATGCTTACATTTTATCCACTTCCCTGGAACAATAGTTTCTTTATTATTGGAGGAGAATGAGGTAATTAGGGTCTTGAGGGATGGGTAAACCTCCAAATCTTTTCAAAACCTATCCAGGTCCATAATTTGATTTATTGTTTTGAAGATGGTATATGTGATGGTCCCCAGTTAAGACTGGTGGTGTTTATTATTTCTAGGTGACTAGAGGAGTCAACAACCAGTATTAAAGATCAATGATCTTACCTTTGTCTTAGCACTAGGTCTATCTGAGACATGGAAATACTTTTGGAGGAAAGAATTATTAGAGAAAACCTAGGAAGACCACCCTGTGAACTAGCTGAACAAACCACAGACTACCCATCAAAAGTATAAAATTATTTTTTCCTTAATTTTAATATTTTTTAAAAATATAATTAGGAATAACTATTTTCTCGAATGAATGATAATATTCATTTGGATACTAATAGTTAAATATGAAATTGTTAACAATTTAATAGAATTAAACAAATATATTTTAATGAATTATTGTATATGAAATATTATTCATTTATAAGAACAAAAACTTTCATGCTCCTGTACGAATTTTTATAAATTGTTTCCAGTCAAAGTCCACCCACCCTTTAAATATGCTTAACCCACTTTTTTTTTTGAAAAACTATAGGTTTGTGTATTGATTGTGGGTTGAAATTTCTTTTCACATGTATAAGATGTGTTTGGTGAAATTTATAATTAAAATGAACTAAAACAAACCTTTTCAAAACCTTATATACTTGTTCATAGTTTTCATCATGGTTTCATGTTGTTTAAAAATATTATTTTGGAATTAATGCTTTGTGTTTTCTCCTTCACAGTTCCTTGTGTTGCATAATTATCTGTTGAGATTTTTTATTATAATAACTGTAGGAGAAACTAGTAGTCTTGGGAATTACTTTGTTTTAAATGGTTAAATGACTCGTGTTTATAATAGAAGTTTTAGTAAAGTTACCCATACCAAATAACACCATGCTTGAAAATCCAAAAATCATGCTGTATGTAATGGATGGACATAACTTATGTAGATTACAACATATAGATGTAGTAACATATTTGTCATCATTAGTTGATGAATATATCAAAATATGAATCAAAATGAAATCCCCCATCCATGATGTATCCATGGGTCATATCAAATTTAAAATGCTCAATATGGACTCTCTTCCACCCATTCTATGATAGTACCTCATTTAGGTAATGGGTGAGGGAGAAAGAAATATACAAGGAGATAAATAATTAGAAGTAACTCTTTGTTTGTATGAACCAAACAGTATTGATGGTGTATATTTATTTATATAGAAATTTGGGATTCTCCCATGAATTAACTCATACATTTATACTTCACGATTTAATGATAATTCATACCAAGAATTCATTTTAGGAATTAGTCACTCAGCCTGAGTATTTCATCTTATAAAATGTGTTTCATATTTTATCCAGTGGAAAAGATTAATTTATCTACCATGAAAGGAATGAAATATTCTCTTTTATTGGCATTAAAAGGTAGTATTAATCCTTGTGATATCCATATATGAAAAGTAATAATATACCCAAGAAATAACTAAATTATACCATATGAATTTCCTACAAATTACAATATTATATATCCAAAATGCATCTGATTTATGTATTACATTATGGAATATCACCATTAATCTCCCACTTTTAGTAAATCCACACATACATAGATTCATTTCATATATATTTTATTATATATAATTACTTATAAAACCACATTGAAAAATTTCTTTTGGATATTTTCCAAATTTTTTTTGAAATCCCATTAATATATTCTATATATCATCATATTTAATAAAATTTGAACACCCATTGAAAACATTATTTTTATTTACCATAAAACAATTTTTTATTATTTATCTATTTAGAACACAATCCCTATTCAGTAAACCAAAAAATATAACCCCACAATACATTATAATACTGGAAAAAATATGAACTAATGGATCTATAAATGAAAAAAGAGAATCCTCTAGAAATGTATCATTTCTATTCCAGCTATAAAGGGATTTGATCTAATCTCTATAAAAGACTTGTATTTCAATTCTTATATCCAAAAACTATATCTTATGAATGTGTTAATTTTCATACGATCCATTTTTACATGACAAAAATTTACTATGTGACATAGAGTACATCAATCCCATATAATAAATCATAAATTGTTAATTATCTGAGTATTTTAGGACTCATTAGATGAATTAAACCCTAGTATACCAAATATATATCCTCAATATAGTAATATTTGGAAGTAATCTAATAATATTGGGAAGTGGAAGAAGACCCATATATCCTAAATCTATATTAAAATGATTCAATATGTATAAATGAGAAACATATATATGAGAATACATTCATAACTCAAAGTGACATATTTTACACTTTGATGAAGTATTCATAATGGAGATCACCAAAATAGTAGGTAAAAGAATAAAGAGTTATAGGGATTGCACTAGAAATTGGATCATTATTCTCAGTGATATGATTAATTTATTTCAAAATACTATAGAATTCTTTTTTTTAAGAATATAAATGAAGTATAAATAAATTGAAGAGTTCTTCTACCATGTTATCTTGTACCTCAATAAATTAAAAAGAGGGATCCTCCTCCTAATATACTCTTTAAATTTAGTGAAGAGAGTCATAGTGTCAACTGTATCAGCAACTATATTATGGAAAAAAATAAATTTATTCTTGTTACATTGTTATAAATTATTTTGAACTCTTGTAAAATTATATCATGCCTGAAAGACCATAAATTATTCAATTATATTCATTCAAACATATAAAAACTAAAAGGTAATACATGATAACATACACGTACATGATATCACATACCATGTTCCCCTCGTACACTAAGGCGGGGTTAATCATAAGATATAAAACAGGAAACCACTTTCCCCTATATTCAAAAATGATTAAAGGATATCATAAAATTTAATATCCTTAATTTTGAACATTTCAAAAAATTTCCCAGTAATAAAAATGCCCATAATAATTTATGTAAAACCTCACAACTTTTTTTAAATTCAACCAAACCTTTTTTGGATATGGTTTTTCAAAACACTCTTTATTTTGGAGGAAATTTGTTTTCTAAAAATTAATTCTTATAAAAAATCATGACTATGGGAACTCTTGTGCCATAGTAGAAAAGAAAATAAATACAAAATACTGACTTCATGAATATAAGTGAAGATTAGTCTTTGGAAGAGAATTATTGGAACTCAAGACACTAAGAGGTGTGGTGTCATATTAATAAATTCTAATAATATA
The DNA here is from genome assembly GCA_963277665.1 of Viscum album. NCBI lineage: Eukaryota > Viridiplantae > Streptophyta > Magnoliopsida > Santalales > Viscaceae > Viscum > Viscum album. The sequence goes on from OY728148.1 coordinate 1,933,280,871, forward strand.
TCCATATGAATAGGTACACTAGAATATATATCACATAAATAATATGAATACCTATATAATTATTTTTTCCATAACATCATGTTACCACTAGAAATTGAACATGTCAATATATTATAGGTCATATCATCAATTCATTGTTAATAAAAATAGACTAAATAGGTCGATGAATACATTACATGTCATTCATATAGTAGATGAGAATATCATATATCATTTATCCATGTATATGGTCACATCATATGTGATTCAACAAAGTATAGGAATACATTTCCTCGGTATAATTTAAGTAAGGGTCCAATTTTTTTTCTTATCATATGAGTAAAAAAAATCCAATCTTGGTTGAGCTTTAACTAACCACATGTTCAGTAACATACCCAACCACACCCGGATTATCTAAGACCCAAGGATATTAAAATAAATGAATCAAAGTATGAAGGATATAATGTTAGTTATCTCATTAAGATTAGGTAATGGGGATAGATAGTTAGTATAGACCTCTAAGTATATTAGTTACTATAAGATATTCTATTAGATATACTCAGGAGGGTCAATCCATGTAATATGTCTCAAATTATTACCACATGGGTTTATTATTGATATCTAATTTTCAACTCATTGTATAGAATATAATATTATACTCATGCTAACATTAACATTTCATTACAACCTATAATACTCCATGATGATAATAGATTCAGGATAAATCAAATTCTTTCATTTAGGGGGTATTATCATTCTACTATTCATATAAAATAAATTATAACACATATGAACGAATGATAAATATATATTGATAGCCATGATACATTGTACAACCATTAAATAAAGTGTCTTATATATCCTATTATATGATATTCTATATAAATGTCATACTTATTCTATGGTAATTGCTTTTTCAATGGATTTAAATATTTATCCCCTACATCCAGCCAAAAAAACCTATCATGGCCCATTTCAATGATCTATGGTACGAGAATTTATTTTTGAAGGATGTGTTTAGTTCTTAAATAAGATTGAAATTCCATCGCCTCAGAAATAACTCCATTTTTTCTATAATAAATATCAAATTTTCATCAATTCTATGAAACAACATCAATTTTTAAATTAACATCTTGATCTAAATATCTTAATACATCTTATTTGATGTAGTGATAAGCATTACTTCTATTTTTTAGTCCAGATTAGTAGTCTATTTGTAACTATTCCAACCAATTGCTTCATCATTCCGAAAAAATTGAAACTAGAATAAGCTCTCATGTCATCACTAACATATTGGAAACTTGCATAAGTGAATCCTTTTATACAATTATTATCCTAGACTATAATGACCAAGAATATATCCTTTATAACACCACAATATTTTAGCACTCATTTTAAATTAAATTAAATACTACGCATGATAAATTTTGATACAAACAACACCACAAAAAATTTAATAATACATTATTACAATAAATAATTATAGACATAAAAAATTTCATAATGAATAACTATTTATAAAACAAACATTATTTGAAAATTTAATGTTTTTATATGCCACATTGGAAAACATGGTTGATTCTAGATAAATTATTTTTAACTATTTTGATAAATTATATATTATAGTTAAATTTAATACTTTTGAGAAAATATAGAAATCTGTTGATAAAAATCAAATTAATTATTAGTAAAATCAATTAATTAACCAGTGTAATTATTAAGTAATGAAAATTAATATGAATATAATAATTCATACCCAAAATGAATGGTTTTGTTTATAAATCATGTTTTTATTATATATTATATGTTTTTTTAAAATATGAATGCCCCATATTTAAAGTATTAAATTTATTTAAAAATAATATTTTATATTTTTAAAATAATAAGAATTCATACATTGGTTATCAATTTATTGTAAATGAACATATAACCGTATGTTGGTAAAATGATTTTTTTGAAACACTATTTTACGTGCATAATATATTTTAATCATAATAAATTTAATTAATCTATACTGATAAATTATTTTAAATTTTTTTATTAATAATATATTCAATAAATAAATTAACAATCATATAATGGTATTTAAATGTTAAGAAATGAGAATAAATTCATTTTAGGCTTTTAAAATGCAATTTTTTTCTAAAAATGGGGATTTACATATTTTGTGTTAAGATATACAAATTAAATAATGAAATCATTATAAATTATATTTAATTAAATAAAAATAATTTTGTAACTACCCATGTCAAATTTATCTTAGGGTGAATTATATATATATATTAAAATAATTTATTTTTAGGTGAATTGGGAAAAATACTGATTTTACAAATACCATAACTTTTATGAACTCATTATAATATAAGTATAAATTAAAAATATATGAAACCATTATGGAAAACAATATGTTTAAGGGGTTAAATATGTCATTTAAAAGTATGATTTTTAATTTGGAAACCCATGATTGACTTTTTTGGAACCTATGTTATATTTTAATCTCATAAAGAACTATTTTTGGGTTTTTGCGTTTAATAGTGTGGTTGGAAGGTTCCATTGTGTTTTGGAATTTATATAATGTAAAATAACCTTACATTGTATAATAATATGACAATAAATTCATATAAATATCCTATAATCAATATTATTTGTCCTATATAAGGATACCATCATTTCTACATGAAAAATTCTTATTTTCATAAAAATGGTTTTATGCATCTAGTGTTCTTATATTAGAATTAATTTTTGACAATTATAGAAATTTAATCGTATGATTTTTTTTCATATTTGGAATTATTATTTACAAATTTGATTATAACTTTAATTTATTTTTTGGACATAAAAATAAGTTACCAAGGTAAAAATCATTCACCATGGTAAAAGATAAATTATTGTAAAAATGTTTAATCAAGAGCTAAGCCACTAAATAAAAATAATATAATAATTAAATGGATATATAATGTATTTAAAGACATAAAATAATATTTTTTAACATTAATTATCAATTTATGTGCCAATTACCTTAATAATGACATCCCTTTTATATTATGAAATTATATTTTCATGAGTGACACCCCTCCCACATGTAAAAAGAAACCTCATCTACTCACTACTCTATAGACATTGAGAACACTATATTAGAAAATTAAGAACCATATAATTAAAAAAATATCATCCACACTTCCTTGAGGACATGTTTTCACAGAAATAAAATCCTAAGAAGGATTAAGGTGTATCCCAGAGAATGACAATCAAAGAATAAGTAATTGTCTTAACTGATTTCTTCCAGATTTATTTCTTATTCCACATCATCAAAATATTCTATAATAATAGTAATATAATTAAACCAGTATATTTACTATAGTTAAATGTTTTTATTTTAAAATTTCCAACATTATCTATCTCTTTTAAATCCAATATAAAATTAATGTGTTTCCCATGTCTACATGCAGGCTACAACCTCCATGAAATGATGCATTTCAATATTCATAGACACCATACATAGATGGATTTAAAATTATATTTAATGTATAAAAATTTTATTTATATAATTATTTATATTATGTATCTTATGAAAACAGGAACCCTTTTACCATAGGAACCACACTTATGTTATTTAGAGTTGTTAAACCAAACACCCCCAATACATCCAACACCGACATAACAATTTTATTAACTAAATAGAACATGATATTAAATTTTAAAAATGAAAAATGATAATATAATTAATGTTAAAAAATATTCTTCAAAAACTAAATTATTAATATAATTTGGTTTTATAGGTGGTAAATAAAACAACAATTCGAGACTTGAGGTAAGGGATTTTCTATCTCAAATTTATTTTGTTGAGACTTATACCACTTTAGCAACATGTTTTTCTATGCAGTGTATAAATTTACACGTATATTAATTTTATAATTAATTTACTGAAATTCATGTAGTTTACAAATAATTTTAATATTCTATACTTTAATGCCCTTTTGATTCAAAAGTTACCAAAGTGGAATGGGGTTTTTATTTATAACATTATTTTACTGTTTTTTCATTCACAATATTAATATCCCAAATACAATTTATTAAAAATGTTTCAAAAATTTAATTTTATATTCTATAATTATTTTGATATTAATTTTCAACAATATTTTATTTCATTTGAATTTTTTTAAAAGAAATATTTAAATGCTTTTTGAATTATTTTAATTTGACTATTCCATAAAAGCGTGAAAAGAATATTTTTTTAGAATTTATTATATAACCAACTTTTATCTCCATAAAATTATTTATTCTTTATAAATATTACTCTATAAGTTTCCATGGGTTTTAAATGAAAATACTATTCCCATTATTTAGGGAATGTTTTATTTTAAAATATTCTCAAAATAATATGATATTTATTCATATTTTCAAAGATACCTTCTAATGTTTTATAATTTTTTTTCATCATTTTCAAAATATTTTAATGATTATTATTCTTGGATGGGGACATTATCTAATGATACCATCCATATTATTTCTCTGGATGACTTACGATCATGTTGTTCTATTTTTTAATGGTGGAAAATATTGGTATTCAGCTTTCTAGTTTTCAAATACAGATGTTTATTACTAATGAATATTGATTATGTATGGTATTTATTATTCATTTATTTTTTATTATTAACGCATTGAAATTTATAAATGAACATGCGGGGTATTATATTTGATATCCCCTTGATTCATCAAAAGTTCTAATGAGACAAACTACCTTGGGTATTTGGTATATGCCATTCCAATTTATGTATGATATCTTGTAATGAGACCTTGACAGTAATATTTAGTATGAAATTATAAATTCTATCATTATGAAACCATTTATTTCGATCGATCTGTTTATTCATGTTTCTTTTCCATATATATATATATATATATATATATATTTCTTTCATGATTTTTTTCATACAGAATATTATATATTATTTACCTCAACCAAATTATGACTTCCTTGGTTAGTCTATTGTATCTTTTGTTGTACACTTTCCAATACTAATCACTTAAGATCACCATTAATTTTGTTTTAAATTCCACTGGGTATTAATAATGGATCATTTAATGATTTCAAATATGAATAATAAAATTTTCAATAATTTTATATGTTGTATTTCAATTGTTCCAATGAAATATGCAGATCATGAATGTTTCTAGTCTTATATGGATGTTAAAAAATTAGATGAAATATGATACAAAATATTGTATCTTATGACAATATATTATAATAACCATTGGATTTGGGTTAATGGAGTTATGGAAATTGTATCCATAGTTACTCTTAAGTACATAAGTATGTTCTTAAAAATAATATAGTGAATCTCATCAAGAATGGATTGGTATCTATTTGTCCTTATAGGAGTATAAAAAACATTTCATACTTGATATATCACATGTAATATTAATAAAGAATTCATTCCATCCTCTGTAAATCCTTAGAATAATATTTAATCTTTCTAAGATTCATGCCATTGAACACTAGTAAATATCCCATTTTAGAATTATCCAGGACAAAATTATTTATCACTTTTGTAATGTATGTATAAAGACACATTTTTATAAAAATATTTCATATATATCAATATATCATTATACCCAATATGCAAGAACTTTCATATATGTCTTTAATTGAGAAAGGTTTCCCAAAAACATATTTACAAACTGCAAAGTCAAGATATAATTTTCGATTATGAGTATGACATCCACATACAGTATATGAAATACTAAAACAAACATATTAATCAGATTTTATAAATAATAATTATCCATGTTTTTGGTGAAAAAAACTCTTTGAATGCATCACCCAACAAGAGATTCTAATTGTGATATGATTTCTCTAATCCATAAGTGGATTATTATAACTTTGATACCTCAACAAAATCATTTGGAACTTCAAAAACTTCGGGTTATGTCAAATATACATCCTCAACTAAATTCAAATTAAGGAAATTAGTTTTGAGACCCATTTATTATATATCATAATAAAAATTATTTTATATGGAAAGAAATATCTCAATGGAATTTATCATCACAACCAGTGAAAATGTTTTTTCATTGTCAATACCATGAATTAATTTGAATCATTTTACCACATGGTGTACTTTATAGGTATAAAATCTACTATAAAATTCAGATTACATATAAGAAACCCACATTCACCCTATGGGTCCCACCCATTAATATTAATTTACCACATTACAAACCATTTAGTGTATGTGGACTCAATTTCAGATTTAATAGATTTTAAGCATTTCTTAGATTCAAAACACTCAATGGACTCTCTCTAGGTGGTTGTTTCATTACCTAAGAACATTAATTCATTGATTTTTCCATATTAAATCTATATCTATTTGGGTCTTGATGAATCATACAATAAAATGGAATTTTTTGTATAACCCATGATGGTCCTTCTTCGACATATTTTTTATAAAACCAACTCAAATTCCATCCCTAAAACACTTCATGTTTTTTCTTGAAATTATCCAAGTTCACCATTTATCTCTCTAAAAACAGATTTTATACGTTTTTTCTCAAGGAGAATACAAATTTGGGCCCTAATAATGTTTTGTTCGGTAGGATTATAGAAATAAAATCCCATAATATTCTTGGGATAACCAATTTTTTTAACTGGGGATAATCCCATCAGGTTCTAATAATCATACCATCTCTTGAAAACTAAAAATCATTAAAAAATACAGAATGGAATATTTTATATTATATTTTTTATATTTCATATTTATATATTCTTTAGATGGAATGAATTTATGTAACAAAGTAGTAATCTCTAGATGATTACACAAAAATGTAGTAGGAAGGTCATGTTGACTCAACACTAATAATTTAATTTCTATCAATGTAAGATTCCCCCTCTTAAATAAACCATTAATCTATATTGTTCCAGGAGGATTGAGTTATGGAATAATTACATAATCATTTTGATGATAAATTAATTCTTTGCTTAATTGTTCACCAGATTGATCTAATTGGAGAATCTTAATAATTTTTCTTATTTGATTCTGTACTTTTTTTATAACTCTATAATCTTTTCAAAAGATTAATACTAATGTCTCATTAAAAACTCATAACCATATAGAATAAATTCATCAATAATGATTATAATATTTCTAAAATCAATATTTTCATGTTTACTCATTGATAAACATAAATCAAAATCAATGAGATCCAACAGTCCACTAGTCCATTCACCTATACCACTGAAATGTTCTTTGGTCATCCTACATAATAAAACATATTAACATATAAAAAATGATTAATTATTTTATGATTATAACAACCAATATTTATAGAACATCTTGATTTTGTTCTCATTTATATACTTACAAAGGAAATTCTAATGGTTTATGGGATTAGAATCAACATTAACCATCATTTTGTAAATGTTATAAATATTGGAACTCAAATCTAAAATATATATTTTCACCATATTACCAATTCCCTAAACAATTTAATTCATAAATATAGAAAAAATATTTTTTTTCATAGTAAATGAAAATAACTTCTTATCCAAATAATATAAAAAATAAATAATTTTTTTATTATGATGGAAACATAATAATAATTTTCATTTCAAGAACTAATCCACTAGGTTGTCAGAGATCATATGTTCTGAATTTTAATTCAAAAACTCCTTCTCTATTACCATAAAATATATCTAATTCACCCTATTCAATTATCTACCATCTATGAGTCTATGTTTATCAAAAAAATGTGTGATGCACACCCAATATTAAATACACATTAGTCATAGTTGGAGAAATTGATCTCTAAAATATTAAAATTCAAATACTAAAAATGGATCTCTTTAGAAAAACTCATAAACCATATATACTAATATATTACTATTTTACTGGTCATTCTTATATGAAACCCCAAAATTATATTCATAATGAATTATATAATCTATATCTATGATATATATATGGGTGAGTATCTTGTTTTATAACTTTTCATCAAGGAATTTTAAGAAAAGTATAGCCACTAAAAATTATTACCCAATACATCATAACAATTTAGTGATAAAAGATCCATATTTAAGTAAGTATTGAGTACACATTTGTGTTAGTCCAAAAAGATATCTATTTATGTAGGATAAATTTCCAATCATAATAGTTATGATTGTTGGATAGTTGAGTGGTGAAATCTATTCCCAAATCCCAAATATGGATATAAGACCAACTATATTCCTAGGGTATCCTACCTCTAAGGGGTTCCCAACTAAGTGTCACTTAAATATCATAGTATTATTTGTTTCCCTAATTTATTGGAATAGAAATTTATACTATTATTTACATAAGATAATCATGAGAACCCAAATTTAGCATGAAAATACCCGATTAGATGATTGAGGAATTGACATTTTTTTCCTTTGAAAGAATCTCACACATAGCATTTAAGGTATTTCATTTTAGTTTTTTACCAATTTAATATATGTAATATTCATATTAAATTTATAACTAATTAATTATATTAAATAATAACTGGCCCATATTTTATTCTGTTGTGTGTGAATTTTTCTAAGATTCATTTTTGGAATCCCCATTCCATCAACTAAATTAATATGTTCACACCATATTAATGATTAACTCTTAATAAAACCCATAGTTTATGATACTTATCCAAAAATATAAGCTAAAAATATATATTTATATCCAAATTAATCTTATAAATAAGCTAAATGAACTCTTTATATAAAGGACTAGATTTAATGAGATTGAAAATTCCTTATTGAGTAGTCCTGGAGACACAAAGTCCCTTCCTCCACCTTACTTAAAAAAGGTTTAAACCTACAAGATAGTGGGAGGATCGACCCAATGTCTCTCCACCCATGGATAATTTACTCAATGGAGAAACCAATTCATAATAAATCTAAATCCTTATAGTATAAATTATATTCGATAAAAAAATTCAATATTATAAAGTCATTTATAATATGAGGTCAAGGTCGATGAAAACTAAATATTATATCCTCATATATATAATGTAAGGCATGGATAGATAATTTTATTAGAATAAATTTACTAGTTAAATTTAAGCATAAAAATATTTATAAATCACAAACATTAATATTCCAAAAGAAATTAAAAAATAAATAATTAAAATAAATTTCCGAACTATGAGATACAAATATAAACATTTTATATTTTATTTAGGCATGAATAATCTCATTTTACACAGACTAACATTTATCACTTAGAAATTTATTATCTACTATAATCAAATATAAAAATAATTATATTTTTTATATTTTATCTTACATAATTTTTTTAACTAATAATTTAGAACGATCAATTGTAAAATATTGGAAATTTCTCCACATTTGATAGGTGATGTTTTAAGGATCTAATTAAAGAGAAATAAACATCACATAGATAAATATTAAAACATTTTAAATTAATATTCATTTATCTCATAATAATACATTCCTAAGAAACCTAAATGTATAGTTTATTTGGAGAGAAGATACATAATCAACTTTTTTAAGGATAATATTCATCATTTCCTACAAAAAGAATTCACATTTGGTACCCTTTTAGAATTAGATTTGGTAAAAACATTCATCATAACCCATGGAAAATAAAACATAAGAATGGGTGAGATCAAATGCCTAATTAGGGTAATCATGGAATACATCAATCACATATCATAAGTTTTCATAATATGACCATAAGGATATTATAAGATAAACATGGTACATAATGGTCATACCCAAAGATATAAATCTCAAACAAAGGAATAATACATTGGAGGAACATAAGACATTAGTCATAAGAGTATAGAATTTCGAAAAATATTTAACCATGAGATAATAAAATGCTCATAAGAATATTAAAAAAAGTACCAAATATACATAAGTAATAAATATCATATGTAATGGTTACCCACCAATACATTTATCTCATTATATGCTTGGCCAAACCACCCGTGTACCTTCACAGGTATGGGATAACTACCTATGTGACCTTGGTCATAGTCTAAAAACCCGTGACACCTCTTAGTATTAGGATAAACACTCATGTAACCTTGATATCATGATATCTAAGACATTATGTAATAAATTAAATGGATTTATCTATCCCATATATCACATAATAATAAACCTTTTATTAGTGTTCCACTAGAACATAAGAGGATTCATGATTCCTCCATAACTTAATTAAACCATGGGAAATAAAAGAGTTTCATGAAAAATTACTTAAAATAAAATTATAATAATCGAAAAAGATAAATAAATTAGATGGTATAATAAGACAATATCCCTTGAAAATGATAAAAAAAACTAATGTAGGTGCACATAATCGAATGTTTTGGGAATAAAGAAGGTTCTAGATGAGGTATTTCCCACTCATTTGTTTCATAAATGATTTTTAATCTGAGATGTACATTGTTGATAAACTCCCAAAATAATGAAATTTGATTAAATATTAATTTAATATATAATTTAAGAAACAAATTTAGGATCATAACATAACGATTTATAATTAATTTAAATAATTATTAACTAATATGAGATGAATTATTTCTTCATTAATGTATCTTAAAACATATCTATGTAATACCATTGTTTGTTTTTGGAATAATTTGTCGAATCCTTCTAGTTGTGATCCATACATCCCCCATTAACCTTAAAACTTCACCATATAAATCTACTGGTATTAGCATGGTAGATATTAATTTTTCTTTCATTAAAATTTGATCAGCCTATGAATCTATTCAAGAAGGATTATTTTTAATATCTCAATAGTCAATAGCAGTGGTGTATAAGGAACACTCTCAATCATTCAGGGAGTTATTCAAGAGGTATATCTCTAAGTATTTGAGTTAATTCTCTGTATGTTGTTGCGAACAACGTAAAAAAAGGTAATACCACTTTGCGAGAAATAATATAAATTGATTTAAATAGTGCTAGAGTTAGGGAAAAATAAATAAATAGGAACCCTTTTTATTTCCCTAATTCACAAGGAAACCCATTTCTATAATAATAAAAATAATAATATAATTATTATTTCTTGAAATGCATAAAACTATAGAATTTGAAAAATAATATTTATTCAAATAATATTAAATATATATTATTTATTACATAACCAAATAAACTTGGTCAAACATTACTCTACAATATATATCAATCCTAGAATAATTACTATGTATTTAATAAATACATATCAATGAGTTATTCTATAATAAATAAATAAATATCATATTTTCTATGAAACAAATAAATATTTATTAAATATTATACTAATAGAATATTATCTCATATTACTAGTGACACAATATATGTGATCAACAAAAAATAAATAATTATTAAACCTCAAATGGGAATAATATTTATTTAATTAATAAACAATACTATTATTTAACCATGGTTTTGGATACACTTAGTTTGTTACCTTCTTCATCTTTTTCTTAGTGACATTAGGCGAATCAGTACAAAGTCTAAGGTTACCATCTTACTACATTACAAGGAACCCATAGAGAATGAAGTTAATGTATCAGTGATATAAACCCCTATAAAGATTATTACAATGTTATATAATACATTTATAATGATATATCTAATCATGAAGGTTTCTTTTTAGTGCCACCAAACTATGTGATTGATTTCTATTTATTCAAATTTCGTAGAAATGAACATTTACATAGAACAACATAGATATGGATTTATTTAGGATGTGTTATTCCCATTTAGGGCCCTAATATATCAATTTCTATTAAATAATAGAAGGATAATTCCTTTATCACATTATTCATTATTAAAATATTCTTGTAATGGACCCAACATATCCAACTTCGTCATTAATATATGAAATCATTGTTTTTGTGAATACAAAAAGTATAAAAATTAATAATACTAATTAATAAAAATATTAATGTGTAAGGGTAAACATGTACATCCATATACATGGAAATCAAATGGAACATATAAATGTGGACTTTCTACTAGTAGATCTTGTTCTCATGTTTTCTTATAATGGATATTACCAAGGGTGTACATCATGGGAATTTGACTCAAATGTCGATGAGTCTCTACCCTAGGAGCCTATATAATTTTTATCCCTCCAATGACATCATATAGCTATAGAACATATATTTAATAATATTATCCTCGCACTTCTATTTTATCTTTGTAGTAGGGAACTAATATGACAATTTAGTATGACAACTAGTTTAAGGCCATTATAAAATTCTATGTCCCAAAGAAAAATAATAATGATATCATAATTATTTTATTAATATTCATAAATATTAATATAGTAAATCATAAATAAAAAAATTGGTCCAATGGAACCAAATATAACATACATTGATAAAAAACTACTTTTATAAAATCATTAGAAATATTCTTAGAAGAACAAGTGAAAACAATATTTTATTTTGATAACATTTAAAAAATTAAAATTCCTAAAAATATTGGAATATGTTTTTTATTTTAAAAACCATGGAATCATATATAGAAATCATTGTATTAAAAAACAGATATTATGGAAGGTAAATTTTTTCCTTTGGTAAACATTTAAAAAGATTCTTTTTACACTTTTGACAAAAGTAAAATATAACTCATAGAGACAAAATTATAAATATTAATTTTTGAATATTTTCAATGAAATTCAATTTTTTTTTAAAATGATTTTTTGAAAACATTTTACTCTATAAAATAACATTCTTGAAACATTTTAAAGTACACAGACTAGAATGAAAAAGATTCCTTACCAAAAGGGAAATCTAGGTTAGTTATCCTTGAAAATTATTTTTTGGTTCTTTTTATTTCCAGTGAAGGGTAACATAGAAAGAATACTTAAAAAAGAATAATAAACTTATAAATATAAAATATATAGTATTTTTAAAATAAATAAATTATAATTTCTTGTAATATATATTGAAACATAAATAATCATAATAAAAGAGAGATCGAAATAAAGAAATTTATCTCAAGTCTATAATTTCATTGTACTCACTCTAAACACATGTATAATAAATTTAAAGTTATCATCAATTTTTACATAAACCATATTCAAAAATTTCTTACTATATATAATTTCCTTATAATTTATAATCATACATTTATTAACAATTCTAAATTAAAATCATATTTTGGGGTTAATTGTTACATTTTTCATGCATGTTTTGGTTTGAAGGATACAGTCCTTGCACCATGTTCATGGTTTATAAATATTAAAAATACCATATTACTAACTATATAAACTTTTATAAACTACCAATTAATGTGTTGATAATAAATGAATTACGTCACTTCATTGAGACGATAGTCCACATATATGCCCAAGTGATTCTCTCAATTTTTTCAAAGAATTGAAGGAATTTAAATGATAATTCATATTTAGTGAATCAAAATTATAACACAAATATCAAATATATTCGTTAAATATATCTATATAACCATTCATGATAAGAGGTGATGAAAAATAAAATACATCGCTTCGTGGAGGCGGTAGTCCGTACTTAGGCATGAGCATTATTTTCATTTTCCATTAGATGGGAATGAGGTTGAAAATGAATTAACCATAAATATAACAAAATTTATGTATATTAATTAAATTTACACAATTTTTTAGGTGTTAAAATAATATTTAGTGGAGGTTATAGAATAAATTAACATGAAATAGACCAATAAAGTCAATTACCTCTACTTTGGGTATCTTCCACTATCTTACACATTAATCCATATTAAGATTTTCATTTAGTTAAACTAGAACCTATTAGAAATGGTAATGAGTGTTGGGAAGTTAATTAGGTAGGTATTTTTCTATCTAAGGTGTTAATGTGGTGTGCATAAATGAGAAGAGGAGTTAGCCTTTTATAAATGAGTGGAGGGGCACCCTTGTATATACACTGAACATTATAAATAACATAAAGTCATTTGTATAGGAATGTAAAACCAAATCGAAAATTTTTCAAATATTGGATAATTTAGATTTCAAATATACTATAGCAATAATATTTAGAGAATTTTTAATAATTATTTAATCTTATATGATAGTTTAACACCCTTGTAAACCCTTTTAACAATTAAAATGGTGATAAGATTTTTACCATGGTAACGGTTCAATATGGATAGAAATTATGTTTAATTTATTAATTGATATTAATTATAATTATGAAAAATTGGAATCTATTTTTCAATATTCAATTCCTATAATTAAAAAAAATTAATTTTAACATCCGCATACAAAATGTGTACATACCATTTTTAGAAAAAAATGTATCATTAAGAATGAAAATAATTTTTTTCTCATTCCTTGACCAGTAATAAGAATTATATAAATATTAATTTATTTAAATAAAAATATTATATATATATTTAATTAAAATCATTTGACAATTTTTCTAAATTATTTTCAATGATAAAATATATTGTGCATAATAATAATTATTTTTTGAGCATTATATTGTTTTTTCTTCAAATTGTTTTATATTTATTACTAAGTATTTCATAATTAATTTATGAATGATAAATAATTTTTATAAATATATAAAAAATACTATTACATATGTCCAATAATAAAAATAATAGACATTTACTTATAAGTACACCATATAAAAATAAAACAAAGTTTGTAAGAAAAATATTTTTGTCTAGATAAGAATAATTCGAGGAATATTTTTTATAATTTATTAATTGATTTTAGTAATTATGATTTATTTAATATTAATTTAATATATTGTAATTGTTATTCTAATTAATAGTTATTTTCTTACATTTGGTGTCGTATCACTCATTATCTATTAATTGCACAAAATTTATTTAAAATATAAATATATTATATAATCTCAAGGAGTTATATTCAACCCATTATAAGTATGTTCCATGGAAATTACGTATATATAATAAAAAAAATGTGGATAATTTTTTCTCATTACATCCTCATGTTCCCAAATAGCTTCCTCAAATTTACGGTTCCATAATAAATCTTTTACCAGTTAAGTGAACTTATTACATAACACTTGATATATTTGATCTATAATATCAATAGGTTGTTCCTTATAGGAATGATTATATTTCAGAAATATGTCATCTAGGTTTTGTACATATAATGGACTAACAATAAACTTCCTCAAAATTTATACATGGAAGATGTTATAAAATTGTGTCAGGTATTATGGAAGCTTAGAAAAGTAATATCCCATCCCAATACAATAAAGAATCTCATAAGTACCGATATATCTATGGATAATGCTCACTTTCATTCCAAATCACATAACATTATTTAAATGATATATTAATAGGAGTACATTGTCACCAACTTTGATATCCAGATCACATTGATGATTTTTAGCATAATTTATTTGTTGACCATGAGCTTCCCTGATATGTTAAGAAATGAATATATTATTCTCTACAATTTCAACAGCTATCAAATGTCATACTATCTTATTTTGTATGACTTCATTCCAAAACAATTGGTGAAATACACATATTACCATAGATGTATTCCTAATGATTCCTATGAATACTTGAGTGAATACTATTGTTAAAAGAAAAGATAACTACATGAAATAGTTAACCCCAACCAAATTTCAAATACATAGTATACGTCCTCAAAATTTCAATTTTATTTTTTTCATGATTCCCATACTCCTAATAATTTTATTATTAGAGTGTGGGCAGTGAAATCAATTTTTCCCTATATCTATTCAATTAATTGGATATATCTTTAAACCACTTCATCATTCATATTCTTAATGACCATCTCTTAAACACTCACATAATCTAAATATTCTTTATAGGCATGTTCCCCTATGATTCATTCCAAAATGTTTGCTTGAATGATGATTAATTTTCCATATTACATGGATTCTATTCTTATAATATCCTCAAAACTCTATCTTTCTATTATTATCCCCAAAACTATGAGAATAAAAGCAGTATCTTGTCTCTATTTCTACCTTGAGAGAACACTGAAAAATTTATTATTACCTATCAGAGTCACTTATAAACTATTACTTTTAGAAAATTTCTATTAGGAGACTAAATAATCAATCAATTTTTCATCCAAATTAATTAATAAGGCTTGAATTGTATAATTAATTTATGGTGAAAATTTCCTCATACTTAATGATGGATTAATTATCATTAAATTTTATTTCTATAAATATCCATTACATTTTTGTGTGAAGAGTTACTAGAATATAATAATTGAAAAATATATTCATAAACTCTTCCCATGTCATGGATTCAATTTCATTCTCTACCTCATATTCATGATAAGAGTCTAACATCAATCAAGTTCACCTTATAAATAATAAAAAACCAAAACAATATACTCCAGGGATGAACACTGTAAAATGTAAAATATATTTTCAATAGAATTAATCAATTACTGAAATATAAGTATATTAGAGGGCCCATTGATATAAGGTGTATTTTTCCCCATAAAATACTCAATGGTGAGTTATTTCATCCTTTGTATGTGTGGAAGTTTACTAATATGCATGATATCATTCATTTCTTGAGAGAGTTGGGAAAGAATATTTTTAATATTATTCCTACCATCTCCCATTGAATTATGTTTCTTGTGATGATGGGTTTTTAATTATACATTACTTTTGTTCACATAATTTATATTTTTTATATCCATTGTTTAAAACCAAAATATCCATTGTTAGTATGGATTAACATTAATTATACTAATAAATCATATGATAATGAAAATAAATTATAATATGTCCTTCATTGTTAAATATTCTCATAAATACATGAAAAATTTGGTTTTCCCTATATAAATTACAATTAGTATTGATTTTCATAGGTTTTATCACTAATTCATCAAAATGGATCGTAATGATAATGTGACTTAACAAAAGAATATCCCCTAGTGTTGTCAAACTAGTTATTTAGTTATGCCTCTTTGATGTCCACTAGGTGTAGATAAAGTTAATATACATATGTCTTTCTTGGTTTATTATGTCCCGATTCATCAGTGACATATCCTACATCCAATTATTTATATACATACATGGATAAGATTTTTAGGAAACCACATAACCACTACTTTACCAAATATTTTAGGATATTATTATATACATAGATTTATCCATAGGGGTCCAACTGTGGGTTTCTAATCATAATATCTAAAATTTACTAAACCCTAAATTGATACCAACTAATGTGAAATGACCATTATTGTAATGGACTAGAACTCTCTGATCCATTAATTTTACAAAATATAGTGGTTGAAGTGTTCTAGGAGGTCATGGTGACACATTTTGAGATTTTGTCAAATTTATAGTTTTTGCAATGGTGGGTCACAGTAGTAGGCCACGATGGTGATTAACCCACTTGTATCTCAGAATGGTGAGTCATCCTACAATAGCTTATAATGGAGAGGCATTTTGATGATAGAAGACTGGTGATTCAAAATGGTAGCCCGCACGATTAAATAGCATCAGTGAATCACACCGGTGAATTGCGATGGTAGCTCGCACCAGTAGCTTCCACCAGTGACTGGTGAAGGTATCTCGCACTGATGACTCATAATGGTATCTTGCACTAGTAGCTCACAATGGAGACTCACGATAGTGAATCACACCATTAGGTCACACTGGTGACTCAAATCAGGGACTCACCTAATGGTTAGTCATTTCCAACAGTTTTTCAAACGTATTTATTTCTCCAGTTTTTCCAATTTTACCACTTTAATTGTTTCATTGATGTAAAATGATTTTAATAACATATTTAATTGTTTTTAGATCCATTTCAAATAGTATATATATTCTTAAAACCAGATGATTCACTTGATGTCCAAAACACATATTCTTATATAAGATTAGCCTTTAATGGATTTTAAAAACTATTTCTCCCATTGAATTGAGATCTTTCTTTTCTAAAGCCAAGATCTTCTATTATTGGTGTTCTTCCCTTTCTCTTGGTATTATGTACCTAGAAACATTCTTACCCCATAAATCGTTTCTTGTGATGTGGCTTTTGGATATATTTTTTTTACCTCGAGACACTTTATATTGCATGAACACCCCCTAAATTAGTGCAATATGGAAGTGTTTATTGTTCTTTATTCCCGGTAGGGATCCCTTCATATCTCTTTTATTTGTGCATCATGTGTTGGTGGGTGTATGAATTTCCTATTTTTAAAGATATAAAAATACCATATTAATAAAGATAATTGAATTGGTTTAAGATCAACATGGAGGGATGGGAAGGAGATGTGAGATCATACTATTTTATGGGTATTTTGATCAATATTGTGAATTATATGTGCAATATGCCTAATGAAAATCAAGGTCTTTTGAGGTTTGTGTTTGTATAAATGTGATAGACTGTGAATTCTTGCTGTGGGTCTTCTTTCGAAGAACTTTATATATGAAATTGATTAACTATGTATATTCGATTAAATAAACAGATGGCCTATGGAAAAATTTGTTCTATGATAACCCCAGAATTAAAAACATTGATTAAATAAGAGATGCCTTATTAAATCTCGAAAATTTTCCCTGTGTGGCATGTGTTGTCCTATGGTTGGGAGCATGACTATGTACGTGTGGTTCAAAAGTTTTTTTTGGAATCTCAGGTTGAGATATTGATTGCCTATAGAATGGATGAACTATATTTTTCAGCAGAGCTACCAAAAATGGTGGTGATGAGATGTGCTTCTATGTAAAAATGTTATTTGGTGGTTTATCTATTGAGATGATGTATTTTGAAGAATCAATTTTAATAATGATGATTCTAGTGGATTTTATGGGTAATTCATCATGAGTTTCTCCACGAGTAGCATGAATAAAGCTTCACCATGTGTCTTAAGATCAATGAATGTTTTCCCAGGAATGGCTGTAAAATGGAGATTAATGTGAAGTGCATTAATTTACCATGGTTTTTCTCACTCTATGTGACTTTTGAGGTGTGGTTTGTTGTATGCTATACTTTGTAGTTGCCTGAGTAGTGATATGGAGAATAAATATTTCATAACGTTTATATGGAAAGAGTTGGTTTGGTAAATTTGAAGGTGTTTTTCATTGATATGTTCAACAATGGGTTGCACGATTAACTATGGTCAAAGATAAATAATTAAATGAATAGTTGCTGAGAGAAAGAGAATTTTTCCCCACCCTTTTTTCTATGGTTTGTGACTGTCTCATATTTAGAGAGAGGGCAAAAGAGTTGCAGATTATTTTGCTTCTCTGAAGGTGGCAGATCAAGGTACAAACGTTGTGTGTTTTCATAGTATTTCATATTTTGATTCAGAAGGGTTGGGATTGATTATGGGGGACCAGTTGGGTCTCCACTATTTCACACCACCTTAATATGTTCTTTTTTCCCTGCCACAACCTTGTTTTCTATGAGTTGTGTCTTTAATAAAAAAATACAGATTTTTTGGTTGAGTGAAAGATACTTTTGAATCAACATTAATTTATCAGCTTCCAAAGTGACCATTGATGATACTAATTGAGGTAAAAATTTTTGTGAATCCCAAAATTTGTTATTGAGTGCTTCATAATATATATATACATAAACTGTATATTCTTGTGATTATATACATACCTTACCCTATTTGAGAACTGTGTTCTGAACACCCCCATAACCATGGGGGAGGGTGTCTTTCCCAAAACTCCAAGTGGGATAATCGATGACTAGACACCCACTCTTCCCTGATCCCTATACTAGGAGGTGATAGTGTAATATTCTTAAGGCATGTTGTGGTTTGTGGGGCCTAGATGTCTACCGGTGAGTTGTGTTTTCCCAGGTGTCTTCAAGTTGATTTGTGCTGTTCTTTCCTAGGTGTTTCCATGATATGATGTGGTGTGTGTCCTAGGTGTATATGGGAAAGATGTGATGTGGTTTTGTGTACTAGGCGCGGGTGTTAGGGATGTTATGAGCTTCATTTTTATAGGTTATGGGACCATGTGTGGGGCCCAGGTGTATGACAGAGGGTTATAGAGTGTTATATTCATAAGAGGTGGGAGAAACATAACATTTTACATTAATGTGTGAGATCAGATAATTTTTGGGAATGTGGTGTGGGGTACCCTATCATTGATGTTCTTTTTAATAATACTTTACTTGAACTATTTTTTTGGTGATCGTTCCTTATTGGGGTTAGTATGGTTAGTATTCCTTGTTAGGTGTTGTTGGTTATTTTGTTTTCTCACAAGTGCATTAGTATGATTATCTCACTTATGCATGAGAGAATTGAGTTTTCCTAATGAGTATAATTTTATGCTCACCATATATATATATAATACTTTTAGGTTTCTAGGAGGATTATGTGGACCATGTTGGACCTTACTTGTTCAGACATTGGAATAGTTGTTGTGATGATGCTTAGCCATATTTTTGGTTTTTTACTTTGATATTTTTGATGTATTTGTAACATTTTTTCATTGAACATTAATGTTCAATGTATTTGGATTTCTTTTATATATATTATTTCATGGATTTTTTTGGGATGATTCATCATATCTCTCGATCTTGTTTTCCTATAAAGGGTAATGCATAGAATATTGTGAGATCAATATACCCTTGAGGCTATTCACCACCCCCGGGCCTATTGGAGGTAGGACCCGGGGGCCAATATATATATTTCTTAATTACAAGCTTAGGAGGGGAATCCTTGGAGGGAGGGGTTATTGAAATCACTTACATACATATCACATCATTTTAATTGAATATTCCTTATGTCTCGTAATAATTCATGAATAAGAACTGTAATGTTTTAGTGTATTAAGAGACAAGATACATAATAAAAATATTTTTAAATAATCATTAACATCTCCCACATATTTTATTTACATATGGAACCATTTTATACTGATATCACTTAATACCTTTCTTCATAATTCGGGGAAAAGGAAACAAAAGAACGTTTGAACTAAGAATATCTAAAAGGGTAAAACTTTGGGGTATCCATAAAAGATCCTGATTAAGAATAGAATGACTATAAATGTAACATCCAAAGTAAGTAATGAATAATAGATATTCTTATCTATGTATATGTATGAATTAGATAGTGTTTTAAAGACTTAAAATGAGAATAAATCCAATCATAAGGAAGGAATTCTCTAATATTTTTAAAAGATTGTTTTACCGCCATTTGATGGCGAACCATTATTAAATCTATCTTTTGACAATTTTATAAGCTCTATTTGTCAAAATAAACTTATTAATTATGTTTGGGACATTGAAATTTATTTTGGATTAATTTTTGTTATTTTTCTGACAATGTTCATTTTTTAACGAATAGTGAAAAATACTGCATTTACATCAAAACTGTTCTTCATCTAATTTAATTATATGGTTAGATTATCTTGTTAATTGGTCTTAAATTTTAATTAGAATATATTTTTACTATTTAATCCAATGGTGGTCATTAGAATTAATTTCACATTGGAATTGGGCATAAAAAGTGCCAAACTTTTCATAGAGATTGTTTCAAAAAAGCCTGCTATTTATTTTGACAACGAGAATTATTTTTAAACTAATTATTGAAATTTTATGTTTGTAATTTGGTAAAATTGATTCCATATTTGGAATTATAAGGTCCATATTATGTAATTAAGACTCTTGTTTTTTGACATTATGAATAGTAACGATGGTAATTATCTTTAATTATCGTGATTAATTAGTAATCAGGTAGTTAAGGATAATAAAATAATATCATAATAATAAAAATTGACCCCATAATGTGTCCTAATTCTACTGGTTGTGTCATGGACGACCATGGGATGCCTTGTTCAAAACTTAGAGACCCCATGGAATCACTTTTGGGTGAAAGTGACACTTTATCATTTTATTTTTAAAGAAAGGAGAATATCACTAAAGAATGTATCACCTGAGTAAATCATTTTTAGTTTTTTCTATGTAAATTATCTCTTACACTATAAATATTTATTGGAAATCTAAAAAGTTTTACTACATCATAGTATTTAGTTTATATTTTTTATACTTTAAATAAATTAATTTATTTATGACACCATGATGATGCAATGATGACCTCATTAATTAACGATTTAAATAAAATGAAAAGATAATGTAAAATATAAGACTTACACATGTCAAAGACCTATTGGATGAGTATATTTAGAAAAATTATAAACTTATCCTCAAAAGCTATCAATGTGGGACCTTTTAACTCCGATAATCATTTTAATATAAAGTAACATTTCTTTACATTCCATGAGCGCCCCTCCTCTCCTCTTATAAAAGGCCCCCACCTCTACCTCCTTACCCACACCTCTCAAGCCATTGTCTCGGCCAAGATTTGCTTATTTTATCATTCCACATCCCTCTATTCATCCTATAAGCCTTACATTAGGCTTAAATCTCTTCAAGAAACCATTTTTGTTCAACCCAAGAAGAGTTTCCCGATTTAAAGGTAAGGTCTTCTCTAATGTTCTTTTGTTTTATTTTGCTTCTCCAACCCACTAAACTTTTTTATTCATTTCATTTGTAACAACACCAGTATCTTCAATATACTAGGATGTTGTTATAAGACTTATTCTAGATACACTTACACACACCTACATCTAATGGTTAACGAACATACTGTTTCTGTGGAAGGCAAATTTCTGCCTCACGAAACGATGATTGTTCAATATTCTTATAACACCTTCAAAGGTGGCCATTAAGATGTCACTATATTTATATATGATATATAATATGTTTATGTTTCCCTTAATATTCTGTATTTTTCATTTATTTCATAACTTTATGGTTTCCATTATGGTTAAACGCGATATCTTCATTTTAGGAAGTGCGGACTACCGTCCCCTCAAAGTGATTTGATTCGCTAATGCCATATGTGGGATGTTTAAAGGATGGAGTTAATAATATTATATATGATATTATACAGGAATTATAATGTACCTTTATATAATTATGATTCCATTCCATTAAATTGGAAACAGAAATAGAAGTAGCGTTCATTCGTACGTACGACTTACCGTCTCCATGAACGGTTCATTTCATTTCTTACCTCTAAATGTTATGTAATATTATAAATGCATGTATATACTGGATATATATGATATATATGATATCTACATAATGAATATAATTCTGTATATAATGAATATTTTACCACGTTAACAACTTGTAATTATAAAGAGTTTATTTTTACACAAGTACCAATGATCGACAAAACGACCATTATTAACATAAATAATTACATAGTGTTCATAACATGATAATAAGTGATATAAAAGGAATAATGAACTTCAAAAATGTTCTTAAGAAAGTATAAATTAACTCATGTTTTTATTCATAAGTTTAAAGAATGATCGAGTTATGTCGGACCTGAGGTAAGGGACTTCGTCTCAATCTCCATTCATTGAGGAATATTTTGTTTTATACACAACTTTTTTTATACGGTGTGTAAACCCCTTTGACTTTTAAGTTTATTCAAAAGGAATATTTTTTATACGAATCATTTTACGAAATTAAAAAAGGGAATGTTTTCGTCCTACGTATGCGGCGACAATGACTTCTCCCCTGTCGTGACCATTATTTGAGTTTTGTCTTCCTCTACAAGCCATAAATTTTTTAAAAAAAAGAAAAATAAATACCATGTTCTACTTTCATTTTATTTTGGTATTGAAAATGGTTTTCATAATGATTTTATTGTATCAATGTGTTGTATTGATATCTTGTGATTGAAATGTGGAAATGTTATGTTTCCTTTATGCATGTTTTATGTGATACGATTATGTTATGGTTCTGGGTCATTGTTATGAATACGGGTGGTTCCATGATAAACTAATGGCGGGTGAGCCCGATATAGCTCTCCAATTCATTGGGTAATGCGAAGGGTTAAAACATTGAGGTTTCTACAAAGTGATTTAGGGAATATACTTTGATGGATATTCCAAACATGACCATGAGGGTTACTCCCTACATAAGAATGTTATGAATGCCTCAAGTTACCTTTATGTCTTATGATATCTATGATTTATTCACAAAACTTTTGATTTAATGAGGTATGTTAACGTGCTTATGTTTTATGAGTAAAGTATGATTTCATTGATTATTTTGTATAAATGTAATAATATTTCCATTCCGTATTTTTATATCCCTTACTGAGCTTTTTATGCTCATCCCAAGTTTTTTTGAAATGTTTTTCACAGGTCAAGGGAAAGGTACATTATATTATGATAGTGTCAAGGATGTGTCAAGAAAGAATCCATGTTTTATTTTAAATATGTTTTCGTTGATGGGAAAAATAAATACTATCTTTTATGTAACCACTTTGTTTAAGTGTGGAATCTAATGCATGATTTATTATCTAATTCTATAAAACTCTAAACCTGAAAAGATCCTCAATGTGTAATCTTTTAATAACTCAAGATTAAGTAATGTTTATGGTTGGGGCCTTATAGTTGGTATCATAGGAAAATTTTAATAACTTTAGGAGTTAGAATTCTATTAAATGATTATCCAAAAATATTTTTTTATGGTCAAATTGAAATGATATAGCATTCGAAGATTGCCATGTTGCTTCATCTAAGAAATTTTTGTCCAGAATGGTTTTCCGCAGAGGAAACAGGGAAGCAGTGCTAGGAAGGAATACAGAAGGAAATGAACTTCCGAATCAGCATCCAAAGATGGTTGGAATTGGAACTGAACAAGTTGCTATAGTAATGGCGCAGTTGAATCAAGCGATAAATTGTGGTGGTATCCATGCACGAGATCAGCCAGATCAACAGCAGAGGAACATGTTAGTAGTGGAACAATTCATGAGGCAACACCCCCCATAATTCAGAGGATCATCTGAAACTGTTTTAGCTGAAGGGTGGATTAAATCACTGGAGAATATTTTCGTTGTCATGGGGTGTTTAGACAATCAAAAGGTTAGTCTTGCTGTTTACTGTTTGGAGGGTGAAGCAGATCAGTGGTGGTCGTTGGTTAAAAATATTAGGGATGCTGATGAGATTGATGCTCTCAACTGGGATGAATTCGAAGGAATGTTTATTGAGAAGTATTTTCCTAAGGATTTTAGACATAGGATGGAAAAACAATTCTTGGAATTGAGGCAAGAGGACGACTCAGTGGCTGCTTATGAAGAGAGGTTCACTCTATTGGCAAGGTATGCTCCAAATTTTATGTGAGACCCTGATAGTAAAATCAATCGTTTTTACTCAGGATTAAAGCCAAAATATCGAAGGGAATTGTCTTCTCGTTAGTTCAAAAGTTATGAAAATCTTGTTCGATGTGATGAGAAGGTGGAAATGGAGTTTTTCGATGATCAAGTGTTCTATAACAACCAATAGAAGAAGAGACCGAGGTTTTTGGAGAAAGGGAAGAATTATTCAAAACGGCATGATGGTAAGAAAAATAAGTTTCTAGTTTGTGATACATGTGGTAAAAGGCATGCTAGGGAATGTCTTCTGAATTCTGGAAAGTGATACCAATGTGGTAAGATGGGACATAAGGCACGTGACTGCACTGAAAAACATCAGGGTGAAGGTAAGACCAAATTTGATTTACATTTAGTGAAGTGGTTTAAGTGCAATGAGATGGGTCACTATGCAAACGAGTTTCCGACAAAGAGCTCAAGTGATGGGAAGTAGTTAGACTACAAGCAGAAAGGGGTGGGGAAATCATTTTCAACTACTTCAGCAGAAGTTGATCCAGAAAATGAAGTGGTATTAGGTACATTTTTTTTTCAGATTATGCCAATGTGTTGTTTGATTCAGGGTCTACACATTCATTCATCTCTAAAAACATTTCTAGTATAATTGGGAATACCATCTCAAGAAATGACTCCTGAACTTGTGGTGAAAACACCTAGGGTAAATTTTGAGGCAAAAAGAATTTATAAGAATCTCCCTATCCTTATCTGTGGAAAGAACCTACTTGAAAACCTTATTGTTTTACCTCTAGTAGAGTTTGATGTAATCCTGGGTATGAATTGGCTCCCTATTTACCATGATAAGATTGACTGTAGAGCTAATGACGTTTCTTTTTAGAAAGACTTTCATTTTTGTGTACAAGAATGAACCCTTACTATTGATAACATATTAAGAGGCTGAGAAACTTGTAAAATATGGAAATGAATGTTACCTTGCACATATTGTTGAAAACAAAGGAACTGTTCAGATTAATGATGTGCCAGTGGTAAATGAGTATCCAGATGTTTTTCCTGATGAGTTTCCTAGAATAATACAATATCAGGAAGTTGAATTTACTATTGATTTAGTTCCTGATTCTATGCCAATTTCAAAACCCCCATATCGAATGGCACAAATTGAACTTTTAGAGTTGAAGGATCAATTGAAGGATTTATTAGAGAAAGGTTTCATTCGACCTAGCACATCACCATGAGGTGCTCCTATCTTATTTGTTAAAAAAAGATGGTTCTATGAATCTTTTCATTGATTATAGATCCTTGATTAACATCACTGTTAAGAACAAATATCCTTTTCCTCATATCGATGATTTGTTTGATCAGCTCCAGGGAGCTCAGTTTTTTTTCAAATATTGACCTGAGATCGGGATACGATCAGTTGAAGGTAATGGAAGAAGATGTTCCGAAGACTGTGTTTCATACAAGATATGGCCATTATGAATTTGTAGTTATGCCTTTTAGACTAACCAATTCACCTACTGTATTCATGGACCTTATGAATAGAATATTCCATGAGTTCTTGGATAAGTTTGTGGTTATTTTCATTGATGATATTTTAGTGTTTTCTAAAAGTAAAGAGGAGCATGAAAGACATTTAAGGGTTATTTTTCAAACCTTAAAAGAAAAGAAATTTTATGGGAAATTCAGCAAGTGTGAGTTTTGGTTGCAATAAATTTCTTTCTTTGGTTATATTTTTTTTAAAGATGGGATAATTATTGATCCGAGAAAAACAAAGGTTGTTGAAGAATGGCCAAGAGCCAAAAATTTTACTGAGATTTTTAGCTTCCTTGGTTTGGCAGGCTTTTACCGAAGGATTGTTAGAAAAGTTTCCCGGTTATCTAGTCCAATGACTAAGCTAACTCGGAAGTGTGTTATGTTTATCTGGAAAAAATAATGTGATGATTGTTTTCAGGAATTGAAAAGAAGATTGGTGAATGCTCCAGTTTTGGCACTACCTTCCAGGAATGGTGAGTTTGTTATCTACAGTGATGCTTCATTGAAAGGAATTGGTTGTGTCCTAATAAGGAATGATCAGGTTATTGCTTACGCTTCACATCAGTTGAAAACACATGAGGTAAATTACCCTAAACATGATTTTGAATTATCTGTTGTTGTTTTTGCTTTGAAAATTTGCAAGCATCATCTATATGGTGTAAAGTGTGAAATATATAATAATCAAAAAAATTTAAAGTATATATTCATTCAGAAATAATTGATCATGAGATAGAGGAGATGTCTTGAATTAATCGTGGATTATGATTGTACAATTCATTACCATCTGGGAAAAAAAATAATGTTGCTGATGCTTTGAGTCGAAAAAGTAATGCTTTATTAACAATGTTCCATTTGGAAAGTGATCCTTTGGTTAAGGATTTGATGAACTTTGGCATAGAATTAGTTGTTGCAGGATGTTCTTCTGTTTTGTATCAGGTATCATTAAAATCTTCTCTATCAGCCAGAATTAAGCAAGAACAAAAGCAAGACATTGAGTTGCAGAAAAAGGTAGAGCTGGTTCAGAAGGGTAAGTTCCCCGAATTCAACATTGATAATGATTGTGTTTTTAGATTTGGTAAGAGATTGCTTGTGCCTTGTGATTCACAGTTGAAGAGAGAGTTGTTATGTAAAACTCATAGTTCTCCATTTTCAGTTCATCCAGGAAGTACTAAGATGTATAGATATCTTCGGGAGTATTACTGGTGGGATGGAATGAAAAGAGATATTGGTGATTTTATGGTGAAGTGTTTGAATTGTCAACAGGTTAAAGCAGAGTGACAGTTACAAAAATGGATGCTTCATCCTTTACGAGTTCCATAGTGTAAATGGGAAAATATATACACGGACTTCGTTGTTGGATTTTCGAAGACACCTCGAGGTAATAATGAAATCTGGGTTATTTTTGATTGCTTGACTAAATCTGCTCATTTCCTTGCTGTACGAGATACTTTTTCCCTAGATAAAATTTCTCGTTTGTATCTTAAATAGATAGTCAGGTTACATGAATTTCCTCTCTCCATTATATCTGATCGTGATCCCAGGATTACTTCTAACTTTTGGAAAGGCATTCAGAAGTCATTGGGTACTATATTAAATTTTAGTACAGCTTTTCATCCTCAATCAGATGGGTAGTCAGAATGAACATTTCGGACATTGTAGGATATGCTACGTGCTTGTTTGATGGATTATCAGGGAATTTGAGACCAACATATTTCTTTGGTTGAGTTTTCTTATAATAACATTTTTCATTCCAGTATATAGATGGCACCATTTGAGGCATTAAATGGGAAGCGATGTCAAACTCCTTATTTTTGGGATGAAGTTGGTGAAAGGAAGTTGATGGGACCAGAATTGGTAGAAGAGTTGGTAGAAAATTTTCAGCTGATACAGAAACACATGAGAACAACTCAGAGCTGGAAGAAAAGTTTTGCGGACAACAGGAGGAAGGATCTCTCTTTTGAGGTAGGAGATCATGTTATTCTCATCGTATCACCAAGGAAAAGTGTGATGCGATTTGGTAAGAAAGTAAAGCTGAGTCTAAGGTTCATTGGACCATATAAAATTATGGAGAGAGTTGGATCAGTTACATACCGAGTGGAATTACCTCTGAGTTTATCTCAGGTACACAATGTTTTTCATATTTCAATGTTAAGGAAGTACATGCCAGATCCATCTCATGTTTTGAGTCCAAAGGTAGTTCAGCTGGAAGAGAATCTATATTATGAGGAACAACCAGTCCAGATTCTTGACCATATGGAGAAAGTGTTGTGGAATAAGGTGTTTATCAAGTAAAGGTTTTTTTTGGAAAAACCACATGATTTAAGAGGCAACATGGGAATCTGAAAATGCAATGAGGGATAAATACCCCCACTTATTCGATAAGTAATTAAATTACGGGGACACAATTTCTAAAGGGGGGAAGGATGTAACATCCCAAGTAAGTATTGAATAATAGATATTCTTATCTATGTCTATTTATTAATTAGATAGTGTTTTAAAGACTTAAAATGAGAATAAATCCAATCATAAGCATAGAATTCTTTAATATTTTTAAAAGATTGTTTTTACGCCTTTTGATGTAGAACCATTTTCAAATACATATTTTGACAATTTTATAAGCTCTATTTTTCAAAATAAACTTATTCATTATTGTTGGGACATTGAAATTTTCTTTGGATTAATTTTTGGTATTTTTCTGACAATGTTCATTTTTTAATGAATAGTGAAAAATACTACCTTTTACATCAAAACTGATTTTTCATATAATTTAATTATATGGATAGATTATCTATTTAATTAGTATTAAAGTGTAATTATAATATATTTTTACCATTTAATCCAATTGTGGTCATTATAATTAATTTCACTTTGGAATTGGGTATAAACAAGTGCCAAACTTTTCATAGATATTGTTTCAAAAACACCTGCTATTTGTTTTGACGACGGGAATTATTTTTAAAATAATTATTTCAATTTCTATGTTTGGAATTTAGTAAAATGGATTCCATATTTGGAATCAAAAGGTCCAAATTATGTAATTAAGACGCTTCTATTTTTGGACATTATGAATAGTAACGACGGTAATTATCTTTAATTATCATGATTAATTAGTAATCGGGTAGTTAAGGATAATAAAATAATATCATAATAATAACAAATGACCCCAAAATGTGTCCTAATTCTACTGGTTATGTCATGGCCGACCATGGGATACCTTGTGCGAAACTTAGGGACCCCATAGAATCCCTTTGGGGTGAAAGTGACACTTTATCATTTTATTTTTAAAGAAAGGAGAATATCACTAAAGAATGTATCACCCGAGTAAAACATTTTTAGTTTTGTATGTGTAAATTATCTCTTAGAATATAAATATTAATTGGAAAGGTAAAACTATTTCCTACATCATAGTATTTTTTTTATAATTTTTAGACATTAAATAAATTAATTTATTTATGACACCATGATGATGCAACGATGACCTCATTAATTAATGATTTAAATAAAATTAAAAGATAATGTTACATCAAAGACTTACACTTGTGAAAGAAATATTGGATGAGTATATTTAGAACCCTTATCACCTTATCCTAGAAATATATCAATGTGGGACCTTTTAAATCTGATACTCATTTTAATATAAAGTAACATTTCTTGACTTTCCAAGAGTGCCCCTCCTCTCCTCTTATAGAAGGCCTCCAACTCTACCTCATTACCCACAACTCTAAAGACATTTCCTCGCCAAGCTCTGATCATTTTATCTCTACACATGCCTCTCTTCATCCTAGAAGCCTTACCTTAGGCAGAAAGCTCTTCAAGAAACCCTTTTGGTTCAAACCAAGATGAGTTACCTGATTTAAAGGTAAAGTCTTCTCTAATGTTCTTTTGTTTTATTTTGATTCTCAAACCCCCTAAACTCTCGTTATTCATTTATTTTAAACAAAAATGTATCTTAAATGTACTAGGATATTTTTATAAGAAGTATTCGAGCTACACTTACACACACCTACATGTAATGGTTAAAGAACATACTGTTTCCGTGGATGGCGAATTTCTGCCTCATGAAATGACAATTGTTCAATATTATTATAA
Source organism: Viscum album (assembly GCA_963277665.1). Classification (NCBI taxonomy): domain Eukaryota; kingdom Viridiplantae; phylum Streptophyta; class Magnoliopsida; order Santalales; family Viscaceae; genus Viscum; species Viscum album. Next base: position 1,933,311,569 of record OY728148.1, read on the forward strand.
CACCTTCAAAGGTGGCCATTAAGATGTCACTATATTTATATATGATATATTATATGTTTATTTTTCCCTTAAGCTTATGTATTTTTCATTTATGGCATACCTTTATGGTTTCCATTACGGGTAAACGCGATATCTTCATTTTAGGTAGTGTGGACTACCGCCCCCTCAAAGTGATTTGATTCGCTAATGTCATATGTGGGAAGTGTAAAGGATGGAGTTAATAATATTATATATGATATTATAATGGAATTATAATATACCTTTATATTATTATGATTCAATTCAATTAAATAGGAAATAGAAATGGAAGTAGCGTTCATGAGTACGTACGGCTTACCGTCTCCATGAATGGTGCATTTCATTTCTTACCTCTAAATGTAATGTAATATTATAAATGCATGTATATAATGGATATATATGATATATATGATATCTAAATCATGAATATAATTCTTTTTATAATGAATATTTTACCACATGAACAACTTGTAATTATAAAGAGTTTATTTTTGACTCAAGTACCAATGATCGACAAAACGACCATTATTAACTTAAATAATTACATAGTGTTCATAACATTGTAATAAGTGATACAAAAGGAATAATTAACTTCAATAAGGTTCTTATGAAAGTAGAAATTAACTAAAGTTTATTATTTATGAGGTTAAAGAATGATCGAGTCATGTCGGACCCTAGGTAAGGGACTTCGTCTCAATCTCCTTTCATTGAGGCATATTTTGTTTTATACACAACTTTTTTTTATATGGTGTGTAAACCCCTTTGACTTTTATGTTTATTCAAAAGGAATATTTTTTATATGAAGCGTTTTAATAAATGAGAAAAATGGAATTTTTTTGTCGTACGTATGCGGCGACAACGACTTCTCCGCCGCCGTGACCATTATTTGAGTTTCAGCTTCCTCTACAAGCCATAACTTTTTTTTTAAAATGAAAAATAAATACCATGTTTTACTTTCATTTTATTATTGTAATGAAAATGGTTTTCATAATGTTTTTATTGTATCAATGTGTTGTATTGATATCTTGTGATTGAAATGTATAAATGTTATGTTTCGTTTATGCATGTTTTATGTGATACGATTATGTTATGGTTCATGGGAATTGTAATGAAGACGGGTCGTTCCATGATAAAATAACGGCGCGTGAGACCGATATAGCTCTCCAATGCATTGGGTAACATGAAGGGGTTATACGTTAAGGTTTATCCGAAGAGATTTAGGGAATATACTGTGATGGGTATTCCAAACGTAACCATGAGGGTTACTCCCTACGGAAGAACGTTATGAATGCCCCAAGTTACCTTTATGTCTTATGGTATCTATGATTTATTCATAAAACTTATGATTTCATGAGGTATGTTAAAGTGCTTATGTTTTATGAGTAAAGTATGATTTAATTAATTCTTATTTATACATGTACTAATGCTTCCATTCCATATTTTCATATCCCTTACTGAGCTTTTTATGCCTATCCCAAGTTTTTTTGAAATGTTTTTCACAGGTCAAGGGAAAGGTACATGATATGATGATAGTGTCAAGGAAGTGTCAATAAAGAATACATGTTTTATTTTAAATATGTTTCTGTTGATGGTAAAATTGAATACTATCTTTTATTTAACCACTTTGTTTAAGTGTGGAATGTAATGCATGATTTATGATCTAATTCTCTAAAACTCCAAACCTGAAAAGATCCTCAATGTGTAATCTTGTAATAACTCAAGATTAAGTAATGCTTAAGGCTAGGGCCTTATAATAAATATATGAGAACTTAATAATGAAACATAAAGTTCGAACCAAAAAAATAAATATTAAATAATGAGTCCTTGAAAAAAGCATTAGCATAACATATGACACAAGTCTAATGAGCATGGAACATAGAACAATATGGAACCTTGAGATAATAACATAGTCTTATGACTATTTTATAAGTTTTTGGAATAGAAATAAGCATAAAAATATTTTTTCTAGGCTAAAAATATTAAATTCATCATATAATTAGTTTGGGATAACTACCCATATACCTTCATGGCCTTGGGATGACAACATATATACCCATGGGTTTGGGCCAGTCACCATTGAACCTTCTTGGGTTTAGGCTAACCACCCATGTACCCTTAATATCATGAGATATAAAACATTATTAAATGAATTGGATGGATTAAATAGACCCTAAGATTACATAATAATAATAGAATTTGTGATTTATTCACAACATAATTAACTAGTTTGAACAAAACAGGTTTCATCAAAACTTCCAAAAAATATTATTATCATATGTCATCCATAGAAACAATGTGGAAGATATCTGATGCACATATATCATAGGGAGTGGACAAGAAATTTTTATTTTCTAATTCAGCATAGAGGCTGACCAGGGTTGTCTCACTTGTGATGTTTCATATTTAGTTCAATCATTATTTTCAAATTCAACTAATCTAACTCTTTTTGTTTTTTTATTATTTTTGAAGATATTTTAATGGGTTTTTTTAAGAGAAATTAAATTTAATAAAATTACACTATCCTAACATGAATATAAAATAGAAGGAAATTATGGAGAAATGTCTTAATCTTGGTTTCGATAATGAGAGTTCATTCATTATTTATTTTTTGTTTAAATTTAATTTGAAAATTCCGTTAATGAAACCTAATTAATGATTTAATTTCCATTGATTTATTAATTGTTTGATTTTATAATGCCTTTATTCGCACCAAACCCCACCTCCAGCAATATTCAAATATGATAACACCTCAATCATGATTTAAATTCCTTAACTTCCCGTCTCCAATGTATATCATTTCATCCCTTCAAGAAACCCCAGATGCACCACATAGAGTGTTTTCCTGAGAGAAAAGAGGATTGAAGAATGAATTTAAGAAAAGAAATGGAATTGAAAATATTGACATTGTGGATGACCACTGAGCCTGTGAAATGATCTCAAATCTAACTATAATTGAATAATTATTTTTTGAATTGAAGAGACATAATTAATAATTCCATGAAACCTGACCCAGGACCAAGCCTTAGGTTAGTCACTCTGCATCACAATGTAAAAAGAGATTACAATGAATGATGGGAAGAGAGGTTTAAATAGAAAAAATGGATTGAGAGAGAAGGATGGGTGAAAGAATAATAGTGAAACACTTTTATAAAAATAATAATTTATATTAAAATAAAAAGAAAATTAAAAAGAAAATGAAAATAAATACCTAAATAAGAAAACCCCTAACAACACTGTGAAATGGAAGAACCTCTTGTGGATGAATGATCCTTTATCCTCAAACCTAACCATATATTTATAAGGACGAACGCTCATCAGAAACCATTAATTATATAAAAAAATGTGTATATGTGGGATCAAATCATCAAAGAGCTGTGTCCACCATTAATTTTAGTCAAAATATGCATTATTGGTTCTTCCTTGAGATTTTCACATAGTTTATGTTTTATATAATGTGCAATGTGTAGGCGCCAAACTAATTAATAACTAGATTCATGTATTGGTTATAAAAATTTTATGTCATCAAGTCATCCACAATGAATGTATTGCATGGCATATAATGTTATTTTCTAGTATATTTCACTCCATTTCAACCTAGTTCTTCATTTTCATGCTTCGTACTCAGTATATAACTTGTTCATTCATAATAGGCCATCATATAAATCATATATTCACAATCTTTTAGCTTCAAAAAATTAGTGTCATGTCGCACCGCTTCTAAACATGAAATTAAGTGTCTTTATCCATATCAATTAGTTATTTCTGTTCATTTTCAAAAAAATTCTGGTATCCTTACATAATTGGGAAAATATTTAAATTATTGGAAGACGAAGATAATACACTATATACACATCCTATTTTATACACAAAGATATATGAAAAATACGACTCTATAAATTCTAACACACTTAAAGATTACTTTTCCCAAAGAATTTAATATCAACTATATTTCAATATGATTTCAATATATAAATATTAAATTTTCAATACCAATATATTGAAATATTTAATAATTGAAAATAAAAATTAAAATTTCACATAAAATAATTCTTTTGAGTAATCATTTTCTAATGAAAAAATCTATCATGCTTTTTAATTATTGAATTTTGATTTAAAAATTCCTCTCATTTAGTCCACTATAATTTCTCAATTCATCATTAATGTTCATGGTAATTGAAATATCTCTCTCATTAAATTAATTTTTATCATCTCCATGGGTAATAAATATGAGTATAATTATGATCATACCTCAATTACATGTCACTTATAATAGCCTTTAAAGGAATATAATATCTCCACCACATAAGGATAGATATCAAAACCAATCACGAGGGATCTTCATTTAGGATCAAAAGAATTTGAGACTTAAGGTTGGTCGGATAAATTATTAAAAATAATCTCAAAAGGTGGTTTGACTATAAAGTATACTACACACTATCAAAATCCAATCTCAATGAAGCACTCCTATAAAAAATTCATATTCCAACCCACAAAGATCAATATAGACACACGATGAAAGTAGTCATGATGAATAAATATACCTATATTGGTACTTTATTTTAATATTATTTTCCAATTCGTGAATATAAAAATAAAATCTTCACAACCTAACCACATATAATCAAAAATAATATTTTTTTTGGAAATAGTGCTTTTTGATCCTCTTTTAGAACAACCCATATGTTTTCATCTTTTTTTGTTTTTTCCATTTTTTAGCAACAGATGTTAATAATAAATTTTAATGAAATTTTTTTGTTTTAGTGAATCTTATTTAAACCACAAAATATCCACAATGAAGTACATAACTCTTACACCATGGACAATATCTCCCCAACACTAGTTCAACTAAACATCATGCAATATATTATGAGTATGGTAGAAATGGATATAATAGGTTTTTGAAATGACTCATTGTAACATCCCAGCTAAATAAAGAATAATAATTTTTTATATTTATTAATATTTGTGAATTAAATATTAATATTACTTTAAATGGGTTGCTTTGTTCGATAGCGTACCTGATATGCAACAACAGGTTTCTTTGATATATTACGTTGCACACTAATAATATAATAATATTATTTTAAATAGTACTTAACACGTAGCTATTGTATTGGTTAGAATGAATAGAAATAACTAAAATATTATTATATATGTTCGTTAATATTTTTTTTACATTTATCCAATAAATGATAAATGCTTAAAATAGGAAAAGAATTCAATTTTAAGCATAAATACTTTAATATTCACTAAAAGGACGATTTATCACCTTTTGGGGGAAAACCCCCATTAAATATAGTTTTTTTCACTCATATACATTCTATTTGACCAAATTAAATCCTTCTTTAAAATCGGGACATATAGATTTACTTTGTGTATGTTTTTGTTATTTTTCCGATAAAGTTCATTTTTAATGAATAAGTGAAAAATGTTGTATTTTAATTCAAAAACACTTTGTAATCAAATTTATTATTATTATTAGATTATATTTTGAACTTGTTTTAAAGTGAAATTAGAATATATTTTTACCATTTAATTTGATGGTGGTCATTGGAATTAATTTCACTTTTAAAATGGACATAAACTAGTGTCAATATTTTGATATATATTGTTTCTTAAAAACACGCTATTTGTTTTGACAACAGGAATTAATTATTAAATTAATTAATGAAACTTATATGTTTTTAATTTTGTAAACTAGACATCATTTTTTAATTCGGAATATCAAATATAGCTTAGGGTGAATTTTTGGTATTTTTCTGAAAAACATCAATTTTTGATTAATAGTGAAACCACTAAGTGGTAGTTAAAAAACTATTTTTTTGTTTAAATGAAACATTACCACTTCTGTGAATTGAATTTAAAAAATCCTACATTCATGGTAGTCATTAGTAAGTAAAATGTGGGTTTATGGGATGAAAATAATTTTTTGGTGAATAGTAACTTTTAAGTTTTATTAATCGCGATTAAAGGTAATAAGTGTAATTAAAGGTAAAAATAATGTTATAATAATATGAAATCACCTTGACACATGTACTACTATTATTGGATGAGTAATGTAAGACCATGAAAATCCATGGGTCAATGTAGGGACCCCATGGAGCCACTTGCGTAAGAAAATGACATTAATAACTTTATATTTAAAGTTAAAATAAAAATGTCACAAACATGTATTGTTTTACTAAAATAGTTTTTAAATGGGGTTATACAATTCTTATTTTTTACTATAAATATTAATTAGAAATTTAAAAAGACTTCGTACATCATGATATTTTTTATAGAATTTTATACATTAAATAAATAAATGTATTTATAACACCATGATGATGCGGCGATTGCCTCATTAATGAAAGATTTAAATAAAATGAAAAGATAAGGTAAAATCTAAGACTTAAACTTGTCAAAAACCTATTGGATGGGTGTATTTTCGAAAACTTATCACCTTATCCTCAAAATATATTTTTTTGGGACCTTTAAAATCCGAAAAGAATTTCATAATAAAGTAACATTTTATAACATTCCAAGAGTGCCCCTCCCCCCTCTTATAAAAGACCCCAACCTCTACCCCCTTACCCACAAATCTCATGACTTTGGATCGACCAAACTCTACTCATATTATCTCTCCACAACCCTCTACTCATCCTAGAAGCCTTAAATTCGGCTGAAATATCTTCAAGAAACCCTTTTGATTCAAACCAAAAGGCGTTACCAGATTTATAGGTAATGTCTTCTCTTATGTCCTTTTGTTTTATTTTGCATCTCCAACCCCCTAAATTTTTTTATTCATTTATTTTGTAACAACACCAGTATATTAAATATACTAGGATGTTTTTATGATAAGGATTTGAGATACACTTACACACACCTCCGTATAATGGTTAAAGAACATTCTGTTTCGGTGGATGGCGAATTACTGCCTCACAAAATGATGACTGTTCAATCTTCTCTTAACACCATTCATGGAGGCCATTATGATGTCACTGTATTTATATATGATATATAATATATTTATTCCCTCTGTATGCTTCTTTATTTTATATTTATAACAAACCATTATGCTTTTCATGTTGTGCAAAAGCGATAATTTCATATGAGGAAGTGTGGACTACTGCCCCTCAAGTGATATGACTCGTTCATGCCAAAAATGGAATTTATAAAGAATGTAATTAATGAAAATATGATAAATATATAAAATATATATTATACTGTAATTATAATATATATTTTTCTCATTTAGTTTTAATAACTTTAATACGAAATAGAAATGAAAGTAGTGTTCATGCGTACGTACGACTTACCGTCTCCCTGAACGGTGCATTTCATTTCTTACCTCTAAATGTTATGTACTATTATAAATACATTTATATGATGGATATATATGATATATATGATATAAAAATCGTGAATATCATTCTGGATATAATAAACCTTTGACCACATGAACAACATGTAATTGTAAGAAGTCCATTTTTGACTTAAGTACCAAATATCAACAAAATGAACATTATTAACTTAAATGATTACATAATTTTTATAACATGGAAATAATTGATATAAAAGGAATAATGAACTTGAAAAAGGTTCTTAAGAAAGTATAAAATAACTTTATTTTATTATTCAGGATATTAATGAGCGATCGAGTCAAGTTGGACACGAAGTAAGGGACTTCGCCTCAATCTCCTTTCATTGGGGAATATTTTGTTCTAATACAAGATTTTCATTTATACACTATATAAAAGTCCTTTGAATTTTCATTTCATTCAAAGGGAATCTTTTTCTACAAAGTGTTTTACTAAACGACAAAAAAGAATGTTTCTTTTAATATACGTGGTGACAACGACCTTTTCCGCAGCCGCTAGTATTATTTGATCTTTGGCTTCCTCAACAGGCCGTAATGTTTTTAAAAGTAAATAAATAACATATACTCTTTTTTGTATTTTGGTGTTGAAAATGGTTTTGATAATGGTTTTGTTATATCAATATATTTATTTGATATATTGTGATTGAAGTGTGGAAATTTTTTCTTCCTTTATAATTGTTTTATATGTTATGATTTTATAATGGTACTTGGACATTTGACGGGTGGTTACCTGATAAACCAAATGACTGGTGGTTTCATAAATACCTGGACAGGTGGTTAAATTATAACCTCCAATGCATTGGGTATGGAAGTCAGCCATATAACTATTCCATTTAGTGATATGTGTGGAAGTCGACCGTATGGTTATTCTATTTGAGTATGTTTATGTCCCAAGTTACCTTTATATGTTATGTGTTCTTTATATGGGTTTTATGGTAAAATTTTGGTTACAAAAGGGTATGTAATGATATTTTATTCAGTGAAGAGTATTTACTACTTCATAAAGGTGAAAAGTATTACATTGATAAAGTATTCAGGGTTTACTTGTTGTTTTAAAAAACTAACAATTTTCCTTCTTTATGTATCCCTTACTGAACTTTTTTTTCTCATCCTAGGGTTTTTTAAATGTTTTTCATAGGAAATAATGTGGAATATGGTCAATGATGGGATCAAGGAAAAGTCATGCTATCTTAAACATGGAACTAGACATGACACTTTTTTTTCAAGAGTTCGTGTTTTGTAAAAAAAAGGAAACAATGTAGAAGTGTCTACTTTGTAATATTTTGATTTGTAATAGTTACGTCCTAATTATATAAAGCTATAAACCAGAAATTATCCTCAATGTGAATTATTCATTTAATTCCATATTAAGTAAGGTTTAAGGCTGGGTCATTATAGTTGGTATCAAAGGTTGGTTTAAACAACTTTAGGAGTTAGAAAAATTGTAAAATTTATGTACATAAATTAATTTATGGTATGATTGAAATGATATTGCATTTAAAGATTACAATGTTTCTTCGCCTATGATATTTCTGTGTTCAGAATGGTTTTTCACAGAGGAAACAAGGAAGCTATGTTGGGACGACATTAGGAGGAAGACAACCGTCCAAATCAGCAACCTGAGATGGTCGGAATCATAGTTGAACAGTTTGTTGCAGTGTGGCATAATTGACTCAGGCTATAAATGGTGGTGGTATCCATGCACGAGATCATATAGATCAACTGCAGAGGAACATGTTAGTGGTAGAACATTTCATGAGGCAACATCCCCCATCATTTAGAGGATCATCTAACCACGTGCTATTAGAAGGGTGGATTAAAGAACTGGAGAAGATTTTTGATGTCATGGGGTGTTCAAAACATCAAAAGGTTAGTCTTGCTGTTTAACATTTTGAAGATGAAGCTGATAAGTGGTGGGCTATGGTAAAAAATATCTAGTATAGTGATAAGGTTGATGATATTCACTGGGATGAATTCAAAGGTATGTTTCTTGAGAAATATTTTACTTAGGTGGTTCATTTTAGGATGGAAAAACAATTCCTAGAATTGAGGCAAGAGGATGAATCAGTGGCTTCTTATGAAGCAAAGTTCACTCGACTGGCAATGTATACTCCAAATTTCATATGAGATCTTGATAGTAAAATCAACCGTTTTTTACATTGGGTTAAAGCCAAAGTATCGAAGGGATTTAGCTAATCGTGAGTTCAAAAGTTATGAAAAACTTGTTCGATGTGCGGAGAAGGTGGAAATGGAGTTTGTCAATGATCATGTGTTCTTTGACAAACAACATAATAAGATGTCTAGTTTGTATGAAAAGATAAAGAATTCATCAAAGAATCCAGGCGGTAAGAAAACCAAATATCCATCCTGTGAGAAGTGTGGTAAAATGTATCCTAGAGAATGTTTATTCAAGTATGTAATGTTATTTCAGTGTGGTAAGTCTGGTCATATTGCTCGTAACTATAAGAAAGATGATCAAGCAGGTAATGAAAATCTAGTGGTAATATGTTTTAAGTGTAATGAAATGGGTCATTATGCAAATGAGTGTCTAACGAATAACTCAACTGAGGGAAAGCAGCGAGACTACAAGCAGAAAGGGGTGGTAAAATCTTTTGCAACTACTTCAGAAGATGTTGGGCCATCGAATGAAGTTGTATCAGGTACACTTTTTGTTTGTCTAGATTATGCCAATGTGTTTTTTGATTCAGGGTATACACATTCATTCATTTCGGAGAATATTTCTATTAATTTGGTAATTACATCTCAAGATATGAATCCTGAACATATAGTAAAAACACCCGAAGGAAACATTGAGACAAAAAGAAATTATAAGAACCTTCCTATCCTTGTGTGTGTAAAGAATCTACATGAAAAACTTATTGTTTTCCTTCTAGTAGAGTTTGATGTTATTTTGGGCATGGATTGGCTTTCTGTATATCATGCTAAGATTGACTGCAGAGCTAAAGAGGTTTCTTTTCAAAATCATTCTCAGTTTGTGTAACAGAATGAACCCTTGATTTTGATAACATATCAGGATGTTGAGAAACTAGTAAAAGATAGAAATGAATGTTACCTTTCACATATTATTGAAAAAAAGGAACTATTTAGATTAATGACGTGCCAGTGGTAAATGAGTATCTTGATGTTTTTCCTGATGAGTTTCCTGGTATTATACATGATCGAGAAGTTGAATTTATCATTGACTTAGTTCCCGATTCTATGCCAATTTCAAAACCCCCTTATCGAATGGCTCAAGTTGAACTTTTAGAGTTAAAGAAGCAATTGTAGGAGTTATTAGATAAAAGTTTCATTCGACCTAGCACATCACCATGGGGTGCTCATGTCTTGTTTGATAAAAAGAAATATGGTACAATGAGACTTTGCATTTATTATAGATCATTTAATAACATCAATGTTAAGAACAAGTATCATTTTCCTCATATCGATGATTTGTTTGATCAACTCAAGGGAGCTCAGTATTTTTCGAAGATTGACTTGAGGTCATGGTACCATCAATTGAAAGTAAAATATGCAGACTTTATAAAGACTACGTTTCGTACTAGATATGGCCATTATGAATTTTTAGTTATGCCTATTGGGTTAACCAATGCACCTACTCTATTCATGGACCTTATGAATATAATTTTCCATGAGTTCTTGGATAAGTTTGTGGTTGTTTTAATTGATGATATTTTGGTTCTTTCTAAAAGTAAAGAGGAGCCTAAAATTCATTTAAGGGATATCTTGTAAACCTTAAATGAAAAGAAACTGTATGGAAAATTCAGCAAGTTTGAGTTTTGGTTACAAAAAAATTCTTTCCTTGGTCACATTGTTTCAAATAATGGCATAACTGTTGATCCTTCTAAAACAAAAGTTGTTGATGAATGGACATGACCTTCAAATATAACTGAGATCCGTAGTTTTCTTGGATTGGTATGTTATTAATAGAGGTTTGTTGAAGGTTTTTCACAGTTATCTAGTCCAACGACTAAGTTAACTCGAAAAGGTGTTAAGTTCATCTGGATAAAAGAATGTGATGATTATTTTTAGGAATTGAAAAGAAGATTGGTGAGTGCTCCAGTTTTGGAACTTCCTTCTAGAAATGGTGAGTTTTTATATATAGTGATGCTTCGTTGAAGGGACATGGTTGTGTCCTTATGTAGAATCATCAGGTAATTGCTTATTCTTCATATCAATTCAAAAATCATGAGTTAAATTACCCAACTCATGATTTGAAATTAACTTCTATTGTTTTTTATCTAAAAATTTTGAGTAATCATCTCTATAGAGTAAAGTGTGAAATATATAATGATCACAAAAGTTTAAAGTATATATTCACTCAGAAAGAATTGAACATGAGATAGAGGAGATGGTGATAATTAATTAAGGATTATGATTGTAAAATTCATTACCATCTGGGAAAAGTAAATAGAGCGGATGATGCTTTGAGTCGAAAAATTAATGCTTCATTAACCATGATACGTTTGGAATGTGATCCTTTGGTTAATGATTTGATGAACCTTGGCATAAAATTTGTTAGTGCAGGAAGTTCTTCTATTTTGTTTCAGGTGTCAGTGAGACCATCTCTATCAGACAGAATTAAGCCAGCTCAGAAGCAAGACAGTGAGTTTCAAAAAAAGGCAGAGATGGTTCAGAAGGGCATGTTACCTGAATTAAACATTGATAATGATTGTGTTTTGAGATTTGTGAAGAGATTGTTTGTGCCTTGTGATTCACAGTTTAAGAAATAGTTGTTATCTGAAGCTCATAGTTCTCCGTTTTCAGTTCATCCTGGCAGTACTAAGATGTATTGAGATCTTCGAGGGTATTACTGGTGGGATGGAATGAATAGAGATATTTCTAATTTTAGTGTGACGTGTTTGACTTGTAAAAAGGTTAAAGTAGGGTGAAATTACCAAAAGGGATTCTTAATCCTTTACCAGTGCCAGAGTGGAAATGGGAGAATATATCCATGGACTTCGTTGTGGGGTTGTCGAAGACACCTCGAGGTAATAATGTGGTCTAGGTTATTGTTGATTTCTTGACTAAATCTTCACATTTCCTTGTTATACGAGATAATTTTTCCCTAGATCAACTTGCTCGGTTGTATGTTAAAGAGGTAGTCAGGTTTCATTGAGTTCCCCTCTCTATTTTACCTCATCGTGATCCCAGGTTTACTTCTAACATTTGGAAAGGCCTTTAGAGGTCGTTGGGTAGTGAATTAAATTTTAGCACAGATTTTCATCCTCAATCATATGGGTAGTCAGTACGAAGAATTCAGACATTGGAGGATATGCTACGTGCTTGCTCGATGGATTATTAGTGAATTTGGGACCAACATCATTATGGTTGAATTTTCATATAAAAACAGTTTTCATTCCATTATACAGATGGCTCCATTTGAAGCATTATATGGTAAACGGTGTCGAAATCCAATTTTTTGGGATGAATTAGGAGAAAGGAAGCTGGTGGGACCAGAATTGGTAGAGGAGATGGCAGAAAAAGTTAATTTGATTCAGAAACACATGAGAACAACTCAGAGCAGGAAGAAAATTTATGCAGATAAACAGAGGAAGGATCTATTTTTTGAGGTTGGTGATCATGTATTTCTCAAAGTTTCTCCATGGAAAAGTGTGATGCATTTTGGTAAGAAGGGAAAGTTGAGTCCGAGGCTCATTATACCTTATGAAATCATGGAGAAAGTTGGATCTGTTTCATACAGAGTGGCATTACCTCTATGTTAATCCCCGGTACACAATGTTTTTCATGTTTCAATGTTGAGAATGTATATGCCATATCCATCTCATGTTTTGAGCCTAGAGTTAGTTCTGTTGGAAGAGAATCTCTCTTATGAAGAACAACCGGTCTAGATTCTTGACTCAAGAGAGCAAGTTTTTCGAAACAAGGTAATTTATCAGGTGAAGGTTTTATGGAAAAACCATGTGGTTGAAGAGGAAACATGGGAATATGAAAATGCGATGAGGGATAAATACCCCCACTTATTTTGATATGTGAATAAAATTGCGAGGAAGAAATTCCCAAAAGGGGGAAAGATGTAACATCCCAGGTAAATAAAGAATAATACATTTTCATATTTATTAATATTTTTTAATTAAATATTAATTTTATTTTAATGGGGTTTCTATGTTTGATAGCGTACCCGATACGCAACAACAAGTTTTTTTGAAATCATATGTTGCACACTAATATTATAATAATATTATTTTAAATGGTAGTTATCACATAGCCATTGTATTGGTGGGAATGAATAGAAATAACTAAAATATTATTATATATGTTTGTAATTTTTTTTACATTTATCTAATAAAAGATAAAGGCTTAAAATAAGAAAAGAATTCAATTTTAAGCATAAATACTCTAATATTCACTAAAAGGTTGATTTATCGCCTTTTAATGGAGAACCATCATTAAAAATAGTTTTGTTCAATCTTATACATTCTATTAGACCAAATGAAATCCTTCTTTAGAATCGGGACATCAAGATTTACTTTGTGTATGTTTTTGTTATTTTTTCAATAAAGTTCATTTTTAATGAATAAATGAAAAATGTTGTATTTTAATTCAAAACAACTTTTTAATCTCATTAATTTATATGATTATATTATCTTTTTAATTGGTTTTAAAGTGAAATTAGAATATATTTTTACCATTTAATTTAATGGTGGTCATTGGAATTAATTTCACTTTGAAATTGGACTTAAACTAGTGTCAATATTTTGATATATATTGTTTCTTAAAAACATGCTATTTGTTTTAACAATGAGAATTAATTATTAAATTAATTAATGAAACTTATATGTTTTGAATTTTGTAAAAAAGACATCATTTTTGAAATCGGAATATCAAATATTGCTTAGGGTGATTTTTTGGTATTTTTCTGAAAAACTTCAATTTTTGATGAATAGTGAAACCACTAAGTGGTAGTTAAAAAACTAATTTTTCATTTAAATGAGACTTTACCACTTCTATGAATTGAATTTCAAAAATCCTACATACATGGTTGTTATTAGTAAGTAAAATGTTGTTCAATGGGATGAAAATATTTTTTTTTTGAATAGTAACTTTTACGTTTTATTAATCACAATTAATGGTAATTATTGTAATTTAAGGTAAAAAAAATATTATAATAATATGAAATCATATTAAAAGATGTCCTACTCTTATTGGATGAGTTATGGCCGACCAAGAAAATCCATGGGTCAACTTGGGGACCACATGGAGCCACTTGGGTAAGAAATTGACATTAATAACTTTTTATTTAAAGTTAAAATAAAAATGTCATAAGCATGTATTTTTTTACTAAAACAATTTTTACTATGGGTTATATAAGTAATATTTTTTACTATAAATATTAATTCTAAAGATAAAAATATTTCATACATCATTATATTTTTTATAATTTTTATACATTAAATAAATAAATAAATGTATTTATGACACCATGAGGATGCAGCGATTACCTCATTATTGAACGATTTAAATAAAATGAAAAGATAAGGTAAAATCTAAGAAATAAACTTGTCAAAAACCTATTGTATGGGTGGATTTTCGAACCCTTATCACCATATCCTTGAAATATATATTTTTGGGACCTTTAAAATCAGAAAAGAATTTTATAATAAAGTATCATTTTATAACATTCCAAGAGTGCCCCTCCTCCCTCTTATAAAAGGCCCCCACCTCTACCCCCCTTACCCACACCTCTCAAGCCTTTTGATCAACCAAACTCTGCTCATTTTATCTCTACACATCCCTCTCCTCATCTTAGAAGACTTTCCTTAGGCAGAAAGCTCTTCAAGAAACCCTTTTGGTTCAAACCAAAGGGTGTTACCCGATTTAAAGGTAATGTCTTCTCTTATGTCCTTTTGTTTTATTTTGCTTCTCCAACCCCCTAAACTATTTTTATTCCATTATTTTGTAACAAAAACAGTATCAACAATATACTATGATGTTTTTCTCAGAAGGATTTGAGCTACACTTACAAACACCACCGTCTAATGGTTAAAGAACATATTGTTTTTGTGGATGGCGAATTACTGCCTCATGAAACAATGATTGTTGAACATTCTCATAAAACCTTTCATGGTGGCCATTATGATGTCACTGTATTTATATATGATATATAATATATTTATTCCCTCTCTATTCTTCTATATTTTATATTTAAAACATACCTTTATGCTTTCCATATTGTACAAATGCGATAATTTCATCTGAGGAAGTGTGGACTACTACCCCCTCAAGTGATGTGACTCGTTCATACCAAACATGGAATTTATAAAGAATGTAATTAATGATATTATGTTAAATATATAACATATATATTATACTGGAGTTTTAATATATATATTTGTCTCATTTTGTTTTAATTCCTTTAATACGAAATAGAAATGAAAGTAATATTCATGGGTACGTACAGCTTACCATCTCCATGAACGATACATTTCATTTCTTACCTCTAAATGTAATGTACTATTATAAATAAATGTATATTCTGGATATATGTGATATATATGATATCCAAATCATTAATATCATTCTGGATATAATGAACCTTTGACCACATGAACAAAATGTAATTGTAAGAAGTCCATTTTTGACTTAACTACCAAATATCGACAAAACAAACATTATTAAATTAAAAGATTACATAATATTTATATAATGGAAATAAGTGATATAAAAGGAATAATAAACTTGAAAATAGTTCTCAAGAAAGTATAAATTAACTTTAGTTTATTATTCAGGTTATTAAAGAGTGATCGAGTCAAGTCGGACACGAGGTAAGGGACTTCGTCTCAATCTCCTTTCATTGAGGCATATTTTGTTCTAATATAAGACTTCCTTGTATACTCTATATAAAAAACTTTTACTTTTCATTTCATTAAAAGGTAATCTTTTTCTATGAAGCGTTTTAATAAACAAAAAAAGGAATGTTTCTTTTAACGTACGCGGTGACAACGACATTCTCCACCTCCGCGTGTATTATTTGATCTTTAGCTTCCTCAACAAGCCAAATTTTTTTTAAAAGTAAATAAATAATATATAATCTTTTATGTATTTTGGTGTTGAAAATGGTTTTGATAATGGATTTTTTATGTCAATATATTTATGTGATATATTGTGATTGATGTTTAGAAATGTTTTATTTCCATTATAATTGTTTTATGTTTTATGATTTTATAATGGTACATGGACATTTGATGGGTGGTTACATGATAAAACAAATGAAGAGTGGTGCCGTGAATACCAGGATGGGTGGTTACGTTATAACCTCCAATGCATTAGGTATGGATTTCATCCATATGGCTATTTCATTTAGTGATATGTGTGGAAGTTGACCGTGTTGTTATTTCATTTAAATATGTTTATATGCCAAGTTACATTTATATGTTATGTGTTCATTATATGGGTTTTATGGTAATCATTTGTTTACAAAAGGGTATGTAATGATATTTTATTTAGTGAAGAGTATTTAATACTTCATAAAGGTGAAAAGTTTTACTTTCATAAAGTATTCATGGTTTACTTATTTTTTAGAAAAAAATAAATATAAACTTCATAAATTAAAAACATTCCAAATATGAGAATAATTTCATCCATAATTATGAACACATTCCCAAAAGTCATGATTTTTTAAATTAATCCCATAATTCTTAAACATAATTATTCATTTTACCATTTTAACCATCTAATCATGTTAACAGTGAAAATTATAAACCAGAATAATGATTTTCCTATGAAACTCATGTCTCTTAGATTGATAAATGATCATAAGGGTTCAAGAGACACATGAAAATTTTCATCTAAATATAATAAATGGTTTAAAATATTGAGATTAAAAATTAAATAATGAATTTAAAAATCATACCCCCTTACATTGAATCTTCAGTTTTGGTGTACAAGTTATACTTAGTTCCTTGGTAGTTCTAGTCATGAATCGTTCTCATGGAATGAATTTTAGATTAACATGTCTTTTTATACATTTTGTTATCATGGTCCTACAGAATAATAAAAACTCATGTAAGTACAAGGTACATGTCAATGTCATCTAAAACAACATATAGGGATATATTGATGCATAAAAATTTATTCATAAACTTTTAATTGAAATTGAAAATTAAATACAAAGAAATAAAATGAAAATATAAATCATGGTTTGATAACCCTAGTTGAACATTGGTTTTTCTTCCTCCAGATGGGTAGTACCAAATGTTATCTATAATCTATTTGTGGGTGGAGTTTCATGGATAGTAAACACTACATGATATTCTTCCATGGTTACACTTCCTCTTCTTTGATT
Source organism: Viscum album (assembly GCA_963277665.1). Classification (NCBI taxonomy): domain Eukaryota; kingdom Viridiplantae; phylum Streptophyta; class Magnoliopsida; order Santalales; family Viscaceae; genus Viscum; species Viscum album. The sequence goes on from OY728148.1 coordinate 1,933,329,271, forward strand.
AGAGGAATTACACGTATTGAATACACTAGATATCTCTTATTTTTTAATGGGGTTCAACTTTCATCGAGTGTGTACGAAAGTATGAAACCTCCATGTCTCCAGTTTTGAATTGTCAAATTTATTCTTTTTTTAGTGGTTTCTAAATATTTATTACACTAAATTAATATTTAATGTGGAAGTTATAGAGAAATTTTATTTTAGAAAAATTTAAATTGAAAATTCAATATTATATTATTCCCCTTTTATATAGTCAAAATGTTTCTCTGGTTCTTCAGGTAGAGTCACTAAGGTATCTTCTAGTACTCCCTCATATAAATTCTCAATGTTTTTAGGGATATAAAAGTGTTATCCAATAAGTGCATATTATTTTTCCTATTCATCTTCTAGAGAATAATAATAATCATCTGATTCTACCAAATCAAAATATTAGGGATTAATACTAAATTGAGATTTATTGATATTAATGTGTTTGGGTGAAATAAAGGCTCAAATACAAGAGTTGGTTTTTATTGACATTCTTATTTAGTAAAAGTTCCTCTTAGATTTGAATAGTATAAGTTAGAGGTATTTTATTTTGACCCTCCATATTCTTTTTCAATTACACCACATTAGTTGTTTCTTTTTATTAAAAGGCTAGAGACATGTGAAATAATTAGGATTTTTATTCTTTCAAAATGGGTAGGTCATGTTGAATGTAAATTTCATATCGTTTTGAAAAAAATATGTCAAAATTTACTTTATCTATAATTCATATACCAGTAAGAAGTTATCCTCCATTTATCTCCTCTTACGGTGTCTTAACGAGGTTGAACGAATATTTAGGTATATTCTCCTATACCTTCTTAGGATCTTCAAATTTAATGATCAATGGGGAAATATCTTCCACCACCTACTCAATATCCTACTCATTTTTGGGGTTGGATTACTCCATTAATTAATAAAAAATACCCAAACACCCTTTGAACCAGGATATTCAATTTCCCCATGACTTCCCTAAGTTCTTCCACTAGAGATATATTATACTCTAAATTTAGTTGTTATTATTTTTGAATCTATGATTTCTCATTCAATTAATACTATTACTAGTTTTGATAAATTATAGAAATTTGGTTTTTTATTGTTTTTTATTAGTAGAAAGAATAATTTTTTTACAAAAAATGTGAATTTAGAAAAAGTAATCAAAAGGACACTTAGATCTTGGGAAATGACATTAGTTTTGACACACTCTTCCAATAGTGCATGAATAGAGAATTTTTTATTTTCCTAATTTAATAAAGAGGTAAGCAGGGCCATCTAACTTGAAGGGCATCATAGTTGGTTCAAAAACCAATTTCCAATTCACTTAATCTATATTTTTTTTATTATTTATGGAATAAAAGATTATTTGTTTTGGGAAGAGTAAAATAAATATAATAATATTAATCTACCCAAAAAATTAGATTGAAAAAAATAAAATTTTGGAGAAATGTATTCGTCTAGGGTTTGACAACACATGTTCATTCATTAATTTTTTTCTATTTAAATTTAATTTTATAATGTGTTTAATGAAATTTCATTAATGAGTTACATTCCTTTGATTTATTTATTATGTGTTTTTAGCATTACTTTGGTGCACAAAACTACATATTCTCCAATAGTAAAATAGAGTAAAACATAAATAGAGATTGAAATTTTGAAAAGTCCTATATCCAAAATATGTCGTTTCATCCATTCAAGAAACCCCAACACTACCATAATATGTCTTTTCCCGAGAGAAGGGAGGGAAAAATAAGGGATCAAAGAAAAATAATATAATTTTAAATAATACCATTATGGATGACCATCACACCTGTTAAATACAATCATATCTGCAAAAAAATATAATTAAAACATGGTGAATTAATGTTCAATAATTAATAATTATGTGATGCTCCCCTGTGTCAATCCTCAGGTTAGCCACTGTCTATCCCAAGTGAAATGAGTTCATGATAGAATAACGGGAGAGAAAATTTAATATAAAAGAGCGATTGAGAGAGAAGTAGGGGTGGAAGAATAATATTTAAACAACTTTATTAAAATATGGATTCACATTACGACACAAAAGTTATTGAAAAAAAAACAAAATAAAAAACTAAAATAGGAAAACCCTAATAGCGCAGTGCATGCGGAAGAACCTCATATGGCTAGCTACTCCTTTATCCTAAAACTTGTACATCTATTTATTAGAAAAAATATACCCTATGAAACATTACTTTTTTCAACAAATGTGCATATGTTGGTCTGGGTCATCCATGTGTTGTGTCTACTAATAATTTTAGTAAAAATCAACAATTTTTGGGTATTTCCCAAGAGTTTCACATCTTGTAATTTCTATAAGACATGTATTGTGTGGGGTTTGTACCAATTCATGGATTTATTCATATCATGGTATCATGTATTGTATCACTTTATGTTACATTTTGTGAGTCTATTTCAGGTTTTGTAATGTTATTTTTTAGTTGATTTCACTTAGTTTTGGCTCAGTTCTTAATTTTCATGTTTTAGACATGGTTCTTCACATATACCATCATAACAGTATATCATATACATCATAAAATCATAATATTTTAGCTTAAATAATTTAGTGTCACACCATGCTGCATCATGATGTGGGGTGGAGTGGATTTATATTTTTTAATTCATTATTTTTGTTCACTTTCCAAAAACATGGGGTATCATTCCCTATAATAAAAAAAAATTAAATACCAACATGATTAATACATTAAAGTGTAATACGATTGTGTTTTATGTTAAAAAAATATAGAAAATATATCTTCACTAGTATCATGATATAATATCTTATATCAATCATAAAAATTCCTATGGGTTACTTTTATAGATGAAAAAAATAATTTTATAAAATCATTATTAATATTCTATAAAAACATGAGAAAAATAAATTTAATTTTTTAAAAATAAATAACTAAAAGTGACTAGAAATATTGGAATATTATTTTAATTATAATAAGTATAAAAAATACTAATGAATGTTTTATTAGAAATAACATACTCGACTATGGGAAAATAATTTCATTCGGTAAATGTTACAAAAATTGATTCTTTTCACACTTTTTTTAAAAGTCAAATATAACCCATAAAAATATTGTAAAGATTAATATTAAAAAAATTAATAATAAATTAAAGCAAAGATGAAAATAAAATAAAAAGTGATTTGAAGTATAATAAAAAAAATTCTTGAATAATTTAAAATAACATTGATAGTTAATGAAATGATTCTCGACCTAAAAGTATAAACATGGTCATTTTTATTAAAAACATTCCTTTTTAATATTTAAGAAACAGATAGGTGGAAAATTAAATTATTAATTTGAAATCATATGATTAACCAGATGAGAATAAAATAGATTTTTTAGTTGTATATAATATAAAATATACTACAATTGAAATTGAATCGTGAATAATTATGATAAAAGTGATATTGTAACATAAACCCTAGCTTCTAGTCTTGAATTTCGTCATACACACTCTAACCTACAGTATGATAAATTTTGAATTGTTGATAATGTACATGATAATAATTTTCATACTTATATTACTATATATTATTCCCTCTCAATTTCTAATCACATATTTATCATTAATTCATCAATAAAACTAGTATTTGATTGTTAATTGTTCCATTTTACATGCATGTTTCAGTTTGATAGTTCCATACAAAGAAAATTTCCCATTATTATTGAATATTAAAATTTTTAAAAATTTTATATTTACTCATTATATAAAATTTTATAACCAACTATGTTATTCAGTGATGAATAATTATTTAAATCACATCATGGAGGTCGTAGTTGGCACGTATGCACATGTGATGCTTTCATTTTACAATACATGGTAATACCAAAACTCAAATAATAATTTATATTTGTAAAAAAATTATTATATCATTAATATCATATATATTAATTATATTCTTCAATATAACCAACTATGGAAGGCAGTGTTGAAAAATAAAATATATCGCTTCCTGGAGATGGATGTTCGTACATACAGATGAGTGGTATTTACATTTTTTGGTAGATACAAAATTATGTGTAAAGCTAATATTAATTTAAAATAATAAAATTTCTGTTTAATAATGATTTAATTACATTATTTTTAGGAATTTTGGAGTATTTTTAGGATGTTAATAATGAAATAAGCATGAAATAGATTTGAAAAGATAATTACCTCTTCTTCATGTATCTTTCATTGGCATACACCTTAAGCCTTATTGGGAAGTGTTTTTGGTGATACCATAACCACTATGACATGAGGTGGATATTTTTGAAGTTATTTAGGATGTTATTTGGGGATATATTCATTGAGATAATGTTCCCAAGTGGTGTGGATAATTTATAATATAAGGTTCTCTTTTAAAAGTGAAGGGAGTTGAAATCCTACCAATACGCTAAACATGAAAATAATATAAAGTCTAATTTAGGATAAAGTTGCATGAAATGGAAATTTTGTATAGGAAATGATTATTTAAGGTTGGAATCCAATCAAAAATCATATTTTTTTAATTTTTATTTATAATTTGAGACCAATCTTTTAGTTCAACCAACTCATTAACATTTTTAACCCTTATAATTTTTTATAATATTTTTAATCTTTTAACTATTTAGTATGAGAGAAAATTAAGTTAATTTTTTTAAATAATGTAGATTATATAGATTAAATATTTGGAAACCATTTTTTTAATATTTTATACCAATATTTGATTGAAATGAATTCTCTTATCCTTCTATAAAATGCATAGAAATGTTTTCTTGAAAAAATGTATCATTAATAATGAATATGATTTTATTTTCATTTCATTTATAGTAAAAAATTATTAGATGAATGTTAATTTTTATTATTTATTATATTATCTTAAAATATTAATAAAATAATTCATCAATGGTGTTTAATTTAATTTATTAATATAAAATACATTACACACAAAAAAATATTTTCTTTCAGAAAAATATCTCAATGTGCATTCAAATGATTTTTTCATTATTTATTAAATTTTTAAATTTAATGTATAAATGATCCTTAATTTTTATAGATTTAATAAAAATACCATCATATAGGATAATTAATTAAAATAATAGTACTTTAATTTTAAATAAAATTATATAAATATAAAAAATATTTGTTAAAAAAACCTTTCCCTTTAGAAAAGAATTATTAAAATAGTAACTATTATAATATATTAAATGATTTTACTAATTAATTGTCATTTAATTTAATGGTAATATATTATATCATGTATTTTAATAACTCATTATTTACTGATGTTTGGTATCACATGTGTCACAAGCTCTCAAACACGCCCAATTTAATTAATTGGAAAACAAATTTTAAAATCATCGGGTGTTTACTGTTCATATTTGATAATATCGCCTTTTTAATTTCAATGATTCTATGCTATGTTTTTGAAAAATATAGAATTCATTCGTTTATTACAATATCATATATCAAATCTATAAAATAAGAAAAAATACTGAGTTCTCAATATATCATACATGATGATATATGGAAATCGTACAATATGATTAACGTAAAAAAAGTCATTCATATATATTGTATGTTACGATAAGACACCAAAAATAATATAATGTTCATGTTATTAAACAAACACTATGAAAACATTTTATTTTTTTGAAGATAAAATCTCAAATACCATTAATGGGATAAGGGAATTCATTTAATAAACTTGGGTAGTTTAATAAAACACATATATTCCTGATCTATCTTCAACTGATTTAACATGCATAAATTAAGAACATAAATATGATTGTACCTTCATCATTTTTAGTGATATATTTTACTCTTTGGTGTAGTATTTTTGTTTTGTATCATGAAAACAACAACAAAATGACCCCTACATCAATGGGATTAAAGTAGTCTTTGGATAATCATTCGCGACTAGAGGATCTCTATGCTTAAAAAGTGTGCTGGAACCTTATTCATATAAGATGAATGAAAGACTAAGAAACAAAATATAATTTCAACTACATTTTTATGTGTTGTGTACCATTAATGGGATGGGTATTATACCTTTTATAACTTTCATTTATTTGATGAATAGAGTCAGAGCATCGGTCAATATCTTGTGGAAGCTGATACGTAACTTCCCATTAAAATGTTACAAATTTATTTGAACTATTTATATGAATGTGTTATAAAATAATTTCCATAACTAAATCAATATTAGTGATTCATAAATATGTAACAACCTGTGAATACAAGTTAGTATGAATACATGTGATATTTCATATCATGTTCCAATAGTATACTATGATGGTGTCAATATTAGGCTATGATAGAGGTGACCACTTTCCCCTACCAATATAAATGTTTCAAGAATATTTTAAAATATCATATCCCTATATTATTTTTCATTTCTAACAATTTTATGGGTAATTATTCATACATTACTTGTTTTGTTACTCATGAGAATATTTCACATTGGGATACAAGAATTATTCTCATGTTGACATTAACATTTCAACATAACCTATAATATTCCACGATGTACATCAGTAAGGGATACCTTAAAATCATACATTAAGAGTTCAGTTATCATTTCACTTTATTAAATCAATACCAATATATAAATATATATATTCAACCAATGTGAAACAATGATAAAGAAAATATTTATTTTTGTATGACAAGATACATTTTATATTCTTAAACTCTTTTAAGGATACATAAAAAAATATACATAAAATATCATATAAAATATAATATATGATAGATAGCTATATTATCCTTCTGTTTTCTACAATTTTAGGGGTTTTATTACATTAATTACATCTCTACGTAATTCTTTAAACAGATTTATTCGATCACTTGATAAAATCCTCCCACTAAACGTTTCAATGAGTGACATCCATGAAGCATGCTGGTTTGAATAATGGAGATACATAAGAATTATATCACATTATTAAACACATTGAACATATTTAAAGTATTTAACTCCTCAACATCTAATTCTATGATGTTAATAATTTTTGCAGTTTAAGTCGAACACTTTATATGTACACCATCATCATTTTTGGAACCCATTCCATCAAACAAATCATTTTGTAACTAATATTATTATAGATTTATATTTCACCTATATACCCAAACAATTATAGCAATATAAGTGATATACACATGGAACTTTTAATGGGGTGATATTTTGTTCATTAACATTATCTATGTCCAAACATACACCAACTATCATCTTAGATACTATATTATTTTTATAATAACTGACTATAGTAAACAACCTACTTTGTTTTTAGAAATAATAAATATTTCCTCTTAGTTTGAATATTTATCAAATAATATATTTATTACATATCTTATATTGATTTCTTTGATTTTGGTAAATTTTATCGAAATAAAAGTTATTCTTTAAAATATTTCAATGATGGTGGTGGAATCTCAATTCATCATATTTTAAAAAAAGACCGGGGAAACTCTTTTATCTAGGGATTTTTATCCTTATATTAAGATCAAAACGTGTTATAGAATCTATATAATGAATAACCAACCATAATAAATCTTCTATCTTATATAATTCACTATAAATTATTATTTTTTAGCTAATTCGTTAATCATATAATATAAATGAGAAGATTTCATGAAATGACCCACCGAGGCCTGCCTGGGTGGTGTTAAGTTGAGTGAAACTTCTCCAATCCCACCTTTAATAGGCTAGGGGATAGCGACATTCACCGAGTAGGAATGTCACACACATGGGAGGCCTTAGCCTAAGGTACAAGTACACACAGAAACACACATATCTAAACCCATAATGCCGAAATGTAAAACAAGAAAACGGATACTAATGAATTCATTCATCTAAAAAAATCAGAGTACAATAATAATTCTAGAAATCATAAAGGGCCCAATTCAAGGCCAAAAAAATTGGAAATAAGTTAAACCAACTAGAATATGGGGGACTACTGTAAAATACAACTCTTGGTATAAACCATAGTCTATTTAGACCAATATAATACATGCCTTCACCTGGTACACTCTAAAACTCATTGAATGGCCAATCATCTACATAATACATGATATTTGTGGGTATATCCTATGTAGGGGTGACTATGAGAATACAAAGTAGGACACCACAAAATCACTAATCATTGAGCATTAAGATAGTAGTCAACTCATCAGAGGAAAATTTCAATCCAAATACGAGACATAAAAATATATATATCTAGACATACTCTTGGTAGACACTAATTACCAAGGAGATTTAACTTCTAAATTTCTATCCGAATATAATGATAGATATTTCATAACCACACTTTTCTAAAATAACTCGCTTTTGATGTTTGAAAGCATTGATATAATTCATCTGATATTTTGTGCTCAGTAGGTCTCTCCACGAGGATGTGTGTATTGGAACTGAGAGGATTCAACCAAGATACACATTTAATATGCCTACACCACATCATAAGGAACATATATTGATACAAGGGTGGAGGACCACACTCTAGGCCAAAGGGAAGTAAACAACTCTACCTATATTTACTCGCTAATTAGGGGCTCAACACTTGAGTAGTGTTAGTCACACCTATTCCAAAATCCAAACACATGATAGATTGTACTAGAGTATCTGACACTAAGCCTCATAGAGGGATTCAAAAAATCTATCCGAGACTATGACCATATAGGGGTCACAATCCTATGTCGTGGATGTAATTCAACACAAACCATCATTGTAGAGACCTAGGATTTATGTACATGGACATTACAATACTTTTTCGGAATAATTAATACCCAACAAAAATAGACACCCAAGGACCGTAATAGTTTAGTGTCTTTGGAAACTTAGAACATAATCTTCTAATCATGGTGAAAGAGCTTCAACATCTCCCATAATGATATTCCCCTTTTTTTCTTACCTAAAACAATTATTTATATCCTGGGGAAAATGAAACATATAAAGGGTGAGCTGAAATGCTCAGTAAGGGTAATCATGGAGAAAATAAAACAAACCATATAAATTTTAATTTAAAAACACGAACATACAGTTTAAACATCAAAATCTTGAGCAATGACATAAAACATGGAAGTACGTAAGGCATAGATCATAGTGAAACATCAATCATGATAAAATATCATTGGAATAAAACATGTAATTCTGGAAAACCATTAAGAACAGGATATGATTTCCATAGTAGCCAAGGCATTGCTACCAAGACCATCAAAGTGGACAAAGTCCATTATTGATCTGAGTTTACTTTCTATTCCAGCCATGTATTACTGAACTAGATTCACTTTACATTCCATTCATGTCCATCTCATGAGATGTAAATATTTACCCAATTCATTGGATCGATATATAGGTCCCACCCATCTCCTAATGAATTCATTCTTTCATGTTCCACAAAATAAACATAAATTATTCATCATAACCCAAAGAATAAAATGGGTTTTATAAAAATCATCCTATCATAACATAATCCATATAAAAAATGGATATCATTTCATCATAAGAAAAATAAAACCATCTATATAATTTAGACATTATACTTGAAACATAATCATACTAAATAATGTCATCTTATATGGGAAATAGTTTTGATAAAACACATTAAATGAAATCTTGAGGAAATTATCCTTTCGCATTCAAAATCATTTTCTTTTCATATAATGCCATGTAATTTTAAGAATAAAATGATTTTTATTGAAAATAATCATGAAATATTGTATAGGAAGCTTCATGAAAAAAGGCGTTATGAAAGCGTAAAAAAACATTCCTTCCATATAAGTTAAAAAACCATTCTTCTTGTACTTTTGCCGGAAAAGTCAAAAAAGTACTTCGTTTGGTAAACAAAAGAAAGATTCCTTCCATACTACATAGTAAAAGTAAAAATGGGTAAAAATAACATTAAACATACATGGAATAATAGTAAAAACTTTATGAAAACATTTTTATAAAACACAAATATGGATGATAAATATAACCCCGGTAAATACTTACGAATAAACAATCTCGGATAAGAACGCGATTGGAATAATTATCCCTTACCTTATGTCCAATTTCTTCCGAATGTGTCTGAGAATCTTGTATAGTTGGTTTAAACATATTATTAACTTGTAATAGAACCATTATAATATTTATGCAATCATATATGATTGACTTACAACATTATATTACCCGTTCATTTGTCCATTCCATGTTAAAGCCGTGTTTTGGGTAAAATTGTTTCATTTTCAGTATGTGTTTGGACATGTTGTTCTTGATATTATAATTACTTATATCATGATTTAATTACTTCAAAAATGTAAAAAATGATTTATATTATATATATATTCAGTATATATATATTATATACAGATAAATGAAATGAAATACACTGTTAATGGAGATGGTAGACCGTTCGTACGCATGAACATTGTTTTCATTTCCTTACTGAATTGAATGGAAGTAAGTAGATGATATATATATATATCCATTAGAATTATTATGTCATATATTTCATGATTATTTATTATATATATACTTTATAATCATTCTTTAATGGTTAACATGGAGAATGAATCTCACCGTGTCGTGGAGACAGTAATCCATACGTACGTACGAGTGATGATATCATTACCATAATTATTGAACGGTATTGTAGTGGATGATAGAATAACTCAGAATTTTTATAATTTTATAATATTTATATATAGTTATTATTTATACCATTATACTCATTCAAGTAAGGTGGTGATGAAAAACAGATTACACCCCGGTGTGGAGACGGTATTCCGAACGCACGCACGAACAATGATTTCTTTTTTCATAGGATGGATAGAAGGTGAAATAGGGTTAGTTCATATTTATAATAACATATCAGTATATGAGTTATATTAATGTTATTAATTTATTATGAAACAATAAAATATGATGAAGTAGAAGAAGAAATGAATTTGAAAGAATCAGTAAAGGATATTACCTCTTCTTCGACGCGCCTCTTCTAAACCTCCTCATAGGGAACTAATATTGGATTTTGAAGAAGACCAGGACATCTAGTATGTATCTAGGGAAGTGGAGAATAGAAATGGTCAGGTGTTGGGCGATAATGAAGGCTCAAAATGTTATTAGGAGGAGTGTCTATAGGTTCTCTTTTATAAGAGAGGAGAGGGGTACTTTTGGAAACCTCTAAAATATTAATTTATAAAAAACTCAAACCCCACTTAAAAACCACCAAAAATGACTCAAATCTGAATATTAGATGAGATAGGTTTGTAATATCATCATACAATAAGATTTATACATGTTGGGAATTTATTTTAAACCTTATGAAATTGATTTATTTTTATTTAATCTATTTAATTTTTTTGTGGTAATAATATTCTAAATTAGAAATTATTATAAATAATTACTTATGTGTTGGTAATTGTCCATAATTGGATACTTTATTCAATTTTAGACCATATAAATTTCAATTTATAATTTTAAAATATTTTTTTAATTTTTAAACAATTTTATTATATGTTATTTTTATAAAATAACAATATTGTCAATTGGGACACTATTAATTTATTTGAATTTAAATAAAATCCACACAGATGATATATTTGAACCAAAATAAATAATAGATTCCTAAAATGTCATATTAATCAAAACAATTTGTGGATAACATTAATTATTTCATATAATATTTATTATAAAATTTTTAAAACCATTTATTTTGAATTTAAATCAATAAAATAATTTCTACATCACTATTGTGTCACCATTAATGATAATTATTTAATCCCTAAAAATTATAAATAAATTCACATGATGTAGATAATTTTATTTTATTTCTGGTGACTATTTATTTAAAAATTGTTATGAAGTTTATCATTAAATTAAAATTATTACCCTTATAAGATATAAGTGAGTGACATATTGTCACTTTCTCTGGTTTTAATAATAATTATATCATTTTCATGGTAAAAGACCATCAAATAAATCTATCACGACCCTTATGTTATATGGGTAGACTTATATTCATCCAATATAATTTTTTCAGGTCCTAGGGTAATTTTATAATCTTATTTTTACCCTTAATTACCCGATTTAACTTTAACTGTAGTAAATAAAAATTATCATAGTTACTCTCCATAATATCAAAAAAAATTCATATATTAACATAATTTGGACCCACTGAATCCAAATATGGATTCCATTTTTCAAAATTCAAAAGACAGAAGTTTCAATAATTAAATTAAAATTAATGCCATTGTTAAGAAAACTAGTTTTAAAAGATAAAACATTGCAAAAGATTGAAAAGTTTTTACCTATAAATTCCGAGTAAAATTAATGCTAATGACTTAAATTATATTAAATGGTAAAAATATATTCTATTTATACTTTAAAATGATTCAATATTATAATTTATCCATATAATTTATCTCGATGAAAATTTTTTTTAGTTAAAATTTAGCGTATTCTTACTATCCATCAAAATATAAAGGTTATCAGAATAATGTAAAAAATTTATCCAAAGTAAATTTTTATATCCTGATTGCAATGAATAAATTTTTTTTTTCTAATTGAACTAATAAATGTGTCAAAATCTTGATTTATAGTGGGATCTCCGTATAAAGGCTGCAAAACTACATTTTTTGAAAAAAACTTATATTACCTGAAAATTTTATTTTGTTCTGATACCATGTTCTAGGATATGTGTAAGATGAATGATAATGTTATAAAATTAAAAAATTGGTTAATACAATTCATTATAGCGAGTTTATAATAATATTATAACAGTATATTGTTGTTTAGTCAATCTCAGTATTGCGAACAACACATGCTATTAAGGATGGTCGCTCTTGCGTGGAACACAAGCCAAGAATAGGGTTTGTGTATAACACAAGCTAATATGGTGTTTTTATAGAACAAGATAATTTTGGTTTATCGTAAAACACAAGACATCAATGAAATTAAAAAAGTAATATTTGTCATAAAATCTCAGGGTGTTACATTGTACCCCCCTTAAAATGAATTTCGCCCTCAAAATTCATCGGGGGTTATAAATGGTTTACAACTTGAAAGTTTAATTCAAAGAAACCCACATCAAAAATGGAATACTAAAACATAATTTAAAAAACTAATGTATGAAAAGTAATGGTTACCCATATTAACTCATCACTTGGTTTCCACATAGAAGAACATAGGTGAAAACATGGATATAGAAGAGAAATCTAACCATCATGTTCTGATGGAGAGTGGTAGAGAACATGGCTATGAAAAATCCAACAGTCACAAAGGGATAAATTTTTGATGATCTAAGGTACCATCAAATTCATCAGATATGAGGGTACTAGGAAAACATTTTTGGTTTTCAATATCATTTCCCTAAAGTTGATAAATTTGTGCCTAAGGAGAAATACTTACTTGATTTTAGTGTAATATCATCATTGGTCATTACATGAATAATTTACACTTCATCTCTTATTTAAATAAATTAAGTTGAAATTTTCATTCTTGAAGTGTTATCAGATCATGTGATGGATTGATGGGTTATTCCATCTATCTCAAACATAAGGTTAGCAAAAGTTATTAAATTTACATAAGTCCGTCTGTGATGAGATTAACTGTATATGATTCCAAAAATGGACTCACACTTAAACTATCATACCGCCTAATAAAATAAATTAATTTCTACTAACCAGGGACTTCTAGTAGGCCAGTGGTAGGCGATAAGGGCATATCGCACTTTAATTGTGGGTTTGATTCCCACAACCTTGTCTGATACGACGAGTTGTCGCCCGTCCTATGGGTTTTCCTTTTTCTAAAACTTTACTATTATAACATTTCAAAAATAATATCCAAAATTTATATCCTTAAACAATACTATCTGATGTCTAACTTAATTCATTCCAATCTTTAGGCTTATTCAAAATAATTATGTCCAATCTCCTAGTATAAAGACAAATATTACTAGAGAGGTCATCTACCAAGCATGAAAATACCATCATTTATCCCCCATATATCATAAGATATATCTTGTTGGTCACATTCCAAACATGTCAATAACTTAATCATATATTCTATTGAAACATGAATTTCCATAGAATATTTTTGAAAACATGAATGCTATCAAAAGTTGATTATTTCCACATTCCAAAACCCAAAATTTATATATACTGAAATCATCATGTCACTTTGTCCTTATATCAGTCATGAGATCATTAATACTATTATTTTCTATGTATCACTTCATTATGTGCATATAATCTTCTTTAAAAAAATATTTCAATCAATTTTCATGGTTACTAGTGCAATATAATTATTTAAAACCACAATAAACCAATACATAGATATCCCAATATTCCACGATACTATAAATGAGATTTCACAACACTATTTTGGAATCCCGTTACATAAAAACATAATCATTTCACACCTTCGTTTTCATACTCAACATCACCAATAGTGATTACATTTGACTTCCCTTTGTCCTTTTCATTAAGAGGTTGTTGATGTCGATCATCATTTACACTTGGATTTGGGAATTTGTTAGCATAATTCTCCATTTCCTTGCACTTGTAGCAATGAAGTGTTGGTGATACGTTCCCTGTAGGCTTTTCTCTGTTCACATAATTTTCTAACTTTTTCCCATTACTTCGACACTCATCAACTTGATGACCTTATTTTCCACACTTAAAACATTTTCATGTCCCTTTAAGATAATCTCCCCCATGATTCTTTCCACACTTTAAGCATAACGAAACATTCGTCTTCTTTTCACCATGGTTTTGGGATTTTTCCTTGAATTCCATCATTCTTTTCTTGTCAAAACCATGAGAAGGATATGTAACACCAACTTCCAGCTCTACCTTGATAGAACAACGCACACTATTTTCATAGCTACTGAAGTCTCTTATAGATAATGCCTTTGGAAGATTTGTTTTTAAGACACTGAATAATCGATCAATATTACTTTTGGGTTGGATGATAAATCCAGAAGCATACCTTGAAAGCCTTGTAAAATTAGCCTCGTATATAACAACAGATTCATCATCCTTTTTATTAATCTCAAGGAACTCATTTTCCACATTTGTTCGAAGAATAAAAGGGAATTACTTATTGAAAAACATGTTCTTGAACTCGTCCAATTCCATGGATTGAAATTCATCTTGGGGCCTTGTATTCTTAATTAGAGTCCACCACTGGTCTGTTTCACCTTATACACGGTAAGCATCCAGAATGACTTTTTCATGTTATAAATAGAAAAGTATGGAAAATATCTTTTCAATGGTACTGATCCATTGTTCAGAAACAAGTGGATCATAAGACCCACTTAAAGAAGGTGGACGTTGCCTTATAAAGGACTCATCAGAATATTGTTCCCTTCTTTGCTCATTTGGAAGTCCAGAATGATTCATAGCTTGTGTAAGTACATAAATAAGATTTTTCACACAATCTACCATAAAATTGGTTTTTTCAGGATAAAAATCATTGCATTTTCCATTACATTGATCAACACGATTCCCTCGGGTTCCTTCCACCGTCTAAAACCCAAAAAGAATAGCGTGAGAGGCAAAAATCATGCTAGAAAAATAACATAATCAAGAAGAGTAATTTTAGTGTCTAACATCCTAGGATTAATCCTAGGTTATTGATGATTGTTATCAAAATTCTAGGACTATAACCTATACATATACTTATCCTTAGTGAAATCCTTAGACATACATTATAAATGTATCTAGGGATCTCACTAAAGTTTTCGCATTATAGTTTCCAAAGTTTAACTAAACCTTTCCTCTAATACCAACTGTAGAGACCCATTCTTGACGTACATGGACATTACAATACTTTTGGAGAATACTTAATATATAAAAAAATAGACACCCAACGACCATAATAGTTTTCTGTCTTTGGAAACTCGGAACATAATATTCTAATCATGGTGAAAGATCTTCAACATCTCTCATAAAGATATCCCCCTTTTGTTTTGTTACCTAAAACCATTATTTATATCCTGGGGAAAATAAATCATATAAAGGGTGAGCTCAAATGCTCAGTAAGGGTAATCATGGAGAAAATAAAAGAAACAGTATACATTTTAACTTAAAAACATGAAGATAAAGTTTAAACAAGAAAATCTTGAGCAATGACATAAAACATTGTAGTATGTAAGGAATTGATCATATTGGAACATCAATCATGAAAAAATAGCTTGGGAATAAAACATGTAATTGTAGAAAACCAATAATACCATGATACGATTTCCATAGTAGCCAAGGCATTGCTATCAAGACCATCATAGTGGGCAAAGTCCATTACTGAACCAGGTTTACTTTCCAATCCATCCCTGCATTACTGAACCATATTCATTTTTTGTTCCAACCATTTCTATCTCATGAGATATAAATCTTTACACAATTCATTGGACAGAGATATAGGTCCCACCCATCTCATAATTAACTCACTCTTTCATGTGCCAGAAAATAAACATATATCATTCATCATAACCCAAAGAATAAAATGGGTTTTATAAAAATTATCCCATCGTAACATAATTCATATAAAACAAATGGATATCATTTCATCATAAGAAAAATAAAACCATTTAAATAATAGAGACATTATACTTAAAACATAATTATACTAAAAAATGTCATCTTATATGAGAAACAGTTTTGATAAAACACATGAAATGAATTCTTGAGGAAATTATCCATTCTTATTCAAAATCATTTTATTTTCACAAAATTCCATGTAATTTTATAAGAATTGGTTTTTTATTGAAAATATTCATGAAATTGTGTAGAGGAAGATTCATGAAAATAAGGTGTTATGAAACCGTAAAAAACCGTTCATGTCGTATAAGTTAAAAAACATTCTTCTTGTACTTTTTCCAGAAAAGCCAAAAAGTACCTCATATGGTAAACAAAAAAATGATTCCTTCCATACTACATAGTAAAAGTAAAAAGGGGTAAAAATGACATTAAAAATATGTGGAAGAATATTAAGGAAATTTATGAAATCATTTTTATAAAACATGGATATGGATAATAAATATAACCCCAGTAAATACTTACGAATAAACAATCTCAGATAAGAATGAGATTAGAATAATTATCCCTTACCTTATGTCAAATTTCATACGTATGTGTCTAAGACTCCTGTATAGTGGGTTTAACCATATTATTAACTTGTAATAGAACCATTATAAAATTTATGATATCATATATTTATCACTTAGGACATTATATTACCCGTTAATTTGTCCCTTCAATGTCAAATCCGCGTTTTGGGTAAAATCGTTTCATTTATCGTACGTGTTTGGACTTGTTGTTCTTGATATTATTATTACTTATATCATGATTTACTTAATTAAATAATGTAAAAAATGATTTATATATTATATATATTCAGTATATATATATAAAATATAGATAAATAAAATGAAATACACTGTTCATGGAGATGGTAAACCATACGTACGCATGAACATTGTTTTCATTTCATTATTGAATTGAATGGAAGTAAGTATATGACACATATATATATAAATAAATATAGTAGAAATATTATTTAATATATTTCATGATTATTTATTATATATATACTTTATAATCATTCTTGAATGGTTAACATGGAGAATGAATCTCATCGGGTCGTGGAGACGGTAATCCGTACGTACACACGAGCGATGATATCGTTCCCATAATTATTGAATGGTATTGGATTGGATGATATAATATCTCAGAATTAGTATCATGTTATAATAATCATATATAGTTACTCTTTACACCATTATACCAATCCAAGTAAGGTGGTGATGGAAAACAGATTACTCCACGACGTGGAGATGGTATTCCGTACGTACACACGCGCAGTGATTTCGTTTTCTGTAGGATGGTTAGAAGGTGAAATAGGGTCGATTAATATTTATAATAACATATCAGTATATGAGTTATACATATTTTATTACTTAATTATGAAACAACAAAATAAGAGGAAGTATAAGAAGAAATGAATTTGAAAGAATCAGTAAAGGATATTACCTCTTCTTCGACGCACCTCTTCTAAAACTCCTCTTAGGGAACTAAAGTTTTTATTTAAAGAAAACCAGGGCCTCAATTATATTTCTAGGGAAGTTTATAAAAGAAATGGGTAGGGGTTGTCCGAGCATAAAGGCTAAAAATGTTGTGAGGAGGATAGGGAAGAGGTGCCCTTTTATAAGAGAGGAGAGGGGTACTTTTGGAAACCTCTAAAATATTAATTTATAATAAACTCAAACCCCACATAAAAACCACAACAATTGATTCAAATAATAATCTTAGATGAGATAGGGTTTTAATATCATCAAACAATTAGATTTAGACATGTTTAGAATTTATTTTAAACCGTATCAACTATATTTATTTTTATTTAATATATTTAATTTTATTTGTGGTAATAATATTCTAAATTTTAAATTGTTATAATAAATTACTTATGTGTTTTTAATTTTCAATAATTGGATAATTTATGAAATTTTAGACCTTATAAATTTGAATGTATAATTTTTAAATATTTTTGTGATTGTAATCAATTTTATAATATTTTATTTTAATAAAATAACAAGTGTCAATTTGGACACTATTCATTTATTTGAATTTAAATAAAATCCACATAGAGGATATATTAGAAAAAAAATATTTAATAGATTCCTAACATGTCATATTCATCTAGAATTTTTTTTGATAAAATTAATTTGTTGATATAATATTTATTTTAATATTTTTAAAACAATTTATTTGATATTTCAATCAATAAAATAATTTCTACATCACTATTGTGTCACCATTAATGATAATTATTTAGTACCTAAAAATTATAAATAAATTAACATGATATAGATAATTTTATTATATTTCTGGTGACTATTTATGTTCGAAGGTTTATGAAGTTTATCAATAAATTAAAATTATTACACTTATAAGATATATGAGAATGACATGTTGTCACTATCTTTGGTTTTAATAATAATTATATAATAATAATTTTAAAAATCCCATAAAATAAATCAATTCTAACCCTTAGGTGGTATGGGTAGACTTTTATTCATTCAATAAAATTTTGGCAGGTCTTAGGGTAATTTTATAATCATATGTTTACCCTTAATTACTGATTTACCTTTAACAATAGTAAATAAAAATTACTGTAGTTACTATTCATAATATCAAAAAAATAAAATTAACCTATTAACATAATTTGGACCTACTGAATCAAAATATTGAATCAATTTTTTAAAATTCAAAACACAGAAGTTTCAGTAATTAATTTAAAATTAATCCCATTGTTAAGAAAACGGGTTTTAAAAGTTAAAATGTTGCAAAAAATTAAGATGTTTTTACCTATGAATTCAGTGTAAAATTAATGCTAATAACTTACATTATATTAAATGGTAAAAATATATTCTATTTACACATAATAACATTCAAAATTATAATTTAACCATATGATTTATCTCTATGAAAAAAGTTGTTTTTAATTAAAATTTAGCGTATTTTTACTATTCATCAAAATATGAAGGTTATCAGAATATTGTCAAAAATTTATCAAAAGGTAAATTTTTATATCCTGATTGCAATGAATAAATTTATTTTGTCCAATTGAACTTCTAAATGTGTCAAAAACTAGATTCAAATTTTGTGCGCCATGAAAAGGCGGCAAAACTGCATTTTTTGGAAAATACTTATTTTACCTATAATATTTATTTTGTTCTCATACTATATTCTAGGATATGTCTAATATGAATGATAATGTTATAAAATTCAAAAATTGGTTAATACTATTCATAACGGAAAGTTCATAAATATATTATAACAATATATCGTTGTTTAGTGAATCTCGGTATTGCGTACAACACATGCTATTAAAGATGGTCTCTCTTGCGAGAAACACAAGTCAAGAATAGTGTTTGAGTATAATTAAAGATAATATGGTGTTGCTTATAGAACATGATAATTTGTGTGTAATGTACAACACTGGATATCAAAGAAATTAAAATGTAATATTTCTCATAAAATCTCTGGGTGTTACAATCATGGGGGAGGATTGTGGGAATATACCTAAAGGAAAATGGTCCATGCTGAAGATATGATGGGTTAGAATCCTTATATGAGGATGTACATGAAATTCACTAGTGTTATATGAAATCTTTCACTTAACATAGTCTTTCTGATTCTGATTACCATGTTGGTTTTCTGTTGTCTATGTACACTTAGTCATGCACATGTACCAGAGAATGTCCAAGTTCACTGGTTGTGCCCGAGTACATGACCTAACCCATATTCCATAACCCATCCCATGTTCCTAGTTGTGTTCATGACTTTATACCTCCTCTATTAGTAATAGAGATACTAGGTTGATCCACCTGGAATGTGAAACAATTCACATGAAATATGATACTTAATTCCACGTGGAATCCTTATCACTGTATCCATGGCCCCACACATAGGGCATGTTCTTTTATTACAAGCCACGTATTGAATGATTTTCTAGAATATTTTGATCTTATTCATTTTTCCCCTCACACTCCACTTCCTTTCTATTTATCCATGAATAAAATTAATAAAAATGGATCTACTTTGGGAGATTCATTTCATCATTGCTTTCTAGAATCCGGTCATTCAATTCACCTAGAAAACCATCTCAACATGCCATCCCATCCCTGAATTTCAAACTACACATGAATATTCCCAATCCTATATTTATACACCATTATCACATCTTTAGTTTTATCCCATCTATGAATACTAGACCTGATTTTTGGTATCAACTAGTTTCACCGAAGAATGGGTTCACAACGATTGATTTCAGTGAATTTTTCAAATCAGTAGTCAAAGAAAAAATCGTAGATGAACACATCAAGAATGGGGGAAGAAATGAACAAATAAAAAACATGATGAATGAATAATTTCTAATATATATTTTTGTATACATCTGTTTCCATTAAAATAATGAACAAAGAGGTATAACCAAGAATCAATAAAACCCCCAAAATCGTAGGAAAAAACCCACACCCACAACATGATTGATCTACAAATAAATATGATGGTTGATTCAATTTTTGTTTTTACTAAGATAATAAAATGGGGATTAATCCACAAAAAACAAAATTAATACCTCAAAATTGGATAGATCATCAATGAATAATAGTTTTGTGATATTGTCTTTGATGACTCTCATAGGTTCTGTTGGCACATTGATTGAAAAAGCATGATCCACTGATTATCTGTCACTAAAGATCCTCCATCGATTCATCTCTCAAATTATCTGATTGTGTGAAAATACATTAAATTTGGTTATACCTAAATTTTTATTGATATTTTTTTTGTTACCGAATCATCAAATAATAAATAAATAAATTTAAATAATTGATCTATTTTTTTCACCTTTGATGAATTTTTAACAAAAATCTAACGATGACAATGATTATGTCATTCCTAAGGTAAAACCTACATTCCAAACTCAAAAGGGGCCTCCTATTTCATATCTATGACTGAAAATTAAATTCAAAACAAAATTTTAGGAAAAATATTCAGGTGAGATATTAATATATTTAATAAATTTCGAATACCAATTCAGGACTCATCTAGACTTTTAAACTCACACCATCTCAATGCTTGGCTCCAAATATATTACTATGTATATTTAAAATATTAAAATGGAAAAAAGATGCATTAAATTCTCCCCACCTTATGGATTTTAGTCCCTAAAAGAGAAGAAGTTATACTGAAAAGGGTGTTGGTATTGGGATCTCATCTTATACTCCTACTCTTAGGTGATTCCCCAAAGACTCTCATTTTACTATTGGACACGAACCAAGGGAATCAATCACCCACAAAGGATATTATCCTATAAATACCTGATCTACATCATGGAAATATATAAAGGTAGGTTCATACATGATGTCTAGCTCACCCACATCAATATCATGAAATGATTCTTTCATGTACCTCCTTTTCTGAAACACATAGAAGGCATCATGTACCCAGTCTAACTACAATGGTAGAGACAAGAGGCATGTCACCTCACTATCACTATGTAGTATCTAAAAAGGGATAGTGAATCTCACAGATAATACACCACCCCATCCAATTATCCATAATACACATTGTGGTGAGATAATTACGAAAACATAGTCTCTATTATCTAACTCCAAATGCCTCTATAGTTATGTAAAAACACCACCATGGGTAGGTGATCTTCCCAACTATGGATATAGTTTAACATAAAAGTGTGTAACACGTCTTGGTTGACTTTAATGGTACATTATACCTAGCTATTAGTCTTGGGTAGAATGTCCATTCTCAAATGAGTCCATGTCCAGAAGGAATCCTGTAATCCTCTACACAATCAAAATGTGACATGATCATCATGGGTTAAAACAATTTCGAGGGAAATCCATGAAGCCATACAATCTCCTATACATAAATGCATCCCAATATCCATATTTAGTTATTCTCTCTAGTAGATAATAAGTGGCCTTATATATTGATTCAGTATATCATTACACAAAAGGAATTCTGTCCTATAAACATCCATGAAGGCCTCATTATGAAGTCCATAGTTATCCCATCCAACATCAATTTTGTTACCTCAAAGGTTTGTACTAAAACCAATGGGACTTGGTTCTTAGCCTTCATAGACCGACAAGTGAGGTATTGAGGTAAAACTATACTATTTAATTCTATATGGTTTCCCACCATAACTAACACTGCAAGTCCTGTTATATCTTTTCTGTAGATGGATATACCACCAAATGGGATATATGAAACTCCCTTATAACAAGATTCCATAGAATCCATGGTACCATATTACATTATATAAAAATGATAAAATTCTCCCCGACTTTAGAAAATATATTATGGGCGCATCTAGTGGATATCTGAGAAAGTATCGTCTCATTGTCAGTTTCTCCATGATGAGCATCCCTAACTCTCTATAGAAGTAGAGGGGTAAACCCCATTAACTAGAGGTAATCTACACCAACCCTATTGAATAAGGAAAACACTAACAATGATAAATACTTTGAAGCCTCATTTAACAACTATGAGTAAGATATCATAAAAATATAATTATCCCAAATGTTTTACATCCATGGAGTGTATACTATTTCAATGTTATATTCTGGGAGGAAATATAGAAAATTCCACTATCTCAAGTGAATATCCATTTAAATATGATGTACTTGAGAGTCTTGTGGCAAGAATATATGATAAACCACTCACCCATAAGTTAGTGTCTCCACATATTTTACAAAATTAATACAACTTATAACTCAAGACCATGGGTGACATAGTTCTACTCATGCGATCTCAATTGATATGAATGATAGGTAATCACTGCATACCTTTTCAATATAATAAAACCAAGAATATTCTTTGAAGAATTGTATAACAGTACATACTCAATACTATCCTATAAAAATATAATGATGGGGGAACTCATCAACCTCTACTTCAACACCTAAAACGCCTTTTGGAACCTCTCCATCCACATGAATGGGTTCCCATAATGGGTCAAATATTTCAAGTGGGTTGATATCTGAGAGGAATCGATTAAAAATCTATGGTAGTATCCTACCAACCCAGGGAATCATTGAACCGATATTACAATCTTGTGTGTTCTTAAAGATAAGGAAACTCGAACTTCACTTTGTCCATTGATACCCCATTTGATGAGATGAAAATTATCAGAAAGTCAACCTACTTCTTCTATAACTAAAACATTGAGAGCATATTGTTATGCTAGTGATCTCAAAGTATGTCCAGAACCATCCTATAGTGTCTTCTGTGCTCCACCTTACATGACCAGTACACTATGATTTCATCATAGAAGACTAAAAGGAATTGGTCTAAGAAAGAATAAAATATACTGTTCATTATTCCCATGAAAACTTCTGGGTCATTCACCTTGACAAATGGTATCACAATTTATTTATATTAGCTATAGAGACATCAAAAATTAATAATCAGTATTTCATCATGCTGAAATCATAATTAGTGATAACCTGATCTCTGGTCAATCTTTAGAAACTATCAGACACCGTTCAACTAATAAGAGAGGTTATCAATCCTCATCAGTGGGAACTTATTCTTCATGGTCACATTGTTCATTAATTGATAATAAGAACTTAACTTCAGGATTCATTCTTCCTTCTTGGTGAAAAAATTTGTGGCTTCCTAGGGTGAAGGAATAGCTCTAACAAATCTATTCCTCTCTAAGACCTCCAATATCACCCCCATCATGTGATGCTCTTTGGGATCCATCCTTATCTTCTTGTATTTCCTTCACACATATGATGGAAAAAAATATCCCATCATTGTGGAAACATGACATACTATTCATCAAATAGTCAATTTCTAAATGAGGTATGTATAACCATCTGTGTCCTAAGATAACATCATAAGGCCACATCACTTCTAAAAAGAGATCCAATGAAAGAATCTCCCCTCTAAGTGTCATACCAGACTATCAAAAAAAAGATGGTGATTGGTATGTTATCACTAGTAGGATTATCTATGTAGAAGAGGTGAGCCAAGGGATCAACCAAAATCTCTCTCTCTTTATAAAGGTATGTAGCAAGAAAATATTATCTCATTCTAATATATATATAGAAACAAAAATAATGTAGAAAATAAACATATTATACATTTAATCATCCAAAGTGCCTCTAGGTCATAGGCCTACAGTATCTTTAGCTCCCCCACCCCTATCCACCAGCTCCTTGAGCATGGAGGGGACAACCTAGAGAACTATCAGAAATAATTCCAACCATCTTCCACTTTCAGCTACACTCCTTTCTCATTTGCCTCATCTTCCACCATAAATACCTAAGTAATTCTACCAATTACTCTTCCTAGGTGTCCAAATAAATGTATCTTGGTTAGATGTATGGTGGGTCATATAATGTCACACAAAATGTATCCTACTATCACAAAGTGTAGCACCACCACTCTCTAGTATGACTAAAACCTTCTAGAGGGACCTAAAATACATAACATATATCCTAATATTTCGGCTCGAAATGTATCATACATATAGATACCTATGTATGATATTAGATACCCATTACAGAAATCTTAGATAATGTGTTCCCACTATTGGGAATGCAATCCTATGTTTTATCATCCAGAAATATCTCTACTAACAAAGCATGCTGCCGTACCCTAGTATAGTTATGAGTGTCTAATGGTATCACACTAGACCAAATGTCCCTATATAGACCTCTCTCAAAGTTATTAACCTGAAATAAAAAATCCCAAACCATATCCATTGTGTTTCATGAGAGGATGTTAAACCATGACGAATACATTGATTTACTAATGCAGCATTACTATAGATAGAGATGCTCCTGGAAGTATGTAGATCACATCATTGATGGAGAGTAATAATCTCTAAATATGTTCTCAAACTTTATCCATGAAATAGTTTCATCATCGTATTTCATAATTATAGGGCTACACCAATGCCTCATGGAACAATGGAGAAGCATTGCCTCTAGGATAATCATATGGTTTTATAGGTGCCTTGATGATATAATAGACTATCATAAACACCTTGAGCTATTCTTATGCTATATGTCAGCTTGGATTGCCTCTAAACCAAAGGGGTTTTTTATTCTAAAAAAATTGAATCCGACTTAACCCACGAACATTATAATCTAGTACTTCTAGTACCGTATGATACTCGATGTGTGAAGGTATGGATAGAAAATATCCAGGAGGCACTCCCTTCAGAATATGTCCATATATCGAAACCTCATAACTAAGGGGATCTTCCTAACAATCCTGTTTCTAAATCCTAGTAGGAAATAATTGTGAAGTAATGCTAAAATATACTTGATATAGAATGATCAATGAGTTTATTTGGGAATATGACTTAATTAGGACATGGAAACACAACCCATTTCATTATATTGTATGTACCAATATTTTCCCTAAATCTGGTGCCTATATGTACCAAGTGAACAATCATGTTTTTAGAGTACTGATGAATTGATACGTAAGCCACCACACCAATACATGATTCCTTGGCATGAAATCTGAACTCGAAATACTTAACACTCTTTCCATAAAATGTAAATGAATCTCATTTCTAGAAAAAACTCCATACTCTAATCCTAAGATAGTACCCCCTTTGAAACCACAATTTCTTGACCCCATACACTAGTTCCTACTTTCCTAACGGTATGTTGATTAAAACAACCACAATCCCACCTCTAATATGTCAAGGGCTGGAGACAAGTGCCCAGTAGGCATATCACACACATGGGTGTCTTTATCCTAAGGTACTTACATGCGCTCACACACAGACATCCAACCCAATTAAATGATGAAATGTAAGAAACACAATGGATTCCAATGTTTTCATACATATAAAACCAAAATCAGAGTATGAGAATAATATTGAAAATCACCAAGGGGAAATTATGTCCCCACCAAAACTAGAAATAAGTACAACCTAGTAGGAAAAGGGCATCCATAGTAAAATGCAGATCTTGGTAAAAACCACAGTCTATCTAGAAAAATCTAATATTTATACACCCTTGGTCAACCAAGAACCTCGTAAAATATTTGTTAATATTAATAAATATTGAAATGTATGGGCATATCCCATGCATGGGTTAGTATAGAAATACCCTACTGGACACCCCAAATTACTACGTATAAGGCATAATGATAGTTGTCATATCATCATACGGATATGTTAATAAAAATATGAGGAATATAAAAATACAAAAACTAGTATACTCATGGTATAATATAAGTCTCAAGATAAGGTTACAACCATATTTCCAACCTAAGATTCTACTCAGGAGTTCTTAACCACAATG
Source organism: Viscum album (assembly GCA_963277665.1). Classification (NCBI taxonomy): domain Eukaryota; kingdom Viridiplantae; phylum Streptophyta; class Magnoliopsida; order Santalales; family Viscaceae; genus Viscum; species Viscum album. Next base: position 1,933,356,111 of record OY728148.1, read on the forward strand.
GTCCAAGGGTACTGACTCCATGAGTCTAGTAGCACCAATGTAGTCCATTAGAGATGTCATTATTATTAGGTATCACCATGTGGATGTACACATTGGAACTGAGACGAATCATTCATTATACCCACTCTGTTGGAATACAATTCATCAGAAGGAATATATACCAATACATAGATGGAGAATCACACTCAGGGCCATAGGGTATACCAACAACCATATCAGGATTAACTAACTAAGTAGGGTATCTAAAAACATGTAGATTTGGTAACTATGATTACTATAACCCCACCTATGAAATAATCGGATAGATTATTCCACCATAGGTGTCACGAAGGGGTTCAAAATTCCTATGTGAGAATAATACCATAGAGGGATTACAATTCTATGCAAATGATGTGATGCAAAAAAACCCTCATGTGGGAGCCCCAAGGGAATTTACCAAAATAAAAATATTCCATGTTTATGATATGGATAGATCCAAGACTTCTTTGAGGAAGTACATTGAATGTACCTCCAAAAATATGAATATCTATGCTTATTCTAATGTTTTTCTTCCCATGCCCATGCACACATATCCATGCTCATATACCAGGAAGTGTCTGAGTTTGAAGGCCATGTCTGAGTAAACAATTGTTCCTATGTATCCCAACTACTCCTATGTTCCTAATCATGTATATGTCTACATACCTCCCCAAGTACACATAGAGATACCTAGTAAATTCACATGGTTTGTGTCACATGTCACATATAGTGAGATACATATTTCAATGTGAAACCCAATCTCTATATACAGGTCCCCAAACATAGTGTGTGATCTTCTATTACATGCTATATACTGTGGGATATTAGATAATTCACAGCTATAATTTTTGTGTCATCACCCACATTGATTATCTGTGATCCAGATATGAATCACACTGGTAAATGTGGATCTTCTCAATCCAAGTATTGTTGTCAATGCTAGTGAGAATCTATCCATTCAATTAGCACAAAAACCATCTCATAATGCTATCCTGCATCCACTTTTCAAACAACACTTGAATGTCCTCAATCTGGTGCCAATCCATAGTCATCGTTGTCATAGCTCGATCCAAATGCTGAATATCAAACTGGATACATGTTATCAATCTATTTCATAAATGAACTTGTGATCAATGATTTATTTTCAGGTATTTGTCAAATTATTGATCAATGAAAACACCGATGATGACCACATGAAGAATGGGAGAAGAATTTCACGAAACCAAAACCTGAGGAACATACCTTGGACAATGTTCTTGTTAGTATTGACATTTTTCCATTTTAATAATGAATGAAAAGGTACAATAAATGATCAATGAAAATACCCCAAATCCTAAGAAAAAACCAACACCCACAACATGATAGATTCAAAAACCAATATGTTTGTTAATATGATTTGTGTTAATCAAGGGATAATAAAATAGGGATAAATACACAAAAAATGTGTACCCTAATATTAGATCAATTTTTGATAAATAAAGAGTCTGGTATATTATCATTTATGATATCCCCATGTTCTATTGGTGCCCTGATCACTAAATAACGATATGCTAATGATCGCGAAGGAAATATCGTTGAACAAACCTCTCTGAAATTATTGGATTTTGCAACCAAACATGAATGTTGGTGCTAATCAATTTTAATTTGAGATTCATTAGTTCGCTGCATCATCATCTATTAAGTAAATTAGTTTAATTAATTAAATTTTTTTTCACCCATGAATAAATTTTAACAAAAATCTGAGGCCAATAATGTTTATTTTTTTCCTAGGGTAATACCCGCATTACCGAATTGACAGTGTTCATAGATTTCAAATCCAAGAATCTGTACTTGATTTAATCATGTTTTTAGTAAAACTACACACATATAATATTAATGTATTTAATAAATTTAAAATATCAATTTTCGGCTCACCCAACCTCTGAATCTCCTTCCATCTTAGCAATTGGATCTAGAAACATTATAAGACATTTTTAAAAGTTTTACATAGAAAATAATACATTGAAAATGAAGATAAAAATCCTTACTTAGATCCAACCGAGTTTGATATATTCGATTACAATAAAATCCTTGATAGATCAACTATTTAATTCATTAAATGGAAGGAATCTATATAGTTTACCAATTATTCTTTGATTTTAAACTCTTGTATATTTAAAACATTTGTAATGTATTCATATAATATCTAATAACTTTAAAAATTGAGGATTAATTTCTATAACTTTGATACCTAACATCTAAATTCAATAATATGGAATCATTTCTCATCCTTCTCAAAAACTATAGGTTTTAATGACCTAGATTGACAACATTGAGAAACCTTGTTGGATTTTCTAATTAAATATTCTTCTTATAATTTGTACTGTTTTCAACATGTGTTGTACAAACACCACTAGAACATGGAAATAACATGTCATAGTATTCATATTATGAAAAAATGAGAAAATAATGTACAAATTTCCACAATAACATTGTATTGTTAGAACATTTATTGTAGAATTAATTTTCAACCAAAATAACCCTTAAAGAAACCAATATTCTCACCAATTAATCATAATGAATGAAATTATTTTGGTCATATTGCATCTAATTATTTTAATAACTTATGAAAATAATTATATTCTACTCATAAGAATTTATATTATCCTATTGAACAACTATAATAGTTTTTAATCGACAATGGGATGTAGGTTCTGAAGATAATAGAAGTGTCTGTTGGGCAGGACCAACTAGGATTTTTTCCTAATCATTTTATAATCTACGATCTAAAAATGAAATCTCTATGACAAATAGAATTAATTAAAATATTACTGTACATCAAGACAAGATCTATACTATCTCGATCATAAAATTTAATTTATAATTAAATTAAAAATACATCTAGAATTACCTAAACTTGTAATTATTTAATCATTAATGAATAAGTTTATTCAATCTCATCATACCATCATATAATTATAGGATCTGTGTGAATAATCCCTCTATAAGTGATCCACAAGTTCAACAAAATCTTTGCAACTCTCTATAGAATAAAATTGTTCTAGTACAGATAATATTGATTACATTTATAGTTTTTGGTCGATCATAAAATAATTATCTTCATGGAAGAATAAATCTTGGTGTTATCTAAATGGATTGAGAGTGGATGAGGAGAGAGAAAAATATATATATGTATTACAATATCTAGGGTTTTAAATAATTTCTTTATATCTGTTACGCACAATCGGTCTATATTGGGAAATAGATATAACTATATATATATTAATGAAATATTAGGGATTCCTATTTCCATATATCCCCTTACTAATTCCTTAATTCTTAGTGAACCCATGTCTTAATAATAATATGATTATTATTCACTTGAATTGTTCATTACATTAGAATTAATAAATGAATTTTATATAATTTCGAATCAAACCCTCAACAATGGTCATACTATCCACGATGATATTTATTGGTCCTTGAAGAATGAAAATTTATTTAACAAATAACTATCACTGCATTATTTTTAAATAAATATAATAAATATTATTTTTTATAAATCATTCAAATTAATATATAATATTATTTAACACATATATTATTTTTAATAACTAATGAATAAATAATGGACAATAACCAATCCTGGATAATTACTATACCACCAAAGAGGATTAATATTTATTATAAATTATAAATTCAAAATTAAATTAAATTGAGATTTATATTACACTTAGTGTGTTGCCATACAGTTCTCTATCTTCGTAGAAATAGGTAGAGACACTTAACATAAAAGGTTAGTGTCTAGAATCATGACAAGACACTCATAGATAAATAATTTAATGTTACAACAACATTAAAATCACTATGAAGATTTTTTTAAATATAAATCCTTTATCTTGATATCTCTAAGAAATAATTCCTCATGCTAGTGTCAGTAAACCCTGAACATTACATCTCCTTCTTGGAAGTTCTAGAAATGAACTTTACCACAGAACACTATAGTCATGGATATATCTAGACAGTTCCATTCCTATTACAGGTATTGAGATAACAACTTCAATCAAAGGAGAGGTGGTAGAAATCCATTCTCACATTATCCATCAATGAAATATAAATTATGGAACACCCACCATTTCTTACTTAACTACAATCATGTGTCATTATGATTATCAAAAATACACCAATTTACATGACCTATGGTATTCATATTTTATAATACTAATGTATAAATATTATTACACATGTGTGTAGATAAAAATATCCATTGACAAATATAAATTTTAATTTCCTACCAGTTGGTCTCACTCTTATAATTTCATACCCTATCAATTACAAAGGGTGCACAACAGGAGATGATGGATCAAAGATTCATGAATCTCCACCCATGATAACTTCTACTATTAATGTATTGTTAAACTATATCATTTGAATATAGATAACAAAATTCAATAATACTATTGTGTAACTGCCATGTTCTCATCAGAGAGGGGAATTACTATGACCTTTAAGCACGAAATAAATTCTTGGGACATTACCACATGATTTATAATATAGAGGAACAATCTTGATGTGATAGTAAATTTATTTAATATTCATGATAATGGATATATGTAATCATAAAATACATAGAATTTGGTTTTAGGGAACCAACTCTAATATGCTCACACATGAACTAGAGTCAATTGTTAATAATCTTCAATCCACAACCTCTCATATGATACTAATCCCTCTGTTGAGATAACAAATGTTTCATAGGGTTTTCATATTTTCCTCTATAGAAACCTATATCATTGTGACTTCACATCATTGAGACAAATATTTTAGGAGATGAAACTTATAAAGTATATGAATTCTCCTTTTATGTTAACTTAGATCTTTGAAAAAATCCACAATTATAGTGTTCACGTATTAAATTATGATAGTGTATTGATTTTATAGGAACCAAATTAATCTCTTGAAAAATTGCGGACAACCTATGTGACCTCCTTTACTAAATCATAATTCAAAATATACCCAGACTCTATTATAGAATTGATAAACACTTGCTACATTGATATATTCTAGCTCACATATCTTATCACGAGGCTTAATAAATATCCTAAATATGACTTCATATCATACATAAATATAAGAAATATAGATTCTATATTACCCCTGATGAATATACCTTCATCACCTCCACAAACTAAGAACATATCCTTAGTTTACTAAAGATACTTAATGATATATTTATGACTAGTCTAATGATATTCATCTAGATCAACTTAATATATTCCTATTATAATCCAAGAATAGGTAACATTAAACCTCATATATAACATGGAATACATGATAAATCCAATAATATAAGTGTATGAGATCTTACTCATTTTGTCTCTTCCACATTATGTATGGGGACACATCCACTTAAAATGATGTATACCATGTGAAAATGGAACACATCACTTCATGGATTAATTCATACTAAACCTATTTAGTATCCAGTCAATGTATATACTTTGACTTAGTCCAAGAAGCATATCAGATATATCACTCATGATCTTGATCCCTAAAATGCACACTACATCTGTAAAGACCATTAATTTCCATGTATTTTTTTAAAAATATGGAAATTTTACGAGATTGTAAAAATTGATGGCTCGTGATTCTGAGAGCCAGAGTGCCCGTAATGAATTTTTGAACTTTTTTTTGGGTAAGTTCAGTAAACATATGAGTGGTTTTTTTGTCACTTTTGAACCGGTGCTTGGAATTGAATTCTTAGTGCACCGTTGAACTCACAACGTAAGTATTTGCTTAATGAGACCTTCACCTTGACCGTAGTGGGTCTAGAGTGAAAGATAATTTTTCTTTACTTTTCATGGAAGATTTAAATAAAATAAACATGTCTAAAATTTTTATTTTAGAAAACCTCAGCATTGGTTATGGTGTTGGGGACCACCCGAGCCTAAACCTCACATGTGAGTGTTAAGAGGTGGGGACCACCTAAACTAACCTCCCAATTTGAATTTAGAGGCGGGGACCACCCGAACCCCCTTTAATGAGGGAAAACCTCTCCACACCCCTACCTTAAATTTTTCCCAAACTATTCATTAATTGGGACAATTAGTTTTTTAACGTGGTACAATTAAATGAGACAATTAATTATGAAAATGTGCTATCATAATTAATCTACTTAATTTATTTATATTGAAACCTCTTTGTTTGAGAGGATAATTGGTTGGAAAAGAAGTTCCTTGGTGGGAGAAAGTTCTCCAATGAAGAATTCCATCCAATAACGTTCTTCCGATATCAGGGAAGAGGATGGCGTACGATCCCAACAACGAAGCGTGGTTTCAGAAGTAACGATTATTGGCACCCTCTTCGCCTTCTTCAACATATTTCTCATGAAAATGTCAATGAACAATTGAGGTAGGGGTTTAATTTTGTGTGATTATTTTTTCCCATGTTCTTCTCTTCTAAAACAAAGAACGTGGATCAACTCTCTATCATGTTGATCCACGGATGATTTCTTATGAAAGTTTGGGAATAATCAATAGCTAGAGGTTTTAGGGTTTGACGTTCTTCATTCAAGTTTTTGTTGAGATGCTTGCTACCACACTAACGCGGACGGTGCGAGCCAAACAAACATCGCCCAATCCCTCCATAGTTCATCTTGAATGGTGAGTTCTTTTCGATGGAATAATGAGGCTTTGTACCATGGTGACGAACGAATGCAGTGGTCGACACATTGTCGACTACGACGAAGGCGACGACCCCATGACTCCTCACTGCCTCACGAACCGCTGCGTCGCCCGACGACCTTGCCACCCAGCGGAACTCCGCGCCGCCCCGCAGCCTTGCCACACCACCCCACGGCCTCACTGCATCATGGCCTCACCACCCGATGACCTCACCGCGCTGCCCCTCAGCATCGTCCCCCTACGGCCCTCTACGCTGCCCCACGCCCTCGCTGCCCCACGGCCCCACGCGCCACCCCGTGGCCTCTCTGCGCCGCGTCCTCACCACCCTGCGGCCTCGCCGCCCTATAGCCATTTGCATTGCCTCGCAGCCTTGCTGTGTTACCCCAAGGCCTCACCACCTCGTGGCCCTCCGCGCAGCCCCACGGCCTCTCTGCCTCACGACCCTCTGCGCCATCCTGCAGCCTGACTGGCACATGACCATCCGCGCCGCCCCGTGACCTTGCAGCCACATACGGCCTCCTGCCACACTCGCAGCCCCCATGGGCCTCCCCGCCTCGCGGCCTCACTTCCCTTCATGGACTCACCACCACGCGGCCCACGTGACCCCGCTCACGGCCTCTGTGGCCTCAGCGGCCTCCATGGCCTCCGTGGCCTCGTGTCGGCCTCATGGCCTCTGCCCTGCCCTACGCAGGCTGGGTCGTCCAGCACAGCTAGGTGGGACCCAGCGGGCTGGTCCAGACCCAGCGGGATGGACCAGACCCAGCGGTCCGGTTCGACCTGAATCAGGTCGGTTCGGCCCAGGTCGGGTCGCGCCGGGTCGAACCAGACCCGAGCCAACTTCAAACATTCGCTCTATTGGCCATAACATTGGAACCAGGTGTCCATTTGACAAACTTCCAGTGGAACAAGAATCTTTGTAGTGAGATGGTCCCTTTGAGTATACCATACTAGATATTTGGATAAAGTTGGAGTATCATCGGGTTAGATTGAGCACGAATCCAACCGGGCCCTCAGAACTAAATGGCTAGTAACTCACAGAACGAGTGTCTTATTGATGCACTACTTGTTGCATTGAGACACCTATGACGTGGCGGTCCTATGAGATAAATCTTTCGGAGATTTTGTGGTAGTTGCAGTATTGACCAATGGATTGTGGAGAGGACCCTCCTAGAGACAAGCGAGCGTTGCGTGGGGACCCTGTAGCTGGCTGTGACGGGAAGAATAAAGAGTGATCCTGTGTGGGTCAACACTTAGTGACACTGTGTGGGTCAGTACCGAGCAATATTATGTGGGTCAGCACCTTGCTATCCTATGTGGGTCAGCACCGAGTGATCCCGTATGGGTCATCATCTAGCGATCTTGTGTGGGTCAGCACTAAGCGATCCTATGCGGGTCAGCAACAGATCCTCATAACAGAGTAAGATGATCTATCCTTCGACTAATCATATGTACTTCTATACTTATGTTATAATTGGTGTGACCTGAGTTCATACCTTTGTGGTACTTCCCTTCGTGGTAATACCTTGGTGGTATTCTTTTGTGTGAAATACCTGTGTGGTACTTACCTCTGTGGTATTCCTTCCTTTTTGAAATTGTTGAGCTTTGGACTTTTGGGTTGGACCTATGTTTCCTCATTATTGATATGGTTATACTTGGTAACTTAGTTATATATCTTGGAATATAACTAAGTAGGGTTGTCATTTGACTTCATACTTTGTGGTTGATCCTTTGTGGATTTTGTGAGACCTCAAGGGCCTTGGGGTCCCTACTGTGTATCGTTATACTCACCCCTGCATGGGCTATGCCCAAAAATTGTTGTGTTTGGTGCAGACGACGAACAAAGTTGATCGGGGATGAGGGTACCAGGGCTAAACAAGGCCCGGAGGTAGACCATACGGTGTGACGGTATGCAGAGGAGACAAGTGGATGTGGCGTGATGAAAAGGCGATCTGTACAAACCCTTTAGGTATGAACCTCAGAGGAAGACCCTGTAGATGCCTTTATTTTTCATTATTTGTATTTTATTTTTGTTTTACTTGTACCATTACTGTTGGTCTTGTATTTTGGCCCCTTTTTACTTCCAACACTCTTTTTTCTATACAGTTGATTTGTGTTCGTTTCTTGTTGTGTGCATGGTTGTGTGTGTTTATAGGTTATAAAGGAATTGTCTTCCTGGTTTTAGGGAATATACCTTTCGGTGCTATTTTCCATCCCCTGGCCTGTGGAATGAGGGCTTGGGTAGGCATGACACGGGTCCCGGGGGATAGGTCGTGACAACATCACCTATGTCCTTGATATAGAAACTCCTTTTCAGCAATACCTTGACCTCTTGTAAGGATTTTATCTAGTTTTGGACTAGTAATATTTCATTAACATATAATGTAATGAAAATGACTCTACTAGCACTATATTTCATGTAAATTTATGGAACACATTCATTCTTAATGAAACCAAATTCATTAATAGCTTCATTGAACCAAACATTCTGTGACCTAGATGCTTAATTTTTTATATGAACGGATCTCTAAAACATGAATACCCCTTTGATATTTCCTCAAGTCACAAACCCTATTGAGGGTATCATATACACATATTTCAAAAGGAACCCATTATAGAAAAACGTTTTTACATCCATCTTACAAATCTCATAGTCATGGAAAGACGATATGTTAAGAAAACATCAGTTCGATTTAAGCATGGAAACTATAGAAATGATTTCATTATATTAAATTCATTGAAGTTATCAAAACCTTTGATCCACTAAAAATTATTTATAGTTATTTACATGGATTTCCATTACCATATTTATCTTTAATACCCATTTCACACAAAAGAGACATTACATATACCAAATGATCGACCAAAACTCACACATGGTTTTAGAACAAGAAATCCACCTCATAGTTCAAAGATGATTACCATTTTGCAGCTTCCTAGCTCTAAACTGCTTCATAGTATGATAAATGATCATTATTGATAATCAATAACGAGTCACCATATTCTATGATAAGAAAACTATATCATTTTGGTTCTCAAACCACATTGGTGTTGCTACATATATTTTTCGGAGCTATATATTCTAAAATAAAAAGTGGGGTATCTTACGATACCAAATAATGTGCATGTTGAGTATAAAATTATTAGATGTTTATCTTTATCACACTATCCTACTTAATGTTGTGTCCCCTATCGAGGAATATAGACTTTTTAGAAACTATAACCTTCTTATTTGATAGATCAATAGGTAGTATTCCTTACTTTTTTGGGTAAACTGTATATAACTCTTCATTCCCCATGGTGTTAGTTTGTTGGTTGAGCTAGTAATAACAAACACTTCTTACCCCCATGAATTAATATATGATAGTTTAGGTTTATTTCAACTCCACAATCAAAATGAATACTATTTTCTTTTTTAATGGTATCATGGTTTAGTATGTATGTTTTCATGTGTAATGCATATCCCCAAAAGGAAAATGGAAGGACTTAATGACTCATCATTTCCCTTACCATGTTATTAAGGTAGGTTTCCTCTTTAATTAACACCATTTAATTATGGTATATTAGGATTTATTTGAGAAAAAATACCATACTCCCATAGGAATTTGATAAACCCCTGGTTAAGATAATCACCACCTTGATAGAAGTCAATGTTTATTTATATTTTTAGAAAGATGATTCTCAAATTTAATCTTGAACTCCTTGAACTTCTAAAAGGATTTAGTCATATAACACATCATGTTGAAATAAATTTACCTACTAAAGTAATATGTAAAATCTATAATGTATGAGAATCTACCTCAGTATTCTACTTGAAAAGATGTACAAACATGAGTGTGTACCAATTTTGGAATCTATATGGACTGTTTACCATGACCAAAAAATGGTTGTCTTGTCATCTAACCATATTAAAAAGAATGAAATATTTCAATTAGTTTAATATAAAAAGAGTCTATGTAACTATCTTAATAGATCTTGGTCAACCAATTATTGTTTACATGACCATGTTGGTAATGCCCAAAAGAGTTATGAAATGAGTCATGTGAATTTTATTTTTTATCAATTTATAATTTTTTATTTTCATAATTTAATTCATAATGACCATTACTAAATAGTTCGATACCATAAAAATGATATCATAATAAAATTAAAAACTCTTATTTTTATAAATTAAATTAAATACGTCAATGTTTAAACGAGAAATATAGATAATTTTTTTGGTTACACTAGGTACATAATATATATTTTTTAAAACCAAAAGAATTACTATTAAAAATGTGAGGTGCTATTCACTAATGTATAGAACAACCAACAAGAATTCATTGGTATCACATAGATCCAACTTGAATATATTGAAATTATGTTATCAAATTGGTTCTTGTATTTGGTTAAAAATGTGATCCCTATATATTGTATCTAATACCCAATTTTTAGATATGTCAAATTAAACATGATAATGAATAAACATGAAGACCCCACTTATTTATTTGTTTGGATTCATTTACTCTTTCATTTTCCTTTAATGTAATGAGAAAAACACCACATATTTTTCTCCATTTCATACCATTTGATATTATTCTTCTTGGAAGGATAGTGCTCCAGATCTATAGGCTTATATTAAGCCTTCAAGTCCATTTTTATCTTACATTACTTATTTATTATAATAAATGAGCTAATGAACTTATTAACATGGATAAAAGGAATAATAATTTCTAAAATATTCTTCTTGTTATTATTTAAATTATAATTCATAATGAAACCAGAGAAGTTTTTACGTTGTGAGGACATAGTGAGATATATGTGCAACTCATACAGGAGCATAAAAACCATTATTTACAATCATTATATATAAAAAATAATATTAACAATATGAGGCCAAAATGATTCGGAATATCTAAATTACACATTAAAAATATAGTAGAAATCTCATATATCTCTTGTCACACCATTAGGTGATAAAGATCACAAATGTGAGATATGATGCCATACACTTCCATATCATCATATTTCTTGAGAATAACATTGGTCCTAGAGGAAAACATGAAACATTGTTCATTTATTTTAATATCCTCATGTTTTAGTTATAGAGATACTTCATCCTCACTAACATAATTTTTAACAGACTTAGGAAGCTGGGTTTTGAGAAAGAATAATTTCTATTCATGGAATAAAATGACACAGAAGTGTAAATAACACTCCATGAAATCCACACATGTTTAATGTTAATCATTATATTGTAAATATCTCATTGATATCTTTAAATACATGTTATTTGTCATTTCTAAAAAATTCACGATCTGCTTACTGGAACATATTTAATTAAAAATTATATCACAAAATTTTTAAAATTGAAAATTTGTTAATCGCCCATTATTTTTTTTAGAACTCAATATACCATACTATTAGTTTAAAAATATCATATTTTATGGATATTCAAGCATTTAGGGAATATATTTCCCTTCTCAAAACACATAATTGGGGATAAAAAGTTAATTAAAGGGTTTTCTTTGTAGGCATAAATCTTCAAATACATTAACTCAATGTTTCATGATTTTCTAAATGGATTCCCCAATACCAAAATCTAGGATAAATATTTATTCAACCATTTAATATGATTTACACAATTTCTTACCTAGGAAGTCAACCTTAGATGTGAACCATGATAATTTACAATAAAACGTCAAGCTAAAAGTTCCCTAAAAATTGAAAGCACACTAAATTTGGCCAGTCAAGCACTTTAAACTCTGGGTTCGATTATAGATTATGTAATGTAAGGATGAAATGAAATTATATGTTTTATGAGGTATTTTTATCCTTATTTATAAATTACCTATTTTATATTATCACAGGTCCTCTTAATGTTAAGTCAGTTTTTCTTATGTGATTAACTTTGTTTGATAATATTTAAAAATAATATAGTTTTATTTTATTTCATGTCTCTTTCTGGATTTTTAATTTATTAAGTTATCACATATCATCCAAAAAAATAAATAACTATATAGGAAACTGATATAAATAAACAATAAGTGGCTTAATCATGATATTCTTGAATGGTATGTTTATCCAGCAGATGATAAACTACCCATCAACCCTAGGGGAAAACACCTTGAACAATATCTTGGTTCATTTTGCATCATTCCACCTTGAATACTTTTTTATTGACTCGATTAGTTTCACATCAAATCTAGGAATAAGACCACCACCTAAATCTCGGGAGATCCATCCTTACATAAGATTTTACTCAGACATAGGTGAGGGGATAAAATGGATCGGATAAAGCTGTTTAAATGAATGAAATCATGATAATGTAAACCATTGAATAATATATATTATAGGATAACTCATAAGACATTATTTAAATTTAAGGATTATAAAGTAAATGGAAATAAATCACATATATAGGCATATTATAAGCTCATGATCATCCACATGGCATGAAAAAAAACTAAATTCAATATATTTTTTTTAATTTGAATTATTCTTTAATTAAGATAAAACAAAACCAGTTAATCCAATAAATTGGTTTTATCTTAATTCCATCCAAGAATCCTTGAACTAAAAATTTCAATAATTTATACAAAATTAAATGTATTTCTTCTATTTAAAATCTATAAAGTACATAAGTGTAATAGGAAGAAATTACATGCACTCATCCAAACTACATGAGATGATCCTTATGCTTGTGAATTTCATTTGAATCCAACATAAATTTCATGGAATGTGATTACATAGAGTTCACATTAAATAAAATGAAAAAAGTAATAGATTTGAATTACACTTCACGGAATGATTATGATGCACAGAATGTAAACTATAGGAATAAACCATCCACAACTTATATATTTATATTTTTTAATGGAAATTATTTTAATATATAATAAAAAATACTATGACTTGTGTTTTTCTAGAAAACATATAATACATGGATCACATGAATTTATGATTAATTATACAATTAATTCTTGTCTAATTGATTAATTAACCATGATGGATGCATAAAAATATACAACGAGTACTGGGATACATTTCATGTGGTCTATTTTTATAGTGTCTATAAAATATGTGTAGGGACTTGAAATGTTTCTATACCATACACATGTACAAGGTATACAATGTGTAATCATCCTACATGATATGAGGCCTTGATGTTTCATGGGTTTTCAGTTATAACTTCATGTTATATGTACATGAAACCAATGGAACCTCATGTTCCCCACTATAAGAACACAAGGAATACACAAGTTGTACACATGTTACATAACATGTATTTCTTTAAACCACATTATTTATGGTCTAGATATATGTAGATATGATTTTAATAGATCTAATTTGATATCATTAGGCTGATCAAATAACTATTTGAGATACATTCCCAACAAATGATTATATGAGATATAGTTTAATACATGGAATTCAGTACTCTATTGCCAAAACAAAAAGACTGGAATATATAAATACTTTCTTTAGATGATTTTTCATTTTAATTTAACCCATTTTTTGGTTATTTTTGTATGAATGAAAAAAGGAAAGAAAAAATGATGTTTGATTTAAATTAATGAGTACATCTAATGTAAATGAAATTGAAAATACTTACTATCCAATCAATGATTATTAAATAAATATAAATTTACTTTGTGACTACTCTAATACAACATATTTTTTTCTAGTACAATAGAAGAACCTATTGGGAATATACAACTTATATATCTGTTTTCATTATAATTGGATAACATGAGATATAAAAAATGAAAATTTCATGAAAAATGGTATTTATTCAAGAATTAATTCCCATTAATACCATACCCAAAAGAGTAGGATGATATTCCAAATGGCTTCCCTCCTCTATCGTTTAAAAACATGTCATATTGAATTTCTTGAAGGTAGAGTTTAACTCTCCACTCCCATGATATAATAGTATCATATTAAGGATTAGGGTGAGAATGAAAGAGTGTTGTAAGGGGAGGGAGAGAATCAAAATGAACCATTACGGATGAGACACACTATCTTAATGGTGTTTATATATTTATTTATCCATTTAGAATACTCCCATGCATTAACTCATGCATTAATAATGTATGAGTAAATGTTACATACCACCATTCATTAATCATATTAATGAATAACTCCACATTAAAATATCATCTTATGAATCATATTTTAACTATAAATAGTGGAAGAGATTCACTTGGATTCCATGTAAATGTAGTAGAAAGCCTCTCGACTTCCATAAAAATGTAGTAGTAATACTTATTGTAACGACCAAGACTGTTACAAATAATAACCCCCTTATGATTTAATTAAATTTCTTATTATGTAATATGATTATAGAAAACAGATTTACTTATTAGGATTTATTATATCTTATTTGAATTTAAAGACTATTAATCATTATTATCATTGATAATATAGATGTTTAATAGTGATCACATGATTAGTATAAATATAGGGTTTTAACAAATCCAATGGACATAAACAATGGTGGTGATGGACTGAAAAAGTAGGATTATAACTTATAACTCCCATTTATTGGACCTTCCAAGGAAGATATAATCTTTTGTATTTACCCTTGATCAAGACCATTCTGAGATCCAACAGCATAAGCAAGAGATAAACCATTTATGGGAGATTTTTAAGCTCATTGAGATCATGGACCAAACCACATAAGCTGATCAACCCCATGAAAATATCATCTTTTCACAGCATACCATTTTATAATTTTCTCATTTATTGAAGTGATATGTATCAAGATCATAATAATATGAATATGTATATTCTATTTTCAAAATAATAATGTTTATATTTACTTATTATTGTGACATAAAATTAATTTGTTATTTTTACAATATAACACAAACTGTATTTTTAATTAGTATAAAAATTCAACGGTGGATTTTCTTTCAATTAATTTATTATTAAAATTAATTATATTTTTCAAAATATTTCTATTAAATATTTTTTATCAATTACAAATGATCATATAGTTTTAATGAAGTCAAAAGTAATTTTTATAAGGGTTCAAAAACTATTATTGTCAAAAAACCCAACATTTCTCAATGAATTTTGGTTCTTATATAAAAAGAAAAAATTAATGTATTTATAATTTTTTTTGGACGAAATGAAAAATATTTTTTGAATCAAAACATCAAAATAATCCAAAAGTGAATTTTTCATATTTTTCCTTGACAATTGAATTTTTGGGTAAAAATTACATACCGTATAAATATATGGTGTGTAATATGACATCATAATGACCCAAAAAGGATTTAATAAATACTATAATTGGTATCCTTGACCAGATTTATGATTTTATTTTAAAATAATACGATTTTAATTTTATTTAATTAATTTTATAATGCCCTTATGAATCCTCCAAAACCTATAATATATTTTAATGTTTTAAAATCATTTCTTTATGAGTATGTCTGACATCCAAATCACCAAGTATAATATTTTAATAAATTATTAAATTGGAATAATAAAATAATGGAAACCACCCACATTTGTAAGAGTCCATAGGAAAAAAAATATGTGATGGTCTGTGGTTTTAGTGCCCCCAATCTTTCAAGAATCTCCTCTCAATAATTTGGTGCCACACTCTCAAGGTAAGGTATTTTTCATTATCCTATTTATTAAAGTATAATTATTATCTTATTAATTGTATTTCCAATTACTAATGTTGGGATATGTCTTTCCATGTCTCTATAATTTCACATTTTATTTAAAAATGAAGAGAATACCGTTTTTCTATCATAAACCCTTGTTGTGAGTTTTATGTGATGTCGTCATGATGCCAAAATTTCACCATGATTTCCATTGGAAAAAAAATTGTGTAGTTAATACCATACCCATTTACTAGCAAAGGTGTTCACATTTATATACTTAATGTTATTTCACATGGGACTTAAATTTATCTATTCAACACTCATTGATCATGAAATAAAATATGATGATGAATGAATCCATGTTTTATGTTCTATATTGAATACATAAGCATGAGAATGAAAAGAATGTGATGGGTGTGCCAAAAATTATATAGATCTCCAATGAATTGAGTAATGTTTAGTGTTATGAGATATATTTTTGGGATAGGAAGTGAACATGATTCAATGATGGGACTTTTTCCATCAAGATATCTAGTTAGTTATCCTTGACCTATGTTTATGATGCAATTTTTTAATTTGTTTCCATATTTCCATTGTTTCCATTATGTTTTCATGATATATCTTGCATCATTGTTCATGTTTATGATATCACTTCTTTTTTCCCCCTTGATATGCCTATTTTCTCACATGTTTTAATCTATTCATGTTATGCCATGTTTATTCCCTTACTAGTCTTTATAGATCATCACTTTTTTATGTATGTCCCCAGGTTATCCCATGCAGCTTTAAGTACAAGCATATTAAGAAGAAATTCAGTTGAGAAGATATATTTCTTGCTTAAAGATGTCATGTAATGTACCTAATTCCAAAATACACAAGACCTTTTGATCTTCTGGTTTCTATTGTATTTTATCTTATGTAATAAATAATGAATTAATATAGAATAAAGAGATGGGTTATTATAGTTTCTTTCATTGGAAAAGTTAATTTGTTTCTTGGTTTTGGATTTGGAAACTTTAGAAAAATATTTAGGGTAGAACTAATTATAAGAAAACATCCTGAAATATTTGTAAGTATAGAGTTTTTAGTTTAAAATGAAAATAAATCCTTGTATATATACTACAAGTGGATGTGACTTTTATCATATGTATAAATAGGATTAAATCTTAAAAACTCCGTATTAAGGATAACTTGACCACAAACTAGTGCACAATAATAGACCTCATAACACACCAAATTTTAAACTCTCGATGGATATATTTTGGTAAATTCATAAGATCATTATGAACCAATATTAAGGGAAAACATTTTCCAATAAGATTATAGTATAGGAAATAGATCATGTATAACATAGATTAAAGCCTAGAAATTTATAAGAATATGAAATACATATAATTTATATGTTATGAATTTTATGTAATTGGGATTCTATTTATCTAGTTAATAATTTCTATATAATCATCCATAATTTCCCCTTTATTCAATCCAATGGCTTGAAATTGGAGGAATCAGGTAAATAACCAATGTGACATGCAATGTGATGACTCCTCTATTGAGATTACCAACCTGATAGGAGTAAGAATAGTGAAATTTATGATTATTATATCTCATATGACCTAGGTATGAATATAAACTATGATCAGGTGGAGCATCTAAACCCCACTTAGAGAGAACAAGCTGTGATTGAGAGATTTATGCAATAAAGGCTTCCAACTTTCAATGAATCATTTTATCCCTTAAATCACGGAATAATGGATAAAATCCATTGATATTATCTTTTAAATCCTTCAATGTTCCAAACATGGGTAGGTTCTATGGGTTTCTTATTTTATAGCGGGACAAGATGATCAATGGTGGACATTGATCAAGAATAAGATCCCTGTAAAAGAGAACAATGTTGTGGGATTGAAGTAATTCTAGGAAAAGTATTTCAGTAAATATTTTCCTCACACTCTTTGACTTGAAATGGAAATGGATGTCCTTCTCCTCATGAAAGAATATGATGAATCTATTATGGAATATGAGGAAAACATCACAAGACATGCAAGATACACCACCGACTTTTTCATTAACCCGGAATACATGGTTGACCACTTCTTTGGAGGGATAAAAATCAATCTATGAAATGATTTGGAAATCCGAGACCTTGATAGTTATGAGGTAATTGTCCAATGAGCCCTAAAATTTGAAATAAAAATTGGTCAATATCAAGGGTATAATAGGGATAATAAGTTTAAAGTGGAGTCTAATTATATAAATATGATGGAAAAATATAATGGGTCCAAGAAATTTCAACATCCCACATGTCAAAGGTATGGAAAGAAGCAGCGTATAAATTTACTAAGTGGATGAGGAAATGTTTTTCTTTTAAGATTTAATGACACATAGATATTGATTACCGGTACTAGAGAACCATTAATCCATTAGAGGAGAGGAATTCTCTGGTCAACCCTCATCACATTGTTCATTTCTACAAATATAAGGAACTAGAGAACTTTGAAAAGAAATGTAATAATCCAAGGGTTTTTGGAGACAACAAAACAACCTCCAAGGTAGAAAGGGTAATATTTTTCCATTATAACCATTGAGGTGGATTATATTATTAATTTGTGACTAGTAAAATGGTTATTAATTGAAGAATATAGAACACACTATTAAATTCTAGTAATACATATTATTTCATTTCATAGTTTGTTTAGAATAACTATTCAAAATACACAAAAAATAATGGAAGTATAGTTACTGGTGAAATTACAGAATTGGGAAATTATTTCATCCCAAGTATATAAATCTGTACCTATCAAATGCTTTGGGCTAAAATTCCTTGAAACCCTTGTCATACTTCCTTTTGAATAATTCTATGAAACTATGGCCCTCAATTGGATTTCTCTATTTAGATCCAACATAAATTTATATGAGAAGGATATAACTCTTCGTATCCATAGTCGACTTTGAGTTCTATAAATGATTAATGAGGTGGATGAATCTTTTTTAGAACCATCATATCAATAATGTATATTTTTTCCCTTTAAGAAATAATATCTATAAAAAATTATCAAGTCTAAGGAAAAAATCATCATTGAATACATTCCAATTACAAGAGAATAAAATGATGTGTTTTTAATGAATTTCATTGTCTTCATCCATGTTGAGATGTTTAGTTTCCAGTCGAGCCTATACATGGGGTGTTTATATTAATCAGTATTCCATATAGAATGACTATTGTTGAATGTGAGGGGGTAAAGAAACAACTATAAGAGAATCTGGATAAAGGATTCATATGTTTTGGTGCTTCACTATGGGGTTCACCAATCCTCTCCACCATAAATTAGGATATATCAATTCGCATTTTATTTTATTATCATGAGCTTACCATGATCATGATAAGGACAGAGTATCCTCTGACATAGATTGATTTCTTGTTAGATCATCTATGTATAGAAAAATACTTCTCCATAGTATATCTACACCCGAGGTATTTCTATATTTGTATGAAGAAGTGGTATATCCTCTAGATTAATTTTCGTACATGGTATGGGAATTATTTGTTCATTGTAGTTCCATTAAGACTCATTAATACTCTAGAAACATTCATGGACATGATGAATCATGTCTTTAGATATTACATCAGTATATTTGTGGTAGTATTTATAGATGATATTATAATATACTCCAAAAGTAATGAGGATCATGAAGAGAATTTAATCACTATGATAAAAACCTTATCAAAGTATAATCATTATAAAAATAATAGAAAAGGTGATTTCTGGTAGAGTGATTTCTCATTCATGGGGAATATTATATAGAGAAATCTAATATCTATGGACTCTTAAAAGGGAGAAGAAACTAATCAATGGACAAGAACAACATACATGATAGATATCCATTTTTTCTTTGGATTATATGGGTAATATCATAGATTTTTGTGATATTTCTCATGATTTTCATACCCTCTAAGTAATCTTACTTGGAAGGGAGTAAATTTTTCATGGAAAGATGAATGTGAAGATGTCTTCAAGAAGTTGAATAACATACATATTACATCACCTATAATCACACTACCCACAAGTGAAGAATTGTTCATGGTATTAATTTATTCATATAAGAATGAATTAGGCTATGTGTTATTGAAGAATAAAAAGTGATAGCCTATTCTTCAAGTAAGTTTAAAGTTCATGAAAATAATTAATCAAAACATGATCTAATGTTGGATACCATGATATTTTCATTGAAAATATGGAGACATTACCTATTTAGGGATAATTATGAAATATATGGATCAAAAAAGGCTCAAGTATACATTCACACATAATTTGATGAATATTCTCTAATGTAAATGGTTAGATCTAATAAAGGAATATGAATTGTCAATTCACTACATTCATGGTAAAAAGAATAAAGTGGAAGATTCTCTATATAGAAAGGATCCATCAATTCTATAATTTATGAGATTTGAGAAGGATCCGATCATCTTAGACTTGAAGAGGATCGAAATGAGAATTATAAAGGATGGAACATCATCAATACTTTGAAAAATTATTACTCAACCCTCTATTTTGGAAAGAAAAAAAGATGATCAATGAGCTGATGTGGTAATTCAGAAGAAAGTGGAAACTATATAAATAGATAAATCCTTAGAGTTCAATGTTAATAAATATGGATTTGTGATATTTGGGTAACAACTAAGTGTACCATCAAATATCGAGTGGAAGAAAGAGATACTAGATGTTTCACATAGCTTGAACTTCTCTATCCATCCTAGAATCATTATGATTTATTGATATCTTTGAGAGAACTATTGGTGAAAAAATATTAAGAAGGAGATCACCGAATATACATCAATTTGTCTTATATGTCAACAAGTGAAGGCAGAAAGTTGAGAATCCAAGGGGATGATGCAACCATTACCCATACCAACATAGAAATGGGAACACACCACCATGGAATTTGTCATTATATTTCATAAGACATCAATAGAAAATAATGATATATTGGTTTTTGTGGATTGTCTTACAAATACCAAACAATTCATTACGATTATATATAATCTCTCACTTGATCCAATTGTATGGATATAAAAATGATAAGTGGTGAGGCTATAAAGGACACCAATATCGATTGTATTATATCGAGATCCAATATTTACCTCCATGATCAGGAAGATTCTCCAACATGCAATAAATATTGAGTTGAACTATAACACATGTTATCACCCTCAATCTAATGGCCAATATGAGTGGACTATTCAGAAACTCGATGAAATGTTGAGAGCTTACTCGATTAACTTTAAAGTAGGATGGGATAAACATATTCCTATGGACGAGTCCTTATACAATAATAGTTTACACTCAAGCATCCAAGTCTCTCCCTATGAATCCTTTTGTAAGAATTGGTGGAATTCCCCTGCAATATGAGATGAATTTGCAGATCGAAAGCTCCCAGGTCCTAAAATGGTCAATGAAATGGTTGAAAATGGTAAAACCATTCAGTTGAACATAATGGTCTCTAAGAGTTTAAAAAATAAATATGATGCAAATCATTAATAATACCTAGAGTTTAATGTTGGATAATTGGTATTCCTCATCATATCTCCATAAAAGAATGTCATGAGAGTTAGGAAGAAGGGAAGGCTGAGTCCAAACTATATCATCCCCTTTGAGAACCTTGACCACATTAGAGGAGTGGCATATATACTGGCATTGACACCTAACCCATATCAAGTACACGACGTATTCAATTAATTCCACTTGATGGAGTTCATAATTGACCCCTCACATGTACTTAATCCATAGGTGATACTATTTGATAATGAACATTCCAATGACGACCATCTAGTGAAGAGCTTATATTATATAGACAATTTCCTATGAAATAGTACATTCAACCTTGTCAATGTTGAGTGGAGAAACCAAAATTTAAAAAATATAGAGATGGTATCCAGCGGAGGCATTGAACAAATGTTACCCTAACTTTTATTAATATGTTAAATGAGATATTTTTACAGATAATTCTCTAAATGGGGAAACTTTTAATGAACCAAACTGCTATAAACAAAATTCCCCTTATGATTTAATTAAATGTCTTAATTTTTAATATGGATATAGAAAAAACATTCACTTATTTGGTTTTTTTATATCCTATTAGATTTAAAATAACAATTGGCATCATTACCATTGAAAATATAGTCATTGAATAGTGATACCATGTTTAGTATAAATATAGGTTTTTAAAAAATCTAACTGACATGAAAAAATGATGTGATGGACTCAACCTGTAGGATAATACCCTATGAAGCACATTTGTCTAAGAATCCAAGGGAGATAACATCTCTCAGACTTTTCCCCTAATCATTCCCAACCTACAATCAAATAATAATGGTGGAAACTATTTATGAGAGAAGTTCAAACTCATGAAGATCACGACCCAAACAATATATGTTGAACCACCCCATGAAAATCTCACCATATCACACTATACCCTTAGAGAGTTTTATGGTGTATTAATACTATATTTATCAATCCCATAATAATATGTTTATATATATTCTATTTTCAATAGAATAATGTTTATTTTTTCTTCTTTTTGTTACTTTTTAATTGTTTTTTATTTTCATAGAATTAAACCTGAATTATTTCTTTTATTAGCATTCAATTTTTTTTAAGGAATTTATTTTTATGAATTAATTTATTTTTTAAATAAATATAATTTTAACAAAATATTATTTTTAAATATTTTTTATCAAATATAAATTCTCATATAATTTTTCTGAAGTAAAAAATGTAATTTTTATATGGGTTCAAAAACTGTTATTATTAAAAAATGAATATTTCCAAAAAAATATTGATTCTTATTTTAAAATTGAAAATTCACATTTTGAGAGAATTATTATTTTTTAAATGAATAATATATTGGGAATCAGAATGTCAAAAATATCCAATAGTGAATTTTTTCATAATTTTTAGAGAATCAATTTTCTGGGACAAAATTAAATATAATATAAATATATGGTATGTATTATGCAATCATAATGACCAAGAAATGATGTGATAACAAATATAGTTGGAATAAATAACAAAATATTTGATTTAAATTCAAAATAATTCAATTTTAAATTTATTTTATTAATTTAACAAATACATTATGAATCCTCCAAAATCTATAATATACTTTAATGTTATAAAATCACTTCTTTAGGATTCTGACCCACCAATAGATCACTAAGGATAATATGTTAATAAGTTCAGATCATGGACAAATAAATAAAATTTAATCCATCCCTCTATCAATTAGACAATAGGAAAAATGATGTGTTGTTTTATTTTATAATGTAAAAATCCAATGATTGAGGACAGATAAAGAATCTCCCACTCATTTACTATATAAACACACACATGATATTATTTATCATCAATAAAAATCTTTGGATCATGTCTCTACTCTATTCTCCCCTCTTTAAAGTCACCCTAAGGTTCCCCAAAGACTACAAGATGCTTTTCCCAAGCATTTGGAGTCACACTCTCAAGGTAAGGGATCCTCTCATTCCCACCTTTATTAAAACGTTTCTTTATTAACATGTGCCATATATTTTCAATTCCTAATTTGGGGATATATATTTACATGTCTCTATAACTTCAAAATTTATTTCCAAATGATTCAAAAACCCTTTTTCCCTCATCAACCCATTTTATGAATTTTTATGTGACACTGTTATGAAGTTAAAAATTCACTGTGATTTCCCATGCCAAAATAATTGTATAGTGACAACCATACCTATTTCCTAAAAAGGGTGTTCACCATTATAAAATTATATTTATTGGTCTTAGGACATATATGTATTTATTACACACTTCATGTTCTTGGAATAAAATATTATTATGAATGAATCCATGTTTCATGGTCCGCGTGGGAAACTTAATCTTGAAAATAAAACGAAACTGATTGGTGCACTTGAAATTATATAGAGATCCAATGCATTGGGTAATGATTAGTCTGATGAGGCTTCATTTTGGGATATTTAGTGAACATTATTTGTTCATGGGAATTTTTCCACCATGTAGTCTGGGACGTTAGCCTTGAGCGATATTTATGATATGTTGTTTTACGTTGTTTCCACATTTTCCATATTTCATTTTTGTTAGTATGATATATCCTTCCTCATTATTCATGTTTATAATTCTAAACCCTTTAATTTCCAATTGATATGCCTATTGTATAAAATTTATTTCTCTCTTAAATTTAGGTATTTTATATTCCCTTACCGAGATTTATAGGTCACCCCTTCATTGTGTATGTCCCCAGGTTATCCCATGTTGTATTAAGTACAATAATATTAAGAATGTTTTCAATAAAGATGATGTATTTAATATTTTAGGTTATTTTTTAGTATAATTAATTCCAAAATACACAATAATTTTCGATCTTTTGGGTTGAATTATATATAATTATATGTAATAAATCATGAATTATTTCGAATAAAGAGAAGGGATATTATAAATATGAGATCCTAATATAATAAGAAATAATATACCCAAGAGGAATCTAAATCATTCCATTTTAAGTACCTCCCTCATAATATATGATATATAGTAATTTGGTACCATGAATGAATGTATTTAGGTTATTTTTTCGTTGGGAGTATTAGTGGGATAAAGTCCTTTTAATAGTTAAGAATTCCCATGATTGGTAATATTACCAAGATGGGGAGTATGTCCAGCTAGAGGGTATCAATATGTGGAATGATGTTTTAGAAAATTATCTAGATTAATATTATATCATGGATTTAAGACCTCAATATCATTTTTAATATTATTATTTACCCTCCTACGATTATGGATGTTTAATCATATTTTTATTAATACTCAAAACCACTAAAAACAAAAAATATATATGAAACCATCCATAGGATCATTGGTAGATAATAAATAGGGGGGTGGAATTAGTGATACTATTATTTATATATTTTTTTGGAAATGACCTTCTTAAGTATTTATAATGAGTAATAGTATCTATCCCTACACAATTATAAATATACAACATCACAAGGATCATAATTATTTATAAGGTTCTCCTCTTATTATGAGAAGGCTTGTCATTAGTGTGATATGGATTCATTTGAGATCACATTTACAACTAGAATAAACTTATAGGTACAATTGAGTAGATTATATCATTTAAAATTATGTTTTCATTCATTCTAAATATTATTTGGTGAATCCTACATTCAAGTTATTCTTATACATTACAATAATAGTAAATATTGGAAACAACTAATATATCTTCCAGTAACTGACTTCTATTTAGTTTTAAAGAGTTATAAGTTCATATTCATCTTCAATTAATGTACAATATAAAGAGACCACTTCAATTTTCATGAAAAACAATATTAAACCACTACTATTTCCATATTTATCATTAATGAGGTTCGTTAAAATATATGGAAACAACAACTTGTTCTACCTATCTTACTTATGTGAACATTATGAACAACTCAACTACATTGTTTTCTTAAGTATTGTAGACAATATAAAATAGTCATTTATTACCAGTTCATAAACTTTTATTATTATTATCTATTAAATATATTCATTGAACCCCATGAATATATTTTCCTATATTTTCATTATTTTTTGATCTTCCACATATAATAAAACAGCTATAAATATTATCACTTATATCCTCCAAGACTCAACAAGATGTTCTTCATGAAATTTTAAATATCATACAATATTATTTTATATTTAAAATAATATGTAAACTTTATATATAGTTATTTTACAAGAAAAAATGAGACTTCAATGAGTTATTTAACCATCATTCCATCATGCACCAACTCTTAATTTCATTCCATGAAATCTTCATTTTCATCCCTAATAATAAAAAACTTATATCATGTCCTATAACAAAGTATCTTGATGTTTTTTCTTAATAAATAATGATTCAATAAGCATCAAAAAATTAAAAATATTTCTTTAGAATATTTAATATTGGAAAAGATTAATTTTTATATATATAACATACTGAAGATGTTACCATGTGTTAAACATTAAAATATATTGAAAAACAATTATGAAGTTTGTTGTAACCTTATAGAGTATTAGTTTCAACCTTATGATGATATTTCCCAAACTTTTAGTGGATTATTTCTACCATATGATGGTAAATACTAAAAATTATAATGTATTTTCTCAACACTATGATGGATAAACAAAACCGTATAAGGACATGTATAAACTATTGAATTGTATATCTGAACCTTATGAGGTTTTGTCTATACCTCACCACCACCTATCTCAAACTTATGTGGGAATTTCACAACCTTAAATAGGAATCTAATAACCATATGAGATAAATACATACCATATTATAATATTAGCACTTAAAAAAATTCAATTCTTATCATAGAATCCATTCAATTTTTTTAAAGATACATAGTTTATTCTATTGTCATCATACAAAAAACTATTAATTTATAGACTCACTTAAAAAAATAATATAATTTAGTTTGAACATCATTCATGTTTTAAGAAAAGAACTAAAACAAAAAACCGTACCATATTCAACCTTCTCAAATAATTACTCTCTTGATGAACACAAATTCTAGATAATCTTATTCATTCTAAAATCACAAAAGATTCTTCTTGAGTCTCCAACAAACTCTCCCAAGAACATCTTCTTATAAAACATTCTTAAACTCACTACATGGAATCAACAATCTACCCCTATGTATTTTCTTTATACCAAGGAATTTAAATCACTATCAAACATTGAATTCTTAGAAATGAATCATTAATGAATATTTCTAATTCTTCATGAGAAAACTCTATGTAGGAAAAAAGAATACTGGATAAAAATAATAATATTATTTATAATATATAATCAAATATTAACCATTTTTAAAAATATATCATTATATATCCTCTCTTTAAGATATCACTCCCCCTATAATTGCTAGGTGTTTAATTTTTTATAAATGCGATTTAAGTATGTGTTTGTAAAATTAAGGATAAAGTAGTGATTCTTAGAGAATTGTTGTAGATTATTTTAAATAAGATGGATTGCATGTAAGGAAAATACTCGTTGTAAAAGGAATGAGTAGTGATCTATTTATTCGTGTCAATGACATATGTCGATCATGATATGGATGTAAAATTAAAAAAAATTGAAGAGTAATAATTCAATGTAAAGAGAATGTAATTGCATAAATGATACTATGTTCTATTATGGCATTGAAGAAGAATATGCCTAACTATTTTCATATGGGATTTTACCTAATAAACATGTCCTGTAAATCCAACAAGCTCGGCCAACTCAACCATGCATTATTAGATAAAGGCTCAACCACACATGGGAGCCATCCAAGCCAGCTAGCATGGTGGGAGAGTGAATTATGATTAGTGGAACATGTTGGACCTACAGATACATGCATGAGTGAGAGTAAGAATGTCTGATAGTTTGGATAGTTTCTTCCTATAAATCCTAAGTGTATGAAGTGTTATGGATATTAAAACCCATTGTTATACTGATATGGGATACCACCAGAAGAAGTTGAGTATTTGGATGTGATAAATCCAAATTTAATGTACTAGTGAGATCAAAATACGAAATTTATTAATTTACCCTTTCATGTATGAAAATAAAATGAAAGTAAATGATAATTATATTTCCTTGAAAATGAGAGTGATCCACATAGTCTATTTCATGATTGTTTTCACATATTATTTTTAGTATAGAGATATTTAGATATTTTCAAAAGAAGACCTCATATTTAGTTTATTTATATGCATGAATTACCACATACCAATTTTTAGAAGTGTACCGTGTATCCAATTAAGCCATGTATCTATTTTATTATGAAACATAATACTCTTCATGTCCATATGCATAGAGGATGATTTCACATAGATAATTTTGATAAATAGTTTCACATATCCAATTGTATTTCATAGCTGAGTGAATGAAGGATTTAAAATTTGAGTTTGTTGTTAACTATGTGATATTTTATATTATAAGAAATCATGAAAATTTAAATACCACATGATGATGAAGGATATAATTAAGTGAATTTGTGCAAAGTGATCACATGTATTGATTGTAGTACATGATTCCAAGAGTATAAGTATTCAATGAGATCCTGAGATCATAACGAATACTTTATTTTTACTAAATATTGGAGGACAACTGGTGATAAACCATTGATATATAAATAGTGGTTGGGTCAAGAGTTTGGGTTAAATCCATTATAAAAATTTGAGAGAGGGAGCTCTCCAAGGAAATAGAGCACTCCATTCCCTTGATCATTTCTTGTATAGGGATACTCATGTGATCCATTCATATGAAAGATATAACCACAAACACTACTTAGTCCCACAATATAAGAAGAAGAATCCATGATCCATACTTATCTTTTATGAGGTAGAAGAATTGTTATGTGGTGAATTAACATGAATACTATATTCAAAGGATAATATCCCATACAAAATTCTTGTTTATATAGATAGTGTTTTGTGATGGTTTCAGATACCATGTGGTACTAGTGTCACATAATGAATCTTGAGGATTTTAAAATCTTGATAAGTGAAGAAGGAATGAGTCTAATTGAAGAAATTGACCTTTCACAAATTATAAAAAGGAATTTATTTTTTCATATTTACAAATTGTTACATGAGGATACAATGACATGAGAGAATGTTTGTTTACTATCATGTGATTTATACCTCGTTGATAATTAAAGAAGGAGACTTTGATTATTTTGAGTGTTCTATCTTACAAAAAATAATATAACTGATATCATGTGCATCTCTTTCAATCAAATAATTGTGGTTAAAACATTTTTAGATAGATAGAAAAACTCTTAAACATGAATTTAATTAAGGAATATCTTATCATTCAGTGAAGATCATAATTTGAAGAGGATAAAGAAGAAATATGATCACATGAGATTAATGTTAGGAATGAGTTCCCGGTAAAATGTGAATATATATATATATCATTATAGATATAATGTGTGTTAATTTAAAGACCATAATAATTATTCTTATAATATGTTGAAAATATTTAAGTTTTACATGAGTAAATCAGATCTTGAAAGCACATGAACGATGAAAAAAGAATCAACCTGTAGTAGGTCAACCGAAAGAAGGGAATAAGTATCTCAGTTAGAGATGGAAGCATGTGATGTCTCTCAGTTGGAGCATAAAATAGGAGAACCATAATGTTGGAGTTATAAGTAAATGTAATCACTTGTTCAATAGTTAAGAATCTTTAACAAGGTGAAATAACTATTTTCATTAATTAGTAGGATTTCTACCATACAATATGAATCCTCTATGTTTATCTCTTCATTATCTAAACTATATATGAAGTGATATTGAGAGATAATATTGAGTTGATCAAGAAACAAAAAAGATTAAAAGGTTTAATTTCTAAGACAACTAATTCACAAAAAGAAACCAATGATTCAGACCTTCCCCCTTAGCGGTCAATTTGTCCTGTGGTTTTATAAGTGATATTAGGGAAAGGTTACCTCTAAAGATCCAATAAATTATTATGATGTTAATATTTTAGTAAATGAGTGACTACATGAATTGTATAAAAATGAAGTTAACCTTGAGGATACTAATATGGATATTTATTCCATGAATCATAAGAAATAAAAGAATACATACATGAAAGATAAATAATAAACTTATTGGAAAATAAACAATACCACTAAATAAAGCTAATAAAAGTGATATATTTTTTAATAATTATTTTTTATAATAATTCTTCTATTTAAGCTTGTTCAATCTATGATGATAATGTATCACTTAGTGATATTAGTTTTTAATTCAAATAATGAATAAATAAATATCCTAAAAAAGTTTTCATTTTTATTTTTTGATGTTTAAATGTCACACCCCTTTTTCAAGAATTTAATTATTCCAATTATTTTAACATTTGAAATCCCCATTTTGATTTTTTATTGATCCCGAGTTGAAATTTGTGAACTTTTGCTAATAAGAAATCGTTTTTGGCTTCGCAATGTCCGATGCATGTGCAGGGCAGAAACTAATCCATGTGGCTTTGCCAGGCCACCATGCGGTCTGCTTGATGCATAGTTAGTTAATTAATTAAGCGAATGAATAAAAATTTTAATGCAAAAAAATATTTAGAACTATTTCAATAAAAAATGTTAAGATTATTATTATTACTATGTTTTATTAATATTTTAATTAGACTATTATTATTATTTTTATTTTATTATTAATCTATTGAAATTTTTATAAAATTATTAATGTTATCGTTTTTATTATAGTTGATAATTTTTAATATTCTTTTAAATATTTTTCTGTTTTTTATTTATTATTTTATTTTCATTTCCATTTTTTTATTTTTTTATTTTTTCCTCTTTTTCTTTCCCCCCTTTGATTCTTCCTTATTGTAAGTCACGCTCAACAGCTACCCTTATCCTTCCCCTAGTCCGTCACACCTCCACCTTAGGCCAACCTCATCCCCTCATTCATTCCAGCGACACACCAGACCAGTGCCCCACTTCCTTCCTCATGCCTCCTTGCACCATCAGACACCATACATTGAAACTCCAGCAGGCCTCCATCTCCCA
Source organism: Viscum album (assembly GCA_963277665.1). Lineage (NCBI taxonomy): Eukaryota > Viridiplantae > Streptophyta > Magnoliopsida > Santalales > Viscaceae > Viscum > Viscum album. The sequence continues at coordinate 1,933,386,989 of OY728148.1, forward strand.
TCAGCTATCCCTCGGCCGCACCCCTCTTCCAGCAAGCCTTTGTCCAGTGCCTCCTTTCCTAATGGCGAAACTCATCTCAGCGACCAGCGTCCCGCTCCCTCCGTCACAAGGGAATCCCACTATGGTGATCTTCTTATTACCCCTTAGGGGTTTCCTTCACATAGGGTTCCGATTCTAGGACAATATCTTGATGTTATTGGGGTTTAATTGCTTGGGTAATGGTTCATTTTAGGTCCCTCACGGTGTCATTGTCATGTGGAAGAGTTTGTGCACCACTTTTGCGATGTTTTTTACACCGATATAATTGTTTTTTTCCTAATGTTGTATTTCACACTATCGGTGATAATTTAATTGTGACTTTTAAGATTTAGAATAATTTAATTTATGTTTAATTACATGAAGATGAGTTTTTCATGAAAAAAATTGGTATATTGTGTGTTCAGAGCTTATTGTGTTTATTGAAAATAGATTATAATTTGTTTAAATAATTTATTAAATCATTTATGGGAATGAAAACAATTTTTCATAGAATTGATGAAATGTTTAATAATAAAGTAGTATTTTGACATGAAATTGATATCTTTCCAAGGTTGTTTCATGCTACATCATTTTGGGTTCTCATATTTCTCCCAAATGGTGGTTTGAAATGTGTGAGTGGTTTATCTCTTATATAATGCATTGTTGGCCTCTTTGAAAGTGGTTTGATGGAAATGGGTTTGATGCATCTTTAAGTTGGATAAAAAATCCAATGGATGTTTCCTTTTGTGAAATGCACTTGACCATTGGTCTTTTGGACAAATGGGTTAGGAGTTGACTTCTTTTGCGTTTAAAGTGGGCTTCCTTGTCAAAAAAGGGGTGTTTTAGTTTTATAAAGTGGAATTGGGGTTTCCCTTCATTTATGTGGGTATACTTTAATTTTATTTTTCTTTCCTTTAGAACTATGTTTGGAATTTCATATTTTTTTATAAATAAATTTTCAAATATCTATGAAATGGGTGAAGGCTTGGTTGGAACTTGTGTTTCAATATTGATTTCCCTTTCTGAGTCCTCTAGTTTTAGATGACAGTTATGATTTATGCGATTGATTCTTGTGTTATAATAAATGGGTCTGTCATTAGTTCAAACTCTTATGTGTTATTTATAAGCGTTTTGTAGATTTTTATGTGTTTAATTGGGTTATTAAATTATATGTGTAGTGTGTTGGACCTCACTACAATGGTTTTGGGATGCAGATGTCGATGTATCCTGCATGTACATGCGTAGGTTGTGGAATATATATATATATATATTCACTCTTTGTACGTATTCCTTCATGGTGTGTGGAATATGTGCAATACAGCTAGGGGTGCATATATATATATATATATATATGTATAAATGCATGTGCATGTATGTGTCAAGTTTCGGTTCAAGTGGTCGTCGAAAAATTGCTTCAAGTTTGAGGTAGGTCCTCTATGCCCATGCCTTTAATTTGAAATTCATGATTACTTTCTTGTATAAAAAATATGTTTTACATTTATGTTATATACATATGCTATGAAATCTGGTTGTGGTAGCTATAAATGATTATGCCTTTTCGTTGGAAATTGAAATTTATTTATAATTCTATCTGTCTTAAGTGAATTTTCTTAAAAATTGATTTCTTAAGAGGTTTTGAATTGGTAATGTGTATTTCTAGAGGTGTTTGGCCTTTTTTCCGGTTAACTGAAAAAATTATTCCCTTTATGTAATAAATCCTATTTGGCACATTGAGAATGTTTTATGAAAAAGAAAAACCTATCCCGAGGCATGCCCCCTTGGTTTTAGAAAATGATTTGTATGTTGAAAGCGTAATGATGTGCTTAACGTTGAAGCTTATGAATTGTGTGGCGTGAAAGAGGGGGAATGATCTTAAGGAGAGAGAATGGTGGTAATAAGTTGAATGGGTTTTGGATAAAGAAAGTGTTATGTCCATATATGTTTTCGTGATAAAGAAAACTCACCACCAATTGAAATAGAGAACAATGGGAAACTTGGGTATCTAGTTGGGTGACCAGGGCTAGTACGCTAGATGACCCAATTGGGGTTTATCCCGATTCGTCTAGAAGGATTGATGCAACAACACTAACTAAACATATAAATTACTTAGGGTTGTGGTCTTCTAAGACAAATTTTTTTAGGGTCATGGTTTCTAATCCATGTTTCACCTAGGTATGAGGTCTCTAGGTTCCAACTTGTTCTAACAACCTATAGGGATTACCCATGGTGCTCATTTGTGACATGCTTCATGCGATGTAACTTTCTTTTTAGTTGTTTCATACATGATGTCTTGTTTGCGAAAACCATATTTTATACCAAACTAGTTTCTTTTCATTTTGAAACGTTAATGTATGCTTGGAACCTATTTGGAAAATGCAGTGGGAGTGAAATTCTTAACTTGAAAAATTAAAACTCGATACTTGAATTTGAAAAAAGGAGAAACATTATTTAATTATATCTTATTTTAAAACTGGCATGATTGGATTTTATACTAAAGGCAGGGGTATGGGATGTGGTTATATTTTGGAATTCTTACTAAGAATCTCAGTGCTCACACCTAATTTACTTATCATTTGTAGGATTCAGTCTTGAATCAGTTTTGGGATATAGTGAAGTTTACATATCGTGGTGTCCCATGGGGTCACCCGAGGTATGTCACGTTGTGTTGTTTATTTTTTTTCCTACTGCCATGTTGTTCAGTTTTTTTTCTTCTATTTATTTGATTGTTCAGTTTGTGTTTATTTATCATTGTTATTGGCTAAATGGTTCCCAACTGGTTTATTTTTATGCCCGACACTAGTTTCCAACCCGTGATGATCGGGAACACCCATCAGGCCATGTCGCAGACTGGCTCAATTGATCAGTTCAGGGTTGACCCGGATTGGTTCATGACAAAATGGTATCAGAGTAGCCCTTGTTAATTGGGGTGACTACTATCTTGGTTATTAGGTGTGTTGGGACTCAAGAGGTAGGTACGAGAAGGACGTCACGAACCCTTTCCTGTCCCGAGACTCGAGTTGCAAGGGGTGGTTCAAGATTTGAATTTTCTTCTTTGGATTGGTCTGTGTGGATGAGGGATGACCAAGGAAGTGATCAAGTGTTAAGAAAAAGATATGAATTGAGTAGATAACCATGTACAGTCTGAGTGCACAATTCAAGATGCTTAAAGTGGTTGATGCTTGCTTAGAGCATGGCCTGCTAAGACATGTTATCGCGTTGGTATAACCACGAGTACCTTATTTTTGGATGTTTTGATGTGAGTTATGTTTGGGATTAGTTATGACACTCTTTATTTTATTTAAAAAAATATTTTAGTGAAATGGAGGTCTTCTAAAGGGGTTATGGTTAATAGAGAGGAAAAATTGATTTTGAAATGAAAAATGACTTGGATTCTGAATTTTTTTTCTTTTAATAGAATGTTGTTTTGGAGTGGAAAGGTGGTCTTCCAATGGGAATTGTTTTATTTTAATAGAATGTGTTGTTTCAAAGTAAAGAATGGGAGGTGATTTGGTTGTTGTTTTGGGGTCCGAGTAATGGTGTTTGAGATGTAAATTGAAAAATGTTTTAGGATTGGGAAATATATTGCTTTAATGATAAGTGAAATTTTAAGATTGGTTGAGAATTTGTGCTTAACGTTGAATGATCTATTTTGAAAATGAGATGAGTTTTGAATAAATCCTTGGTATTCCTATTATGGATCATGTATATAGAGGTACACATGTGGAATGGGGATAATTGATGGTATTTGTGGATGGGTTCATGAGCTAGCACAATGGTATATGTATATGAGAGACTTCATGGGATACCGATGGGGGTACTTAAGTTGTTTTTTTGATGAAAAATGGTTTTCAAAAGGGTAATTTAATTGTTTTGAAAGGTGAGTAAACAATTTTTTAGTGTTTTATTTTTGTGTTTGGTATCATTTTTCATGGGTTATTGGTTTTCACATACTTAATTGTGGTTGGAATACTGATTTGAGTTTGAGATTTAGTTTTTGATTGAGGTGTGGAATTTTGATTTATGATGAGCCTTGATTCGTCTTTTTTCCTTTTTTTGAGTATGCCACCCAGAAAAGTCCCAGAGGGTCCTAGTGTGTGGTGGAATTGATTCCTTTCGGTTTTTGTCTATCTTTCATGGTGGTCATGATCTATTGAAGGAAGTGAACAAGCTTGGTGTAATCATTGGTGTTTTCAGGTTATTGGGAAGTCCCAAAACTAAAAGATCTTGTGCCAGTTTGAGCTCATTTGAGGGTTCAACATTAGATTGGTGTTGGAGAAAATCCCAGCGTTGTTACATGATGGGATGTCTTGGAAGGTGTATAAGAGAACTTATATTTGATGGTTTATTCCTAAGGAAGTGAAATCAAGGAAGGTGGTAGAGCTCATGAGGGTCTAGCAAGGCCAATGGATAGTGATGGCTTGTGGCAGGAATTTCAAGGGGTTGATTCTCTTCTCTCTGGAGGTAGCATCATGAAATCAGTCAATGTTTCTCTGTGTGGGGTCTTCGTATAGGGTTCATGGACTTATTCATATTAGTGTTTGGGAAGGTTCCTCATCCAATGAGGAGAGAGAACCAGAGGAACCTATTTCTGAAAAATTCTTCTTGTCAATTCCATCTTCTTTTAGCCAGGTCACTCTCTTGTTTGCTTTTGGTGCGGCTGGTTTGGCTACCTTAAGTCTCATTGTAGTAATCCTTCGAAGACTTGTCGTCAATGTAGACATTTGGGAAAATTTGAGAGGTTCCTCTAGCATCATCTTGAGAAGGAGTCTCGACTGGAGGATGTCATCTCCTGACTGCGGGGCAACAGATGCTTCAAGACATCAGAGCTCCAACCCCAGGTCTCGTAGTGAAGCTTTTCACATTGTCAGGAATCGTTAGGTGTGGAGAAACTTGGTCTAATTTTTTCCTTCATTGATAAAATAAAGAATATTTAAATATCAATGTTCAATATTCCTTGTGTTTGAAGGTTCCGTTTTGCAGTAAGAGGCATAAAGGTAACTTTTTCTAATTGTGTTCTTTGTTCTTTGAATACCCCACTTTGGTTGAAATAAGGCATTGTGATCTCATATCCTTGTAATTCCAGTAGTTTTGCCTCCACAAATTTGTGCTTTGATGGTTGTCTCTTCATGGATGTGAGTCTCAAGATGATTACCTCTATTGTGTGGTCAGCATCTTTGGTGACCCGTTCTTGTTTTGGGATGTGCTCGTTTTGGATACACATTTGTCTTGGGAAAAAATTAATAGGGGTTTGGTCCACCATTCAGTTTGGGGTTTTTCGTCAGGGACCCCATGTGGTGGGAGTTTGAATTGTGTGAAGAGTTTTTTATCAGTTTGTGTTGGGACTGTGTCGGTTAGTGCTAATTGGCTTAAGATGTTCAGTTAAAAGATGGTGGGGAGACCCACCATGAATCTTGTTTTGCCTTCATTGAGAGTTGGTTTGTGTAGGAGTCTTGGTCCTTGTTGGCGGTTTACTCATTGGTTCAAGCTAGCAGTTATAGAGTTGGCCCCTATAGAGATTCTAAATATTGGTTGTGCTAGTCAAGTTCATGTGGTGGGGAAAACCCTCCTCATTTCCTAATGACTCTTCTCTTATCAGTTTCCCTTAGATATTGTTGGGTGTAACTCGTCATATGAATGGTCACACTGAGTTGTGGTTTTGGCGATTCAGTTCAATTTCAAAAATGAGTTTGATTCCTCATCTAGCAGGGTGACTTTCTGGGGGTAGAAAGTTTTTATGGTGGGGAGAGTTTCTCACACCATGATTTCAAGAATTTAATTAATCTAATTATTTTATGTATTTTAATCCTCATTTTAATTTCTTGCTGAGCCCAAGATGAAATTTGTGCACTTTTGTTGATAAGAGATCGTTTTTGGATACGCAATGTCCGATGCATGGGCAGGGCACAGACGAATCCATGTGGCTTTTCCAGACCACCATGCGACCTGGCTGATGCATAATTAGTTAATTATTTAACCGAATGAATAATAATGTAAACGTGAAAGAAAAATAAAATTATTTATAACCATTTTAATAATAAAAAAATGTTAAGATTATTATTATTATTACTATGTTTTGAAATATTTTAATTAGGCTATTATTATTATTATTTTTTATTTTATTACTAAGCCTTTGACATTTTCATAAAATTATTAACTTTATCATTTTTATTATAGTTGATCATTTTTATTATTATTTTAAGATTTTTTTTCTTTTTTAGGTTTTATTTTATTTTTATTTCCATTTTCCTTTATCCTATTTTGCTTTCCTCTTTTTTTCCCCCCTTTGTTTCTTCCTCACTGTGCGCTGCGCGCGACGATTGCCCTTCTCCTTCCCCCGGTCCATCGCACCTCCACCTTAGGCTAGCACCATCCCCTCCTTCATTACGGTGACACACAAGACCGGTACCCCACTTCCCTCCTCATGCCACCTCGCACCGTCGGCCGCCATACATTGAACCCCCATCACACCTCCTTCTCACATCAGTTATCCCTCGGACACACCCATCTTCCAGCAAGGCTTCGACCAGTGCCTCCTTTCCCCCCGACGACACTCATCTCAGCAACTATCATCTCACTCCCTCCGTCGCATGGTCATCCCACTATGGTGATCTTCTTCTTCCCCTTTAGGGTTTTGATTCTCATAGGGTTATGATTCTAGGACTCTATATTTATGTTTTTGGGGTTCAATTTCTTGAGTAATGGTTCGTTTTAGGTCCCTCGTGGTGTGATTGATGTGTGGAAGAGTTTTCTCACCACTTTTGTGAAGTTTTAGACACCCATGTAAGTGTTTTTTTCCTACCATTGTATTTCAAACTTTTCATGATAATTAATTTGCGACTTGCAAGGTTTAAAATATTTTAATTTATGTGTAATTACCTGAAGATGAGTTTTCCATGTGGTCATTTGTTATATTTTGTGTGCATAGCTTATTGTGTTTATTGAAAATAGTTTCTAAGTTTGTTTAATAATTTATTAAATTATTTATGTTTTGAAAAAACCATTTTTTTTTGTAGAATTTGTTAATGGTTTACTTTTAAAGTTGTGTTTTGACATGAAATTGAGTGCTTTCCATGGGTGATTCATGCTGTAATATTTGGGGTTCTCATATTTCTCCCAAATGGTGATTTAAAATGTGTGATTAGTTTATCTCTTGTTGAAATACCTAGTTGGCCTCTTTGAAAGTGGTTTGAGAGAGATGGGTTCGATGCATCATTTACGTTTGATAAAAAAATTCCAATGTATGTTTCCTTTGGTGAAAAGCACTTGACCATTGGTCTTTAGGCCAAAATGGCTAGGATTGGACTTCTTTTGTGTTTAAAGGGGGTTTCCTTGTCAAAAAAGGGGTGTTTTAGTTTTATAAAGTGGAATTGGGGTTTCCCTTGATTTATGTCGGTACACTTGAATTTTCTTTTGCCTTCCTTTGGAATTGTGTTTGGAATTTCAGATTTGTTTAGAATTTTATTTTCAAATGTTTATGAAATGGGTAAAGTCCCAGTTGGAACTTGTGTTGTGATATTGATTTCCCTTGTTGATTTCTCTGGTTGTAGATGACAGTTGTGATTTATGTGATTGATTATTGTGTTATAATAAATGGGTGTGTCATTAGTGAAAACTCTTATGTGTTATTTTGAAACATTTTGTAGATTGTTAAGTGTTTAATTATTTTATTAAATTATATGTGTACTATGTTGGACCTCACTATGATTGTTTTGGGCTGCCGGTGTTGAGGTATCCTACATGTACATGAGTATGGTAAGGCATATATATATATATATTCCCTCTTTGTACAAATTTCTTAATGGAATGGGGAATATGTGCAATATAGATAGGGGTGTATGTATATATATATGTACCAATTCATGTGTGTGTATGCATCAAGTGTCCGTTAGAGTGGTCATTGACAAATAGTGACGAGTTTGAGGTAGGTCCCCTATGCTTATGCCTTTAATTTGAAATTCAAATTTTTTTTATTGTTTAAAAACTATGTTTTATGTTTACTCTATACACACATGCTATGAAATTTGGTTGTCGTTGCTAGAAATGATTATGCCGTTGCTTTGGAAATTGAAATGTATTTCTACTTCTGTTGGTCTTATGTGAATTTTCTTAAAAATTGATTTCCTGAGTGGTTTTGAATTGGTAATGTGTATTCCCAAAGGTGTTTGGCCTTTTGGCTGGTTAATTGTAAAAATTATTCCCTTTATGTAATAAAGCCCATTTTTAACCCTAAGAATGTTTTCTGAAAAATAAAAACCTCTCTTGAGGCAGTCCCCCTTGGTTTTAGAAAATGATCTATATGTTCAATGTGTTATGATGTGCTTAACGTTGAAGCTTATTCATTGTGTGACATGAAGGAGGGGGAATATACTTAAGGAGAGAGAATGGTGGTGTGAAGTTGAATGGGGTTTGGATAAAGAACATGTTATATACATATATGTTTTCTTGATAAAGAAAACACATCACCAATTGAAACAGAGCACAATGGGAAACTTGGGTATCTAGGTGGGTGACCAGGACTATTATGCTAGATGACATTGAAGGGGTGCGTCCCAGTTCGTCTAGAAGGATTGATGCAAAAACACTAATTAAACATATGAATTACTGAGGGTCGTGGTCTTCTAAGCCACATTTTCTGAGGGTCATCGTCTTCTAAGCCATGTTTTTCTTAGGGTCGTGTTTTCAAACCCACGTTTTACTGAGGTATGACGTCTCTAGGTTACCACTTGTTTTAGCTACCTTTAGGGATTACCCATGGTGCTCATTTGTGACATGATGCTTGTGATGTAACATTATTTTCAGTTATTTCATACATGATGTCTTTTTTTTGAAAATCATATTTTAATCCAAATTGGGGTCTTTTCATTTTGAAATGTCAATGTATGCTTGGAAACTATTTTGAAAATGTAATGGGAGTGAAATTCCATACATGAAAATGAAAAGTCATTACTTGAATTTTAAAAAAAGGAGAAACATTATATTATTATATCTTATTTTAAAAATGGCATGATTGGATTTCTTACTAAAGGAGGGGGAATATGACATGATTATATTTTGGCATTCATACTGAGAATCTCGGTGCTGATGCCTACTTTACTTTTCAGTTGCAAGTTTCAGTTTTGGATCACTTTTGGGAGTGAGTGTTGTTTACATACCGTGGTGACCCACGGTGTCCCCTGAGGTATGTCACATTGATTTTTTATTCTTTTTTCCCCCACCAAGTTATTCAGTTTATTTTCATTTATTTATCTGATTGTTTAGTTTTTATTTATTTATATTCTTATGGGGCAAATCGTTCCCAACTGATTTATTTTGATGGCTGACAATAGTTTCCATCCCGTGGGGATCAGAAACGCCCTTCGGGACATGTTGCAGAATGGATTGGGTGACCAGTTCAGGGTCGACTCAGGTTGGTTCATTAAATGAAAGGTTCACATAGATGAAATATTACATCTAAAAGAATTAGAAAATATTAGTTAAGAGGCATTGGCTAGAAAAGTTGGTATATCCAAAACTCTAATAAAACTTATAAAAGAAAAGGAGGGAATTTTTTTCTCTTAAATTAGTTATATTCTAAAATTATAGAATAATTTCAATGAAATGTTTATGGGACTGATTTATTTAATATTATGTTTATAGAATATTTTCATGCATTTGAAAAAATTCACAACATTTTTATATAGTTTAAAGACAATCATGTAAAAGATAAAGTTAGTAAAGTCAAATAACATGAAGATTATTTATAAGAATCAAGTAAAATTCATTACCATCGAAAAAATAACTTTAATAAAGATTCAGAAGACAAGATGTGGTCAATTGAGGATGAGAAGATCACCCTTAAGATGATGTTGTTAGATATTGTGGTGAGATTGAAGATCTAGAAATCACCAAAAGAAAAAACATCCCAAATTTATTAAAAAATAGATGCTTCCACATAAATCTTCAATGGGGAACATTACTCTAAGAAGATATTGTGGTCATCCTCTAACCAAATAGAACATCCAACAATATGTATGTATCACAAAACACAAAAACTACCTTATATCTAATGTTGATTTCAAGTTCTTTTATAGGGTTTGAACCAAATATTGGAATGTATCAATGGTGATAAATATATATAGCGCATTAAGGGTATATTATAAAATATACATGAAGATATGTTACCTATAAGTTTCAAAAAGATTGGTGGTTCCACTCAATTATAGAATGTTTCCCAATTTGTGAAATTTGACCATACTACCCGAAAAAAATAGAAAAAGATCCATCAACTACTATTGGAGTTGCTGGATGTTTGGATATAATTATATATAATGATGGAATAACTTGTGCTCTATAGGAAAACTACATGAATCAAGGGAATATCATGTTTAATATATAAGTAAAATTTCCCAAATAAATAATTATATGGTGAAAACCCCATCTATGATTCCAATTCATACTATATATGAATACTCATAGAAGTTTGTAGAAGATGTAAGTAGAATGGTCACATAAATGTGAAATGCTTGAAAATTATATAAGTATATATTCCCTATTTTATGATAAGGAATATGAATCACTAGAAAAACAATATTAAGTCAAGTTATATTTTTAAGAAGATAGTTAATATCATGAAATAATTTCGTGTTGTTTGGATAAAAAACTGAAATTGGATAAAAAATCATATGAAAATGAAATACATTATGAAGGAAAAGGGATGAAAGTTGATAAAAAATTTAGTTGGATAAATTTGTTACATAAAATATATATTTAATGTTTTCTACAAGTTGGATAAAAGAATAGGCTCGGTTGAAATGTAGATCTCAGCATTAATGTTACACATAGAGGAGAAGAATTACCCTAATTATTTCTTATTATTTATGTGTTTCATGCTAATATATATTTAATTAACTTATATTTTATGACTATTATTTATTAATAACATTAATAAATTGTACTTCATGGGGTCTATTAACTTCCATGAATTGAAAGAAAATTGCGTATCCCTTAATGTGGAGAAACCCTAAGAAGAATATGTATTTTTTTAAAAAAAATCTCATGAATTTGGAAAATCATAAAATATTTCAAACATTAAGGTTGGTTTATTCCAATATTAATATATTATGTAGTAATTAACTATATTAATCATATCAATTAGGGGGAGTTATTGGATGATGCAAAAATGAGACAAATAGAATGATATTTCTTTGCACATGATCTTTTAGATGTATTTTTTGAAGTTTCTGTAAGATTATTTATTTCATTGGAAAAATATGATTATTAGTAACCCCTAAAATTAGAATTGGGAATATCAGATATTTATTTCACATGGATATTAATTTAATTGAATACTTATATATCATTGGTTACATATTTCTCTTTAACTACATGGCGATAGCCCACAGACATAATATTGATTAACTAATTAATATTTTCTAAGAAAACAATGTGATATAATCCCACAATCAGAATAATTCAAGAAAAAATATATTAAGGAAGGATGATATGTTCTTGAGAAGATAAAATGAGAATATCCCACTTACCCTTTTTGTTTTATTTCTAATAAGGGGGGGGGGGGGGGTTGGACACACATATTGACTTTTGTAATATGGGGTGATATTGATAAAAAAATACAAAGGGGGATATTGTCATTCCCAAATGTCGTATTTTTTTCAATGAAGTATAAATATGTGTTTTATGAATTGAGGTTGAAGTGGTGATTCTTGGATAATTGTAATGGATTGTTTTAATGACATTAAATGTCTTGATGGGACAATTCTCCAATAAAATGTGATGCTTTTGATCAATTTTTAGCATAAAATAAATGTGTTGACCATGCTAAGGATGAATCATTAAAACAAGTAATAAATATAATTCCATGAAAAAACAAGTTCAATTCATTAAGGATACTTATTTCTAGTTTGGAACTAAAGTAAAATATTCCTAAATGATTACATATGGGAGTTTACCCTAACAAACATGGATATCGAATCCAATGAGCCTAGCTATCTCAACCATGCATTTTGGGATAAATGATAAAACATTAATGGGGACCATCCAAGATATCCAATATATTGGAATTTGGAATTTAAAATAGTAGGACATATCATTCCTATAGGGACACAAAAGGGTTAGAGGGAAGACGTGGGACTGTAGGACAATGTTGGTTGGAATGACTCGTTAAGCCATGGCGTGTGAAGGGTTATGGGTGAAGAACCCCACTACCACCAAGAGCCATGAAATCCCTCAAATAAGAATAGTTTTTAGATGGGATTAGTGCCAATTTAGTGTGATGGAGATATTTAAATATCAAATGAATATAGCTACACATTAATGCAAGAAAATCAAATGAAGGGAATTTATTTTTCTGTTCCACTAAAAATGAGAGTGATTCACATATCCAGTTTCTTTAAGTACTTCACATATCCATTTTATATAAAAAATGATGTAGACATATTTAGAATCAAATCACATGGTGAGTTTTGTAGCACACCTAAAAGTCTACATACCTATTTTTATAAGTGAACAATGTAATTGTTTAACTTATATATCCATTTTTCAATATAACCAAATATTCTACATAGATGAATATAATAAGAAACATTTCACATAGATAATTATGCTGAGGAGATTCAGATTATCAATTGTGTTATGTAGCCAAGTGAATGAATGATTGAAAATCAGAGTTTGTTATTACTTCTATGTGAAATGAGGTCTTGAATCATAGATATTTAAATATAGTACGAGGATTAATGTAATCATGAAAATGAATCATGTGGAGTGATCACATGACTTTCATATCCACTCCAACACATGATACTATGAGTTTGAGTATTCAATTAAGTCCCAATATCATTAAGAATTCTTGAATTAGCCTAAATATTGGAGCAGATGTGGGGATAAACCAAAAATATAATAATAGAATATGGGTCATGATTTAGGGATTATTCCACTTAGAAAATATGAGAGAGAGAGAGAGAGATCTCAATGGAAATTAAGCACTCACACGATCCAATCATGTATGGTAGAAGGATATCCATCTGATCTATTTGCACAAAAGAGATAACTGTTGGAACTCCTTGGTCACATAGAGGACAGATAAGAATTTGTGAGCTGTAGTTTTCTTTCATGAGAAAAAATAATCTTCTTTTGATTTATTCACATGAGTTATATATAAAAAAGTGAATATATTTTTCCCACATCTTATCGAAATAACATGTGTTGTATTAAGGGTTGAGATACCATGAAATACTAGGTTCATAAGAATAATATTGGGGATATGCATATCCTGTGATTAAAAGAAGATGAAATTCTACAATAAGAACCTGATCTTGAATAGATAACACAAAAAGAGTCAGTTTTTTATATTTACATAATGTTACACAAGGAAAAAAAGTCAATAGATACTACATGTTTACTATTTTTTTATATTTTATTTCTTGAGAGTTAAAAAAGAAAGACTTATATTATTGTGAAATTTTTCTCTTACATATAATAATATAAAATATATTGTGTTCATATCTTTTATAAACATAATTATGTATGGATCATAATCATACATAAAAAAATTATTGGTTTTGTATTTTATTTTGGAATATATGATCATTCAGTAAAGATCAGTTGTCAAAGTGACTGAAGTCAAAAATATGATTATTACAGAATAATGTCATGTCTAAGCATTAAATAAACTGAGAAGAACCATATCATTCTATATATTTTATGAATTAGTTTCAATACCTACAATAGTATTCTAAGATGATTTTGATGATCCTATAGTTGTACATTATCAAGTCATATCCTGCAAGCTCATTGTGGAAGATCAAATAAACAACCTCTTTTTTATCAACCCTAAAAAGATAATAATTCTCTTAGACATATATTGAACTTGTAGAAGTATTTAAATTGGATTCAGAAGTAGGAGAACATTCCAGTTGGTGCTTTATGTTAATCTAAAAACTTTTTTGATATGAAGAATCTATAACCACAGAGAATAATTAGTTACTGTACGGAGTATGATTGAAGTCATACCATTTAAATCATGCATTATTCTTTTTCAATTATTGAACTGCACAATTAGTTACATTGGGAGATAATAATGAGTGGATCGAGAACCTTAATATGTCTGATTGGTTGATTTTTAAATAAAATAAATTCTCTAAAATAAGTCTATAGTTTACCCCTTTCATTTGAATTGTCAATCTGACCTAGGGATCTGCACCAACAAAAGGTAAAATTCATATTAATGGATAATTCCCTATAATTAAACATTTTTCCCTTTATAAAATAAATAAAGTTAAAGACATAATGGATGATTTATAATGCATTTTCTCCCATTGGGACAATAATTTATAAAGAAAATGTTATATAGGGGACTGAAAAACCATACCCTATCCTTGATATGTGTGAGGTTGATCTACCAACATCAACCTTAGATTCTAAAATTCTTCTTTAGGCAGTATCTTGGTGAATAAATCTACAATTTAAACCTTTATAAGAACATATTCAATATTTAATTAAATTATCATTAAAAGATACTTTATAATATTATACTTTGTATCAATTTTCTTATATATTTAATACTAAATCAAATTTAATATAATATTTATAACACTTTGATTATCACATTAATATAGTTATAAAAAATTTACATAAACATTAGGATCCTCTAATTGTTTTCTCATACAAATTAATTATGTTATAGATTTAGTGGAATTTAAATACTCAAATTCAGTTGTTAATACATTTCATTTTTTCATCTTAGTATTCAAAAAACTAATGTCTCTCTAAGGAAGAAAATTACACTTGATACAGACCTTCTGTCATCAACACCACTTATCAAATATACATATGTGTATCCAAATTTTTTTAGAAACCTTTATTTTCATAATTAATTCCAAAAACTAATCTACCTTTAATATACCTCATAATAATCATTGAAATACCTGAATAAGACACTTTTGGTGTAAATATTTTCCATATCACATAGGGTAACTGATCACTTAGCAACTCACTATTCAATTCCACCGTTACACCTCTTTTTTAAACTCGTTTTGTATTGAATATTCCAAATATAATAATAAATTAAATTTCATGTTTGATTAAATAAATTAATGTTTATAATTGTTTAATAGGTAATTTTACTTGTTTCAATGCTTACATTATAGGAGGAGGTGATTTAGAGAGTCTGTGATGGAATTCAAGCAAAATGGGCCAAATTATGCAAGATCCCAAGCGTGCATGTAGACAATAATATGTAATATTGACAATCAGTGCATCTAATCGGGCTAAAAATGGGTTTATGAATGAAAAAAATTTGGGATACATTTATCTAGAATATCATGGCGCCAAATTCATCCATTTGAAGGTCCAAAATAGGCCTACAATGTGATGAAATTATAGGTGGTCCAGATTGGACCACCCTTCTGGATTTGGGCTATAACATGGGCCTCAGAGATCCAAGTTTTCTAATTTCACCTCCCAAGGACATAATAATTGAATTATAGACTCTCAAACTTATTTCCAATCATTTTCACGCATTTTGGTCAGTTATCCAGCCAAATAAAGATAGAAGTGAAAATTCCTCCTTGAATGGTCACCTAGCCCTTTAGATACTTGACCACGTTTTGTGGGACTTTTGATGTAATTTTCAATAAAATCACTCCTCCATTCATTATATCAGGTGGAACGACCAGGGTTAAGGGTGAGTCTAATTAGAGATCTTTCTTCATCCATTTTAGTTATCTTCTCCCTCATATAATTCTAATCCTCTTAACGATCAATTTGGGTGTGTTCCTTATTATAATCCTAAGCACCACGATTGTAATATTTTCAAGGTAATTTATTTATAGGTTTTTATCAATTTTTATTCATTAATACCTTATAATTTTTTATTTATTTAGGTATTATCAAATACAAATCAATGGAAAAATAATCTTTATGATTCCATTCATAACCTGTGTCTTTTGACGATTTGAGTGTGGTTGCATCTTTTCTAACCCCTTCCCTTCCATGAGTGTGAAAATGGATTGTGTTAGTTGATAAAATACAGGATCATAAACCTATTAATATGCATGTTATTTTATTGTTTAATATTTTATCATTGGCATAAATATGGTAATCTCATCAAATTGTTTATGTGATGCCTTGAATGAGTTCTTTTTTTACATCTATTCAAGTTTTTTTGTTTTGGACCGTCACAGATAATCAATACTGTTGATTGATCAAATACTAGGTGGTAACCTAGTAAGAACTCACATAACATTACTGAATTCAGTATTTATAAATTTTTTGAATCAGTGATCCTTACTTTTCCCATGAAAGTGATGACAGATTGATCATCAATGGACACTTACCCGAGTTGATCACTATATCCCAAACCAGTTTCACTCACTTAGTAATATAGTTTAATTTTATATTTTTAATAAAAAAACAAATATTTTTGGAAACCCCATTAAATTTTTTTTACTTTCATAATATTGACCTCATTTTGGAATTAATAATCTACAACTTCGTTGAGAGATGTCAAGTGTTGCTGTTATACGACATAAATTCAAGTTAAAATAAACATCTAATTCAACGCACCTGATAATGCGATCAAAATTTTCCACCATTTTTGGGGAGATAAGATCATTTTTATTCTTTATTTACCTTTATTTATTTATTTTAATTCTTAATTAGTACTCCATTCAATATCCCACCCTCCATTTTAATGTTTTTTTTGGGTTTTTTGTCGTTATTTATCATTATTTTTGTGTGTTTTATCTCTCTCTATTTTTCTCTCTTCTTTTTTTATATCCATCTATAGATATCTCTAATTTTGTAGTATAAAGTTATATTTTGTTTACTCCTCTAATTTATTAAGTGTTTTTATTTCATTAACCTTCCATACAAAACAAAAAAACAACCACAAACAATCAATCATTCAAACTGGACATCATTGTTGCATGACATGATCTGGTAAAGAAAGACTACTTGAATTTGACCCTAAAATAAAAAAAATAAATTCAACCATAAATCAACGCCTCTAGAGAAAGTCAATAAAGTAACACTAAGTAATACCTTGTGGAACCTAATGTGGTCCTAAACCAAGAAAAAAATGAACCCAATCAAACCTAAGGAAACATGGCTGCAAATAATTGATCCTTAAAAGAACTAGCCACCCCAGATGTGGATTACTAACCTGCGTACATCAAATATCCTGAGGAAGTAGAGAAAATTGAGATGTGATCAGGCCTCATCCACCTACTTTCTGAATTCCATGGTCTTCCTGGTGTGAACCCTCACAAACATCTCCAAGAGTTTCACATAGTGTGCTCCACCATGAAACCACAAAATGTATCTCATGACCTAATTATGTTTAGGGCCTCCCCTTTATCCTTTGATAGTGTAGCCAAAGTCTAGCTATAAAATATTTCATCGACAATTAGGGGCTATATTGACCTTAAACAACTATTTCTAGAGAAGTTCTTCCCTACCTCCCAAATAGCATCAATTAGGAAAGAAATACATGGCATTAGGAAATTCCAAGGAGAGACACTTCATGAATACTGGGAGAGATTCAAAATAATTTTATCAAGATACCCCCACCACTAGATTATTGAACAACTATTAATCCAATAATTCTCTGTGTAAATTACCCCCATTGATCTTGGAATGGTTGATGCTTCAGTTGGGGGTGCCCTTGTTGATAAAACTCTTTTCACTACACCTAAATTAATAGCCAATATGGGTGAAAATGCACAACAAGTTGGGAGATGGGATATTGAACCATCCGTAGGTGTTCATGAGTTATGTAATTCATCTCTATAAAAAAAGTAGATATAAATCCTTATGAGATGTATACCCTTTTATGGAAATTAGATCAAGAACAAGGTAACTCACAATCTACTCTTGTTCCATTACATTGTGGTATTTATTCCGATAACACTCATTTTTCTAACCAGTTATCACAACTTGATGATTCAACTGAGTCTTATGCAGTAGTATTCCCTAGGAATCCATTCCAAAAAGCACCTCCCTTCAAGAATTAACCATTCATGCCAAATCCAATCCCTATATGGCATGCACTACCACAATATTGACAAGGAGGAAACTCAAGAAACCCCAATAAGAATTTCTGTCAACAAGGCCAAGACATGAAACCTTCTAATCAATTCATCTTCTTGAAACAATCCTTCTACTCCTCTCAAATATAAACCAAGCCTCGAGGATATTGTGAATCAAAAGGAATCCCAAAATATCCAGTTCCAACATACCACACAATCAGAAATTCGAGACCAACGAACTCAAGTGGGACTATTTGAGAACACCATTGGTGAGATAAAGATGCAATGTTTTGGAAAATTACCTTACCATCCCATTTCCAATCTGAAAGATAAATGTATTGTTTGTTCAATTACACTTCTTAGTGGTAAAGAGGTTTCAACGTCCACTGATTCTACCCAACATGTATGTCCCCAACTTGAAAACACTCTTTCTCCACCCATAAAATATTTCAATGAAGAAAAACAACATAAAAAGGGAAATACAATTATCATTGATGATTGAAATGAAAAATACATTCCTCTTCCTTTCCCCATAATTCTCTTTAAATCTATGAAAAATTATGATAATGATATTGATAATGAAATAATATTTGTATTTAAAAAATTTTGAGGTTATATTCCTTTATTGGATGCAGTCAAGAAAATTCCACATTATTCTAAATTTATTAAAAAACTCTGCACCCATAAACGAAGGATGAAGTTGAATGAGTGAGTCAAATTAGATAGTAATGTCTTGGCCTTGATTCAACTTGAAATTCTAACCAATTTTGAGGATCCATGAACATCCATGATACCATGTACCATTGGGGTGACCTTCCTTTATAATTATATGCTAGATTTAGGTTCTTCTATTAGTGTAATGCCTCACACCATGTATACTTCTCTGTAGGTTGGAGAGCTTCAACCAACAAGAATTGTCATGAAACATTCCAAAATGGAGTACTATGCATTCAATATGTGTGATTGAGGATGTGCTTGTAAGAGTGAAGAGTATCATATTCCTTGCAGAATTCTTCATTCTTGAGATAGAGGATACCCGAACCCATGAAAATGTCTATCTCATACTTGGGAGGACAGTCTTAAAAAACAAGGACGGTCTTCAAAGTTTATGATGGTATGATATCCTTATGGATATGAAATAACCCGTTGAAGAGCACTCCACTTTTCTTGTCTATTTTATGGAAGTGTTCTCAAGTGACACAAACACAAAAATGATATCCTCAACCCATACTATGATACATTTTCCACATCATCTTCAGTGGATGATTAGAGTTTCCATTCATGTCTTTATTGTTGTGGGGTTTCTGAAAAAAATAATTTTTTTAATTGATGAGTGTGTTCATTATGATGTATCCATTATTGTCGATGATTCTGCAAATCTAAATTCAATAGATTCTGTTTCCTTATGGAATAAACATGAGAAGATAGTCAGTTTCATGGAACTCACTCCCCCTAAACCCCTCCCTCAATCAAATAACCATCATTAATGTAACTTAAACAACTTCTTTCAAATTTATAATATGTATATCTTAAGGGAATTGAAAAATTTCCCATAATTATTTCCAGTAACATCTCTCCCTAGTAGAAATCAAAACTACTTGACCTTTTTAAAGAGTATAAAAATATTATAGGATAGACATTGGCTGATATTCTTAGGATTATACCATATATTTGTATGCACCATATAATATTGGAGGATGAGGCTAAGCCCGTAAGACAATCTCAACACTGGTTGAATCCCACTCTTTTTTATGTGTAAACTTTTAAGCTAGTAAATTACATGCTATTGGAATTATTTATCTAATATAATATAGTAAATGGGTAAGGCTTGTGAAAATTGTGTTGAAAAATAGGAATAAAAGATGTGTCAAATTAAAGGAATGAATTGGATCCAACATGTGTGCAAAATAGTTGGGAGGTCTGAATTGAATACCATCGACTAAAACAATCCTCGTAGAAGGACCAATTTTATTTACCTTACATTTAATTTTTGTTGAAATATTGGTTGGTAAGTACCATTATTGTTTGCTTTATGGCTATTCAGGTAATTTTCAAATCCATATTTCCCCTGAGGATCAAGAAAACCCAACATTTACTTGTCCATTTGGCACATTTTCATACAGAAGGATACATTTCGATCTATGTAATGCTCCTAGTACCTTTCAGAGAAGTATGTTGTGTATTTTTTTAGTACCGTGAGTTTTGTATGGAAGTATTTATTGATGATTTCACAGTATATGGTTCTTATTTTGATGATTGTTTTGAACAATTAGGTTATGTCCTCCGCTGCTGCATTGCAAAATATATATTTTTTAAATTATGAGATATGACATTTCATGGTTGGTTGGAGGATAGTTCTAGAGAATATCATTTCAAATAAGGGAAATCAAGGTGATTAATCTTTAATTTAATTAATTTCTTCCCTTTTATATCCAAAATGTGTTCACGAGGTGATATCTTTCTTGGGTTATGATGATTTTTACTATCAATTCATTAATTACTTTAGTAAGATCAGACTTCCCTTTTCCTGGTTATTAAAAAAATATTTTGAGTTTTAGTTTGATAAAAAAAATTAGGAGGCATTCAATTCACTAAAAGCAGTCACATATCACCTCCTAGCATCCAACCACAAAGGTGGGATCCCCGATTCAAACTTAGGTGTGATGACTCTAAATTTCCAGTTCGTGTAGTTTTATTATAAAGGGTTGAGAATTCTCCTAATATCATTAAATATTCCTTGCATACCCTTGACCCTACCTAGGTAAACTAAAAAATATCTGAACAAGAGCTCTTTAAAATTGTGTTTTACTTGGAAAAGTTTTGTTCAAATCTTCTTGGATCAAAAGTCATTGTTTATTCTCATCCTAATACCCTTATTTTTGTCCTAAATAATCCTAAAGGTGATCCCCACCGCATATGGTGGATGATCCTCCCCAATAGTTTGACCATGAGATTACAGATAAGAGGGGAGTATAAAATGTTATAGTTGACCACATTATTATGATTTCTCCACCACTAGAACACCATGTTGACTCATCCGTCCCCATTTGATAATTCTTTCTTCATGAGAACCTTTGTGAAGTTGTGGAACTTACCCCCTAGTATAAAAAAACTATGAATTTTCTAGAAACATTGATGGTCCCCACTGATTTTATCACCTCCCAATCCTAGAGAAATTAACATTATTCTTGGTGGTACATTTGGGAAGACCTATATTTTTGGGGAATTTGTGGTGACCAAGTAGGTCGTTGGTGTGTCCCTGACCATGAGTTCACCTATGTTTTGAACTTATTCAACCCTTTAGCTTATGCCACTTTGGATATCAATGTACAACACAAATGGTCCTTGAATCAAGAAATTATTGGCCAACATTGTATAATAAATCCCATATATTTTTGAAGTCCTGTAGTTTTTTTCAATTCACATGGAATATCTCCAAGAGGAATGAAATTCACCAAAAATACTTGTTATTCTTTGAAATTTTTTATGCATAGGGAATTGAATTCATGGGGGGTTTTCCCAATTTATTTGGCTTTGTGTACGTATTATTTGTTGTGGACTACATGACTAAATGGGTGGGAGAAAAATCACCTAGGAACGATGACTCTTGAGATGTTTTTTATTTTATAAGGTCCTAGATTTTAAGTTGGTTTGGTTTGTTGAGATTCATCATTACTAATGAGGGTTCACATTTATTCAGTCAAAACATGAAAAAATTTCTTCCTAAGTATGTGGTTTATCATAAAGTCTCTGCTTCATATCACCTCCAAACTAATGGGAAAATAGAAATATCAAATCGGGAAGTTAAGAGAATCTTGAAAAAATAGTACAACCCAATAGGAATGATTGGAGTTTGCACATGAATGATACACTTTGGGAGTACCGTAATGATTTAAAAACCCCATTTGGAATGTCACCATAACAAATTGTGTTTGGAAAGGCTTGTCACCTACCGATGGAGGTTGACCATTGTTTATATTTGGCTGTTAAACAATTTAATATGAATCTTTCACACACATGTGAGAATAGGAAGCTGCTGATTCATGATTTGGAAGAACATAAATATCATGAATATGGGATTTCCTAGATCTATAAAGATAAGACAAAGGATATACATGATTTCATGATACATCAGCAGAATTTCCAAATTTGTTAGAAGGTCCTCATGTAAAATTTTGGCTTAAATATCCACCAAAGTAAACTTTGTTCCCGACTGATCATCCCCTATAGAGTTTCTAATGTATACCCTTTTGGTGCAATAAAAAGTTTGCATGAGTAGAGCGGATGAAGTCTTACTATAAGGACCCAGCCTTAAACCTCACTTAATATTGAATTAAATGAATAATTCACATTGAAGTTATTTTCAGGTTTAGAGTTTTGGATAATTAGTACATAACTATTACATCTCAAAAGATTACAAAGAAGAGACTTCTACATAGTTTCCTTTTTTTTACAAAACATGAACTCTTGAAAAAAAAGAGACATGTCTAGTTCCATGTTTAAGATGGCATGACTTTTCCTTGATCCCATTCTTGACCCTATTCCACATTATTTCATATGAAAAACATTTCAAAAAAAAATCTTGGGATGAGCATAAAAAGCTCAGTAAGGGATACACAAAGAAGGAAAACTATTAGTTTTTCAAAACAACAAGCAAACCAAGAATACTTTAACAAAGTTATAATTTTAACCTTTATGAAGTAGTAAATACTCTTCAATGAATAAAAGGTCATTACTTACCCTTTTGTAACCAAAATATTACCACAAATCCCATATAATGAACACATAACATATAAATGTATCTTGGGACATAAACATACTTAAATGGAATAAACATACGGTCGACATCCACACATATCACTAAATAGAATTTCAATACGGCTGAATTCCATACCCAATGCATTGGATTGTATAACGTAACCACCCATCCTAGTATTCACGACAGCAGCTGTCATTTGGTTTATCACGTAACCACCCATCAAATGTATAAGTAACATTATAAAATCACAACACATAAAACAACTATAATATAAAGAAAACATTTCCAGACATCAATAAAAAAATATCACTTAAATATATTGACATGAAAAATACATTATCAAAACCATTTTCAACACTAATATACATAAATGAGTATATGGTATTTATTTACTTTTAAAAACATTATGACTTATTGAGGAAGCCAAAGATCAAATAATACTTGTAGCAGCGAAAAAGGTCATTGTCATCGTGTATGTTAAAAGAAACATTCTTTTTGGTTTTTTAGTAAAACGCTTCATGAAAAAATATTAACTTTTAATGAAATTTAAAGTAAAAGGTGTTTTATACAGCGTATAAAAGAAATGCTTGTATGAGAACAAAATATGCCTCATGAAAGGAGATTGAGACAAAGTCCCTTACCTTGTGTCTGGCTTGAATCGATCGCTCTTTAATTTCCTGAATAATAAATTAAATTAAATTTCTACTTGCTTAAGAAACTTTTTCAAGGTTATAATTCCTTTTATATCACTTAATTCCAAGTTATAAACATTATGTAATCATTTAAGTTAATAATGTTCATTTTGTCGAAATTTGGTACTTAAGTCAAAAATGGACTTCTTACAATTACATGTTGTTCATGTGGTCAAAGGTTAATTATTTCCAGAATGTTATTCATGATTTTGATATCAGATATATCATATATATCCAGAATATACATGTATTTGTAACATTACATAACATTTAGAGGTAAGAAATGAAATGCACTGTTCATGGAGACAGTAAGCCATACGTACGCATGAACACTACATTCATTTCTATTTCGTATTAAAGGAATTAAAACTAAATGAGACAAATATATCTTATAATCCATGTATAATATATTTCTTTTATATTTAACATTATTTCATTAATTACATTATTTATAAATTCCATGTTTGGCATGAACAAGTCACATCACTTGAGGGGGCAGTAGTCCACACTTCCCCCGATGAAATTATCGCATTTGCACAACATGAGAAGCATAAAGGTATGTTTTAAATATAAAATACATAATCATGTAGAGGGAATAAATATATTATATATCATATATAAATATAGTTACATCATAATGGCCATCATGAAAGGTGTTAAGAGAAGATTGAACAATCATCGTTTCGTGATGCAGTAATTCGCAATCCACAAAAACAGTATGTTCTTTAACCATTAGATGGAGGTGTGTGAAAGAGTAGCTCGAATACTTCTCATAAAAACATTCTAGTATCTTAAAGATACTTTTTTTTGTTACAAAATCAAGTAATAAAAACAGTTTTGGGGGTTGGAGAATCAAAATAAAACAAAAGGACATAAGAGAAGACATTACCTTTAAATCGGGTAAATCTCTTTGGTTTGAACCAAAAGGGTTTCTTGAAGAGCTTTCTGCCTAAGGTAAGGCTTCTAGGATAAGGAGAGGGATGTGGAGAGTTAAAATGAGAAGATTTCGGTCGAGCCAATGGCTTGAGAGGTGTGGGTAAGGGGGTATAGTTGGGGCCTTTTATAAGAGAGAGGAGGGGCACTCTTGGAATGTTATAAAATGTTACTTTATTATAAAATGATTTTCGGACTTTAAAGGTCCCAAAAAGAAATATTTCAAGGTTAAGGTGATAAGGGTTTGAACATACACCCATAAAATAGGTTTTTGAAATGTGTAAGTCTTAGATTTTACCTTATCGTTTTATTTTATTTAAATCATTCATTAATGAGGTAATCGCTGCATCATCATGGTTTTATAAATACATTTTTTTATATAATGTCTAAAAATTATAAAAAAATATCATGATGTATGAAATATTTCAATATTTCTAATGAATATTTATTGTAAAAAATATGACTTGTATGACCCCATGTAAAAATTGATTTAGTAAAACAATACATGTTTGTGAAATTTTTATTTTGACAATAAATAACAAGTTATTAATGTCATTTTCTTACCCAAGTGGATACATGAGGTCCCCAAGTTGTCGCATGGATTTTTTGGGTGAGCCATGACTCATCCAATAAGATTAGGACATGTTTAAAGGTGATTTCAAATTATTATAACATTATTTTTACCTTAAATTACACAAATTACCTTTAAAGGCGATTAAAAAACTTAAAAGTTACTATTCACTAAAACAATATTGTCATCCCATTGAACCACATTTTACTTACTAGTGACAACCATGTATGTCGGATTTTTGAAATTCAATTCACAGATGTGGTAATGTTTCATATAAATGAAAAATCTGTTTTTTAACAACCACTTAGTGGTTTCACTATTCATCAAAAATTGAAGTTTTTCAGAAAAATAACAAAAAATCACCCTAAGATATATTTGATATTCCAAGTTAAAAAATTATTTCTATTTAAAAAATTTAAAACCTATAAGTTGCCTTAATTAATTTAATAATTAATTCC
Source organism: Viscum album (assembly GCA_963277665.1). Classification (NCBI taxonomy): domain Eukaryota; kingdom Viridiplantae; phylum Streptophyta; class Magnoliopsida; order Santalales; family Viscaceae; genus Viscum; species Viscum album. Next base: position 1,933,412,440 of record OY728148.1, read on the forward strand.
CATTGTCAAAACAAATAGTGTGTTTTTAAGAAACAGTATATATCAAAAGATTGACACTAGTTTAAGTCCAATTTCAAAGTGAAAATAATTCCAATGACCACCATTGGATTAAATGGTAAAAATATATTCTAATTTCACTTTAAAACCAATTCAAAAGATAATCTAGTCATATAAATAAATTATATTAAAATGAGGTTTTGAATTAAAATACAACATTTTTCACTTATTCCTTAAAAATGAACTTTATCGGAAAAATAACAAAAAACATACACAAAGTAAATCTTGATGTCCTGATTCTAAATAAGGATTTAATTTGGTCCAATAGAATGTATAAGAGTTACCAAAACTATTTTTAAAGAGGGTTCTCCATCAAAAGGTGATAAATAGACCTTTTAGTAAATATTAGAGTATTTATGCTTAAAATTGAATTCTTTAATTATTTTAAGCCTTTATCTTTTATTGGATAAATGTAAAAACATTTAACAAACATATATAATCATATTTTAGTTTTTTCTATTCATTCTATCTAATACAATGACTAAGTGTTAACTACCATTTCAAATAATATTATTATATTATTAGTGTGCAACGTAAGATTTCAAAGAAACTCGTTCATGCGTATCGGGTATGCTATCGAACATAGAAACCCCTTTAAAATAAAATTAATATTTAATTCACAAATATTAATAAATATGAAAATGTATTATTCTTTATTTACCTGGGTTGTTACATCCTTCCCCCCTTTTAGGAATTGCGTCCTCGCAATTTTATTCACTTATGAAAATAAGTGGGGGTATTTATCCCTCATAGAATTTTCAGATTCCCATGTTGCCTCTCCAACTATATGATTTTTCCATAAAACCTTCACCTGATAAATTAACTTATTTCACAACACTTACTCTCTTCAATCAAGAATTTGGATTGGTTTTTCTTCATAAGAGAGATTCTCTTCCAACTGAACTACCTATGGGCTCAAAACATGAGATGGATCTGGCATATACATTCTCAACATCGAAACATGATAAACATTGTGTACCTAGGATAAACATAGAGGTAATGTCACTCTGTATGCAACTGATTAAACATTATCCATGATTTAATAAGTTCCAATGAACCTCATACTCAACTTTACCTTCTTACCAAAATGCATCAAACATTTCCATGGAGAAACTTTGAGAAAGACATGATCACCAACCTCGAGAAATAGATCCTTCCTCTTATTATCCGCATAACTTTTCTGCCTGTTCTGAGCTTTTCTCATGTGTTTCTGAGTCAACTAAACTCTTTCTGCCATCTGTTCTACCAATTATGGTCACATTAGCTTCCTTTCCCCAACTTCATCCCAAAAAGTTGGAGTTCGACACCGTTTACCATATAATGCTTCAAATGGAGCCATCTGTATACTGGAATGAAAACTGTTATTATATAAAAATTCAACCAAAGAAAGATGTTGGTCCCATCTTACCTAATAATCCATTGATAAATAATGTAGAATATCCTCCAAGGTCTGTGTAACGCACCAACCCTAGTTACCTAGAGTCCGTGCATTATTACATAACATTGGCATGATCACAAGAAAGATCAAATCTCAAAAGACCGATTAGTTTAGTAGCCTTGGAAACACTAGATATATTCATAAGTCTTACATTACATCATAAAAATGAAAACTACAACAACATCTTTTCTTCATAGTCCACACTCATATCCCCACATATTATCACTACAGGTTATTCATAAATTACTTCTTCACATACTGGGAAAAATAAAACATTGAAAGGGGTGAGCTCAAATGCCCAGTAAGGATATCAATATAGTAGAAACTTTCATAAATAAGAATAAACATTTAAGGAAATGTATACCTAAAACAAAATAATATTAAATTTGAACTTCATCATAGTATGGAAAAAATGAAATAATTACATTTACTTATTCACATGGATATTATACTAATCGAATAATCACAAGAAATATCAATAACCACTTTTATAAGGATGGAATGCATAATGCCAGACTATCATAACCACATATCCAAGGCCTCGTGCCAAGAATACAAATAAGATTTTGTCAAGGCCTTGTGCCAAGACACTAGTTTGTCTCATGAGACCTACCGATTCAACGAAGAGCTATAACGGGCTCCACCCATCACATATTAAGTCCAATGCATTCCCATATGAAAAGTTTTTAACATAACATAAAAATTCATATTAAAACTAGCATACAAAATGTAAAAATCTTCATACATAAACCATGAATGGTATAAAATTAACACATCCACAGTCAAACATATCAAAAAAACCTTCAATACAATATAGAAGTTTTGTATCATAAAAAATCAACTTCAAATAAGCGTAAAATCCATCAAAGGATGTTGACATAGATGAAATCAAACTCTTTTTAGAGAAATATATATTTCTATTTTGAAAGCATTTAAGAGTCATATATTTATAAAATAAAACATTTTCCTTGAAAATATTCTTATAAGATTGTAAGGGAAGCTTCGACAATTTTATAATGGTGGAAAATAGCTGCACCCACTATATAAGTTAAAAAAACATTCTTACCTTAATTCTGTCGAAAAGGCTAAAAAGTACCTTGTTTGGAAAACGACGGAAAGATTACTTTATAAACCTATTATAAAAAGTCAAACAAGGGTATAAATGAATTTAACCCATATTATTGTAAATAGTAAAAATGTTTTGAAATACATTTTTAAGAAACATGGATGTGGATGATAAAGATATCCTAGTAGATTATTACGTATAAACAACCTCGGATAATGAAGACATTGCGAAATAAACCTCTACCTTGTACTTTTCCTTGGTTGGGGTAGGTTAAACTCCTGTATAATGGTGAAATAATTGTTATTAAATTATACAGGAATAATATACATTAATATGATATCATATATGATCTTTTAACATTGATTTGTTAATAATATTTTAGTATTATCGTTGTTTTGGGCGTTAACTTACTCGTTTTATATTATATGTTTTGTTACGTAAGCTGTTTTTGTCAAGGATAGGTTGTATCTTAATCATATCCAGAATGATATCATGTCCATAGATACTATTATTAGTCATCAAATGAGAATTATACTTGAAAGGATACGATGGAGAATGAATCTTATCGCGTTCGTGGAGACGGTAGTCCGTACGTACGGACGAGCAACAATATCATTATTTTGATATTAAAATAATATATAATTGGATGTTATATCATATATAAAGAATAATTATCATGTTATATTTTTTATTTAAATGAGTTACACATCATTATTATACCCATCCAAATAATAATTTATTGAATAACAATTACACCACGACGTGGAGACGGTAAGCCATATGTACGCACGTATGGTGACATGTTATTCAAAGGATGGATAGATTATTGAATATGGTTGTACCATATTTATTATAACATCACAGTATATATAAGATACTGGAGTTATTATTTTAGAATGGTAATAGCAAAGAAAGAAGAAGTGGAAGAAGAAAAGAACTTGGAAAAGGGTGGTGAAATCATTACCTCTTCTTCAGGTTCTTCCATTTCATTTGATTAAAAGGACTCTTAGGTTGGATTTTTGACTAACGGAAGGCCTCTAGGATGAAGTGAGGGAATTTGAGAGAGTATTTGGGTATATTTGTTCCGAGCCAAAAGGCTTTGAAGGTGTGAGTTAATGAGAAGGGGGAGTGCCCTTTTATAAGAGGGGTGAGGGGCACCTTTGGAAAAGATAGAAATATTATTTTATAATAAATTAATTTTTGGTTTCTAATGGATCCAAAGAGGATTCTTTAAATTTTACGATGGTTATGGGTCGAAAAACACTCAACCAATTGAATTTAGACAGATTTGGGTTACTATATTAACCTTATCATTAAGTATTAACTCTTAGTTAATTAGTTTCACTTTTACAATGTCTCTTTGTAGTTTTATGTTATATGCTTAATAAACATACTATATACATCCAAGAGTTCCCCAAGTGGTCAATTAATGATACACCTATCATGATATAAGACTCTTGGTCAATCCTTAGATTTTTATGAATTTAATATCAATTAATAATATAATAGTTGTTTTAAAAACGTTTTTATGTTAATTTTTACACTATTCAATAATTGATTTTTGTAAAAAATTATAACAGAATTATTGCTTCGAAAAAAGTCAATTAAAACATTCCTATCATGTCATATTAACCTATAAATTTAGTGTAATTCATAAAAAGTCTCAAATTATATTTATTTGGGTATCTACAATATCAATCATTTTAATTTTTCACTATTATGGTAATTATTACATCACCATTGTGTCATAAATAAATTAAATTATTTAATGTCTAAAAATTATAAATAAAATACCATTATATAGGGAATCTTTGTATCTTTCTAATGAATATTTATAGTCTAAAATAAAACATATATAACCCTATGTAAAAATTGGTTTTATAAAAGATATATACTTGTGTCATTTTTGTATTCATTTTAACTTAATTAAAATAAGGCGTCCCTATCACTTACAAGTGGCACCATGGGGTCCCAAAATCGACCCAAATATGCCCATGGTCGGACATGTATCAACAAATAAGGTTTGGACACGTTTTAGGGTAATTTTATATTATTATAATATTATTTTTTTTACCCTTATTTACCAGAGTTACCCTTTAACCATGTTATATAAAATATTTACCGAAGTAATTATTCAAAATGTCTAAAAATAAAAGATACCTATTTACACAATTTGAACATTTTGATTCCAAATATTGAATCCATTTTTCCAAATTCAAAACACAGAAGTGGCGTAAATTAATTTAAAATTAATTCCTGCTGTCAAAAGAAAAAGTGTGTTTTTAAGATATAATAACTATCAAAAGATTGATACTTGTTTATGTTCGGTTTAATTGTGAAATTTTGACCAATGACCAACATTGTATTAAATAGTAAAAATCTATTCTAAATATTTTTTAAAACCACTCAAATTCATAATTTATCACTATTAATTATTTTGATTAAAAATATTGTTTTTAATTTAAATTTCGTAACATTCACCATTCATCAAAATATTAAAGTTATCCGAAAAGTACCAAAATTTTACCTTAGGATAAATTCGATAATCTGAATCCAAAAATGAAGTCCATTTTGAGATATAAAATATCTAAAATTTTAAAAATTAGGTATTACTATTCATTACAACACGTTTGATCGGTTGTGGTGTGTGTTAGAACTCGATGTTGCGTGAAACACATGATATTGCATTATTTAAAGAGAAGTGTACCGTAGAAGATAGGGGTGTTATATTCTCCCCTACTTGAAATAATTTTTTCCTTGAAATTTCTTTAATACTACCACATGAAACGACTCGGGTGGTTCATCATCATAAGATCCTTGAGTTCCCACGTTGCCTCTTATATCTTATGGTTTCTCCAAAAAACTTTTACCAGACGCGTCGTCCGGTTTCTCAGTACTTGTTCTCTCGTATCAATAATCTTGAAGGCACATCCCAATAAGACAGATCGGGTTCCTATTCTAATTCCTCATAGTTGAGTACATGCGTTGGGTCAGGCATGTATTTCCTCAATAGAGATATGTGGAACACATCGTGAACTTTGGAGAGACTTGGCGGCATTGCCAATCGGTAAGCTACAACCCCAATTCGTTCTAGAATTTCAAAAGGTCCGATGTACCTGGGACTCAATTTACCTTTCTTACCAAAATGTATGACTCCCTTCCATGGAGATACCTTCAGGAAAACATGATCACTGACTTGAAATTCCAAATCCTTCCTTCAATTATCGGCATAGCTCTTCTGCCTACTTTGAGATTCCTTGATGTGATTTTGGATTACCTTCATCTTTTCCATCGTTTCCTCCACCAGTTCTGGGCCTACAAGTATTCTTTCACCAACGTCATCCCAACAGGTTGGTGTATGAAATCTCTTTCCGTATAACGCTTCATATGGTGCCATCTGAATACTCGAATGGAAGCTATTGTTATAGGAAAATTCTACCAGAGGTAAATATTGATCCCACATACCCTGAATGTCAAGTGAGAAAGATCTCAACATGTCTTCTAAGGTTTTAATAGTTCGTTCTGATTGTCCATCTATTTGAGGGTGGTAGGTAGTGCTCAAATGAAGTTCAGTATCCAAGGCTTTCTGAAGACTTTTCCAGAATCATGAAGTAAAACGGGGATCACGATCAGAAACAATCGATAGGGGTACTCCATGAAGTCTCAAAATATCATTAATATATATTCTTGCTAGACGTTCCAGATGTAGATCTTCTCTTATAGCAAGAAAATGTGCTGACTTGGTAAGACGATCAACAATGACCCATATTGCATTGTTCATTCTAGGTGTCTTTGGTAGCCCCATGACAAAGTCCATCATAATATTGTCCCATTTCCACTCTGGTATGGGAAGAGGTTTCATGACTCCTCCAGGCTGTTGCCTTCCAGCTTTCACTTGTTGACAAACCATATATCCTGACAGAAAATCAGCAATCTCCGTCTTCATGTTGTCCCACCAAAAATGTTCCTTCAAATCTCTATACATTTTGGTGCTCCCAGAGTGTATAGAGAAATTGGAATAATGAGCATCATCAAGAAGTTCCCTTTTTAGATCAGGTATATCAGTGACACAAAGTCTCTTCCCAAATTTCAAAAATTCCATCTTCATACACAAAGTCTCTCAATCTCCCATCATTCACAGCTTTAATCTTCTTTTGAAATTCTTCATCACCGGTCTAGTAAATCTTAATCCTTTCTTGTAAAGATGGTTTGGAAACCATTTGAAAAAGCATTGATGTTTCACCTTCCCTGGTTATTCCCATGTCCATCTTCAGTAGATCCATGAAAATTGGATCCCTTTCAATTGTCATATTGTTCAAAACTCCATGGTCTTTTCTGCTCAAAGCATCTACCACCTTGTTTGCCTTCCCTGGGTGGTAGTGTATCGTGAAATCATAATCCTTGAGCAATTAAAGTCATCTCCTTTGCCTCATGTTGAGTTCTTTTTGTGAGAAAATATACTTCAAACTCTTGTTATCAGTATAAATTTCAAATTTTTCACCATAGAGGTAGTGCCTGCATATCTTCAAAGCAAAGATCACAGCTGCTAACTCGAGATCATGAGTAGGATAGTTTTTCTCATGAATTTTCATCTGTCATGATGCATAGGCAATAACCCTATCATTCTGCATAAGGACACAACCAAGTCCTTTCTTCGATGCATCACTATAAATAACGAACCCATCATTCCCCGATGGTAGAGTCAATATTGAAGCATTGACTAATCTTCTCTTCAGTTCTTCGAAACATTCTTTACACTCTTTTGTCTAAACAAATTTAACCCCTTTACGTGTGATCTTCGTTAATGGGTTAGCCAATCGGGCAAAATTCTGGACGAAACGTCGATAATAACCTGCCAAACCAATAAAACTATGTACCTCAGTTATACTCTTAGGTGCTGGCCATTCTTGGATTGCCTTGGTCTTAGAAGGATCAATAGAGATTCCATCGTTAGAGACAATATGGCCAAGAAAAGAAATCTCATGAAGCCAGAATTCACACTTGCTAAACTTCCCATATAATTCATGTCTTCTCGGAGTCTTTAGGATAATGCGCAAGTGATTTTCATGATCTTCATAGCTTTTAGAGTATACCAAGATATCATCAAAAAATACCACAAAAAATTCATCGAGATATTCCTTGAAAACTCTATTCATCAGATCCATGAATACAGAGGGTGCATTAGTCATTCCAAAAGGTATTACAGTAAACTCGTAATGCCCGTACATGGTTCGAAATGATGTCTTCGGAATGTATTCCTTCTTTACACACAACTGAGGGTATCTAGATCGAAGGTCAATCTTTGAAAAGTATTGAGCTCCATGTAGTTGGTCAAATAAATCATCAATGCGCGGTAGGGGATACTTGTTCTTTATTGTTATAACATTGATCTCCCTACAGTCGATACATAACCTCATAGATCCATCTTTCTTTTTAACTAAAATAACAGGGGATCCCCATGGAGAAACACTAGGGTGAATAAATCCCTTATTACTCAATTCCTCTATTTTTTTCTTTAGTTCAACTAATTTTACAATTTCCATTCTATAAGGGGTCTTCAATATAGGCCTTGATCTAGGAATTAAATCAATGAAAAACTCAACATTTCGTTCTGGAGGATGTCTAGGTAAATCCTACGGAAATACATCTACATATTCTTTCACAATAGGTACATCCTCTATTTGAACATTACTTTCCTCACCCATAGTCATTTAATTCTCTTCCTCCCCAATAATTGAATTTAGTTGAGCTACTGGGGGTGGATCTAGATAAGAATTAGGTGGTGACAATTCTGCTCTAATGATAAGGTGTTCCTTATCATCATCACCAAAAATCGTAACCTCCTTCTGCTTATAATAAATCTTCGCATCATAGTTCGAAAGCCAATCCATACCGAGGATTATATCAAACTCAATCATAGGTATGATGATGAGATCAGAAGATAAAGAACATTTGTGTGCTCTAACAGGGACTGATTCACAAAACATTGTTGTAATGATACTTCCCTTAGGAGTTCTAACTGACAAATCCCTTGTTAAATCAAATTGGAAATATCTAATTTTCTTATAAAACTGAGAAGATATGAAACAATGAGATGATCTAGAATGAAAAAAATGCATTTTCTAAACTTGAGGAAACCATTAAATTACCTTCCACCACGTCTTTTGGATCTTCTACCTCAGCAGTAGTGATAGAAAAAGCTTGGCCTTGATCCCTTGGCCTTTTCTTAGGTAAGTTACCCTGACGATTAGGACATTCATTTGCATAATGTCCTATATCCCTGCAATTGTAGTACTGAACATTGGTAGCCTCTTTATTCCCTTTCCAATCATGAGCTTGGTGGCCTTTTTCACCACACTTGTAACAGACACTCATTCCCTTCAAGAAAGTAATGGGGTGTTTCTTCCAACATTTACCATAGGATGGATATTCAACCTTTCCCTTCTTCCCCTTATTTCCATTCCCAGATTGATCAGAAGATCTCTTCTTCTCTTGATTTGCTTTAAAGTCACAAGACTTAGAGAATTCCTTTACTATCTTGATAGAACATGAGACAATGTCTTCGTACGGGGGGAAGGATTGTGAGACTAATGCTCGACGGAGAAATGGTTTTAACCCATCAAAGAAACGATCAATCTTAATTCTTGGGTTACGTATATAATCTCAAGTATACCTTGCTAACCTTGTAAAGTTATCCTAATACTTTGCGACATTCTCATCATCCTTTTGTCTCAGACTCCAAAATTTCCTTTCCATATTTTCTCGATGGTCACGATGAAAGTATTTTTCTAAAAATAGATCTTTGAACTCCCTCCATTCCATATTTGATACTTCAGCATCTTCCATCATGTTTTGAATCAATGACCACCATTGATCAGAATCTCCAGTGAGGCGGTAAACTGCCATGATAAATTTTTTCCTTTCACTACTCCCCAAAGCCTGAAATATTTTCTCTAGGGAATATATCCATTGCTCAACTACTAAGGGATTTTTACTCCCATTAAACATTGGTGTTTGTTGCCTCATGAATTGATCTAACATTGATCCTCCACACTGCGGATCAGAGTGCTCCATACGGGTATGGATATTATTCATAACCTGAGTGAGTTGTCCCAGTATGGTGATTAGCTGATCGGCACTAGTTGCATCCCCAACTCCACTATAATTATCTTGAGCAGGAGGGAAATCCCTATATGGAGTGTGTGCATTGATACAGTTTCCATTTCATCCACTAGGCGCTATTTATAAACAACGGCATAAACTAGATCAGTTTATGAATCAAAATACATAATTCCATACTTATAAATCACTTAACATAAATTGAACTATTTATGAATATAGTCCATAATCATAAAAATGTTTTCTTTGAGGAAGTATATACTCATAAACCCTTCAAAATGATTTGTAATGAAAATGAGAGTTATCCTAAGAATATCCCCCAAGAGTGTCGTAACCAAGAGTGCAGGAAGGCCCGTTGTCGTGCACCAGTTCCCGTTTGAGTCTAGCTCAAAGCAGTGTTTTTGGGTTTTACCCCTAGGTACATCTGTGCTAGAGCCGCCTCTACCTACTCGTATCCAGACAGGGATGTATTTCTCGGAAAACTCACAAAATCTCTATAATACCAAAATTCTAGGAAGTTTTTCTATACTAATCCTCAAAGTCCATCTTAGGTCTATGTCCTCTAATCAGAGTTTATCTAAATATAGCTTCTAAGGTTTGTACTAAACTTCCTCTGATAACAACTGTAACACCCTGACCCCAGTTACCTAGAGTCGTTTCATTATTACATAACATTGGCATGATCACAAGAAAGATCAAATATCGAAAGACCGATTAGTTTACTGGCCTTGGAAACACTAGATATATTCATAAGTCTTACATTACATCATAAAAATTAAAACTACAACAACATATTTTCTTCATAGTCCACACTCATATCCCTATATACTATCCCTGCAGTTCATTCATAAATTATTTCTTCACATCCTCGGAAAAATAAAACATTGAAATGGGTGAGCTTAAATGCCCAGTAAGGATATCAATATAGAGGAAAATTTCATAAATAAGAATAAATATTTAAGGAAATGTATAACTAAAACAAAAGCCTTTTAAAATTTAACATCAGCATAGTATGGAAAAAATTAAATAATTTTATTTACTTATTCACATGGATATTCTAATAATCGAATAATCACATACAATAACAATAACCACTTTCATAATGATGGAATGCATAATGCCAGACTATCATAACCACATAGCCAAGGCCTCATGCCAAGAATACAAATAAGATTTTGTCAAGGCCTTGTGCCAAGACACTAGTTTGTCTCATGATACCTACCGATGCATCGAGGAGCAATAGCGGTCTCCACCCATCGCATATTAAGTCCAATGCATTCCCATATGAAAAGGTTTTAACATAACATAAACATTCGTATTAAAACTAGCATACGAAATGTAAATACTTCATACATAAACCATGAATGGTATAAAAATAACACATCCACAGTCATACATATCACAAAACCTTCAATACAATATAGAAGTTTTGTATCATAATAAATCAACTTCAAATAAGCGTAAAATCCATCAAAGGATGTTGACATAGATGAAATCAAAAATCTTTTTAGAGAAATAGCTCTTTCTATTTTGAAATCATTTAATAGTCATATTTTTATAAAATAAAACATTTTCTTTGAAAATATTCTTATAAGACTATAAGGGAAGCTTCGACAATTTTATAACGGTGGAAAATAGCCGCACCCTCCGTATAAGTTAAAAAAACATCATTACCTTAATTCTGTCGAAAAGGTTAAAAAGCACCTTGTTTGGAAAATAACGGAAATATTCCTTTATAAACCTCTTATAAAAAGTAAAACAAGGGTATAAATGACTTTAACCCATATTCTTGTAAATGGTAAAAATGTTTTGAAATACATTTTTAAGAAACATGGATGTGGATGATAAAGAGATCCCAGTAGATTATTACATATAAACAACCTCGGATAATGAAGAGATTGCGAAATAAACCCTTACCCTATACTTTTCTTAGGTTATGGTAGGTTAACATCCTTTATAATGGTGAAATAATTGTTATTAAATTATACAAGAATCATATACATTAATATGATATCATATATGATCTTTTAACATTGATTTGTTAATAATATTTTAGTATTATCGTTGTTTTGGGTGTTAACTTACTCATTTTCTTTTATATGTTTTATTACGTAAGCTGTGTTTGTCATGGATAGGTTATATCTTAATCTTATACATAATGATATCAAGTCCTCAGATACTATTATTAATCATCAAATGAGAATTATATTTGAAAGGATACGATGGAGAATGAATCTTATCACGTTCGTGGAGACGGTAGTCCGTACGTACGCATGAGCGACAATATCATTATTTTGATATTAAAATAATATATAATTGGATGGTATATAATATATACAGAATAATTTTTATGTTATATTTATTATTTACATGAGTTACACATCATTATTATACCTATCCAAATTATAATTTATTAAATAACAATTACACCACGACGTGGAGACGGTAAGCCGTACGTACGCACGTATGGTGACATGTTATTCAAAGGATGGATAGAATACTGAATATGGTTGTACCATATTTATAATAACATCACAGTATATATATGTTACTAGAGTTATTATTTTAGAATGGTAATAATAATGAAGGAAGAAGTGGAAGAAGAAAGGAACTTGGAAAAGGGTGGTGAAATCATTACCTCTTCATTGGGTCTTCCATTTCATTTGATCAAAAGGCCTCTTAGGCTGGGTTTATGACTAAAGTAAGGCCTCTAGGATGAAGTGAGGAAATTTTGGAGAGTATTTGGGTAGAGGTTGGATGAGCCAAAAGGTTTTGAAGGTGTGAGTTAATGAGAAGGGGGAGTTCCCTTTTATAAGAGGGGTGAGGGGCACCTTTGGAAAAGCTAGAAATATTATTTTATAATAAATTTATATTTGGTTTCTAATGGCTCAAAGTAGATTATTTAAAGGTTAAGGTGGGGATGGGTCTAAAACCACTCAACCAATAGAATTTAGATAGGTTTGGGTTACTATATTAACCTTATCATTAAGTATTAACTCTTAGTTAATTAGTTTCACTTTTACAATGTCTCTTTGTATTTTTATATTATATGGTTAATAAACATACTATATACATCCAAGAGACCACCAAGTGGTCCATTAATGATACACGTATCATGATATAAGTCTCTTGGTCGATCCTTATTTTTTTATGAATTTGATATCAATTAATAATATAATATTTGTTTTAAAAACTCTTTTATGTGAATTTTGACACTATTCAATAATTGATTTTTGTAAAAACTTATATCAGAATGATTACTTCAAAAAAAGTTAATTAAATAATTCCTAACATTTCATATTAACCTATATAATTAGTGTAATTCATAAAAAGTCTCAAATTATATTTATTTGGGTATCTACAATATCAATCATTTTAATTTTTCACTATTATGGTAATTTCTGCATCACCATTGTGTCATAAGTAAATTAAATTATTTAATGTATAAAAATTATAAATAAAATACTATTATGTAGGAAATCCTTTTATCTTTATAATTAATATTTATAGTCGAACATCATACATATATAACCCTATGTAAAAATTGTTTTTTTAAAAGATATAAGCTTGTGTCCTTTTTGTATTCATTTTAACTTAATTAAAATAATGTGTCTCTATCACTTACAAGTGGCACCCTGGGGTCCCAAAATGTACCCAAGGATGCCCATGGTCGGAAATGTATCCAAAAATAAGGTTAGGACATGTTTTAGGGTAATTTGTTATTATTATAATATTATTTTTTTAACCCTTATTTACCGGATTTACCCTTCAACCATGGTAAATAAAATATTTACCGAAGTAATTATTCAAAATGTCTAAAAATAAAATTTACCTATTTATACAAATTGAAAATACTTATTAAAAATATGGAATCCATTTTTTAAAATTCAAAACACAGAATTGGAAGAAATTAATTTAAAATTAATTCCCACTGTCAAAACAAAAAGCGTGTTTTTAAGATATAATAACTATCAAAAGATTGATACTTGTTTTTGTTCGATATAATTGTGAAATTATGTCCAATGAACAACATTGTATTAAATGATAAAAATATATTATAAATATAATTTAAAACCACTCAAATTCATAAATTATCACTATTAATTATTTTGATTAAAAAAGTTGCTTTTAATTAAAATTTAGTAATTTTCACTATTCATCAAAATATTAAAGTTATCCGAAAAGTACCAAAATTTCACCTTAGGCTAAATTCGATACTCCGAATCCAAAAATGAAGTCCATTTTGAGAGATAAAATCTCTAAAATTTTAAAAAGTAGGTATTACTATTCATAACAGCTAGTTTGATCGGTTCTGGTGTGTGTTAGAACTCGATGTTGCGTACAACACACACTATTACATTATTCAAAGAGAAGAGTACCGTAAAAGCTTGGGGTGTTACAGTCTGAATTGATCATTCTGATTGCCAATCTGATTGAGGATGAAAAGATGTACTAAAATTTTATTCAGTACCCAATGACTTTTAAAGGCCTTTCCAAAAGATAGAAGTAAACCTGGGATCACAATAAGATACAATAGAGTGGGGAACTCCATGAAACCTGACTATCCCTTTAACATACAATCAAGCAAGTTGATCTTGGAAAAAATTATCTCGTATAGAAAGTAAATGAGTAGATTTAGTCAAGCGATCAACAATAACCCAAATCACATTATTACCTCGAGGTGTCTTCGGAAACCCCACAACGAAGTCCATGGATATATTCTCCCATTTACACAATGGCACGAGTAATGGATGAAGCATCCCTTTCGGTAACTGTCTCTCTTCTTTAACCTATTGACAAGTCAAACAATTCACAGTAAAATCAGAAATATCTCTTTTCATTCCATCCCACCAGTAATACTCTCGAAGATCTCTATACATCTTAGTACTTCCAGGAAGAACTGAAAATGGAGAACCATGAGCTTCACATAACAACTCTTTCTTCAACTATGAATCACAAGGCACACAAAATCTCTTCTCAAATCTCAAAACACAATCATTATCAGTGTTGAATTCAGGTAACATACCCTTCTGAACCAGCTCTACGTTTTTCTGCTACTCACTGTCTTGCTTCTAAGCTTGCTTAATTCAGTCTGATAGAGATGATCTCACTGACACCTGAAACAAAACAGAAGAACATCCTGCACCAACAAATTCTATGCCAAGGTTTATCAAATCCTTAACCAAAGTTTCTCGTTCCAAATGTAGCAAGGTTAATGAAGAATTACTTTTTCGACTCAAAGCATCAGCCACTTTATTTGGTTTTCCCAGATGGTAAGGAATTGTACAATCATAATCCTTGATTAATTCTAGCCATCACCTCTGTCCCATGTTCAATTATTTAAGAGTGAATATATAATTTAAATTTTTTTGAACATTATATATTTCACACTTTACTCCAAAAAAAAGATGCCTCCAAATTTTGGGAGCAAAAACAACAACAGATAATTCCAAATCATGTGTAGGGTAAACTCATGAGTTTTTAATTGACTTGAAGCATAAGAAATTACCTGATCAATCTGCATAAGGACACAACCAAGTCCCTTCAACGAAGCGTCACTGTAGATAACAAACTCACCATTTCTGGAAGGAAGTTCCAAAACTAGAGCATTCACCAATATTCTTTTCAATTCCTGAAAAAAAATCATCACATTATTTTGTCCAGAAGAACTTAAAACCTTTTCGAGTTAACTTAGTCATTGGGCTAATAACCATGAAAATTTTTCGACAAACCTTCGGTAATAACCTACCAAACCAAGAAATTTACGGATCTCAGTTATATTTGTAGGTCTTGTCCATTCTTCAACAACTTTTGTTTTAGCAGGATCAATAGTTATGCCATTTTTTGAAACAATGTGACCATAGAAAAAATTTTGTTGTAACCAAAACTCACATTTGCTGAATTTTCCATACAGTTTTTTTCTATTATGGTTTGCAAGGTAACCATTAAATGAATTTCATGCTCCTATTTACTTTTAGAAAACGCCAAAATATCATCAATTAAAACAACCACAGAGTTATCCAATAACTCAAGGAAAATTCTATTAATGAGGTCCATGAATACAGCAGCTGGATTGGTTAACCCAAAAGGCATAACTAAAAATTCATAATGTCCATATCTAGTATGAAACGTAGTCCTAGGAACGTCTTCTTATTTTACTTTTACATGATGGTACCCCAAACTCAACTCATTATTTGAAAAATAATGAGCTCCCTAGAGCTGATCAAACAAATCATCGATATGAGGCCAAGGATACTTGTTCTTAATAGTGATGTTATTCAATGCTCTATAATCAATGCAAAGTCTCATTGAACCATATTTTTTTAAGAAAAAAGATAGGAGAACCCCATGGTGAAGTGCTAGGTCGAATGAAACCTTTATCTAATAACTCCTGTAATTGCTTCTTGAACTCTAAAACTTCAACTTGAGCCATTAGATAAGGGGGTTTTGAAATTGGCTTAGAATCAAGAACTAAGTAAATAGTAAATTCAACTTCTTGATCATGTATAATACCAGGAAACTCATCAAGAAAAACATCAAGATACTCATTTACCACTGACACAACATTAATCTGAACAGTTCCTTTGTTTTCAACAATATGTGCAAGGTATCATTCATTTCCATATTTTACTAGTTTCTCAGCTTCCTGATATGTTATCAAAAGAAAGGGTTAATTATTATACACAAACTAAAAATCTTTCTGAAAAGAAACCTCTTTAGCTCTGCAGTCAATCTTAGCATGATAAACAGAAATCTGATCCATGCCCAAAATAACATCAAACTCTACTAGAGGAAAAACAATAATGTTTGTAGGTAGATTCATTCCACACACAAGGATATGAAGGTTCTTATATTTTCTTTTTGTCTCAACATTTCCTCCGAGTGTTTTTACCATAAGTTCAGGATTCATATCATGAGATGGAATTACCAATTTAGAAGAAAAATTCTCAGAAATGAAAGAATGTGTAGACCCTAAATCAAAAAACACATTGGCATAATCTGAACAAATAGACAGTGTACCTGATTCTAATTCATTCGATGGCCCTACATCTACTAAAGTAGTTGCAAAGGATTTCACCACCCCTTTCTACTTGTAGTAGGACTGCTTTACCACGGTTTATTTCTTCATTAGACACTCATTTGCATAATGACCCATTTCATTACACTTAAAACATCTTACCCTTGGATTTTCATTACCTGCATGATTATCTTCCTTATAGGTACGAGCAATATGACTAGACTTACAACATTGAAACCACTTTCTAGACTTGGATAAACATTTTCCAGGATGCATTTCACCACACTTCTCACAGGATGGATATTTGGTTTTCTTACCTCATGGATTCTTTGTTGAATTCATTCCCTTTTCCTGCCAACTGGACCTCTTATTATGTTGCTTGTCCAAGAACAACTGATCATCGGAAAACTCCATTCCACCTTCTCCCCACATTGAAAAGGTTTTTCATAACTTTTGAACTCACGAGTATCTAAATCCCTTCAATAATTTGGCTTTAACCCTGAGTAAAAATGGTTGATTTTACTATCTAGATCTTGTATGAAATTTGGAGCATACCTTTCCAGTCGAGTGAACTTTTCTTTATAAGCAGCCATTGAGTCATCCTCCTGCCTCAATTCTAGGAATTATTTTTCCATCCTAAGAAGAACCACCATAGCAAAATATTTCTCAAGAAACATACCTTTGAATTCATCCCAGTGAAGATCATCAACCACATCACTATCCTTGATATTTTTCACCATCGACCACCACTGATCAGCTTCTTCTTCAAAACAATAAACAACAAGACTATACTTTTGATGTTCTAAACACCCCATGACATCAAAAATCTTCTCCATTAATCCAAAATTCTACTTGCACAGGGTTAGATGATCCTCTGAATGATGAGGGATGTTTCCTCATGAAATGTTCCACCACTAACATGTTCCTCTTTAGTTGATCTGGATGATCTCGTGCATGGATACCACCACCATTTATAGCCTGATTCATCTATGCCATCACTGCATCAAAATGTTCAGTTCCGATTCCAACCATCTCAGGTTTCTGATTTGGAAGGTTTTCTTCCTCCTGATGTTGTCCCAATATAGCTGCCCTATTTCCTCTGTGGAAAACCATTCTTAATATAGAAATATATTAGGTGAAGCAACATGGTAATATTTAAATGCTATATCATTTCAATCATACCATAAATTAATTTATGGACATAAATTTAACATTTTTTCTAACTCCTAAAGTTGTCTAAACCAACCTTTGATACCAACTATAAGGACCCAACCTTAAACCTTACTTAATATTGAATTAAATGAATAATTCACATTGAGGATCTTTTTAGGTTGAGTGTTTTAGAGAATTAGGATATAACTATTACATCTCAAAAGATTACAAAGTAGAAACTTCTACATAGTTTCCTTTTTTTACAAAACATGAACTCTTGAAAAAAAAGAGTCATGTCTAGTTCCATGTTTAAGACAGCATGACTTTTCCTTGATCCCATCCTTCACTCTATTCCTCAGTATGTATTGTAAAAAACATTTCAAAAAAAAAACATGGGATGAACATAAAAAGCTCAGTAAGGGATACACAAAGAAGGAAAACTGTTAGTTTTTCAAAAACAACATGTAAACCATGAATACTTTATCAAAGTAATAATTTTCACTTTTATGAAGTAGTAAATACTATTCACTGAATAAAAGATCATTATATACCCTTTTATAACCAAAATATTACAATAAAACCCATATAAAGAACACATAACATATAAAGGTAACTTGAGACATAAACATACTTAAATTGAATAACCATACGGTCGACTTCCACACATATCACTAAATGGAATAGCCATAAGGCTGACATCGATACCCAATTCATTGGAGGTTATAACAAAACCACCCATACTGGTATTCACGGCACCACCCATCATTTAGTTATTCACGTAACCACCCGTCAAATGTCCAAGTACCATTATAAAATCATAACACATAAAACAATTATAAAGGAAAGAAAACATTTCCACACTTCAATCACAATATATAACTTAAATATATTGACATAAAAAATCCTTTATCGAAACCATTTTCAACACCAAAATACATAAAAGAGTATATGGTATTTATTTACTTTTAAAAAAATTATGTCTTGTTGAGGAAGCCAAAGATCAAATAATACTCGCAGCGGCGGAAAAGGTTGTTGTCACCACATACATTAAAAGAAACATTATTTTTTGTCATTTAGTAAAACAATTCATAGAAGAAGATTCCCTTTGAATGAAATGAAAAGTCAAAGTAGTTTTATACAACGTATAAAACAATGCCTTGTATTAGAACAAAATATGCCTCAATGAAAGGAGATTGAGACGAAGTCCCTTGCGTCATGTCTGACATGACTCGATCACTATTTAATCTCCTGAATAATAAACTAAATTTAATTTATACTTTCTTAAGAACCTTTTTCAATTTTATTATTCCTTTTATATTACTTATTTCCATGTTATAAACATTTTGTAATCATTTAAGTTAATAATGTTCGTTTTGCCGAAATTTGGTACTTAAGTCAAAAATGGACTTCTTAAAATTACATGTTGTTAATGTGGTCAAAGGTTCATATATCTAGAATGATATTCATTATTTTGATATCATATATATCATATATATCTAGCATATGTATTTATTTATAATAGTACATAACATTTAGAGGTAATAAATGAAATGCACTGTTCATGGAGATGGTAAGTCGTATGTACGCATGAACGCTACATTCATTTATATTTCGTATTAAAGGAATAAAAACTAAATGATAAAAATATATATTATAATTACATTATAATATATATGTTATATATTTAACATAATTTCATTAATTACATTCTTTATAAATTCCATGTTTGGCATGAACGAGTCACATCACTTGAGGGGGTGGTAGTCCACACTTCCTCAGATGAAATTATCGCATTTGCAAAACATTCAATGCATAAAAGTATGTTTTAAATATAAATTACATAATCATATAAAGGGAATAAATATATTTTATATCATATATAAATACAATTACATCATAATGGCTACCATGAAAGGTGTTAAGAGAAGATTGAACAATCATTGTTTCGAGAGGCAGTAATTCTCCATCCACAGAAACAATATGTTCTTTAACACTTAGACGGAGGTGTGTGTAAGTGTAGATAGAATAATTCTCATAAAAACATCCTAGTATATTGAAGATACTGGTGTTTTTACAAAATAAAGGAATGAAAATAGTTTATGGGGTGGGAGAAGCAAAATAAAACAAAAGGACATAAGAGAAGACATTACCTTTAAATCGGGCAACTCCCCTTGGTTTAAACCAAAATGGTTTTTTGAAGAGAATTATGCCTAAGGTAAGGCTTCTAGGATGAGGAGAGGTATGTGGAGAGATAAAATGAGCAGAGTTTGGTCGATCCAAATGATTGAGAGGTGTGGGTAAGGGGGTAGATTTAGGGGCCTTTTACAAAAGGGAGGAGGGGCACTCTTGGAATGTTATAAAATGTTACTTTATTATAAAATGATTTTCAGATTTTAAAAGTCCCAAAAATATATATTTCGAGGATACGGTGATAAGGGTTCAAAAATTCACCCATACAACAGGTTTTTGACAAGTTTATGTCTTATATTTTACCTTATCTTTTTATTTTATTTAAATCGTTCATTATTGAGGTACTCGCGGCATCATCATGGTGTCATAAATACATTTATTTATATAATTTCTAAAAATTATAAAAATAATATCATGATTTAGGAAATAATTTGATATTTCTAATGAATATTTATAGTAGAAAATATGACTTGTATAACCCCAGGTAAAAATTGTTTTAGTAAAACAATACATGTTTGTGACATTTTTATTTTAACTTTAAATAAAAAGTTATTAATGTCATTTTCTTACCGAAGTGGCTCCATGGGGTCCCCAAGTATACCCATGGATTGTCTTGATTGGAAATGACTCATCCAAACAGATAAGTACATGTGTCAAGGTGATTTCATATTATTATAACATTACTTTTACCTTACATTACATAATTACCTTTAATCGCGATTAATAAAACTTAAAAGTTACTATTCACCAAAAAATTATTTTCATCCCATCGAACCAAATTTTACTTACTAATGAAAACCATGTATGTAGTATTTTTGAAATTCAATTCACAGAAGTGGTTAAGTTTCATTTAAATCAAAAATCAGTTTTTTAACTACTTCTTAGTGGTTTCACTACTAATCAAAAATTGATGTTTTTCAGAAAAATACCAAACAATTCACTATAATATATATTTGATATTCCAAATTTAAAAATGATGCCTATTTTAAAAAATTAAAAATATGTAATTTTATTTAATTAATTTAATAATTAATTCCCGTTGTCAAAACAAATAGCGTGTTTTTAAAAACAATATATATCAAATGACTGACACTAGTTTTAGTCCAATTTCAACGGAAAATTAATTCCAAGGACCAAAATTGGATTAAATGGTAAAGATATATTCTAATTGAAATTTAAAACCAATTAAAAAGATAATCTAATCATATAAATACATTATTTTAAAAATAGGGTTTCAATTAAAATACAACATTTTTCACTTATTCATTAAAAATGAACTTTATCGGAAAAATAACAAAAACATACACAAAGTAAATATTGATGTCCCAATTCTAAATAAGGATTTTATTTGCTCTAATAGAATGTATAAGAGTTACCAAAAATATTTTTAAAGAGGGTTCTCCATCAAAAGGCGATAAATCGACCTTTTAGTGAATATTAGAGTATTTATGCTTAAAATTGAATTCTTCTCTTATTTTATGCCTTTATCTTTTATTGGATAAATGTAAAAAAAATTAACAAAAATATATAATCATATTTTAGTTATTTCTTTTCATTCCCGCTAATACAAAGACTATGTGTTAACTACCATTTAAAATATTATTATTATATTATTAGTGTGCAACGTAAGATTTCAAAGAAACTCATTGTTGTGTATCAGGTACGCTATCAAACATAGAAACCCCTTTAAAGTAAAATAAATATTTAATTCAAAAATATTAATAAACATAAAAATGTATTATTCTTTATTTACCTGGGATGTTACACTTACCGCCAATAGGTAGCGACTAAAACACTTCTATGACGATTTTCCAAAGAATCTGGTTGAGGGAATCAACCTTCTAGAAGAAACATACCAGTGAAACACATCATGATTTATCCTCATTATCACATTCTCAACTATTAAAGTGAGAACACAATATATTCATGGTGTGGGGGTGGATTTAATCCTAGGATTCTATATGATTTTCATCATCCTTATTCTTTCTTCTCTTTTTCTCATTCTTTATGCTATTTTCACTTTTCCTCATATTTCAAGGTTCATTATGATTTTCATCATCTTTATTCTTTTTTCTCTTTTTCACCTTCTTTATATTATTTTTAGTTTCCCCTATCTCTCTGGGTTTATTATAATTTTCATTGTATTTATTCTTTCTTCTCTTTTTCACCTTGTTTATGGTATTTTTACTTTCTCCATCTTATGGTTATAAAATCATGGAACATACTGAAAATGCATGTTGAAAATTTTTATTCAATGTTGTTTTAATATTTGATAAAACCTAATCTCTATTATGGAATGAATTATGGAATGAATTTACCATTAGGGAGTTATTTTTAGTGAATTGGGATTTTTTCAATGATATATATGGTTTTATATCTTTGAAACCATTGAGATGATTGATGCCCATTCTGTGAGTAGTTTTTGGGAAAACCGTGTCACTAATATCTCCACAAATTTTTTCACTAAACTTCAAAGTTTGAATATTTTGTAAATAATTGATTGTGAATATACTATAGGTTAATATTTTTTAGCTTAAAATGATATTTACATATGTTCATTCTTTATCTGATTTATTTTATTACTATACTAGATTGACTTATGCGTGTGTACAAGATATTTGACTATTGTATGCCCAAAAAATAGCAGACACAAAATCAAAAAAAGGGTTGTGTCCTGGAAAGGTCAAAAACCACACCTCCTAAGCTTTTTATCTTTTTATAACTTTTACAATTAGTGTTTTGGGTAGATAAAACAAGGGTTGAGATATGAGTATGAGATTTGTTCCAAATGAAACTTCTAAAAAACGAGGGAAGTGATGAAATGTGAAACATATAGGAATATCTAGGTTGGGAGCTTATGTTTTGACCTATAAGAATTCTTAAATGAGTGGTTATCGAAATATGATTGAAAAGGATATAGAGAAGGTTTGGTACACAAAATCATTTATGCTAAATAATTTTAAAATAACCAATATTTATTGGATAAAAAGTGGAAATAATAGCATGGAATGGTTTTCACACACACACATGGAGAGTTAGTGTAATGGTTTACTCTTGAATTACTTTCTCAATTTTCAATCATTTATATCTTTTAATTTCATTGTTATATGATTTATGAGACATCTTTTTCCATTTTCACTACGAAGAACTCCTTGGTGTGGTGTTTTCATTGATCACATTACTTTAATGAATTAAAATTTCCGAACATGTAAAATCTTCAGGATGTTGAGAATATATACATGGATAATTTCTTTTGGACATACGACCTTTCCCAAGAGTTCAAATATTTAGGTGTGGGGGTGTGATCACATAGTGATTCACTATTCAATTCCACCTTTACACTGCTGTTTTAAACTGGTTTTGTGATGAATATTCCAAATATGATAATAATTTTTTTTCTGGTTTTATTCAATGGATTAATGTTTATCGATATTTAATAGGGAAATTTTACTTATTTTGGTGTTTACATTGAAGGAGGATGTGATTTGGAGAGCCCTTGACGGGATTCAAGAAAAATGGACCAAACTGTACGAGAGCCCAATCATGCATGAAACAATTAATATATACTATGGATAATATGTGCATCCAATTAGGCTATAAATGAGTTTATGAATGAAAAAATGTTTGATACATTTCTTGTTAATATCATGGATCCCAATTCTTCCATTTAGAGGCCAAAAATAGGCTCACAATGTGAAGAAATTCTATGTGGGCCATATTAGACCACCCTTTTATATTTTAGCTATAACATTGGCCTCAGAGATCAAATTGGTTATATTCCTCCTCCCATGGATGTATGAGTTGAAGAACCTATATCCACTAAATTTCAAGTCATTTTTAGGCATTTTGTTCATTAAACCATCCGGATAAATACAGAGTAAAAAATATGCCTTGAATATTCTCCTCGCCCTTTAAATACAAGACCACTTTTGTGGGAATTTTGATGAAATTTTCCATAAAATCACTCCTACCCCTCCTTCTATCAGGTGTAACGACTAGGGTAATGGGTGATTCAAATTATAGAGCTTTCTTTATCAATTTTATTTCGGTAGTCCCTCATTTACTTTTAAGCCTCTTAGTGATCAATTTGGGGGGCGTTCCTTTTGTAATCCCAAGCTGCAAACTTGTAATATTTGTAAGATAATTGATTTATAGGTTTATTGTAAATTGTTCTCTATTTATACCTTCTAATATTTTTTTTATTATTTAATGTTAAAATAAAAATTAAAGGAACAATAATCCACATGCTTCCACGCATAACTTGGATCTTATGATGATTTGAGTGTGGTTTCCTCTTCTCTCACCCCTTCTCTTTCATGAATGTGCAAATGGATTTCATAAGTTGATAAAATCTTTAAGAATGAACATATGAATATTCATGTTCTTGTATTGTGTAATATTTTATCATTGATAAAAATCTAGTCATATCATCACATTGTTGATGTGATGCTTTGATTGAGTTCTGTTTTTACATCGATTCATGTTTGTTGATTTTGAGCAGAAAAGAATAATCAATACCATTTATTGATGAAATACTATGTGGTAACCTAGTAATAACTAACATACCATTACTGGTTTCATTATTTATGAAATGAAGGAATCAATGATCCTTACCTTTCCCATAAGAGTGATGACGAATTGAGCATTAAAGGAAACTTTCCTTGGTTGATCACGATTCCTCCAACTAGTTTCTCTCACTTTGTAATCCAGTTTCAATTTAAATTTTTAATAATCAATGCACAAGTATTATAATACCCCATTACACTTTTTTGAAATTCATAATCAGAACTTAATTTCTGAATTAATTATCAAAGGCTCTATTGAGAGACAACATTGGGTTGCTTCTATACTGTAGAAATTTTAGTTAAAATAAAAAACTAATTTTATGTGATTGGTAACATGACCAATAACCAAAAAAACTAAATATATTAATGAAGTTGTAAAATATAATAGAATTATAATTAGATTTTATAACTCAATTTTAATAAATTTATTTTCTGTATTTATAATTTGAAATATATTTTCGCACTAAAACCAGTATAGAAAAAGTCATTAAAATCGACATAATAATGATTTTCAAAATTTCCCTAGCATAATCCTATTGTGAAATAAAAAATGTAATCCCCATATTGATAAATTTATAGGCCATGAAAGTACCTCATCTCTCAGATATTTGATATTTTAAGTAACTTATTTATCTTCTTTGAAAACCTATCAAAAAATTATTCAACATTTTTAGTAAATATGATATCATATGCATAATCACTAATAAATAGAGATACAAATTTACAATATTTTGTGTAGATATTATCATCCACGCTCACCTTTTGGAAATTAAAATTCTTCAATAATGTGTCCAAATTTTAATAAAATGTACTATGGTTTTTTTAGACAATATAAACCTTTCTTTAATTTGAAAACCCAACTATTATACTTTCCAAAAAAGAATCTACATGGTCGCCTAATGAACACTATCTCATCTAATAATCCATTGGGAAAGACAAACTTAACAACCATTTGGAAAATATTTTTTCCATTGAGATATAATAACATGAAATATTCTCATGTCATAAATATTTAAAACTAATGTAATTTTGTCATCAAAGTCCACTCCTTCAACATGTGAATAACATTCACACACTAATATTTCCTTGTTTCTCACCAAATCACATTTTTTTAATTTGATTTGAAATACCCACTTTTTTCCAATGGAATTATTCTCTTTAGGTTTGGGTAACATCTACCATGTATAATTCTTCTAAATCTTGTCATATTATTCATTCATAATATCAATTCAGTCTTACAGATTCATGCATTCTTTAATATATTTCATTTAATCCCATGAAAATAATAAGGTATAACATGATATTCTCAAAGATCTCATAGCATTATGTTTATTACCATGATCTATAATGATATTTTAGACCATAAATTTCCTTCTAAACCATGGATAAGATGCATGAGATTAATTATCATTAAGTATAATGGAATATTTTTAATTCTTAATCTATACATATTCTAAAATTAATCCTCTTTTAGAACTATTATCAAAAAATATGATTCAAATAACATCATCATCACATTTGTAAAATGATTCATCATAATAAATTTCAACCCATGGTTATTCCTAAAAACTCACATAAATAGTATCAATAATCATTCCACTTTATTTAATTTGTTAGCAGTAACCTCTTCTATTTGAAGAATATCCTAGGAAGATCCCATAAAATCATACTTTTCAAAATTTTCAATTTATTCCATTTTCAAATTGATGAAATAATGACTACCAAATAGTTGAAGTTATTTTAATATCGAGGAATTATTATAATAGATCTTATAAGTGGATATATCTGATTTTATCTTGTGTAAACCATCGTTTTCAATATGAACTACCACATGAATAAATTTCATCCAAAAGTATCGAGAAAATTTTCATGCTCAACCAACATAATCTAGGCCATCCCAGAAAAAATCCATTATTCCATTGATACAAACTATATTATGCCATAGTGTATAAGGAATTTATTTCATGTTATATTCTTGTATTCACAAAATAAAAAACAAAGATACCATACATAAACCCATTTTTAGTTTCTGTATCTTTTTCTGAGAATAACTACACCTATTTTATATACTTCTTAGAAATATTATAAAAATTATTAATGACTCAAAAATGTATTTTAAACAAATTAGACAAGTAATATGAGTGAATTAATAAATAAAATTATTCAATTAATTATTAATATTGGATGAATTCGTAATCATTAGTCAACACACATCGGGATGAATATGATCTGACAGTTGAGAGACTGAATCTCTACCATATTATATGAAGAGTTAACAATTTTATCACATTTATGAAATTTTAGAACTTCCAATATATTTATAGTTTTAGAAATGTAAGATCATGAAAATTTTATCCCATGAGATATTCTTCCTTCACTATTGGATAAGGTTACCAAGTATTCGATGCCACAATTCATTCCCTTCTTTAATACTTAGAATAAATAAATTTCCAACATCAACCACTTGAAATAAATTATCTTTATCCAACTATACTATTATCACTACTCTTAAATAATAATAATTCTTCAATAATAACCCATACGTTTTTCAAACCAATTTTTATCACTTCATCACAATGCTATGAAACACTTAATAACTTATTTTTCAAATCACCAATATAAAATATGTTTTGGTATTTTATATTTTTTTCTCTAATAACAAAGAAACCAAAAAATTTAATCATGATTGAACTTTTATTTCAAGTGGTAACTAATATATATTTTCACTTTTCATCATATTTTATATTTTTTAAAACTCCCATCATGTGATATGAGTATCCATCATCCAAGATCCATGGACTCTACCCTTTGAATTCATTAAGTTCAACTTACGCCACTAATGGATTCTACTCACATATTCTATTATTATCTAGAGGATTTTAATTATTGAAACTAATATTTTTATATTATTTTATTAGTTTAATAAATGTATTAGCATGATGGATTGTTTGGTCACACCTTCCACATATTTTTTGATGCATCTGAATCATATTCTCAGATTTCTCTTTAGAATTCATAACTTTTTTTTGAAATAATATATCTTTAGAGAGATAAATCTCCATAATTTGTTACTTAAAAAGTATCCTATAAATTTTATTATTATTTTGGTTAAACCAATACATCTATATTTTTTCTATAAGAATCTTTAGTACTATTATAGTTCACAAAATTCATGCTTTCTTTTGTATGAAACATGGTCTCCAAAATATGGTACTTTCCTTCCCTCAAAGCTTTATTCACCAATAGTATATTCATTATAGGAAATATTTTTTTTGAATTATTAACATCATGATATTTTTATATGTCTTCTCATCATACTATTCAAAGAGACCATTTGTTTATGTTTTGGATTATAAATATGCATTACTAGAATTTATATATTTTTTTAGTGTATCACATTTAGCTATATACTATGAATTATTGAATTTGTTCTTTTTAATAAAATTTTTACTATATTTTCAATAATTATTATCAAAATTAGAATTTTTATTTTTTATTCTATAAAATATTCATCCACATTTGAAAATTCTCAAACTTCAGAAATAGAAATATTAAAGCTGCATCTGCATCTACTGAAATCATCTATATTTTTGTCTAATTTCAATTAAATATAGTCAAAATCATTATATATATATATATAATAATTATATATTGATATTAAGTGTCTCATTATAGTCAAATATCCTCTTCAAATCATAAATATCCATTAGTAATTATTATTTTTCTTCTCTAAATGCAACTTCTTTTTTATTAGTGGATTGATTATCCTTTTTAAGATTTCTGATATCTTTCTCTAATATAAAGATATCTAAGAGGAGTTATTTTAATTATCTCTTCGTCAGAAAATTTATTTAAGTATCTTAATATTAAACTTCATATTTTTTTCATCAAATATTTCAACTTTATCATTCAGTTTTTCAATAATAACTTTTCCACAATCTTTATAAATAGATGCTTGAAATCCCTCTTCATCTTCTCCTCCTTTAATTTATTTAAAATAATTATCCTATAAAATTTTTATATGTTATAACCCTAATATTTTCCTGAAACCATTGAATTTTTGGATTTTTTCTCAGACAATCTTATAGGATTTTCTTCATCCTCATCACTATTTTATTTAGCATTCGATCATGGGTGTTTTTTTTGTTTCCAATAGCTCCTCACATGAAACACTTTAAAGGGAGATTTTTTTTTGTTTTTCCCTTCAAATATACTCATTATTATAGTTCTTAATGTCATAAAATCATAAAATTCAACCTAATTATAATCATTAGAATGTTTACCAAAGGTTTCATCATCAACACCTGACTTCTTTAAATTCCTTGGTTTTTTGGATATAAAGCCAATATTGTTTCTAGCCTTTCCCATTTTTTTAAAAAATTATCTTTTATCATATAAAATGATATTTAAATACTATATAATTCATCAAGAGGGTTGTTACAAGTAATTTATATTCCAAAGAAGACAATTATGTATCATTGTTTTATCAGATACACATGGCATTCTATACAACAATATAATCTTATATATTATCAATATAGACTTTAATAATAATGAGAATATCATTTACCCTTGTGAATAATATTATAAAAGTTTAATCATAATGCATATTTACGGTTTTATACTTTAATCTATATTTTTGATGTATTCCCAAATTCACTTAGTATTTACTTAATAGATATTCCAAAACATACCCCAAATTCCTTTTACTATTTTGACCCCTCTGAATTTAAGAAATTGAGCTTCCAAAAGAGAAGAAAGAAATAACAGATCAAGAATGAAAATAATTCTAAATATTATTATTTTTTACTACTCTCAGGGAAACAAAATTCGTATATAGGGAATATCCATTAATTTTATATTTCCAGACATCGTAACATCTAGATAAATAGTATGAAAACAATATATAATTCCATATGTGATAACATTTACCATAAAATATGGGAACCTACTAATTATTTAATATATTTAAATTATCTACTGAAGTCAATTTAAATTATTGAGTACATATTCAATCCATAGGGACTTACAATATCAACATTAAATAATATAATCATGAATGAAGGGGACCAAACATTTACACAACTTATAGAACAACCTAAAGGATCTTTTGGAGATCATTGAGAGGGGGATTAGTGATCTTTTCATTTTTATTTTTCATTCGAAACAACATTCATAATAGGTTAAGATGAGTGATTTTTCATGTATATATATATATTTATAATTTCATACACACACCAACACAATGAGTGTAATTAATTACAAGGATCATCTCTAAATGTTATGAGGCTAGTTCTTCATGAGATATGGATTGTTCTGATATCACACTACCCACTACAATCATCCTGTATGTATAAGAGAGTAGGGCATATCATTAAAACTCACATTTTCCCATCTCCAAACTATAATTTTCTATAAAATTCAAACAATGTCATCCACCAAGTTAAAATTATAATAAATATTGATAAAAACTAATACGTATACTGGAAATAGATCATTACCAAGTTATAAAGTGTGTTAATTTTTTTTACCTTCTATTCTTTAACAGAACCTATGATCCACTTTAGTTTTCATAAAAAAACATGCAACTACTATGACCTATATACTAATTTTAAATGTGGTTATTCAAAATATATGGAATCAAAAAATTATTCCATATCTCTTCCTTTTTTGAAATTCACAACCAATATTATTATTCTTCCATAAAATATAAATGATAATATTTTTTATGATCTATTATCTAGTTCATCCACATTAATTCCACTTCTCCATTAAATATATATCCGTAAAACCTCATGAATATATTCCTCTATTTTTTATTATGTTTTACCTTTACACATGTAATAATATAGTTATAAATATTTTAATTTAAATCCCTAAAGATGAATCCAAAATTTCTTAAATATATTATAATTATCGTTGACTTATTAGTCCTCTTTAATGTCTTACATTGAGATTTCCAATAATAAATATATAAAAAACATGTCTTTTAATTTCTCTTTAACTACTCCTTAATCCACTGATCAACTCCTCTTATTATTCCATTAAATCTTCCTAATCATTAAAAAAATATCATCATATTATATCATAGTTTTCACTAAAGAAGTATTTTGACTATTTCAATGAAAGGATTCATGAATAAATTTCTGATTAAAAATATTTGTTTCATAATATTTAATTATAGAAATTTTAAAAAATTTAGTCTACAACATACTCATAATCATTATAAATTGTTAAACCAGATGAACTATTGAAAAAAACCATATGATATTGGGTAGAACCTTAAGATTCTACGTCATAACCTCATAATGGTATGTCCTAACCTTACAGTTGATTTTCCCAACCATACAATGGTCACACATGAACCTTATGATTGATTATACCAACATTATGATAAGCATACCCAACCTAAAAGGAAATTTTTAAACTGTATATTGGGTTAGAAAAACCATATAAGGTGTCTACTTGAACTTTATGACAATCATTCTTAACCATATAAAGGCATGTATCAACCTTACATCATTCCATTTCAATGTAATGAGAAATGTACTAAACTAAATAGAATTTCATTATCTTTCAAAATTTCAGTCTTATCATAGATTTACATCAAATGTTATCATAAATTCTATGTTTCTTTGATAATCTTTCTAAAAACCAATAATCATTTTCAGATCCCTTTATAGAATAATATACACTACTTTGATATTGATTTATGTGTTAACAACAAAATCTAACTCATTAATCATACCAAATTTTACTTTCTTCTATATTTATTCTATAGATGAATGCGATATTATAGAGGATCTTCTTGAATCTCAAATAATAGTAGATAATTATCAAGTGTCAAAAATATCTCCCTAGATCATATTTTTCTTAAATTTTCATCAAATAAAAAATTATTTTAAAAAACAGTAAAAAAATACTGAAAACATGAAGAAACCACAAGACTATTTAACACCACCTTATCCAAAAGACTCTCTAGTAATTCCAACATGCCACTTCTAAAAATACCCATTTCTATATTCAAACATGAAAGAAAATCAACCACTATATTGGTCTCAGGATAAGTATACTATAAATTAGATATCTATAATGTTATTTTAAACACATTAATCCATTAAAAGAAAAAATAATCTTTTCCATCTCCCTTTTAGATTTTCCAGCATAAGAAAAAAACCATTTTATCTAATTTAAAAACACCATTTTTCTATAAAAATATTCCGGTCATCTAAACCCCCAAGAGAAAATCCCATGATTACACCTCCACAATATCAAATATGAGAAACAAATCTACCAAATACATAGCCAATACAAAGATTTATGCCACAACACTGATGAGATAAAATACTAGAAACATATACTCTGGTGTAATGCATTAAATTTCACATTAAAAAATATGCCCTCTTTTCATCACTACCCAAGCTACCCTAATGTCACCCTAAGCTCAGATTCTTCCTTGAATCATGTCCATAGTTTTACTTCAATTGAGATTGTAGAAACTAGTGAACCTTCCTTAAATTGATACATATGAAAATTATAATCCAACTATACTAGTTATTCCAATAACACATAGTACTCTATATTGAACCCTTGAAATACACCAAAAAATTTAATTAATACCTCCCTAAAAATAATTTCATACAAAACTTTTATGCTTTACAACATCACTTCAAAATATTTTATTTATCCAGGGACACTTTAGAAGATTATGATCATAATAAACTCATCATTCCCACAAAAAATATCTCAAATTAACCTTCACAACTCACCTCCTATATAATAAAATTGATGAGTTAACATCATTTATAAGTATTCAATAAAAAATATTCAACTTTTTTGGAACAAAGTTGTTGGTGTCTATATCCCACATCATATGCGAGTGTTTTATCATCTTTATATTTCACAATAAATAAACTCTAAGGACTCTATATAGAGGCATCTTTAGTATTGGGTTAAACACTCTTCAATTTCAGTATGGTATTAATGGAGGACTGATCTGAAACTCTCACTATCATTTAATTCTCCATGTGTAGGTTTTTTTATAAGGATTTCCCCAAGGGGGGAGGATAGTCAAAGCCATTCATCTCATGCCGGATCTCTTATCTAGGCTTCTCCTATCAAGTGTGGCTTCTCCTCTATGTCATACCAGCTCAAATATTCTTCAAGACCCCATAATTGACACCCCCCAACAGATCCGATATCCAATGATAGACCAATCCTTCATCTCATGCGATGGTGCCTCACTAAGCAATACATCCCTACGTGATGGATCCTCCTGGGACCTTCTCTTTTAGATGATCCCACCCCACCATCCACTAGAACCTCCCATTTTATTCATTCCATCTATAAAACTCTTGCACTATATCATTGGATTCCTCGTATGAAATGCATTCCACCCATATTTTGCGCTCCTGTGGAGAGACCCCACCTATAATGCCTCTTTAATTGGGCCCTCCTGCATTGAAAAAATGACCATATATATGAATCTTACATCATTAATTACCCATGTATTTGGTGGATATTCTTTAGGGATTTTACACTTATGCCTTATGTGGGATGACCCACATCATAATGTGACCACCCCTGGTGTGCTCTCCTCCATTCAACTACCTCCTGACTTGTGTTACATGATGACCTTCCCCCTTTAATGTGCCACTGTGAGGTCAGACTCTACTATGTTCATCCCTCCTTCGATATCATTTTCCTTGCACCAATCATCAACTCGATTCCCCACATGTGGTTTCCCCCAGCAACCTCTAGAAAATCCTCCCAGAAGGCACCTTAATGTGCGACGACTATTTCTGAATGACCTCCACCATGCATGTAACCTCCCTACTCTCCCTCCACCTAGTTCCTCTCGTATACATCTTTCCCATCGCTCCATTAACTATCCTCACTAGTGTGGCTTTTTGGGATCTCAATCGACCATCCTTACCAATGCAGCTTTTCCAGATCTCCATCGATCGATCCCTATAGTGCAGCTTTCCTGGTGCTCCATTGAACGACCCTTCAAGTGCATCTTTCTTGGTGCTTCGTGTATATCCTCTCTTATACATATTAGTAGCCCATATATTTCAATGACATCTTCCATCATCCATCATTTTCCTAATATTTATGATCACTGTTCATTGGTTTACACAATCATTTTCTGATGCATCATCCATCGGCTTCTTTAGGGGGAACAACATCCCTGGTAGTTTATCATTGGTTATGTTTGGTCTTATTATGTCTCAAAGCTAGGTATGTCTTTCTTTAAGGGTATCTCTAAAGGTTTTTTCATTGATTTAATTGGGTTTATTTTTTAAATTATTTATTCAAGCTATGTAGAAATAAATTAAGGGGGAGTGTTAGATTCTATGTCCAACATCATATGTGAGTGTGTTTTCATCTTTATATTTCTCTATAAATAAACTCTATGCCACTCTATAGTGTTATATGAGGTATTAGATTAACTCCTCTTCCATTTCAACAATAGTATTTCCAATGTCACTTCCAATAGAAAGCATAACAAAATCCTCTTGATGAATAATCATAATCTCTATAGTTAAATTTAATTGTATACTATGCCATTGAATATATATAGTCGAGTGAAAACACCTATAGGAAAAAGTAACCAAATCCGAGTGTCTATAGTTTTGTAAATAGGAAGAGGGATGATATTAATATGAAATTGACGTGCATGGATTCTATTTTTTATGAATAAGAAATGATTTCATGTGATTAAAACATGTCCATAAGTGTTGTGAATATAATTAAAATTATATGTATTATTCTTCCATAAAACAGTCTGGAGAACGTATGAATTTAACAGAAAATAATGTTGGATTTGATACATGAATAACATATGTATAAAATATTCAAGGATTCTTTATATGTTATAGATGGAGCTCTTATGTTCATGTAAACCTAATAAAGGTGTTGATGGATGAAAACAAACTATCTATTGTAGTTAATAATATTTTTTGAAGAATTATGATGAAGGAGAGATCAAATTATAATAGTAATAATATTGCTTAAAAGATGGATATACCAACTATAGGAGTGAATTGATTCATTGATATTTAAATCAGTACTAAAGGTTTTGGATGATGATTTCAGATGAGATTAATACATCAATAATTCCTTTGGATTAATGTTTTTCACCTTAAAAACAATGGGAATAATTAAATATGTTTTCAATTTAATTATGTTACATATTTAATAAACATATTGGGGTTGAAAAACACAATGTTATGTTCAAAAGTATAATTCATACTCTTTTAAGAATCATTTTAGTTTCCATAAGAATTAATTTAGTATATGTCTGTAGGTTTTATATCCAATGAAAAGATTATTTCTATTTATATAAGAATTATTTTTGATAATTGTAATTATCATATGGATCAACATAAGAATCAATTATTACAAAAAATGTATCATTTACCAAGAATTGTATTGAGATGAATTTATACTAAAGAATAGTTTATAATTTAGTATAGAAGTCCCTAGGGTACCATTATAGGGTACATATGAGAATTATAGGGTATAACCCAATTTTAAATTAAATGGATTTGAGGTCATTATTTGGTACATGAACCCTATTCTAATAGTTTGAAGGGTACTATGAATTTCTACATTATAAATCTTTATAATGTTAACGTGATCTATAAAAGGGGTTAAAAAAAATATTTTATCCTATGATGATATTACTGATGATCCAAGAAACATCATATGGATCATTTTGATATTTTTAAAGTACACTATAGATAAACCTGATAAAATGAGATATATTAAAATATTAATTAAATGATAATAAATTTTTTTATAAATTAGGATATTTCAGATGATGCTCAAGTGATATTATTTTATTACCAATAACAAAAAATAAATTTTGATTCTTGCTATGTAAATGAATAATGATAAAATTATTTAAAATGGTGATAAGTTTATTCCACTCTACATGATGAAGTGACTGGTTGTAGTGCCATGAACACATGATGAATTTAAAATGAAAATAAAATAATTGGTTTTTATAAAAATTACATGCATAATAAATTAAATTTAGTATGGAGGATCGGAAAACCCTCAATCTTAAGGATGTAACTTACTTGATTTTAATGAGAATTTTAATAATATTTCAAATCCCAATACATTAAATAAAAAAATTGCACCATATTTTTTATTTAAATAAAATTTTAGTAAATTTTTAATATAAAACATTATATAGAATGTAAAAGAACACATTTTAGTTGGATAAGGGGGATATAAACCTAACAATATCTAGGATTTCATATGAATCAAGGATGTTTGTGAAGATGAACTACACAATAATTGAAATGATTCCATGAGTAAGGCCTTGTGATCCATGAAACAAGAATAAGGATATATATGTGGACTTGAAGAAGAACAAGGCCAGAAAGAACACCACATCATGAAACTATTATGTTGATGACTTATTCAAGTAAGGTTTATGTTGGATCCTTGATGAAATATCAAGAGGTTATATAAAGTCCCCTCCAGGAAGGGGTAGGAATAGTTTTTGGGGATATATTTAACATGATGTAGATAGTATAAAGAACCTATTAGGTGGAATAAACTATTTTAAAATATAGAATAGACATTTTGGGAGATATTATGTGGGGTATTTTGATATATTACCAAACAACATTTTCATGAAATATCTTTTAATTATACTCAAGTGACTTATAATAGAGGAACCAGTCCTCATAACTCAACCCCAACCTAGAAATAAGTAGGCTTTTGAGGCCAAACCTCATAAGTAATTGTGTTCATTATATTCATACATATTATTGTATATAAGAATGTTTGAGATAATAATTATAAGTTGATCAAGGTTTAATTGACTATAGAGTTTGAAGTAAAAGTGGAACACATAAAAAGGAAATGGGATCACTAATCCATCCATCCCCTCTTAGTGATCTTAACTAACTAGGGCACTATTAATGGTATAAGATCTAATATAGTGTTCTTATAAATGATCCATTAAGTTGTAAGGAGAATACTCAACTTTACAATAGCATATGATAACCTATTTTTTATCGAAATAATTTTCACAGAAGGGAAAACATTATGATTCTATATTTAATATTACAAGTTCTTGAGTTCAATATTATTGTAATAGTGTAATTTACACTACACGATAGAGATGGTCTCATTTTATATGCTGATATTAGGAATCATGAAGTCGATGGGATGACTAGAGATTTTATCCCATCATATATATTAGGTAAATTATACATGAAGATAATGTTAATTATATATACAAAGGAAATGTGAGAGAATCCATAGGATATTTATTAATTTAATGTGGATATTAAGGAATACAAAATGTTAAATTAGAGTTAAAAACATGACAACATATATATGGAAGATGATGAGGATTTAGAAGACTAATTTAGTATGGTTAATGAGAATTTTTTCACATTGGAGGGATTTAGGATGATCTTGAATATTCAACTATTATAAAAAATAGTATAAGGAATTTTTAATATATATTTGACCCAAATATTTCATCCCTTAAAGATAGTTAATATCTATCCCTTGAAGAGTTTCACAATATAGTCCTTAAATACGCAACAATTAAGTAACATAGGTTCAAAAATAAATAAAATAAAAATTATTCATTAAAATACAAACAAAATATTAAGAAATTATGGTTGATTAGAATTTAAATTTTGAAATAAAAGATGAATGTAGTGAGGATTATAAGAAATCCATGGAATTATCTCTAGGGAAATCAGAAGATTGAGAGAAAAATATAAATTTATGATTTTCATTAAATAATTTAATTTTGGAGGTATTCAAATTTTTTTATTTTACCACCCAAATAATTAATTTGATGAATCTAATACTGATAATGAATAAGTATAATTTGCTAATGAGAAATATAATTTTTTTGAAAAAATGTATCTTAAAGGATGAATAAGACTTTAATAATATTCAAGAGAAATATAACGAGTAGTAAAAAGAGTGAAAAATCATCCTATTAGAGTGAGTAAATTTTTAATGGTTCTTATTCAAATAATAAATCTTTCAAAACTCAAATTATGGATCATAATACTTTCATAAGTAGCGGAGAGGTAGATAAAGGAGATGGCTATACTAAATACATGATATGATCAAAAAAATTTTGATATTGAGAAACATTTGAAGCTTAATAATTGAGTAAATACACTAAATATAAAATAAAATACATTAATATGAAGAGGATAGTGATTTCAGACAAGAGATCAAAATTTTTAAGAAATTGTTTTAAAAAAAATTAGTTGTTGGATTATTTCAATTCAAAACCAATTGTACAGAAGAAGAGATACATGAAAGACAATTTATGTCCCTCAAATATGAAAAAAGATCTTAACCATGAGAAAATACTATGATTAAATAGTTAGAACTCAATTTTAATCATGTAATGTTTCTTAGAATACTATCCCCATGAAATTGGTACTAACTAGTTTTATTTTATCAAGTTACACCACATTTATTTATACAATTATGCAGGGTCAAATACTCAAAATTGGGTTTTTTGGGTTACATAAAGTAATATATAAATGTTCCCCTATAATATTGTAAAAATAGAAAACTATAAAATTGGAAAATTACCAAAAAATAGAGAAATTAAGCTTAGAGTGCACTTGGAGAATAAGAATATTTTTCGAGAGAGACCCATTAACATTATGAAAAAGCACAGTTCAATTTTTTTTTGAATGTCCATTAACAAATAATATGTCCACTAGTATAATATATATCTCCAATTGAATAAGAATAAATTTAGGAGGAGTAATATAGGGAAAAAATGACGAAAACTATAAAAAAAAGAGAAACAACCTTTGGATGAAGAAATTTACATCTGAAATTTCTATTAAGAGATGAACTGAAAACTTTATTGAATATCAAGAAGATATTTGTAGAACGTGTGAAAAATATCATGATACTAAATAATCCCTGATTTTTTTATGAAAATATAATAGGATACTAATTTTGAAAAAACTTAATGAAAAGAGTGAATTTAAAATGATAAATATTGAAAAAAACTATTTGGAATGTATTGGAAATCTAGGAAAAATTTATAAAATAATTCATTAGTATTTACCACTCAAGTTAACATAAAAAGAGAGATGAAAAAAATATCCATAGATAAATCTTCCATTATGGATATTAATTATAATAGGATACTAGAGAAAGTAACAATCCAATAGAAGAGGACAACCATGCTTCCATTGGAAGACCAGAACTAGGGAATCAAATGTAGAGGCATAAAGAGTCCTCCAACTAGAAATGTTGGAATAAATAAAATATCTTGGTTGAGAGGATTATTTCAACCTTAATTATTTAATAAAATATCATGGTCATCCCTCCTTATTAAATTTTATTTATTTATGTACTAACATTTATGTAATTGAAAGATAGAAACAAAAAGGGAAAGCTGGATATGAATGTTACTACTAGACAATACAAAATGAAGTCTATCAGGGAGGTACTTTGGTAAAAATAAATCATTATGAGAAGTTTATGTAAGGTAATCCCATAAGAGGGAGTAAACATGAAGAAGATATGTCAAAATTTTCATTCTACACTAAGTATGTAATCCTGGATAGCTCTATAAAATCTATAGATTAAGCCATTCCAAGCACAGTTTCTACCTTTTGTATTGTATCAAACATTTTTATAAAGGGGGGTATTTATTTATGAAACAATCAAGATTAATGGGGTGTTATTTTTCTTACACATAAATTTTTTGATTTTTTTTACGAGTAAATGACATATATTTCATGATAAATAAATTTTAGATCACCACAAAATTGAGATATTTAAGTTGTATTGCATGCATGGATGACTAATAGATAAATTTTTTATCTAAATTATTGATTATTTTTTATACAAAGTGAACTACCACAGAGATTTAGTGATTACTAAATAAAGTCTCATTACTATGTAAATATGTGTCACCACTATTCTCTTATTAATTTGTATAAGGAAGTATGATAGAATAGTAGAGGGATATTTTTTTAAATGAACATACAATAGTAATGATATTTATGACCCATATATTACTATAAATTTATTTTCAATAAGGTGGATATAAAGGAATAAAATATACATATAATGACTTAATAAGAACATAGTGGTATTGAAAAAAATCATAAGTGGGAATATTAAGGTTCGAATGCATGGATTGTATATTTATCATTAAGGAAAGATTACATGGTGATTAAAAGTTGTGAATGTGTGTTAGAATTGTGATAAAAGAGTGATATGATATGGTTCACTATAATAATTTAGATAAATCATGAATTTTTCTATAAATAAATTCTTATCATCAACATGAAGAACTTTTGTAGGGAAAAATTATATAGCCATTATATGTTATCATTCGAGTGCTATTATTCATGTATACCTTATTCATGAGTTAATGGATGAAGGAAAACACTCTAAAATAGTTGATAACTATTTTTAGAATAATATATCTATTGTAAATATTGATGATATGCATTTAGAAGAGTAACATACTGATTTGAAAGATAGAGAAACCATCCAAAGGTGAAGTATGACTCAAAAATTTTGAAATAATTATTAAAGTATTTGTATAATGTTTTGTGATAATATTCATACATAGATATTACAATTAGATCAATTAAATATATTTTTAATATAATTGAGACAATTTTTCAATATACAAATTTGTGATGAGAATAATAATGTGATGTTTGTAAGGATGATTTACATCCGTGTAAGAATCATTTAAGTTTCAAAAAGAATGATCTTAGTTGAAATATTATTTATAACTAACCAATATAAATATGGTTTAAAAATATATAATCATAATTTCATAGTTGTGTATATAACAACCCATACTTTACATACATTGTTAATACTTCAAAATTGAAGCACACTTATTACAACATATGACAAAACCACAAAGGACCGTATAGGTACAGTGTCTTAAGAAACTGGGAAACATAAACAACTGGATCATAAATCTTCTATAGTGTATCCCATTTATTTCATCATATATAGGGTCCCTTTTAGCATATTCTACTTAATATCCATCTTCCTGACCTGGGGAAAAGAAAACATACAAAAAAGGGTGATCTCAAATGCTCAGCAAGGGCAAATAAAAGAAATAAAAATCATATCATATCTTTTTGAAAATCATAACCTGCAAAAGAGATCATAATATCTTAACATGGAATAAATCATAGAAGTGAAAATGAGATCCCCATAGTCATAACATAAAACTTGAAACTTTGTGGCATGCACACATAATCATGGAAAATAATTTCTTGTTAGTCATGACTCATTGCCAAGACTATCTTAGCAAACAAAGTCCATTTCTGAACCGAGTTCACTCCTCGTTTCAGTCCTGTATCACTGAACCGAAATAACCTTCCGTTCCATCCATGTGTATCTCCTGAGATATAAATCTTTACCCAATGCATTTTAGGGAGATATAGGTCCCACCCATCTTATAATGAATCCTTTCTTATTTGAGTCACATAATCATAAATCATACATCATCGCATTACACATGTAACAAAAATGGGATTCTTGAAACATCATGATATCATAAAACAAATCATAAAAGGTAAATGACTTCATAAAAATAATTCCCTCAAAACATAATCAAATCAATGTAATAATAGGGATAAAAACAGAACCCTATATTATCTTAGATGGAAAATAATTTTGATAAAACATTTGAACTCCATTCTTGAGGAAAATATCCTTTCTACTTCAAAAACACTTTTCTTTTCTTAACATTTCATACAATTATAAACTAAAATAAGTTGATTAAAAATAAACTTGAAAACTTATAAAGGAATATTCTTGGAAATAATTTTTTAAAAATCCATTCTTTCCGTATAAGTTAAAGAAACATTCTTCGTACTTTTGTGGGAAAAGTCAAAAAGTACCTCGTACGAAAAAACGACAACAGATTCCTTTCATATTCTTTACTAAAAACTCACTGAAGGGTAAAATTGGATTTAAACTATTTTAAGTGGATGGAAACAATATTACATATTGAGGTAACATGGATGTGGATGATAACATACACCCCAATAAATACCAAAGTATAAACAATCTCAGATAAAAATGAGATTGTGATATTTCCCCTTACCTTAGGTCCGATTTGCTTTGTATGTGTCCGAATCTCCTGTATAATCGTTTAAATAATGTTATTGACTTATTACAGAATCATACATATTGATATGATATCATATATGGTCATATTCTTAGCTTCTTATTAGTAATATTTCATTGTTACATGTTACTCGGGTCTTTATTGCCTTTTGTTCTTATGCATGTTTTGCCGAATAAAGTCTTATTCTTCTTTTAAGGTTATAGATACCTTATATCCAGAATTGTATTAGTGTAAAATATATCATATTTATTCCTTCAATTCATTTATATAATTACTATGTAATGATGATCATGTAGAACGAGTCGCATCACATCGTGGAGACGGTATTCCGTACGTACGGACGACCGATGATATTGTTCCCATGATCATGGAATTGTATTTAAGTGTATTTATACTATTTTAGTATCAATATCAATTTATAATAATCATATATAGTTACTCATTACACCATTATACCCATCCTTTTAAGGTGATAGTGGAAAATAGATTACACCACGGCATGGAGACGGTATTCCGTACGTATGCACGCGCGGTGATTTCATTTTTCCGTAGGATGGATAGAAGGTGAATTAGGGTTGTTTAATATTTATAATAACATATCAGTATGTAAGTAATACTGATGTTATTACTTTATCATGAAACAACTAAAGAAGAAGAAGTTGAAGAACAAATAAATTGAAAAGATCTGTAATGGATATTACCTCTTCTTTTAAACGCTTCTTTGAATCCTCCACTTAGGGAACTAAGATTGGTCTTTGAAGAAGACCAGGACCTCTAGGATTATTCTAGGTAAGTGGATAAGGGATTTTTTCAGGGTTTGGACGAGCTTGAGTGCTCAAATTGGTGTGAGGAGGAGGGGGAGGAGGTAACCTTTTATAAGGGAGTAGAGGGGCACCTTAGGAATATCTCAAAATATTATTTTATATTAAAGTCAAAATCGGTTTATAATGGTTCCAAAGGGTCTTATTTCGAACGTAAAGTGGGTATGGGTCTAAATCCTATCAACCAATAGGGTTTAGACAAGTTTAGGTTATTATTTTAACCTTATCAATTAGATTTAACTCTAAGTTAAACAATTTAACTTTTACCGTGTCTTTTTGTTTTCTTACACTATATGGTTAATAAACTTACTATAACATGCCAAACGAACCCAAAGTTGTTTATTATTAAAATATATATCCTTATCTAAGTCATTTGGCCGAACCTTAGATTTTTAGGAATAAAATAACAATTAATAATATAATATTTTATTTAAAAACTATTTTGTGTCAATTTTGACACTATTTGATATATGATTTTTGTTAAAGTCATAACAGATTTATATGTTCTAACCAAGTTGATTAAATAAACACTAATATATCATAGTAACCTATAAAATTAGTGTAATTCCTAAAAAGTCTCAAATTACATTTATTTGAGCATTTATAACATCAATTATGTTAACATTTCCTTAAAAGGGTAATTACTGCATCATCGTTGTGTCATAAATAAATTAATTTATATAAAGTCTAAAAATTATAAATAAAATATCATTATGTAGGAAAGCTTTTTATCTTTCTAATGAATATTTATAATCGAATTTATCATATGTATAAAGCCATATTAAAAATGTTTTAGTTACTAAACTCTAATTTTAACTATTTTAACCACTCATTAAATAAAATAATCTTAAATGTTATAATCTAATCCAAGTGGACCTAAATGGTCATATTATATTCATAAGGTTGTTTTGGTCGAATTACACTTATCCAATAGAATTAGGACATGTGTTAGGGTAATAGTAATATCATATTTACCCTTAGTTACCCTATTTACTATTAACCGCGGTAAAAAAAGTAAAAAGTTACTATTCACCAAAAAAATTTTTTTATCTCATTGAACCACATTTTACTTACTGATATCAACCGTGTCTGTCGGATTTTCGAAATTCTATTCACAGAAGCGGTAAAATTATGTTTTATGAAAAATTCAGTTTTTAACCTACCACTTAGCGGTTTCACTATTCATCAAAAATTGAATGTTTTCAGAAAAATACCAAAATTTCACCATAGGGTAATTTCGGTATTCCGAATCCAAGAATGAAGTCCATTTTGAAAGATAAAATTTCAAAAAGTGGTTATTACTATTCATAACGGCTATTTTAAATAATATTTTAATAGCATATTGCCGTTTAGTGAAACTCGGTATTGCGTACAACGCAAGCTATCGAGGAAGGTCGCGATTGCGTGTAAAGCATGCCAAGCAAGTGTTGTTTAGAAAAAGATTCCTTTGATGATTTATATAATGTAAAAGTATCGGGTGTTACATTCTACCCCCCTTAAAAATAATTTCGCCCTTGAAATTCGTCACATTGTAACAAACAGATGAGGATACTTCTCCCTCATCATATCCTCAAGCTCCCATGTAGCTTCTTCAAGTTGGTGGTTCCTCCATAAAACTTTCACCAATAGGGTGGTCTTGTTTCATAGGAATTTTTCACTACGATCCAAAATCTCTATCGGTTGTTCTTCATAAGAAAGATCTTGCTCCAACGGTACAACTTCTGAGCTGAGTACATGTGAAGGATCAGGTATGTACTTTCTCAGGAGAGATACATGGAACACATCGTGAACTTGAGAGAGATTCGGTGGATGCGCCAATCGGTAAGCTACCTTTCCAACACGATCCAGT
Organism: Viscum album; assembly: GCA_963277665.1. Lineage (NCBI taxonomy): Eukaryota > Viridiplantae > Streptophyta > Magnoliopsida > Santalales > Viscaceae > Viscum > Viscum album. The sequence goes on from OY728148.1 coordinate 1,933,456,855, forward strand.
ATTTCAAAAGGACCGATATATCTAGGGCTCAACTTCCCCTTCTTTCCAAATCTTATAACCCTCTTCCAGGGTGATATTTGTAAGAACACTTTATCACCCACTTCAAACTCTAGGTCTTTTCTTCGGTTGTTGGCATAACTTTTCTGTCGACTCTGAGATGCTCTTATGTGTTGTTGAATAGATCTAACCTTTTCTTCCATTTCATCAATGAGATCAGGTCCTAATAGCTTTCTTTCCCCAACTTCATCCCAGCAAGTTGGAGTCCTGCATTTCTTTCCATAGAGAGCTTCATAAGGAGCCATCTGAATACTGGAGTGAAAGCTATTATTATAAGAAAAGTCCACCAAAGGTAGGTGTCAATCCCAACCTCCTTTGAAATCCATAGAGCAAGCTCTCAACATATCTTCTAGGGTTTGAATTGTTCTCTCAGACTAACCGTCTGTCTGAGGATGATAAGCATTGCTGAAACTCAACTCTGTATCCAGAGTATGCTGAAGACTTCACCATAACTTTGAGGTAAATATCAGATCTCGATCAGATATAATAGAAAGTGGTACTCCATGCAATCTTACCACTTCCTTTACATATATCCTGGCAGGCCGATCTAGAGAGAAATCCTCTCTAATAGCAATGAAGTGTGCAGACTTTGTAAGACGATCAACTATGAACCAGATAGCATTATTGCCTTGGGATGTTTTAGGAAGTCCTGTGACAAAGTCCATAGTGATTCTTTCCCATTTCCATTCGGGTATGGGTAATGGTTGTAAAATCCCCTTAGACTTTTGTCTCTCAGCTTTAACTTGTTGACAAACCAAGCATCAAGAGACATATTCAGCAACATCTCTTTTCATGCCATCCCACCAGAAGTACTCTTTCAGATCCCTATACATCTTCATGCTTCCAGGATGAATAGATAATGAAGAACTATTAGCCTCATCCAGCAGCTCCTTCTTTAATTCGGGGATGGGAGGAACACAAACCCGATTCCTGAACTTTATTAACCCATCACAATCAAGGTTGAATTCAGGAACATTTCTCACCTTCTTTTGTAACTCGACATCTTCTTTCTGTGCCTCTTTAATCTTCACATGTATAGATGGTTGAACATTCATTTGAGAAAGATAAGATTTTTCCCCTTCCATTATAATTCCAAGATCCATCCTTTGTAAATCCATAAATATTGGATCTTTTGTGATCCTCATCATGGATAAACTAGCATGGTCTTGTCGATTTAATTCATCTGCCACCTTTTTTGCTTTCCCAGGGTGGTAATGGATTGAGCAGTCGTAATCCTTAATCAGCTCCAACCATCTTCTTTGATGCATATTCAGCTCCTTTTGTGTGAAAATATACTTTAAAATTTTATGATCAGTATAAATATCACACATTTCACCATAAAGGTAATGCCTCCAAATCTTTAATGCAATGATTACCGCAGTTAACTCCAAATCATGAGTTGGGTAATTTTTCTCATGTATTTTCAACTGTCGTGAGGCATATGCTATCACCATATCATTTTGCATAAGAATACACCCCAATCCCTTCTTGGATGCATCACTGTAGATCACAAACCATTCTCCACTATAAGGCAGTGTGAGCACAGGTGCACTGGATAACCTTCTTTTCAACTCCTTGAAATTCTCTTCACATTCCTCTGTACAAACAAACTTAACTCCTTTCCGAGTCAACTGGGTGAGTGGATTAGATAATCGTGAAAAATCTTTCACAAAATGTCGATAATATCCATCCAAACCAAGAAAACTTCGGATCTCAGTTACTGTTGTTGGTCTCGACCATCTTTCGATAACCTATGTTTTTGCTGGATCCACAGATATCCCCTCTTTTGAGATTATGTGACCCAAAAATGCAACTTTTTGAAGCCAAAATTAACACTTGGTAAATTTGGTATAAAGCTTCTCCTTTCTCAGGGTCTTCAATATAATTCTCAAGTGATCTTCATGCTCTTCCTTGCTCTTTGAATAGACAAGAATATCATCTATAAAGACTACCACAAATTGATCAAGATAGTCTCTAAAGACTCTATTCAATAGATCCATGAAGATATCTGGGGCATTAATAAGACCAAATGGCATCACTATAAATTCATAGTGTCCATACCTTGTACGGAAAGCCGTCTTTGGTATATCCTCCCTTTTGACCCTTAATTGATGATACCCTGAACGAAGATCAATCTTTGAAAATTATTGAGCTCCGCGTAGTTGGTCAAATAAGTCATCAATGCGTGGGAGAGGATATTTGTTCTTGATAGTGATCTTGTTAAGTTCTCGATAATCAATGCAGATTCTCATTGATCCATCTTTCTTCTTAACAAATAGAACAGGTTCTCCCCAAGGTGACGCACTAGGGTGTATGAATCCCTTATCAAGATTCTCTGGGAGTTGATTCTTCAATTCTTGTAACTCAATTGGGGCCATTCTATAAGGTTTCATTGAAATAGGCAAAGCACCCGTTACGAGTTCTATTGAAAACTGAACTTCACGATTTGGTGGAAGACCCAGTAATTCCTCCGGAAAGACATTATCAAACTCCCGTACGATGGGATATTCTTAATCGTGAGTTTCTCACCAACCATTTGAGATAAATAACCTTCATTTAGTGGAATCAAGACCCATAAGATGGAAGGAATTTCAACTGTAAGGTTATATTCATCCTTGCATCGATAGACGATCGTAGATTGATCTGGAATATGAAATGTGACTTCCCTTCTTTGGCAATTGATATGAGCTCCATGTAGAGAAATCCAATCCAAGCCAAGAATCACATCAAATTCCACTATAGGAAGGATCACACGATTTGCAGGAAGCACTTTCCCACAAACTTCAATCGGAGAAGAATTATAAACTTTTGATGTGATTGATGTGACATTAGGTGTTGTCACAGCTAACTCAACATCTAATTGTTGAGGTAATACGGTGATACCCTTATAAAATTCTTCAGAAATAAAAGAGTGGGTGGATCCAGAATCAAATAAAACATTTTCTACTTTAGAGTGGATGGTAAGTGTACCTTTCACCGCTTCGTTATCGTACTCCACACCGCTGATAGAAATTGCATGTGACTTTCCTTTGTCTTTATCCTTAAGAGTTTGTTAACGTAGACCATCATCATCAACCCTTGGATTTGGGCATTGATTGGCATAATTACCCATCTCCTTGCACATGAAAAATTGAAGTGTAGTAGGTTCATTCTGTGTATCCCTTCCTTTGTTTGCATCATTAGACATCTTCTTCCCATTATCGCGGCATTCAAATGCCCGATGACCTTCCTTTCCACATTTGAAACATTTACTTGTCCCTTTAAGACAACTCCCTCCATGTTTCTTTCCACACTTTGAGCATAAGGGAAAGATCATCTTCTTTTCAGTGTGCTCTTTATATTTTCCTTTGAATTCCATTTTCCTCTTATTATCAAACCCATATGACTGATGGGTTACTCCAATCTCTATTTCGACTTTGAGAGCACATCGAACGATTTCCTCGTACCTATTGAAGTCCCTTATGGATAACGCCCTTCGAAGACTTGGTTTTAAGCCACTAAAGAATTGATCGATCTTACTCTCAGGTTGGATAATAATACCAGAAGCGTACCTTGCAAGTCTTGTAAAATTTGCTTCATAGGTACCAACAGATTCATCATCCCTTTGCTTCAGTTCAAGAAACCCTTTCTCCATCTTTGTACGGAGAATACGAGGGAATTATTTATTGAAAAATAAGTTCTTGAACTCGTCCCATTCCATGGACTCAATTTCATCCCTTTGCCTCGTATTCTTAACAAGATTCCACCGTTGATCAGCATCTCCTTCCAAAAGATACACTACTAGGATGACTTTATCATGTTCAGAACATTGAAGAACTGAAAATATCTTTTCAGTAGTACTAATCCATTGTTCAGCAACTAATGGATCAGTAGACCCGCTGAAAGAAGGTGAACGCTGGCTCATGAAGGATTCAACAGAATGTTGCTCCTTCCTTTGCTCGTTTGGAAGTCCTGCGTGATTCATAGCTTGAGAAAGTTGTGTGAGCATGGCTACAAGATTTTTCATTCCATCTCCCATATCATTTGGTTGCTAAGGGGAACAATCATTGCATTGCCCATCGAATTCCACATTAACACGGTTCCTTCAGGTTCCATCCATTGACTAAAACCAAGAAGAATAGTGTGAGCAACACTAATTATAATAGGAAAACCACATAATTCAAGAATAAAATTTTCAAGCTTAAGGTCTTATCCTAGGTTATTCATGGCCATTTCTAAAACACTAATATTGTATTCTATGATTAGACTTATCCTTAGGGTTCTTACTAAGGCTTTCACATCCTAGTTTCCAAAGGTTGAATATACCTTTCCTCTGATACTAACAATAACGACCCATACTTAACATACATTGTTAATACTTCAAAATTGAAGCACACTTATTACAACATATGACAAAACCACAAAGGACCGTATAGGTATAGTGTCTTTAGAAACTGGGAAACATAAACAACTGGTTCATAAATATTCTACAGAGTATCCCATTTATTTCATCATATCTAGGGTCCCTTTTAGCATATTCTACTTAATATCCATCTTCCTGACCTGGGGAAAAGAAAACATACAAAAAAGGGTGAGCTCAAATGCTCAGCAAGGGCAAATAAAAGAAATAAAAATCATATCATATCTTTTTGAAAATCATAACCTGCAAAAAAGATCATAATATCTTAACATGGAATAAATCATAGAAGTGAATATGAGATCCCCATAGTCATAAAATAAAACTTTAAACTTTGTGGCATGCACACATAATCATGGAAAATCATTTCTTGTTAGTCATGACTCATTGCCAAGACTATCTTAGCAGACAAAGTCCATTTCTGAACCGAGTTCACTCCTCGTTTCAGTCCTGTATCACTGAACCAAAATAACCTTCCATTCCAGCCATGTCTATCTCATGAGATATAAATCTTTACCCAATGAATTGGAGGGAGATATAGGTCCCACCCATCTTATAATGAATCCTTTCTTATGTGTTCCACATAATCATAAATCATACATCATCGCAAAACACATGTAACAAAAATGGGATTCTTGAAACATCATGACATCATAAAACAAATCATATAAGGTAAATGACTTAATAAAAATAATTCCCTCAAAGCATAATCAAATCAATGTAATAATAGGAATAAAAACAGAACCCTATATTATCTTATATGGAAAATAATTTTGATAAAACATTTGAACTCCATTCTTGAGGAAAATATCCTTTCTACTTCAAAAACACTTTTCTTTTCTTAACATGTCATACAATTATAAACTAAAAGAAGTTTATCAAAAATAAATTTGAAAACTTATAAAGGAAGATTCTTGGAAATAATTTTTTAAAAATCCATGATTGTCGTATAAGTTAAAGAAACATTCTTCGTACTTTTGTCGGAAAAGTCAAAAAGTACCTCATACTAAAAAATGACAAAAGATTCCTTTCATATTCTTTACTAAAAACTCACAGAAGGGTAAAATTGGATTTAAACTATTCTAAGTGGATGGAAACAATATTACATATTGAGGGAACATGGATGTGGATGATAAAATACACCCCATTAAATACCAAAGTATAAACAATCTCGGATAAAAATGAGATTGTGATATTTCCCCTTACCTTAGGTCCGATTTGCTTTGTACGTGTCCGAAGCTCCTGTATAATGGTTTAAATAATGTTATTGAATTATTACAGAATCATACATATTTATATGAGATCATATATCGTCATATTCTTAGATTCTTATTAGTAATATTTCATTGTTACTTGTTACTCGGGTCTTTATTGCCTTTTGTTCTTATGCATGTTTTGCCGAATAAATTCTTATTCTTATTTAAAGGATATAGATACCTTATATCCAGAATGGTATTAGTGTAACATATATCATATTTATTCATTAAATTCATTTATATAATTACTATTTAATGATGATCATGTAGAACGAGTCGCATCACATCGTGGAGACGGTATTCCGTATGTACGCACGAGCGATGATATTGTTCCCATGATCGTGGAATTGTATATAAGTGTATTTGTACTATTTCTGTATCAATATCACTTTATAATAATCATATATAGTTACTCATTACACCATTATACCCATCCTTGTAAGGTGATGGTGGAAAATAGATTACACCACGGCGTGGAGACGGTATTCCGTACGTACGCACGCGCGGTGATTTCATTTTTCCGTAGGATGGATAGAAGGTGAATTAGGGTTTTTTCATATTTATAATAACATATCAGTATGTAAGTAATACTTATTTTATTAATTTATCATTAAACAACTAAATAAGAAGAAGTTGAAGAGGAAAGAAATTGAAAAGATCGGTAATGGATATTACCTCTTCTTTTAAACGCTTCTTTGAATCCTCCACTTAGGGAAATATGATTGGTCTTTGAAGAAGACCATGACCTCTAGGATTATTCTAGGGAAGTGGAGAAGGGATTTTTTCAGGGGTTGGACGAGATTGAGTGCTCAAATTTGTGTGAGGAGGAGGGGGAGGAGGTGCCCTTTTATAAGGGAGGAGAGGGGCACCTTAGGAATATCTCAAAATATTATTTTATATTAAAGTCAAAATCGGTTTATAATGGTTCCAAAGGGTCTTATTTCGAAGGTAAAGTGGTGATGGGTCTAAATACTATCAACAAATATTATTTAGACAAGTTTAGGTTATTATTTTAACCTTATCAATTAGATTTAACTCTAAGTTAAATAATTTAACTTTTACCGTGTCTTTTTGTTTTCTTACACTATATGGTTAGTACACTTACTATAACATGCCAAAAGAACCCCAAGTTGTTTATTATTAATATATATATCCTTATCTAAGTCATTTGGCCGAACCATAGATTTTTAGGAATAAAATAACAATTAATAATATAATATTTGATTTAAAAACTCTTTTGTGTCAATTTTGACACTATTTGATATATGATTTTTTTGAAAGTCATAAGAGAATAATATGTTCGAACCAAGTTGATTAAATCAACACTAATATATCATAGTAACCTATAAAATTAGTGGAATTGATAAAAAGTCTCAAATTACATTTATTGGAGCATTTATAACATCAATTATTTTAACATTTCTTTAAAAGGGTAATTACTGCATCATCGTTGTGTCATAAATAAATTAATTTATTTAAAGTCTAAAAATTATAAATAAACTATCATTATGTAGGAAAGATTTTTATCTTTCTAATGAATATTTATAATTGAATTTATCTCATGTATAAACCCATATTAAATTTTTTTTATTTGTTAAACTTTGATTTTAACTATTTTAACTATTCATTAAATAAAATAATATTAAATGTCATAATCTAATCCAAGTGGACCTAAATGGTCATATTATATTCATAAGGTTTTTTCGGTCGAATTACACTTATCCAATAGAATTAGGACATGTGTTAGGGTAATAGTAATATCATATTTACCCTTAGTTACCCTATTTACTATTAACCGCAGTAAAAAAAGTAAAAAGTTACTATTCACCAAAAAATTATTTTTATCTCATTGAACCACATTTTACTTACTGATATCAACCGTGTCTGTCGGATTTTTGAAATTCTATTCACAGAAGCGGTAAAATTATGTTTTATGAAAAATTCAGTTTTTAACCTACCACATAGTGGTTTCACTATTCATCAAAAATTGAATGTTTTCAGAAAAATACCAAAATTTCACCCTAGGCTAATTTCAGTATTCCGAATCCAAGAATGAAGTCCATTTTGAAAGATAAAATTTCAAAAAGTGGTTATTACTATTCATAACGGCTATTTTAAATAATATTTTAATAGCATATTGCCGTTTAGTGAAACTCGGTATTGCGTACAATGCAAGCTATCGAGGAAGGTCGCGATTGCGTGTAAAGAAAGCCAAGAAAGTGTCGTGTAGGAAAAGTTTCATTTGATGATTTATATAACATAAAAGTCTTGGGTGTTACAGTGTAAGTATCATCTAGATCTTTGTAAGAATCATTACCTACAAAAAAATGGATCATTTTCTAGGAAAATTTTGAGACAAATATAGACTAAATAATATTTAATTAGGTACTAGGAGAATTTGTTTATTACCTTCATAGTGTATAGAATAGCATAATTAGGTATAAAACATTATGAAACTATAAATATTTAAGATAATTATATAGTACATGAACCCTATATTGAGTGTTTGTGATGAGTAAAGAACATCATCGGTAATAAATCATTGTATGATACTAGTGAAACTTATAATGGAACAGAAGACAGATTCGACAATATGAGGACATTAAAGATTAACCTATTCAATTTTTAAGGTTACATTTGTTAATTAATAGAGTACATATCAAATAAACTCTATAAAAGATACAATAAAATGAAAAACAAATTAAAATAATATTCTGATAAATTAAGATATTTCAAAAGATGATTATTAATTTTACATCAATGATAAAAAAACATTATGAGATTTTGATTCATTATGAGTAAATGATTCAAGATGATGTTGATTAAAATGGGGAGAAATAGATTCCATGTATTAAGATGTATTATCAAACTAAATGTTCATACACATGGTGATTTCCAAAGGAATATAAACTTGTGTATTTTTTATAAGAATTATCATTATAATATTTTCAATATCAAATGAAGGTTAAAAATAATCTTTTTTGATACAAAAGAACATGAATTGATTTTGGAGGTAATTTAATTGATATTTAAATTGAGTATAATTCCTATTGAACACATTGAGGAATTAAAAGATTGAGATTATATATGTATAAAAATGTTAGTATTGTGAAAAAATATTAACTAAATTCTTAATAATATTCCCTATGAATATATATTTGTATATAGGAAGAAGAATGAAGCATCATTGAGGGATCTCGATACAGAAAAGGGAAAGATTGTGTTTGGAATAAAAGAAGATAATTTATTCAATAAACACTCATGTTTTGAAGAATAAAGAGAATAACATATCTAAATCCAATAGGTTTTTTCCATTATGAAGTTTGAGAATATGACCATAACTACCATTGTTGTGCTGGAGTGAGAAATTACAAGGACTACAAGAAACAAGATGAACATTTGATATGTGGACTTGAATAATAACAAAGAAAAAATTTGTATTATATTAAAATACAGTCACAGTTGATGACCATCTGATGAAGGTTATGAAGGATAATTGAAGAACCTTAAATGGGTAGTATAAAGAAGAAACTGGGAGGTGGAAAGAATTTTTTTGGTATATTTCATGAATTTGTGAGTTCTAATATAATAAAATTGCTGTGATGTGGTGACTCTATTCACATGGAAACTATATATTTTTAGGTATTATCTATATGGTATTATGAGATATTATATATAAATATTTTTGGGATATATATTTTAATTATACTAATGTGATTTATAATATATAAATATGGCATTATAACTTTATCCAGAAATAGAAATAAGTAGGATTGTGATGGCTAAATAATCATGAGATATCATTTCCCATATATAATTGCTTATGAGAAAGGGTGATGTAACAAGAATGAGTGGATGAATTATTTAATAGTCCATAAATATTAAAGTGAAAGATATTTTTAAAAATAAAATATATCACTAATTTAACCAATCCCCATCTCAGAGATCTCACATGACCAAGATACTACATAACAAAATTTAATGTAAAATGAAGAAAAATAATTGAATAACAAAAAAATCACCATAGGGACATTATGTACAATTGTGATATGAGATAATAATATACCAATCAGAATTAATCCTAGAATTAATCAATCAAAAATTAATTAATGATAGAAACCACCTATCCTACAGAACATGAATACTTATTTCAAATACCATATTCTAATGTAAGCATTTTTTGTTAATAACTCCTTCCACCAATGAACCCACAAATAATAAAATGATATTGGAACATGTTGTTCTACAATAACATCATTTAAATTAAACACCTTTCTTTGATAATTTTAATCTTTATTACTCAAGAATCATTCACAAGATGCTGCCCTTATATTGACAATAGAGTAAAATTAATGGCATTACATTCTCTTATCCAAAGTCCCTCATAGTACCTTTTCCAAAACAATAGACCTCCAAAATTACATAATGTAGTTATCCATTACCCAAAAAACATCCAAACCCATAATAATAATAAAAAAATATTTGAAAAAATCATAAAATGGTTTAAGAATATGTATGTATCTCACAGTGAAAATTGATTGATCCAAAGATACTATATTAATCAAAACCATCATCCTCACATTTGATACAAGATTACCTTTCAATACTTGTATTTTCTATAGAAACCCTTTATTTCAGGAAATGAAAGGATTTAATATGATAACTAGATATAATAGGGGGAATTATTAGATATTTTTCTTGATTCATAGTCTATTGGACCCCAAAAAATCATTTGATCTCACCTTAGGAAACTTGAGGTGTGTGATGGACAATGAAAAGTATAATTCTATCAAATTTTACTTTCTAGAACAAAAAATTATCAAAACATCCTAAAACCCACAAAAATCATAACATTATATATATTTGGCCAAGTTAAAAATAATTACATCAAAATATTAGAAACAAAACCCACCCCTACTAATACGAACAACCTGCATATCCCTCTCAACCTAATCCTTTCCCAATTAAATACCAAATAAATACAATCATAGTATAATCCAACATCGTGGTAATGAATAAAATTATATGTAACCCTTAGTAGGTATCACCATTCCCATTGCTTTCCCATTAAAAAATTTACAAGACACTTTGAATATTTATAACAAGATGAATCAATGAAAATAATATAAAACCAAATGTTATTAGGAAAACAACTATGAAATATCATTATACATAGTCATTTTCATTATTTATATCATGTTTAATATCTATCCCTTGATACTTACCACATATATGAATTGAAATTTTAAAACCACATGATTTTATTATATTATTACCTTTAAAGAAATAAATGTTTTCAATTACTTTCTCAATACCCAACACCAAACTTAAATGAAATTGTGATATATTTATATAAAATAGAAATATTTAATCGTGAAAATTTAAACCAATATATTGAATTAGATAGAATTAATAACAATAACCTCTGTATAAAATATTTATAGAAATAAAAAATATTACTTTTAATAGGGCCATAATATAATTGGTAAACCCAAAATGACAAATAAGATCATTTTAAGCATAAAATTATATTTTTCAAAAAATTCCCATTTATGCACTATGATTTTTTATCACATGAAAATTAGGATTAAAAATTGTAATGTATGTAACACCCAGACCCCAGAAGCCTGGAGCTGGAGAATTCTTTAATACATTGTCATGATTACAAGGAATCAAATCTTGATGGACAGATCAATTTAGAAATCTTGGAAAATAGATTACATATATGAACTTTAAATTACAATTCAAAACATAAAATACAACATTGATAATCCTTTGAGAATTCAATTACTCTCCTAGCATAACCCTATATATATTTCATTCTTCACCTCATGACATATTGGGAAAATAAAACATAAGAAAGGGGTGCGCTCAAATTTGTAGTAAGGTTGTACAATACAATATAATCTTTCATAAATAAGAAAAAACCTTTGAGTAGTGGTATAAAATTATAACAAAAGACATTTAGAACATTATATTCAGAATAATACGACCAGAATAAATAAATTAATTCCATTTAAATTTTCACATGGATATTATACTAGTAGAATAATCACATGTAAAATCAATAACTAATCTCATAACGAGGAAATGATCAATGTCTGACATCATAACCATATGTTCAAGGCCTTGTGCTGACACCATTACCATATCGTAAAGGACCTATAACAATACAATAGTTTGTATCATGAGACATACCGATGATTCGGGGGGCTATAGTCAGCCCAACCCCTCACTAAATCTAATGTTTTCCTTTTATGAAAAGGGTTAAACATAACATAACCATTCATATTAAAACAAGAATATGAAATACTAATACTTTAACCATAAACCATGAATGGTATAAAAATATTATCTCCATATTCAAACATATTATAACACCTTAAATTCAATATTGAATATTATATCATAATAACTCATTCTCAATTTAGCATAATATCCAACAAAGGATGTTGACATTTATGGGAATAATCTAATAAAATCATTAAATCTCTTTGAGAGAAATATACTTTCTAAACATTTAAAAGATACACAAATATAAAAGAAAAAATTTATTTTAAAAATAACCCAATAATCTTGTGAGGGAATATTGAAAATGATAAGGTGAAAAAATGGTAGAAAATAGATGGTCACACAAAATAAGTTAAAAAACATTCCTTCCATAATTTCTCAAAAAGATCATAAAGCACCTCTTTCGGAAAATGACCAAAAGATTCCCATAAAAATGATTTAAAAAATATAAAACGTGGGTAAAAATGACTTTAATCAATTTTTTATAATATTTTGAAATATATTTTATGAAATGTGGACATTCATGATAAATATGTCCCAGTTGATACCTACATATTAACAATCTCATATAAAAATGTGATTGAAAAAATTAACACTTACATAAAACCTTTAAAGTATAAACTTTTGAAAATATTTTAATAAAATTTAAAATAAACATAAAATTTCTATTATAATACTTTTAAATCCATATAATTAGTTATGTTAAATAATATAAAAAATTTTGAAATAGAGGAAGGATTAATTCTTTAAACATTCAAAGCATCCCATACCACTTTGAAAATTTAAATAATAAACCAAATATCATAAAATGAATCTATATATACCACGAAGATAAATTTATTCAATATATTGAATATAATTGAGGTAGTACATTCACCACACATAAGAAATAAGTGGTGAACATGGATTACATATCATAAAAATTAAAAGTGAGACATAATTCCCATACTAAAGGTATGATATTATTTTTATGTGTATGTAACTCATATATAATGGTTTTAAACATTTTATTAACTCATAAAGAATAATAATAATATTTATTATATCATATGTGAATAATATATAACTTTATATTAACTGTTTATTAATAATTTCTTAGTTAAAGAAATATTTTGCGTAAAAATCGCTTTCATTGTCGTACATGTTTTCACTTATTATTCTTGACCATATTACTTTAATAAAGATTTAATTTAATCAATAATTAATAACATGATTCATATAATATATATTCCAGATATAAATATTTATAATAGATAGATATATGAAATGGAAAACAACATTCAAGGAGATGATAGGCCGTACATATGCATGAACACTGTTTCTGTTTTCTTATCATGTAGATTGGAAGTGATTGAATGAATTATATGTACATGTATACATATAATTTTTATTCCATTAGTTTTATTATGTAATATATTTCATAATAATTAATAATATATATATATATATATAATCATTCTTGAATGGTGAATGTGGAAGATGAATCTCATCGCATCATGGAGACGGTTAGCCATACGTACACATGAGGTACATTATCATTTCCTTAATGGATAAATGGTATAGAATTAGTTGTAATATGAATTTTAATGTAACAATATAATTTTATATTTATTATTTAAATATTTTTTATTAATCATTATACCCATATAAATAATTTTTACAATAAAAATATTTCACACCACTATGTGGAGATGATAAGCTGTACGCACACACAAATAGTGATATTGTTTTTTAGGATGGGTAAAATGATGAATATGGTTGTAACATAATTATAATAACATATATTAATTTATAAGGTAATTTATTTATTATTTTAGTATGGAAACAAAATTTAAAGTCAAATTAGAATAATATAAAAACCTTTAAAGAGGTGATAAAACAATAACCCTTTTTCGGGTATCTTCTTTTGATTTGCACAAAATGACTTTTTAGGCTAGATTTCTAAGCAATGTGTAGACTAAAGGAGGAATAAATGGATGTTGGATGAGTAAATGGTCAGGTTTAGAAATATTTAAATGGATTTTTGAGGTTTTAATTAAATATAAGTAGAAGTTCCCTTTTATAAGAGAGGTGGGGGGAACTTTAGGAAAATTTGGAAATATTAATTTACTATTAATTGATTTTCGGTTTCAAATTGTTCCAAAGTGATTTATGTCAAGGATAATATAAGTATGGGTCTAAATAAAAACAACAAATTAATTTTATACATGTTTAGTTTAAAATGTTACCTTATACTTTGGATTTCACCCTTAGTTAAATAGTTTAACTCTTATCAAGTCTTCCTGTAGTTTTGCACTAGGGGGATAATACAGTAACTATAAAATGACAAAATAAACCCAATTGAATCATTTATGAAATATTTCAAAATTATAAAATTTATTTGAAAGAACCTTATATTTTTTTGTCTTTTATATCATTTAATAAAATAGTATTTATTTTAAAATATCATCTTCGTCAATTTTACTAAAATTAACTATTTTAATTTTTAAAAATATCAAACCAACAAGATAACTTCAAAACAATACTTCCAATATGTTAGTAATATTTCAAATTTTACTATAAAATTAGTTTATGTTATTAATTATGTAAAATTATTTTTTATTTTAATATTATTATTATCTATTATTTGATTATTTCATTAATAAATCAATTACTACATCATCTTTTTGTCATAATTAAATTAAATTATTTAATATATAAAAATTATAAATTAATTATCATGACATAGATAATTTTATGGTATTTCAAATGAATATTTATAGTTGAATTTATCATATTTATAACACTATATTATAAATGATTTTGTTATTAAAATTTGAATATATCACTTTTAACTGGTATTTAAATAAACCATAATAAATGTCTTAATATAATAAATATGGCTTAAAAAGATCATATTTTTGACCTAAGGTTTATTTGGGTCATTATATACATACCGAAAGAAATTTCTACAAGTGTTATGGTAATTGTATATCATTATAATATTATTTTTACAATTAATTACCCTTTTTTCCTTTAACCATTATAAATAAAATTCAAATGTAACTATTCAAAACAATTATATTAATCATATTAGAAAAAAATTCATACCAATTCAAACCATATATATCCAATTTTAAAAATTCAATTCACAAAAGAGGAAAAATTATGTTTAATGCTAATCAGAAAATGTGGCTAGAAGGTAGGTAGAAAGCCGTTAAAAAAGTTCAATGAAATTTTATATCTAATTATATTATAAAAATAATTTAAATGAACTAAATTGGGTTGATATATATATATATACTATTTATCTATTGTTACATTAAAAACAATTTTGAGGAAACCAACTATATAAATAAAAAAGTTGGTTTCATAACAATAATGAAGTGTGTTTCACTATTCATTAAAATTGGCAGTTTTTAGAAATACCAATGATTCACCTAAAGATAATTTTGATATTATGAATAAAAAAAATGAATTCTATTTTACCAAATTAAATTATTAAGATTTTATAAATTTAGTTTTATTGTTGTTCACAAAAGGACATGAAAAGTATTTCCTTTAAAAAAACTTGTATTTCTAATAATATAACTATTTTTATGAAACATATAAATTTCAATAAAAATATGTTTTATAGTTTTAAAACATTATATATAAAATGTAAAAATTATTTATTAATATTTATATTACTATATTTAAAGGATATGTTGTAAATATATCATTTAAATAATTTTAACAGTAATGTGTGGTATCATAGAAACTCAATCATGATTGTCACACAAGCCAAGTCGGTGTTTCGTGTAAGATAAGATATTGAAAATAACATACCATGAAATATTGGGGAGTTAAATTCGACCATATTTTAATAAATTTCATCCTTGATATTTAAACATGGAATCGAAATATATGGGTTGGACTTATTAAAATATCTTCATTGAAACCCCACATCAGAATATGGATTGACAAGACCCCCATATTAAAATAAATTTACGGAAGTGTCAAGGTCACTAGATATAAGAAATACTAGGCTTATAGGTATGAAAATATGGGCATTGAAGAAAATTTAACCAACATGTTTTGATGAATAGTGATATAGAATATAATTAAGAGAAAGTTAACATCCAAAAATTTATAAAGATGTGATGGTCCAAGGGTCCATTAGATTCATATAAAAAAAAGTTGTAGGAAATAATTTTTGGATTTAAGATACATTCCCAATAGTTAATGAATTAATTATTTTATATAATAATTATAATATGAATCATACATACATAAATATTCCATCCTTTAACAAATTTCTACCACAAACTCAACTTTCTTCCCAAAAGATAATAAAACTAAAGAATATTCTATTTATCTTAATAATATTGGGTTTCAAAAAAGAATTTATACATCATATATCATACCATAAAAAACTACATTATATAAAATAAGACATCAGGTAGGCTAATGGTAGGAGATGCACCATTTTCTTTCTTTGGATGCAGGATCAGGTCTTGTGGCCCTGCCAGACGTGACGAGTTATCGCCCAACCTACAGGTCATCCTTTTCATAAAATGATAACATTCCAAAATAATATTAAGAAACTTTTTAACCATAAAAAATAGTATCTAATTTCCAACTTATTATATTAAAACCTTTATAATTATACAAAATACATCTATCTAAACTCAAACTCCAAATATTTATAAGGAAGGTCACTAAATTTCTAAAATCAACATATCATAGTGAAGATCAATTTTGGTCACATACCAAATATGTGAATACCATAATTAGTTATTCTTTTATAATATGGTAATATACTATATTAACATAAAACCTTATTCAATAGATTATTTATTTATTATTCCTTAAGTAAAATAGATAATATTGGATATAATCTAATAATGTTGTAAACTCCAACAATGATGGAATAAGAAAACCATAAACCAGATCCAAGGAAGTAAATAATATCCAATATAATTTATCCAAATAAATCATCTCTTTATTATGACATCATTATCTTAGTATTAAGAACAAATTAAGGGTTATCATTCCCTCAACCATATACCTTACAAAATGTTTAACTTGCAATTGTGTCACTTCATTTGGAACCATACAATCTCAAATCCTTAATGAAATAGTAATGCAGTATAATCCTTATAAACTCCATAATTCATATAACTAGTAAATTGATAATAAAATATTCAAATGAAATAATTTTTGAATATACATATTAATCATTCCTCTTCATCTGTGGTAGTATCCTAACTTGACCATTATCCAATATAACCATCTTGTAAATATTCATTTGACGATTCCGACATTGATTCGCATAGGGTCCCATATCTTGGCAGTTAAAGAATTTTACATTGGAAACATTTTTCTTACCCTTGAAATCTTGAACTTTATTTCCATTATTACACACTTATAAAAAAATTCCATTCCCTCCAAGAATTTACCGGGGTGATTCCATCCACAATTATCACATATGGGAAAATATTTCTTTCCATTCATCCCTTTATCTTTCTTTCTCCTACCATCCATTTCTTCTCATGCTTCCCATCAAATCCATAGGACATGTAGAATAATTTAATTATCTTATTGACCCAAGATAAAATTTATTCATATGATGAGAAAACATGAGAGACTATTTCCCTTTGAAATATTATCTTAAAACCCTGAATGATATGATCTGTCTTACTCTTTAGATCAGGTGCATTGGTGGAGTTCTAATTCCTTCTACGATGCACTATTTCTAAATGAAGACATATACTAGGATACATCATATAATAATTTATAGTCTAATAACTAAAAAAATCATAAATAAAATTGAATATTTACCCGAATGTAGTCTCATTATCATAAAAATGGTTTCATTGGGGTCATATTTACTCATGAATAATTCATAACAGGTTATAAAGAAAATATGGATTATCCTAATCATATCCCCTAGGAGTGTCAAACCAGTTCCACATGAAGACCTGTTTTTGTGTACCAGGTTACCTTGATTCAATCCCATAACACCATGTTAGAGTTATTACTCCTAGGTACATCTGTGCCCGAACTATCCTATTGTGGTATCCAGATAGGGATGTACTGCTTTGAAGAACCAAACAATATCTATTTTAACAAAACTCTTGGATATTTTTCTACATTTATCCTCAAAGTCTTTCATATATTTTTTATCCCTAATATATGTTTTATAAATATAGTTTCCAACAATTTTTATAAACATCATTTTATACCAACTATATTGCCCTGACCCTAGAAGACCAGAGCGGGTGCACATTGGAATTATTACAAGGAATCAAATACCAAAGGACCAATCAGTTTACCAATCTTGGAAACTATATTACATATATGAATATTACATTATAATTCAAAAAATAAAATAAAACATTAATAGTCCTTTGAGAATTTCATTACTCTCCAAGATTAACCTTACATACATATCATACAACACTTCATGGAATCCTGGGAAAATTATAACATAAGAAAGGGGTGAGCTCAGATTCTCACCAATGATAAATAATACAATAGAAGATTTCATAAATAAGAATGAACTTATAAGGCAAGGTATAAAATTATAACACAATACTTTTATAACATTATTTTGAACATAATATGAAAATAATAAATCAATTAATTCCATTAAAAAATTCACATGGATATTCCACTAGTCAATAAATCACATGTAAAATAAATAACTAATCTTATAATGAGGAAATCCAAAATGTCGGACATCATAACCTTACCACAAAGGCTACATTCCAATATCATTACTATACCATCAAGACCTTGTACCAACACGCCAGTTTGTCTCATGATACCTACTGATGCATTTATGGGATATAACATGCCTCACATATCACTTACTATTTCCAATGTATGCCACATTTAAAAAGGGTGAAGCATAACATAAACATTCGTATTAAAAATAGAATTAAAAATGTTAATAATTAAACCATAAACCAATAATGGTATAAAAATAGAAATTGTATAGTAAAATATATAAAAAAGCCTTCAATGCAATATGAAAAATTATATAATAATAAATCAACCTCAATATAGAATAAAATCTAACAAAAGATTTTCATATAGATGAAAATAGTCTAATAAAATCATTAAAAACATTGATAAGAATATACTTTTTTAACCATTTCATAGCAGCTTAAATATAAACGAAAACATTTATTTTTAAAATATCATTGTTTACATGTATGTGGAATTGAAAAATGTTAGGGAGATATAATGGATGAAAATAAATGATCACACCATATAATTTAAGAAAAAACATTCTTTCCTTAATTTTTCAAAAATATCATAAATTAGATCATTTTTAAAAATGAGCGAAAGATTCATTTAAATTTAAAAAAACTAAAAAATGGGTAAAAATAAATTAAATAATTTGTAATAATATTTTGAAATATATTTTTAGAAACATGGACATGGATGATAAATTTGTTCTACTATATACTTACATTTAAACAATCTCAAATAAAAATGAAAATTTGAAATTAACCCTTACATAAAACCATTAAAATATTCCTTTCTGAAAACATTTTTTTGAACTTAAAAATAGATATAAAATGATCTTTATAATCATTTAATATCAATATAATTAATTATGTAAAATAATATCAAGAATACTGAAATGGAGAAAGGATTAATTGTTTAAACATTCAAAGTGCCCCATAACACATTGAACATTTAAATAATAAACCCAACATCTACAAATGAATCTCTATATACCATGAACATATGTTTGTTCATGATATTTAATTCTATAGGTGAAGAACATACACCACACCCAAGAAATAAGTTGTGAACATGGCTAATATCTCACGGAAATTTAAAGTGAGACGGAATTCCCTTCTCTTAGGTCCAATACTCTTCATATGTGTCTAAAACTCATTTATAATGGTTTTAAACATATTATTAACTTCTAATAGAATCATAATAATATTTATGATATCATATATGATTCATTTAGAAATTTATATTACCCATTTATTAATAATTTCTAAGTTAAAGGAACATTTTGGGTAATAATTGTTTTCTTTATCGTACATGTTTTGACTTATTATTCATGATTGTATTATACAGATCATGTTTTACTTGATTCCAGAATTAATAACATGATTTATATGTGACATATATTGAGGATATAAATATATATAATAGATAGATATATGAAAAGGAAGACACTCAACATAGAGATGGTAGGACGTACATACACATGAATGTTTTTTTCATTTTCTTATCGTATTGAATGGAATTAAGTGAAAAACATATATGTATATATATATATATAGATAATATTCTAGTAGTATTGTTGTCATGACCTTCCATCACCAAGATGAGAGAAGAGACAGCTGATTTCCAGAACCTTCGTTCTTCAAGTTGATGGGGAGATAATGACCCCCGAGACCCACCTTCAATAGGTCCTAGAGTGGCGACTAGCACCAAGGGTATATAATCACACACAAGATGGAAGGAATTACCCTTTTTCATTAATAGGATCGACAGATAAGATATTAAATCCCAACAACACAAAAACGGGGGTAAAAGAAAATCCAATGAAAACCATTCCCATATGCATGTTACAAAATTAAATACCACAATTACAAAGAGACTACAAATGTAAAGTTACAAAGAAAAGAAAACCAGCAACTAAAACTGTCCCACCGTCCGACCTAGTATGACCCCAAATGATCCCTGAAGTCCACCTGGAAACCTGAATGCAGTTTTATATACGTATGGTGAATATACATGTATACTCAGTAGGGAAAACCAAAGACTCTCGTGCACAAGTGGAGGGGCATTCTAATGCCCTGTGAGAAAAGAAATTACCAAAGCACCTAGAAAGAGAACTATCCACCCAAGACTCACCAAGGAACACTCCCCAAATAATGCAAGTCAAGTAATATATAGTAATAGCACATTGATGTTTGGGTACCCTGCACCAATTTCCCACTAGTTATTGAAGACATCCTATGCATTGAACCAATACCGTCATTCTCACCGCAGTCCCACTGACACACCCCACCTGCACAAACCTAGGCCGAAACCACACATCCCGCCCACAAACACCTGGGCCACAACCACCATCCATCCCAAAAACACCTGGGCCACAACCACCATGCGTAACCATGCCCGCAAACACCCGGTCCAGGACAACTACTGCCACGCCCGAAGACACCTGGGCCTCATCCCGAAGACTCTTGGGAAACAACATGCCCACACACACCTGGGACAACAACCACAACTACCCTTCCTGAATAATCTTAGGCAATAATGAACCTTATTCCATCAAAGCCTACCTGAAGAGTCTTGGGCTATTCGGGAAAGGGAGAAGAAAAGGACCTAATAAACAGCCACTCGTATGAGTGTTGGGAAAACACCCTCCCCCATGAAATGGGGGTGTTCGACACTAAGTTCTCAACTTGGGTGGGGCACAAATAAGAAACATAATAACTAAAATTATATATATATATATAGGCCATAAGAACTCATCCAAACCTAGGGCTTCCAAACCAACCTAGACATAAACACCCTCATTACTATTTATTCATAAAAGAAAAGAACATCACTCACGACCAAGTAACAACTCATTCCCAAAAACAATTCCCCATTTAAAAAATTTCTACATTCATGTTCAAGTGATCCCATTTAGCTAAATTCTGCACTACTGGGCAACTAACAGGCATAACTACAAGCTAGAGAAAGAGAAACGACCATATAGCAATTTAAGCATTCACACCCGATTGCCTTGTGAAGTCACAACAACAAAGGGATCAGTGAGATCCCTAAAAGTACTGAAACCAAACCAAGCCTCGAGATACAGCCCCACACAGCTTCAGATTCATGACCAACAACTGTGCCACAACAGAATATCCCATCCTCATCCATGTCACCCAATAAGCATCGAGCAGAACAAACAGACCTGGCACCAAGACAAAACAAGGAAGTCTGCAGACTCAAGTACATAATTCACTATGTTTTCTTCTTTATTTTTGGTTAACTGGGGTTTCCATATAAGTTTTGTTTCTCACTGTACATTCATTTAATCGGCCAAGTTTATGTAATTAACCAAATTCCCATGTTGGATCCATTCAATTATCACAGAAGACAGGGGTTCATTAGTACGCAAGGAAATACCACCATCAACCATGATTTTCAGTGACTATAGCCCATACAGATCACAACATATATAAATTATAAAATAGTACCTCCGAAAATTCAAAAACTCCACATCATTTTATCACAGTCTGTTTATTATCTTTGTTAATGTTTCATCCATTCCCATATAATTAGTAGTGTACCCACCCCACATGATACACATTAAGGAGAGACAAAGGAAAATACATACCTAGTTGATCAAGGATCAATGTGTTTCTCCACTCACCAAGAACTAGGGATGCACGACTTGCAGGGGAAGAACATTGGGGACTCCAAGGGTGAGTAGAAAGACCCCAACATAGTCACACTATAAGCCTCAAGAAGGAGGGACTTCAAGTGCACTAGGGAGATGAAAGAAATCCATCCAAGAAGAGGAAGGATGAAACTCTGGCATGATATATGGATGAGATCCCATTGATACAGGATATGGAAATTTGAACACTTTAAATTCATATCGTGGTTTACTTTACAGTTGGGAGGTTACACATGATGGGGTTAATTCTTATTTAATTATTCTCAATGGTGTAGAGTCATAATAGATGTGTGTCAAACCAGTATTTTAATCTGAGGAAAAACATGCAATAGGGGCAGGACTGGAAGGTACAGGGAAAGGGTGTGACACTAAGAAAAAAACACAAGTTTTGGAAAGTTTAAGGTTTACCCGAATTTTGGGGGATTTTTGATATTATTTATGGGCTTTAAAAGGATTTGAAAGGGGAATTATATCATTTATACATCAAAAAATATGTTGCGGGAGAGGAAAAAGTCAGAAATTGGAAAAAGAATGAAGAAACGGTGAAGACACAGTACCACCGCCATGGTGCCACCATCAAGGGGTCACCCTCACCGTGCCACCATCCAGTCGTCACCCTCATGGTGCCACCGTCACGACATCACCCTCACGATACCACCGTCATGGTGCCACCATGACTGGTGGGCGACCGTCACGGTGCCACTGTGACCGGTGTGCGACCGTCACGGTGCCACCATGAATGGTGCCACCCTGACCGGTGTGCGACAGTCAAAGTGCCACCGTAACCATTGCCCCCATTTCTGTGGATCCAGGTTTTGGAAAAGTAAAGGAACAGGTGGGCCCAGACCATTACATCAGATACCTCTCAAACTATTATCGCCCTCGAGAATCAAAACTAGACCCAAAGAAAAGAGGGTTTCCACACAACTACCTTGAAAGATACCTCTCAAGAGTGAACCTCAATGATATCTAGGAACACCTCTCCCTCATGTAACCAGGAAACATTCGAAGGTCAAACTGTCCAGTCATATGGGATAGAGAGTTTCTTCCTCTATGTCAAGATACAACCCGCTTTGGGTGGCACTAACTCGCCTGCACGTGCTTAATCGCATCCACCTTAACATGTCTTGATTAGGGATCAGGTCCCCCCTCCCCATAGTCAGTACTCTTCACACAAATCCATAGAACAAGGAAAACTACATGTTCCATAGTTAACAAAGTAAATTGTTCCATCACAACAAGTACAAACAAAACAGAAAAAAACCCATAACAGCTCTAGGTACTGGGCGCACATCTGCGTCTCCCATTCCCAGGTACTTTCCTCAATCCCACCTTGCCTCTATAACACACAAACCAAAATAATTTTACATCCATTAAGCATATTCTTCTCACAATCCTCGATTCTCATGGGCATTTCCGCAAACGTCATGTTGACCTCGATGTCCAGCTTTCACCAGTTGAGGATGTGTGAATCGTCATGTAGATATCATCGGAGTTGTAACACATGGAAGATGTCATGTATTCTTAGTAGTGGTGGTGATAGTGCTAGCTGATAAGCCACTTATCTAACCCACCGCAACAATTCAAAGGGTCCGATCAACCTTGGATAAAGCTTACCCCCCCTAATGAACCTCCATTGTCTACCCCGAGGGGAGACCTTCAGGAATACGTGGTCCCCGACCTCGAACTGCAAGGGTGTCCTCCTATTATTGGCATATGAATTCTCCCTATCGTGAGCCACCTTCATCCTCTCTCGTATAAGCACAACCTTCTCCGTCATGCTCTGCACCACTTCCGGGCGAAAAACACCTTCTTCCCCAACCTCGGTCCAGCACATGGGTGAGCGACATGGCCTTCCCTACAAAGCTTCGAACGGAGCCAAGAAAATGGTAGAGTGATAGCTATTATTGCAGGAAAACTATAAAAGAGGTAAGTGTCGCACCCACGATCCCCCAAAATCCAGAATACATGCTCATATCATATCCTCCAGTTTCGGGATGGTTTGCTCTGTCTGTCCATCTATCTGGGGATGGAAAGTAGTGTTAAGACGTAGCTGGGTGCCAAAAGGATGCTACAAACCTCTCCAGACATGTGAGGTAAACTGAGAATCTCTATCTGAGACTATGGACCTTGGAACTCCATAAAACCGCACCACCTAATCCACATACCTCCGTGCTAAGGTATCCACTACTCCCCACTCCTTGATCGCCAGAAAGTGATCTGATTTCGTCAACCGGTCCACCACTAACCAGATAACGTCATATCCTCCTTGTACCTTGGGTATCCCTGTGAAAAAATCCATCAAGATGTTATCCCACATCCACTCAGGGACATCTAAAGGTTGTAACAGACCTCCTAGAATGTGTTGTTCAGTCTTCACCTGCTGACGAACTAGGCACCTGTCCGTGAACTCTACCACTACCCGCTTTACCCACGACCTCCAAAACTGACTCCTCAAACACTGGTACATCTTAGAAACTTCTGGGTTCACTACTAGGTGTGAGTTGTGGAACTCACTAAGAACCCTCTCACACATCGCCTCTAGAACAAACAACTTTCCTTGGAAAAGCATCTGATTCTGACCATCCTCTGTCCACCCTTCTGGAGCATCGCCTTGGTTAACCCGGTCACTCATCACTTCACTCTCTATGTCTTCCCACTGAGACTCCTCCACCTACCGTAGTAGAGAAGACCACACTTTCATATGAAACATGCAACCTCTACCACCACCCATCCTCGCATCTAGGTGCAGGGCATCCAACTCCTCTATCGACTTCCATGCATATACCAACTCTTGGACCACATCCTTCTGTGACTTCTTTCTCAAGGCATCAACCCCACATTCCCATTTCCTGAGGTGTAGGAAATCTCGAAGTCATAGTCCTGAAGGAACTGCTTCCACCTTCACTTCAATATGTTCAGGTCCCGCTGGGAGAAGATATACTTCAATCTTTTTTTATTCATGAAAACCACGAATCATTCCCCAATGACGTAATGGCGCCACAATTTTAGTGCGAACACGACCAACGAAAGCTCCAGATCATGGGTGGAATAATTATTCTCATGGGGACGTAACTTCCTAGACCCATAAGAGATCACCCCTTGTTGTTGCATCAGAACACACCCGAGGCCCTGTCCTGAAGCATCACAGAATACCTCATACGCCACCCCTTCTTCTGGAAATATCACCACTCAAGTACTTACAAAATTCTCCTTCAGATAGTTGAAGGCTTCCTCGCACTTCCCATTCCACATGAAAGCTTGATCCTTCTTGGTCAAGGCTATCAATGGTGTCACAACTCGAGAGAATTTGGGCATGAACCTCTGATAGTAGCTTACTAGTCCAAGGAAACTAGAAACTTCCGCCACATTCTTGGGTGCTGCCCAAGAAACAACCACCTTGACCTTTGATGGGTCCACCTCTATTCTCTGGTCAGACACCACATGCCCAAGGAAGTGCACTTCTCTCATCCATAACTTGCACTTGGACAACTTCCCATAGATTTGGTGCTGTCAGAGGACCTCTAAAACCATTCACAGTTGCTCAGTGTGATCCTCCTCTGATCTTTAGTAGATCAGGATGTCGTCAATAAACATGACTATGAACCGATCCAGGTATTCCTGGAAGATGGAGTTCATGAGCCCCATGAACACATATGTAGTGTCCCTAATGCCGAACAACATGACCACAAACTCAATGTACCCATATATGCACCTGAAGGCAGTCTTCAAGATGTCACTATCCTTCAATCTCAGCTGTTGATATCCCGACCACAGGTCAATCTTATGGAACAAACCTGCACCCCTTAGCTGGTGAAAGAGATCCTATATCCTCGGAAGAGGGTAGCGATTCTTGACCGTTACCCGATTTATTCTCCAGTAGTCTATGTACAGCCTGCGACCACCATATGCCTTCTTTGTGAATAAGACTAGAGCCCACATGGTGATGCACTTGGTTGAACAAAACCCTTCTTCATCAGATCATCAATCTGAATCCACAACTCACGTAACCCAGAAGGTTTCATCTGGTAGGGAGCCATCGAAATCGGACGGGCACCGGGTTGCATGTCTATCATGAACTCAACATCACATAGAGGGGGTAGAGTTTCCATATCATCAGGGAATACATCCATAAACTCACTGAAGAACCCTAGAACATCCACCATTTCTACATCCACCGACTCCATTGTTAGATCAGCTAACTAGGAAAGGAGGGTCTCCTCTCGCCAACTGATTATTTGGCCACCCCGCTCGCTGATGAAAGTTACACGTCGGCCTCCCAAATCTGAAAACACAACCCTTACTCGGAAGCAGTCAATGACAACACATACAGAGAACAGCCATTCAATGCCTAGGATGACATCATATGGATGCATCTGCAATAGTAGAAGATCCCACATAGACTCATGTGGCCCTATCATCAGTTCACACCCTCAGTAAACATAAGACAAGTTGGTCTGACCTCCGACTGGTGTGCTCAGCACCAGGGGAATTAGAAGTCTGTCAGCATGTAAACCTAGAGAACGAGATCGACCGGGTGCAACAAAGGAGTGTGAATCTCCTGTATCAAACAAGTCATAGTCAAGAGTACTAAATAAGATGATCGTACCTCGGATGACTTCTGGCCCTACTAGATCTGCTCCATCCGCGGCGTGTAACTGCAAACACCCATCTCCCCTCCCCCTCGGTTGTCGGTCGCCTCCCCGATTGCGCCCTAGTCTAGGTCCCTGAGGAGCACCCTGAGGTCGGCCTCCTCCTGTGACGTTTTCCCTTGGAGGAGCGGGAGATCATTGTACCTGCTACTTCTGCTGAAAGGGCCTGTCTAGAAACTGTCGTGGCTGGGGCGGGTTCTGCACTGGCCCACGCCCATTGTACTGTACTCTATCCGGGCACTGATTCCGAAGGTGACCATGGCTTCCACAGATGAATCATCTTGGCCCTAGGCCTGAAAGGAAAGGGAGAGGGCCTGAAGATCAGAACTGGAACTGGTGAGGCCTGCTACCTGGTGCTTGAAACCTAGAGGGACCTGATGCTGGTGGCCTGCTGTTGACGGCTTTCCCCAACGATGACCCCAACTGGATTCCCTCTCGTGATACACCCCCAGTGTGTGCATCCTCTCCACCACTTCAACATTATTCTGGACCTCCATGTACGTCGGTATGGTGAAGGGAGTAACAACATACCAGAGAGAAGGTCAAAGTGAATCCTTCAGACATCTCACCCAAGGCTCCTCATATAGAAATTCGTCTAGAGAAAAGCGAAGGAGATCCTTGATCTTGATCCCCAGGTCTATTACTAAAATAATCCCCTACTGGAGGGAGAGTAGTTCCAGCTTCTTCTCAACCTTCATTATGGAAGAGAGGAATTCCGCCCGGAACTCCTTCTTGAAGTCAGTCCACATCACCTCAACCTCCCTCTCTCCCCCAAGATAAAGCGTCCACCACTGACATGCTGCCCCACTCATCTGGCTTACATCCAAAGGAACCCAGTACTCCATTGAAGCCCGAATGAAGCTAAAAGCTATCACCATCTCCTCTAGCCATCTCTCTATCTCTACGTCAGAGATGCTTCTCTCGTACTTCCCGAGGATATGTAGCTGAAATTCACGAAGCGTTCTCTGCCACTGATCATCCTCCTCATCTCGGTCAACCCTCTGTCAATCATCCAGGTCAACCTCCTGGGCCTTGATCTCCTGCACTACTCGTGGTCATCTCTTAGGTGCCATAGTTGTATGGTAAAAAAAATTCCTAAGCCCAAGTAGTGTGGAATATTGTTCTTAAATTTTCTTAGACTTCTTATTCATTTTAAATCCCCAAAATTTCCCATGAGACAAAAGAACACAAGTCATTATGATGCATGTACCTTCCCTAGGGTCTATACACTGAAATCAGTGTAGCCTTATTTGGTCATTCGATAGGCCCATAGTCCTTGCATCGAATCATGGGGGGCCTTAAAATCCCATGTCTTAGCCGGTCTTCTCTAGCCTATTTCACGCACCAAGATCACCCAACACTGTTGTCGTACCGTCCCATGCAATCCTCACTGTGCCTAACTCCAGACTCCATCCTATCTCTCAACTTCAATTCCTATGATACCATTCTGTCAGGACCCGCCTTCACCAAGATGAGAGAGGAGACAACAGATTGACAGACCCCTTCCTTCTTCAAGTTGAAGGAGAGATAATGACCCCCCGAGACCCGACTTCAATAGGACATAGAGTGGCGACTAGCACCAAGGGTATAGAATCACACACAATATGGAAGGCACTGCCCTTTTTATTTAATAGGATTGGGAGATAAGATAATAAATCCCAACAACACCAAAACTGGGTAAAATTAAAGCCCAAAAAAACCATTCCCATATGCATGTTACAAAAGTAAATACCACAAGTACAAGGAGATTACAAAGGTAATGTACCAAAGAAAAGAAAAACAACAACTGCAACTGTCCCACAATACGAGCTAGTATGGCCTCGCGCGATCTCTGAAGTCCTCCTATAAACTAGAAAGCAGTTAAATATGCGTATGGTGAGCATACAAGTATACTCAGTAGGGAAAACCAAAGACTATTATGCACAAGTGGAGAAGCATTCTAATGCCCTATGAGAAAAGAAATAACCAAAGCACCTAGCAAGGGAATTATCCACCCAAGCCTCACCATGGAACACTCTCCAAATTACGGAAGCCAAGTAATATATAGTAATAGCACATCGACATTTGGGTACCCCGCGCCACTTTCCCACTAGTTATTGAAGACATCTTACGCATCGAACCAATCCCACCATTCTCACCGCAGTCCCATTTCCACACCCTGCCCACACACACCTCGGCCACAACGACACATCCCACTCGCAAACACCTCGGGCCCAACCACCATCCCACCCGCAAACACCTGGGCCACAACCACCACGCGTAACCACACCTGCAAACACATGGGACAGAAC
The DNA here is from genome assembly GCA_963277665.1 of Viscum album. Lineage (NCBI taxonomy): Eukaryota > Viridiplantae > Streptophyta > Magnoliopsida > Santalales > Viscaceae > Viscum > Viscum album. The sequence continues at coordinate 1,933,486,194 of OY728148.1, forward strand.
AACTACTGCCATGCCTGAAGACACCTGGGCCTCATCCCGATGACTCTTGGGAAACAACCTGCCCACACACACTTGGACCAACCACCACAACTACCCTGCCCAAAGAATCATGGGCTATAATGGACATCAGGCCGTCACATCCTGCCCGAAGAGTCTTGGGATATTCAGGAAAGGGAGAAGAAAAGTATCTAATAACCAACAACTCATAAGAGTGTTGGAAAAAACACCTTTCCCTATGAAATGGGCGTGATCGGCACTAAGTGCTCAACTTGGGTGGGGCACGAATAAGAAACATATGAGCTACAATTATATATATATGTAACAAGAACTCATCCCAACATGCGGCTTCCAAACCTACCTAGGAACAAACACCCTCATTACTATTCATTCATAAAAGAAAATCATAGTACACACAACCAAGTCACAACTCATTCCCAAAAAAAATTCCCCATTTAAACCATTTCTGCTTTCATGTTCATGTTATCCCATTTAGGTGAATTCTGCACTACTGGGAAACTAACATCCATAACCACAAGCCAATGAAAGAGAAACAACCAAAAATCAATTTAAGCATTCACACCTGGTTCTCTTGTGAAGTCACAAAAACAAAGGGATCAGTGATATCCCTCAAAGTACTCGAACAAAACCAAGCCTTGAGATATAGCCCCACACAACTTCAGATTCACAACCTACAACCGTTCCACAACAGAGGATCCCATCCTCATCCACATCACCCCATAAGCATCGAGCATAATGAACATACTTTCCACCAAGATAGAATAAGGGAGTTTCTAGACTCAAGTACATCATTAACTATGTTTTATTATTTATGTTTCGTTAACTGGGGTGATGAAACAAGGTTTGTTGTCCCCTGGACATTCATTTAATCGGCTGAGTTTACATAATTAGCCAAATTCTCATATCATAGCCATTTTATTATCACAGAAGACAAGGGTTCATTAGTGCGCAAGTAAAGACCACCAATGAACATGATTTTCAGTGAGCATAGCCCATACAGTTCAAAAAATATAGAAATTAGAAAAGAGTACAGCAGAAAATTCAAACACTCCCCATAATTCTTTAATAGTATGTTTATTATCTTTGTTAAGGATTCATCCATTCCCAAAGAAACAGTAGCGTACCCACCCCGTATGATACACAGTAAGGAGAGACGAAAGAAAATCTCTACCTGGTTGATCAAGGATCAATGTTTTTCTCCACACGCTAAGAACTGGGGATGCACGACTTATAGGGGAGGAATGTCAGGGACTCCATGGGTGAGCAGAAAGACCCCAACACAGGTGCACCATAATCCTCAGGAAGGAGGGACTCCACGCGCACCAGGGAGATGAAAGAAATCCAGCCAAGAAGGGGATGAAAGAAACTCTGGTGTGATATTAGTATGAGATCCCATTGTTACAGGATATGGATATTTGAATGCTTTAAAGTTAGATCATGGTTTCCTTTGCGGTTGGGAGGTTACACACGATGGGGTTAATTCTTATTTAATTATTCCCATTATGGGGTGTCATAATGGTTGTGCGTTAAACCATTCATTTAATCCGGGGAAAAACACGAAACAGTGGCGGGACTGGAAGGTATGGGGAAAGGGAGTGACACAAAGGAAAAACCACACGTTTTGGTATGTTTAATGTTTTCCCAACTCTTGTGGGATTTTAGATATTATTTATGGGCTTTAAATGGCTTTGAAAGGTGTATTAAATCATTTTTATGTTGAGTGATATGTTGTGGGAGGGGAAAAAGTAACAAACTGGAAAAAAACAAAGACACGGTGCCAACGCCACGGTTACACCATAACAGTGTCACCCTCATGGTGCCACTGTCATGAGGTCACCCTCACGGTGCCACCGTCACCATGTCACCCTCACAGTGCCACCATCACAGTGCCACTGTTAGGGTGCCACTGTGACTGGTGTGCGACCGTCACGGTGCCAACGTGACCGGTGCCATCGTTTTAGTGGATCCATGTTTTGGAAAAGTAATTGACCAGGTGGGCCCGAGATATTACAATTGTTATGTCTTGTATTTCCTATAATTTCATATTATATATATATATATTAACATTCATGAATGGTGAATATGGAAGATTAATCTCATCACGTGGTGGAGACTGTAAGACATATGTACGCACGAGCAACAATATCACTTCATTAATGGTGAAACGATATAGAATTGGATGGAATATGAATTTTATAGAAACAATATCATGGTATATTATATTATTTAAATCATTTATATTCATAATTATACCCACAAAAATAATGTGTACATGAACAACAGTTTACACCATAGTGTGGAGACGGTAAGTCGTACGTGCGTACACATCGTGATATTATTTTTTGAAGGATGGGTAAAACAATTAATATGGGTTTACCATAATTATAATAACATATAATAATGTATATGTTAGTGTAGTTTTTATTTTATTATGGAATCAATATAGAAATCTGAATTAGAAGAAGAAATGAATTTTGAATGAGGTGATAAAATAATTATCTTTTCCGGGTATCTTCTTTTGGTTTCCCCAAAAATACTCCATAGGTTAGATTTATGCACAGTGTCTGGCCTCTAGGATGATTCAACGGTTTTTGGGACCGGAAATGGGAATGGTTTGGCCAATAAAATGGTATTTGGAGGTGGCAATTAAATAGAATGAGAAGTTCCCTTTTATAAGAGAGGTGATGGGCAGTTTAAGAAAATGTTGAAATATTAATTTATTATAAATTAATTTTCAGTTTAAAATAGAAAAAATGTGATTTATTTCAAGGATAAGATGGGTCTCGATAAAAATACACTCAATTAAGGAATTTTGGACATGTTTAGGTCATAAAAGTATGGTTATCATTTGTATTTAACCCATAGTTAAATAGTTTAACTCTTACCACATCTTCTTATATTTTCACACTATAGGGATAATAAAGACACTATTAAAATAAAAATGAAACCAAATTGGATCATTTATGAAATTTATAACATTATTCAGGTTATTTTTCCAAACCTTAGATTTTTATTAATATTATATCATTTAATAAAATAGTATAAATTTTGAAATAGCATTTATGTCAATTTTAATACTATTCAAAATTTTGATTATCCAAAATATCAAACAAACATGATAACATAGAAAAAATACTTCAAATATGTCACTAAAATTTATAATTTATCAATAAAATTATTTTATGTCATTAATTTAGAAAATTATATCTATTTTAATTTTATTAATATCTTTTATTTTATTTTTCCTTTAATAAATCATTAATTATATCATCATTATGTCACAATTAAATTTAATTATTTAATCTCTAAATATTATAAATAAACTATCATGATATATTTAAATTTATTATATTTTTAACGAAAATTTATAGTCAATTTTATTTCATCGATAATTTTATATTACAAATGATTTAATTATTAAAATTTGTATAATACACTTTTAACTCTTCCTTAAATAAACTATAACAAATGAATTTATCTAATATAAGTGGAAAAAAATAGATCATATTTTTCACCTAAGTATTATTTGGGTTAAAAAAAATTATCCATTGAAATTAGGAAAAATTTTATGGTAATTTTATATTATTATAAAATTATTTTTACCATTAAATATCCTTTATACCTAGAACTGTGGTAAATAAAATTCAAAAATTTAAATTCATAGAAAATTATTTTGATACTATTAAATGAAAATTTTCATACTAATTAAAAATATGTATGTATATTTTTTGAAATTAAATTCATAGAAGTAGAAAAGTTACATTTAATGCTAATCTGTAGATGTGGCTAGAATGTGGGTAAAATGACGTTAAAAAAGTTGAATAAATTTTTATATCTAATTTTATTATAAAAATGATTTCAATGAACTAAATTGGTTTAATATATATATTATTTATATATATTTACTATAAAATTAACATTATTTAAAATATTTATTTAAATGAAAAATTCAATTTTTAACAATAATGTAGTGTTTTTCGCTATTCATCAAAAATTGAAAATTTTGATAAAAAACCAAAAATTCACCATAAGATAAGTTTGATATTATGAATTTCTAAATGAAGTATAATTTATAAAATATAATTTATATGAGTGTCTAAAATTAATTTTATTATGGTTCACAAAAGGATATTAAAAATAGTTCCTTTTAAAAAATATTATTTCTAAACATATAAATATTTAATTAAACTTATAAATTTCATTATAAATATGTATTATTTCTTAGAAAATGCTATAAAAAACCTTTGCAAATTAATAATTACTAGTTATATTACTCTATTTAATGGTTAAGTTATAAATATATCATTTAAAAAATTTTAACACTAAAGTGTTGTTTCAATGAAACTAAATCTTGTGTGATATAGAATCCAAGTTGATGTTGCGTGTAACATAAGCTATTGAAGATAACATACAGTGAAATATTGGAGTTTTACAATATATATATATATATATTTATATTTATATGAATGATTTATTAGAACTATTTAGTAAATGATAATAAATAATATTAATAATATATTGTTTTCTAAGGAATCATTTTCTCTATAAAAATAGTTTTTCATTATATTTTTTTAACATTTTTTTAAAGATAAATTTCTAAATTGTAGAAATTTAATTTTTATATATGATAGTTTTTTTGGATTCAACATATTTATAATTTAATAAAATAATGTTTTTTTCAAAATATTGAATTAAATTTGAATAGTGACATTTTTCATTTTGACAAATACTATGATTTAATGACAGTATTAGTTTATAATTATATCATAGAAATTTGTGAAAAAGTTTCTTATATGAAATATGTATTTTATAAGTGATATAATAAATATAAATGTATTTATTTTATTTTAAAAAATATATTTTTTATTTTAAAACATAAGTAATATTCCTCTCAAAAAATTGTTTTTAATATATCAAATATTTATTATATTAAAACTTATTATTATTAAATTTACTGAAAATTTAGAAAAAATTGTTTCAAAGTATTTAAAAATTTAAAAAAAACTATTTTAAATAATAAAGGATAAATTACAAATTTAAAAATTAGTTACCATGGAAAAAGATAAAATGGTAAAAGTGGAAAATTAAATGATATTGAGTAGAAAATATGTTTAAAAAATATATGAAATTTACTGGTAGAGGCTGTATCAATCTTATATATTTATTACTACAATATTTATCAAATTTAGATAAAATTTCCTTTGGGGTTATTTTACATTATTAAAATGTTGTTGACATTTATAAAAAAATTCATCCCTTTTCACATATGAAAGGGGCCTCTCACCACCCCTTCAATAACACTCATAAATTTGGTTCACAACATAAAAACAGAATTTTTTATTTCCCCTATAATTCTATTACTCATACTTTAGATTTTAGTGACATGATATTATATTAATTCTTGTTTTTAACGGAATTCCCTATGGAAAACTCAATGTTCTCAATGTGAGTAATGATTTTCCCTTAACTTCTTCATTTAGGTCTTACGTTTTGAAAATATTTTTTTTAATACCTATGTAATTTGATTACTATGTTTAATATATGAATTTTATTATTATAAGGGGAGAACAATTAAATAACCTTTTACTTTCCCCTTATGGAAATTAAAAACAACATTTGTATATGTGTGCAGAACACATTCTCTATTAAGTGTCAAGTATTGTTTTCCACAACCTACTTAATTGAATGTTCCTAATTATTAACTTATTATATAAGTATTATATTTATATTATAATTTAGTTTCTGAAATTAAAAAACATATTTTAAATTTCTCTTGTACTATAGATAATGCAATCGTTAACCATGTATATGTGGGGCTACCGCCACCATGGAACGATTGGTTTCAATTTTTAATTTCAAGGAAGTATTAAATAGATGGATATGATAACAGTTTTAATGGATGTTTATAATTATTACGATATCATTAAAGTCATGTAATGAAAAATAAGATAACCGAATAATCATATGATCAATAAATAATCACTGTTAATGTAATTATTTGAAATAATCACACTAAGGGGGAAATGGTTTTATTATTATTATGTAATATTTTCATATCCATTAAATATTATTATAAAACCTTAAAATTATAAAATATCACACTAATTATCAATAAATAATATAATTATTCCTTTGGTATAATGATATTAAAAATAAATCACCACATAATTATCCATTAATCATGATATAATCATTCTTGGGTTGGTTTAAGAACCTATTGGAATAATTGTTTTATTTTTATTCAAAGATGACTATAGAAACATAATTATTGTGTTAAAATGATTTAAATATGTAAATTTTTTGTTTTAATTGGTTATGTAATGGTAAATTATTTTTAAAATAATTATACAAGGAATGAAATTTCACTCATTAAGAATCACTGAAACATGATCATCATTTATTTCATTTTCCCAAATTGTATCAAAAACATAACTAAAATGAAATTATAAATTTAAAAATATCTGGTAATAAATTTTAAAGTAATGTTTATTATTTTTAAGAGGATTTAATTTTAATAAGAATGATTACCAACACCATTTTTACGAAACTAGTTAAAATGATCAAGATTACATACACTCGATATTGGTAATAAGTAATATCCCACAAGAATTCATAAAGATAATTGTTATAAATGAAGCGTATAAAAATAGAATATAATATTGAGGTCATATAATAATTTATTTATACATATATATTTTGTTATACATGAGGTTATAGTTTATTTTTGAAATCCAAGATAAAATATATGGGCTTTATTGGTCTCCAATATTATTCATTGGGTCATGTGGAATTTTATGGAATATATTTCCATTTTATGGTCATTTATTTTTTAAATATTCCATGAATATTCTATATATTATTTCATTATTTTTGTTGGTATATACTAACATAAATAATGTTTATTCTTTATATTTATTTTTAATCATGTGTTACCATACGGATAATAGTTTTTGGTAAGTAAATTTTTTATCATTGAGTTATAATCATTATCTTGAAGCTATTTAATATAATTTAGGTAAATTATTCTCTTTGTATTTATTGTATGTCATGATATAATTTTTTACATTTTTACCGCATAAACACTTTTTAAAATATTTTATGATTTATCATGTATGTTCCCCATATAAGATTTTGATAGCTCAAATCTTCTTTCTACGAGTTATAATGTTTTATATTGAACTTTTTCCTTCATTTATTAGGTTCTCCCACAATATTATTTTATTATATTGAATTTCATAATAATATTTGGTAAAATTATTTTGTAATGAAAATAAGGTTTCCTAATATTTTTACAATGCAGGGTTTCAACTAAGGTAATTTCATAGTATTAAATAGGTCCATTTCATAATAAAATATTTTATATTTGGATAGAAATTTACTATATGAAGAATTATATCATTTTCAAGACCCAAAACTCGTGATTATATTTTAAATTAAATGTTTTAAAAAATCATTCATATCACCTTTTCAAATATTTATATTGAATGTGACATGTAATTTTGTATTACATGTGGTTGTTTAAAATATTCTATAAAATATATTTTATGTTTAAATGTCCATTAAAATTTTTATATTCAAAATTATTTACAAAAATGGGATTTTTATTTCCCGAGTTATCCTCTAGTAAATAAATAAATAAATAAATATTTATAATTTGGGGGAATGAACTCATGGTTTAAAACAATTTGATTCTTGATCCCTACTTGTGTGATACAATCCGAATGATTATTTTTCCATGATTTTTTAAATCTATGTGAACATATCTATGCATTTACATTATAAAAATAGAGATATGTAATATTGAACCTTACAACTTATTTATTTTAATATACTATTTAATGTTATTTTCTCTCAAATTATTATTCATTGATGCCTTTTTATTTTTAAATCATCATCTTCTATAAGAATTATTTTACTTCTAATGAATTTCCTCCATGAATACTTGATATTTATTTCCTTTGGTTGAAGGGTCTTAATAAAGATTCAATAAAAAGATTTTTTAGGATATTATGAACATAAACTTACGTCCTTTTCTCTATTTAATGTTAGATTATTGAATTCTAACATTTAATACTATTATATTTATTTATGAGTAATTTATAGAAATTTTGTATCTTTTTTATTCTAATATCAATGTATATTGATTACTCAAGTAAATTGACTGTGTATTATTTAACTAATAACCTTAATTATCCAAATTAGTTATGATCATTTTATACCTTTTATTTACATGTGGTAAATTATACATGTTCTATTTTTTGTTATCACAATATAGATGGTAATTTTCTACGAAAATTATATATTGTCACATCATTATCTCATAGGATGAATGTATTGGAATTAAAAAAGTGGTTGGTGGGTCATGAGATTATATAGCATATCGTTGGACTGTTAACTCTCCAGAGACAAACATGTCTGTATATTTGGTGTATATCATCCTAGAACAAGTTATTTCTTAGACATATGGACTTTACGGTAAGTTGATGATGTCTTTTCTTAGGGAATGAAATTAGTTATTTGATATTATGAATTTCATCATTAAGGTACCAAATTTTGAAATCAATGTGACAAAATTATTTATATTTTAATCCATGGATATATTAAGATTTTAGTTTCATTCAATTATTGAATTAATTTTTATTATCTATTCTTACTATTATATTTATACTCATCTTATCATCACTTACAAATTTTTATTTTAATCACTTATGTTTAGCCTAATTCAGTGTTTGAGATAACCCATTCTTATATTTAATTTTACCCAAGTTATAAAGAAACATATTAGAAATGACATGTCCAATTTGGTATCTTGTGTCATGGATTTTTGAGATATTTTTAAGGATTTTTTTGTTTAACTAGTTCAAATTATCTTGGGGTAAACAATTATATTTTCAGAACATTATTAGTAAATGATGATTCATAACTCTCAAAATATATATGTCTAAAACTATATTTAGACTGTAAGATATGAAATAATTGTTATTGCTTTGGTATTTAATTATATTTATATCAAGTCTTTTATATTTATTATCATAAAATAGTTTTGATAATATTTTAGATTAGGATTTGATTAGGCAGGGATAATTTGGGAGTTTTTAAAATTATCAAAGTTAGTTGAGGTAATATTTAATATTTTTGTGATTAGGATAAGATAAATTTAGTAAACACCCAAGTATAATTCTAAGGGATATGTCTAATAATTAGATAACATCATAATTTTTTTGTAAGGTTGAGATTGATTGGATATTATAGAAAATGAGTCAATTTCTGGATCGTGAAAAATAACTATTTCTATGAAAAAGATGGATATAAGGAAAATCACACTCAGAAAGGTTCGTAGAATATATAATCAATCTTTACTCTATTTCATAGTTAGTGGGCGTATGACTACACACCTGGAAAGATACTTTCAAGGGATATTATTTGGTGAATCACACTCTATTTACAAAACATTATAAAGAATTTATTTCCAAATTACATTAACAGATTTTGTTAAGAAGTAATAGTTTACCTAACTTGATGTAATGCATATTGAATGCGAAGTATCAAAGGATAAAATAATTTTTTATTAGATAAGAAATATTAGGATCATGTTTCCATATTCATCATATAATTTATTTTTATTTTTTTTGATAATAATTTTGGATTTTCATATTTGATTGAAAAAAGATCACAAAGATGATGATAGGAGAGGTATGTATCTATAAATCAATATGTCTTATAACAAAATAATGGATAATATTTAAATTGTTTATAATATTATTATATGGCTATTATGACGCAAAATGTGAGTTTCCTATTATTTTCAATGGCTGTGAGGCTTATAGAATAATATAAATTAATTATTGATATTCTTAGTAATTTTAACTAGTGAATAATATTTATTTATTATGTGAAGGTATATTATAAATGTTATGAGGTCTTATGTAAACGTTTTAAGGATTTTTCTTTAGTAGTTTTTTAACGTCTAGAAACATATTTTGAATGGAATCAATAAACATGAAAAGTGATTTTATTGAATGGATATATTTATAGGTATAAATTTTAATGAACGCATTATTTGGGCATGGATAACTCTTAGGATTAATATATTCTTGATGTTGAGGTAATAAAGAGTTGATTTATTTTGATAAATGTGAGTTAGATTATATTTTAATAGAGTGATGATTTGAAGAAAATGTATTACATGATATTTTTTTATTTTAATATAATTTTTGGATTGTGATATATATTTACAAGTTTGTGACATTATGAACTAATTATTAATAAATTAATGGCATATAGATTGAGTAATGTTTTAAAAGAGTATATATTCTCATTATGGTTTAATTTTATTAAGATTTAAATGGTTTTGGGTAAGGTATGTTATTTAGAATATATGATTATGTTATGTATGTAATGTTTTACATGATTTTATAAATGATTAATGTTTTTTGATGAAGGATATGTAACATGGTATAATATAAAATAGTAAGGTAGATTCTATATTAGATGATATATTATGAATGACAAAAAAAATTAAGATTACCCCCACATAGTTTCATTTTTGAGCAATAATAAAAATCTTGCGGGCATAGTTTTTAATGGGTATAATGTAACACCCCAATATTTTAATTTATGATTACGTTTAACTATGTGAATGTGTTTGATAGATAACTCTACAAACAAAAACAAACATAAATGAAACAGAATGTATTTTGATAAAACATAAATATTAATGTATGACTGATAATACCAAATGGTTGAATTAATATATATGAATATGAGTGACAAATTTATTAAATATTTATATAATGATAATAAATTATACATTTAATATTAATGAAATTCAATTGGTATATCTAAAATCACTAATAAGATCATGTTTAGTGAAAAATTGAATTTTTCTAAAAAATTTCGTTATGGAATTATTCTATATTATCATATGAGACATATTATTAATTTATGGTTATATATTTTTTTATTAATAATAAATTGAAACTAATTATTAAATATATAAAATAATAATAAGAATAGTTGTTGTTCTCAATAGTCAATTTCCCTATAAAAAAAAGTTTTCATTATTTTTTATAATTTTATATATAAATTAAATTGATAATTTTAGGATTATGAATTTGGAAATATGAATTTTTTTATATTCATCAAATTAATATTTACTTATGATTAAAATTTTTGGATTTTTTTGAAATGATTTATTTTTTGGTGAATAGTGTAATATGCCATTTTTACAAATATCATGATTTAATGACATCATAAGTATATATATATTTCACAGAAATTTTTATTAAATTTTTTTCACGTATAATATCAACATTATAAGTTCCATTATACATATCAAGAAAAATTATTCTTGTTTACAATCAAATATTTGATATATTAGCACATAATAAATTTTTTTTTTCAAGAAATTATTTTCAATTCAGTATTCATTTTTTATTTTAAAATTAAATTTTATTAATTTTATAAATTTAATATTATTTGTTTTGAATAATATTTTTAATTATTAGTTTTAGATAATTTGATAAAAACCATTTTATTTCAAGAAACAAAGGATAAATTACTAAGGTGAGACCTAGTTAACATAGTAAAAGTTAAAATAGTAAAAATTAAAAATCTATTGGTAAGGAGTTGAAAAATTATTAAAAAATTTAAAAAATTGTATTGTATATGATTGATCAATAATATATCATCCCCAATATATTATTTTTCTATTTTTTTGGAACTTTCATTGAGAGTGACGTCCCATTATTAAAAATTTATGAGAATTTATAAATATTCAATCCCTACATACTTTTAATGGGGCCTCTCACCACCCCCTCAGTACCAATCCTAATATTATATTTCTAAAATTATAACTAAAAATTTATTTAAAATATAATTATATTCTTCCTATTTGATATTTTGGTCAAAATATATAGGCACAATCCCTCATTTTACAAGGAACTCTCTAAGGAAAACTGAATGTTCTCAATGTGAGTAATCATTTTTCCTTAACTTCTTTACATTATATATTATATTTATAACCATAATTTTTAAATACTGATATATGAAAATAAGTAATTTTTATAAATATAATTTTATTATTCTAAGGAAAAAATATGAACCACCTTTCCTAATTTTCCTTTTACTAAGAAAAAAATGACATTCGTAAATATTTGTCGATTACTGCCTCTATGAAGCCTCATATTTCAATTTCCACAACCAACTTACATAGATTGTACTAGAGATTCATTTAATAAAGAAGTATGATATTTAAAATATATTTTATATTATAAAATGATAAATTATATTTTACAATTATATTGTTTTATATTAAAGGAAATCATCAACCATGTGTACATGTGAACTACCACCTTCATGGAATGAATGATTTCCTTTTTTATTTTCATCACTTCTTTAAAGTGATGTTCATGATAATGGGTTAATATTTAAATATATTTATTATAATATCATTATGTTTCAATAATGAAAAATTATATAACATATTAAGGATATGATCTGTAAATGATCATCATTAATTCAGTCTTTTAAAACATTCATACTAAGAGGAAAATAATTTTACTCATATTATAGAATATTTAAATATAAATTAATTATTCTTATAATTCCATACATTTATAATATATAACACAAATAAACACTCAATAATATTACTATAATTTATGTATGATGATATGATAACTAAACCACCATGTAATAATCCATTCTTTTTCACAAGTTCATGTCTTGGTCGATTTAACCACATACATGGAAAATTCAATGAATTTATATCATGGATTAATATGGGAAAGTAATTAATTGTATGATATGATATAAATATTTAAATTATCAATTTTTATTTTTTATTTTTTGGAAACTTGAGAATTAATCTCATCTATTAATAAAACACATTTCATCTATGAAGAATCACTGAAACATGATTATAATAAATTTCATAATCATGGATTGTAAACAAAACTGACATGGAATGGAATTATAACTCTGGAAAAATAATTGAGCTTCTATTATATTTACTTAAATGATCTTGGGTTGAATATATTTGTAATGATAATGAATAACATCACCATTTTTATGAAACAAGTTCAATACGATCAAGATTATATATATTTTATATTGAATATAGTTAATAACTAAGTAGAATTAATATAAAGAATGGGTATAAATAGAAATTATAAATTTGAGAGAATTTATTAATGTTATTAATTAAGTTATTGAGATATATATTTTTTATAGGAGTTTTAATTGTGTTCTTGGAATATAGTTAAAAAGGTAATGGCTATATTGGTCGTAATTCCAATTCATTGGGACATGTTATATTTTTAATACCATGTTTCATTTATATTATATTAAATTGAATTTCTATCCCATGAATGTTTAATAATTTCATTCCTTGTAATTATTGGGATTCACTAATAGAAATCAAATTATTGTCAACTAAATTATATAAACTAAAGTGTTACCCCAGTCGTGAGAGTAATTGGAAACTAAATTTTTATTCGTTGAGTTATGATCCTTATATTGAAACTATTTCATATAATTTTGGTATATGATACCCTTTTATTGTACGATGTGTTTGTTTCTTATGAAAAAATCTGGCTCCCAATGATTTATTGTATGGGGTTGAATTTTTTACAATTTTCGAAATCACCTATATTATTTTTGAATGACTTCCACTGAGATTTTTTCAAAGAGACATAAACACCCAATGGTTCTATATCTATGATGAATAAGGGGACTTATTTCAAAAGACATGTTATCATTGGTAGTTTGGGTCAATGAAATTTATGAACTCATATTAGTTGAGAGGATGGGATTTTGGGTACATATACCCCTTTTAGAGTGAATTTTTTGCATACTCTTATTATTTCTTATAGATTTAATATATGTTGCTGAATCCTTCATTAATTCTTGAGTATGAAATGGATCACTGTTGAATTAAAAATCAATTATTAGTATGTATGGACCTTTGAATCATCTGTATGTAACCAAAGTCCTTCATAAATGGGGACATATATATATGTATCATAGTATATTCATCATTGTAATCCTCATAGGTACTGATTAGAGATTCTTTATTCTTTAGTATAATGATGTTGGTTTTTTCAAAATAGTGGGGTTCGGTAGAGTTTTTCAGTACAAAAAGAGATGAGAGTTGTTATGATGTAGGGACCAGAACCATAGAAATTTCTTTCATATGTATCCTCATGAAAGGAATCTGAACCCACATAGATTGGTTCCAGTAAATGGGGGAAATCATACCTTTTAAGGTAATTTTATAAGGACTAATCCATAAAGTTTAACGCAATGCGATGAGTATGTCTAGGAGAATGGTTTTCAGTGAATATTTTTGGTGGGACATATACTAAATAAGACTAGGGAACATGGAAGGGATATGGACTCCCATATTAAATAAGACTCTTCAAGGAATGTGGATCGGAAAGAATTTGGGTTGATTTGGGGTGTTGGGTTTGGACATCTGGGAGGCTTCCTATGTATCTCATGTGTATGGGATTCAAAGGACACATTGTTCTATTATGAGGACCCTCACCTATGGAGGTCATATAATGGTTGGTATAACATGAATTTATGGCCCTTTGATAGGATTAAGATGATATTTATACCTGAAGAGAATTACCTTATAATGATCATATGTTGAGATAGTTGGTGTTTATAGTAAGTGGGATTCCCTTGAATAGTTGGCGATTATACTTGAACTAATTACCATTGGTTGTATTTTAAGTCTTATTCCTGAGAAGGATTCCCTGGTGCTGTGGTCATGTGGATAACCTGATTACCACCATACTATAATCCCATGTGAGACATGATTGATGTGAGAAACAAGAAGAAGAAGAATCAATAAGACCACACAGTCTTCTATGTACGCTGATGAATGAATGATGGTGCCCAATTGGATAGAGAAATGAATTTGAATGTGCATGTATCTTCTTTTAATCTGGTAACCAGGATAGTCACATTTGAAAATATATCTGGATATAACCTAGATAAGTCAAATAGGATCAAGAGTGTGGAATTTAATAGAATTATTAGGGGATTACTCCATGAGGGATTCCCTGGTTTGGATACATGGTTTTGAAATCCCATGCAAATGGAGGCCCTCTAAAGGAAGGAATGGGGAAGAACTATAATATGAATCTATACCAATACATTCATCTGACAGTATGGATGTTAAGATCATAGATATCCTCTAATACCACATGATTCATGATTGAAAGTGAAAAATAAAAGTAAGCATAAGATATTTAAAAATAATCCTTCATTCTCCTGCTGGTGGAAGAGGGTGGGAATATGAGAGAATAAGAAAGGGATGTGATGTTCTGATTCTCTCCCATAATTATTACATATCATGTAGAACAAGTAAGAAATGAAATTGGAGAGGTTATATAAGAAATTCTAGTGGATTACTCTAGTAGGGATTCCATGAGAACTGGTTCCTGGGAAAGAGAAAAGGATAACCACTATCCCTTGAAGGGAAAGGATAACTTGGTAATCTATATACTTACTAGAAAAAATTCTCCTTGATCTCATAGATTAAGAGTTAAGGTAAATTCCCTAATAATTGTTTCATATACCAGAAGATCACATGAACCTCCCTAAGGCCAAGGATCCTAATGACTAGGGGAATGCATAATAACATGAATCTCGAGGAAACTGCCCATCAGGTAGGACTAGTGTGGGAAACCTATAACAAAAGGAATGCATAACCAAATGTTAGAAACAATGGTTTACCTTTTTTTGTGGGGTCTCATGTTTGGTAGGATCAGTGGAGTTTTGATTTGGTCCCTTCAGATGAGTGATCCAAAAGGAAATGGAGCCCTATAAATGGTTCCTTGGAAGAGGGTAGGGGGATCACGTAGGTCCTGGTTTGGAGAGAGAAAAGTTACTTTGCATAGGGAATTTGAGGAATGTTAGGTGATTCCAGTAGGGGGTAGTACTAAGTGAGATGGAGACGCCTTCGGAAATAGACCACAAAAGGGAAAAAACATCTGATGAGGATTTAGAATTGGCATTTTGGGTCTCCTCTGGTGTCCTGTATGGGTTACACATTGGTCCCTGGATAGGGAAGGGGCCTCACACAAGTGGCTTTCCACATGGGGGAAGTAAGGACCTCACATTGGTGTCTTGTGTTTCTGGACATGGAGGTACATAGATATCACTATCGCCCATAATTCTCTATTTTATGTGGTTGTATAGGGCTACCTGAGTGGTTTTGAAGGGATTGGGAAAAGGGGTTGCACGACTAAAGTGTTAGGGATTATTATAATTTTCTATTTGTTCAAATGTGTATCCCTTGTACCATATTTATTGGAATATAGGGAACCCCTGTCAAATGAGTTACCCTATGTTGGACCATGATATAGGTACCAGGCACTGGAACCCTACATAGGGGGGTTTGAAATTCCATGCCATTTTGGTTGGCCCTAAATGGGTGTTACGATAAGGGGTATTTGTTTCTTCAGGGCCTCATAGTTGGTTCTGCATCAGAATTCTAGAGCACCGGTTAGGTGTGTGAGCAGGACCACTTATGTGGATCAACTAGGAAAATCTATTGGCTGATACCATAGGGCTTGCTCCCATGTACCCCTTCTCGGGATCAATGTCAGCCTTCAGTCCCGACCCATTGGTTCAGTCTATTATCTGCTGTCACTAGACCCAATGGAAAATAGAGAGTCCCACTATAATATTTTTAGGCCAGGTTGAGGATATTATGGGTAATAATACATAGAATTCCACCACTCATTCCAAATCCATTCACTACAATCAAAGGGAGGTTCTGACCATCATATTATTAGATTGGAAACATTTATGGGGAATATATATCCCATGGTGTGTCAAAATTGTTATTGAAAAGTAAATGGATTGTTTTTTGGTGTAGCCCCCCCCTCAAAAATATATTCATTCTTTAAGAACATTATTTCAATAAAATGTGACTATAAGAAAATTTGATGCATTCAAAAACAATTTGGTGGAGTTTGGAGCTATTTTAAAAGGGTGAGGATGCTCTAATTGTTTCTTTATACATGAAACATTGTGTGGTTAGTATAACTATTTCTATGGTAATATGGGAAACCCAACAAAATTTGAGTCATTCATATCATCGCCATTATTTTTAACTATGTTTAATATGAATACTTAATGAAAAATACTTGGATTTTTTTGGGCTTCCCTTTTTGGGTTGTCAGCCTAACATGTTTTAATTTTATTTGGTTTCATTTCTTGATTTTTTCTAAGCTAAATGATGTGCAGGTATAGTGAGCTCAGACATAACATTTATCCAGTGTTCCCATTGTGGGATTTCAACAAGGAGAGTACTATGTATCTTTTTGATTGATTTTTAAATTTGTTTAATCCAAAATAATATCACTATTGTTTATGGCTGGAAAAATTGACAATAAGTTCTTAAATGATGACCCAAACAAGTCTTGTCGTCCAAGAATGTTTGTAAATTAATCCAATACCTATTGGGGGAGTTTTGTTCCACAATTTTGAGATTTATGAATCTAAAACATAATATGAGACCTTTATCAGGGAAATGGATATAATACAAGTTTGAAAATGAATTTGCAACATTGGTTTTTTAAAATTATGGGAATAAAGGAGGTATCATTTGATAATGATGGAACCACAATTTGAATAAACCTATTTTGCAGGTGAATTTACCGAAAGACAACTAGGGAGTGCTACAAAATATTCAAATATTGGTATCATCTAATTTACAAGATCATTATGTGTGAATCCTATGTAAATATAAATTGGTAATGTTATTATATAAAAAAGAGTTTTTGGATTTAAAACACTAAATTTTTAATGGAAGGGGAGTTAGTGAAGACCTGGATAGTCAATACCATGAACGGTGTTTTTTTAAGGAAATATTTCTGAAAATGAAGAGAGAATACTTAATGGAATTTTCCAGGAATGAGAATCTTCCCATACATAAATTTGGATCATGTGATTGAGGAAAAATTTTTGTTATGAGACCGATGTCAGGTGAAATTCCCTATTATGACAAGGGTTAGAGCATCATGAAGTTTAATGTCATGAAAATAGGATATGGACCATGATGTATATCATCCTTTGGTGAGGATGTTTTTTAAAATTTTTACATATTATGACTTGGGAATTATTTCATAAATTTTAATTTCATACTAAAAGAACATCATTGGATATAATTTAAGGTATTTTACTATTACCAAAAGATTGACAATTCTCAAATTCTTGGTAATCTGTCTGGAAAGGTGATATCATGTTCATGTGTAAAGGAGGGAATGTATATAAGCTATAAATTCTGGGTCTTGAGATACAAATATTCATCTGGGGGAAGGTATTATAGAGATATATGATTTCTCTTTTGAGGATAGAATTACAACTAGTCAATAAACCCATTTTTTCAGAAACTTTATGCAAATCCGACTAGGTCGTGGTAATGCATAGTCAAATACTGTAATCCTTTGGTTGATAGAACTATTTGTGGGAAACTAATACAAATAAAATCGGGCAGATTAATACATAGTTTGGAAAAGAAGATTTTTGGAATCCCAACATTCTATTACTGATGTCTAAAGGAAGGTTAGTGAGATTCAAATTTCTCCTAAAATAGATTTCAGTTTTGCTGAATAAATGTTCTTGAATATAGAATAAAAATATCATGTTAAAATTTCCCTATAATGGGAGAATACGTTTTCTCTATAAGTAAAAAAACATTAATCATAGTGCGTATAGTTTTAGAACATATGAATAGAACCATAGTGATATGGAAATAGTAAGTAGTATGGAGCCAATTGATCCAAGGTTGTTCCATCATACTTGAAACATGATGGAGGAAATTGTAAACCATAGTCTTGGGGGTAATCATATCGAGAAAAACAATATGGGAAAATATGAGGCAGATTATCATAGAAAAATTTCAAATTGTCAGTTCCAATAAATATTTATCAATGTTTACTAGGAGAAAAGAGGCTTCCCCTAAGGGAGATGTCACCACTTGTTGAAAAACCCATTTTGAGGGAGACCATATGTATATATAACTATGGAGTGTTAGTACATAGTAAAATAGTGTAATCCTAAGTCTAATTGTTCTACTCTTTGTGATACTGATGCAAATCTGACTGGGGCATGTTACAGTATAGCCAAGAAGAGGAGTCCTCATGTATCTAACATTCCATCACCGGTAGCTGGAGAAAGATTATGAAGATATGAAAGTATCCATGACGAAGAGTATTAAATGTGTAAGTTATATTCCTAAGCACAATGTAAATTTTTGGAAAAACATTTTCCAGATTTGTATAGTCACGTGAACATATATGACTCATATGCTGAAGGGGCACATCTCTATTTCCTTGGTGGATCCCGTAATGAGGGGACCCAAATAAATATGTTCTTCATTGATCTCTGTTTTTATGAATGATTGGGGGAACTTTTTACTTACCATATGGCTGGGACTAGGACATGAATCCTAGGTGTCACTATGTATCTCACTGGAATGAGAATCAAGACACACGTAGTTCTTGAGATACCATGTAGTTTAAAGACATGAAACAAGGACATATGGGGTTCCTTTTAATGTCATGAAACAATGAACATGATAAACCCAATTCAAAAAGAAATTCCTTTCTTATATAGGGAAATACATTAAAAAAATCCTAAACCCAAATGATCTATACCTAGAATTATAAATAAAGAGGGTTAAAATTTTCTTTTTCTACACAATGGTAAAAGAAAAGAAGTGTAGGGGAATTCTGATTTGTCGTGGATAGACTAGGATATGAGATTCAAGAATCTAAACATAAGTCATTAGAATGAGAATAAATCCCTACATAGTTTTGGAATCCCATTCCATTTATCATCACGAATTGAGGATGAATATTTCACAACATGAAAGAGGGGAAATGTTTAGGTGAAGACCAATAATGAAAATTTGGGTATCACAACATCTCTCGTGATGGTAGGGATCAAGAAACTCAAATTTCTTCACATCAAATAGGTTTTATGGGGGGAAAGAGGAACTAGATATTATCTAGAATGATGGATGGGCTCAAGAAATGAGGAATAAGATTCACTACAACTCTCTTCAAGATGAGAATCACGCCACACATAGATCTTGAAGTGTTCCCTAAGAAGTTTTTATTCATACACATAGAAAAGGGGGATTTTTTTCCTCATGGATGGACATGGAATGTGAGGTCCATGAATAAATATGTGTGTCATTGGAATGAGAAAATTTTCACTTGTAGTTCTTGAATATAGGTGTGATAGGGGTATCAGAACCGAAGGTTGTGATATTCTTAAACATTGATCAAAACATTATGCAGTTTTATTTCATGTGATAGAGAAGGTAACTGTGTAGTTTTACATCATGTGGAAAGCGTGTTTTCATACTGTTTAACATATTGTGACAATGAGTCAGGATCCCTAAAATTTATCATCTTAAGACATAGATTATTTTCATTCCTTTTAAGATAATGCAACAAAGGCTGGATGTGCAGTTTAACATCATGAAACCGAGACATATACCATACAATTTAACTTCATATGGTTATGAAGAGATACTACATAGATTAATGTCTTACATATTTGGATTGATAGTGATTGATATAATAATGAACAATAGTTAGGATGAGTATCGTGGTATTACACTTAATATTTCTTGAGGAACCTTGTATTAGTTGAGGTAGTAATGATTTCCCCATTTATAACAATCAGGAATAAAATATATTAATGTGGAAACTTTGTATGGAATAAGGTCTTTCCTATTTCATCTCTAGAATCCGAGGACTATTTCTTGGTATCGTAAGATTTTGAGGACCAATACCAATTCACCTTGGTGGAATTAAGGGAGGCATACCTTCTTGATAAATGATCATTATAATGACCCAGACTTTTCTTACATTACTATTACATCATTTCAAAGATAAAAAACATAATAGTATTGCACATGGAGGATCCAAAGGTTTAGTGTCCTGGGCAAACTAGGACTACACATAACAAGTACAACATCAAGCATAAAAATTCATTTAATCTCTTCTTCTATAGCTTCTTAGTAGCACTTTTCCTCTCCTTAGTACATGTAGTCACCTGAGGATATACATCCAATGTGGTGAGCTAAAATCCCAGTAAGAGGATATATAAGAACAATATAGCATGGGGTGATCATAATCATGACATAGGAAGAAGATCTTGAACATGAGAGGAGCATAAATAATAAACATGAAATGTGGCAAAGCATAAAAATGAGACATCATGTCTTAGTGGTTATCTACCACACATATTTGTGAACAAATATAGCATCATGTTCATGCATCATTTTATATTTACTCATGAGATTCATCACTTTACCCAATGCATTGGAGCGCTATATAATTCTGGGCCCACCCGTCACATCATAACATTATCATTATAATGCTTGCCACAAAGAACACATATCAAACATGTACATAAATAACCCACGTAAAGGAATGGGTTTCATCTCATAATAACACATTCATAAGCTTTGGGTTCCCAAAAGAAAGAGGGAACAACATACTTGATATAAGAACCATCAACCTTGAATGAGAGGTAAAAGGTGAGATCTTGAAAGAAGAGTTCTTTTGGAAAACATTTTGATGGACATAAAAACCAGTGACAAACATGTATATCCCAGAAAAGTAAAGGTAAAGATGAACAAAAGACCTTTGAGGAGTAACCATATAAAAAATGGAGTGAAAGAGGGAGAACCCGAAGGAAGAAAATTTTGTTCGAGATTTCCCCTTACCTTGTACTCGAATGCCTCCTTCTCTTTAATGTCCTGTATAATGACATTATATTCGTTAATTATAAATTCCATAACCTTTTATACATTAATAGGGTTCATTCTGGTTTCATTATTTCATATTATGTTCCTTTGGATGACTTATATAGTTTAAAAAACATTGATCGAGGATGTTCGTTTTCATGGTTTTCTTGAGCGGTCCACTTGTGTTCTTAATTTGATGTTTGGGTAGATCATGGGAAAACATCCAGAAATGATATTACATGTAATTAATTACAGAATCTTTAATGATTTTATAATGAGTTATATTAGATCCATGTGGCCGAATCATTAGATAAGATTTAAATGAAGATTATTTGGGCTAATTTGAGCGGTTTTTGGATCACAACCAACTCATTTTAACTTTTCACTTAGTAGTATGGCCATAGGTTATTTACAGAACTTAAAATAGAACATAATACATATAAAAAATTCTGGTTCAACCATAAAAATGGTTTCATGACCAGATTGAAGGTATAAATGGAAGAAGAGAGCATGTTGTTTTTGAAGGTGATAAATTATCACCACATGAACAATGTTATCTTTAATAAAATAAAAGGAAGGTGGAAAGGGTTTGGGGTGATATAATATAACATTAGAATCATAATATTACATTATATATATAATACTGGATTTATAGAACAATTTGGATGAATATAGATAGAGAGAGATCAAGAAAGGAACTTGAACTTGAAAGGAAATTAAAGGAGAAGAGAGAGAGAGAAATTACCTTTAGAATCCTTCTCTTGAGATCCTCTTTAAGGAAGCTAGGCTTGGTCTTTTGATGAGACCAGCAGCTTTTGGACGTAGGGGATGAGCTAGGGAAGGTGTTTGGGTAGAATTTAGAGAAGGCCTGGAGCCTGAGAGGTGTGAGGAAAAGAGGGAGTGAAGGGTGGCTTTTATAGTGGAGGGGAGAGGTGTTTCCTTAATATAAAATTGATTAGTTTATTAATTTCACCCAAGACAAGGAATAGTGAGTCTTGGATGACTAAGAATAGTAAATTTGACTTGTGAATTCGGGATTTGGGTGCTTACATCACTTGTGATTTCCGGAATAGTGGGTTTTAATTAAAATGTATTTATATGATAAATTAATGTATTCTACTATTCATCAAAAATTCAAGTATCTCAGAAAAATCCCAAAATTTTACCCCAACCATTTTTCGACGTGTAGAATACAAAAATGAATTCCATTTTTCAAAAATAATTTTATAAATATTATTAATTTAATATTTAATTAAAATCATAATTCACTTAAAAAAACAGTTTTTAAAATTAATACTGATTTTGAAAATCTTTCAAAAATTACTTAGGGTCTTATAAAATTACCTAAAAACTATTATAAATTGATTCAATAATTTATGAATATATTTCAGGAAAGTAAATACTCTTTTAAATTAATTAATTAATTATAATTAAATATTTGTGACTTATAAAATACCAAAAACATTTACTAAGGTCAAATTATCACTTTCTATGATGTCTAAATTTTATTTTATTATTAATAGGTAATGTTACTCTTATTTACTATTCATAAGGGTAGGTTAATATTCATAAGGGTAGGTTACTATTCATAAGGGTAGGTTACTATTCAACGAAAATTATTTTTGTTTCATTAGACTCCAAAAACTGTCTTGAACACAACTGTGTATGTCAGATTTTTAAAATTCCAAGCATATGGGTGACAAAATTATGTTTAAAGGTAACTTGTCACTTAGTAGTTCATTATTTTGTGTTTTTATGACATAGATATAAGAATGGAATTTTCTATTGAAAAACTTTGGGTCGTAACATTCTTCCCCCCTTAAGAAATTTCGCCCCCGAAATTTCACTTTACACAAACAGGTGAGGGTACTTCTCCTTCATTGCCTCTTCCAGTTCCCAAGTTGCTTCCTCAAACTTTTGGTTCTACCACAACACTTTGACAAGGCGGGTTGTCTTGTTGCGTAGAACCTTATCAATTCAGTCCAGAATTTTTACCGGCTACTCCTCGTATGAGAGATCATCTTCCAACTGTACCACCTATGAGTTTAGTACATGTGAGGGGTTGGAATGTACTTCCTCAGTAGTGATATGTGAAACACATCATGAACTTGAGCCATATTCGGTGGAAGTGCCAGTCTATAGGCCACGACTCCTATACGATCAAGGATCTCAAAGGGGCCAATGTACCTTGGGCTTAGCTTCCCTTTCTTCCCGAATCACATGACTCTCTTCCATGGAGATATTCGAAGGAAGACTTTATCTCCAACGTCGAACTCCAATTCCCTTCGACGATTGTCAGCATAGCTCTTTTGCCGACTTTGAGCAGCTTTGATGTGTTTCTCGATGACTTGAACCTTCTCTGTCATCTCTTGAACAAGATCGGGACCAAGTAGTTTTCGTTCTCCAACTTCGTCCCAACATGTTGGAGTTCTACATCACTTCCGATAAAGAGCTTCATACAGAGCCATCAGAAAACTCGAGTGGAAGCTATTGTTGTATGAGAACTCAACCAATGGAAGGTGCTGATCCCATCCACCTTTGAATTCAAGAGAGCATGATCTTAGCATATCGTCAAGTGTCTGAATAGTCCTTTCAGACTGGCCATCAGTTTGGGGGTGATAGGTCGTGCTGAAATTTAATTCAGTACTCAAAGCATGTTGATGGCTCCTCCAGAATTTAGAAGTGAACCTTGGATCATGATCAGAGATAATCGAGAGCGGAACACCGTGCAATCTCACTACTTCCTTCACATATATCCCTGCAAGTTTTTCAAGGGAGAGATCTTCCCGAATAGCGATAAAATGGGCAGTATTGGTGATTTGGTCAACCACAACCCATATCGCATTATTTCCTCTTGACGTTTTCGGGAGACCCATGAAAAATTCCATAGTAACATTTTCCCATTTCCACATGGGTATAGGTAATGGCTGCATCATACCTTTGGACTTTTTTCGCTAAGATTTAACTTGCTGACATATCAAGCACCTTGATATATATTCCGCAATCTCCTTCATCATGTTATCCCACCAGAAGTGTTCTCGGAGATCACGATACATCTTGGTACTTCCAGGATGAATAGAGAAAGTTGAGCTATGTGCATTATCCAATAGCTCCTTCTTTATTCTGGGTGATGAAGGCACACAAAGCCGCGTTCCAAACTGAATCACACCATCATCGTCGATATGGAACTCTTGCAGCTTCCCTTCCTTTACTGCATTCACCCTCTTTTGTATCTCTACATCATCCCTTTGTGCTTCCTTATTCTTCTATTGGATAGATGGTTGCGCAATCATTTGGGCAAGGTAGGATGTATCCCCTGCCCTTACGATTTCCAAATCCATCCTTTGAATATCCAAGAAGATAGGTTCTTTATCAATCCTCAACATGGATAGAGTAGCAGGTTCTTTCCTGCTTAGATCATCAGCTACCTTGTTCGCCTTTCTAGGATGATAGTGAATAGAGCAATCATAATCCTTGATTAGATCTAACCATCTCCTTTGACGTATGTTGAGCTCCTTTTGTGTGAATATATACTTTAGGCTCTTGTGGTCGGTGTATATGTCACACTTCTCACCATAAAGGTAGTTCTGCCAGATTTTCAAGGCAAAAATCCTGGTTGCCAGCTCTAGATCATGCATCGGGTAGTTCTGCTCATGGATCTTCAACTGTCGTGAGGCGTAGGCTATCACGTTATCATTTTGCATGATTACACAACCCAAGCCTTTCTTTGAAGCATCACTGTATATGACAAAAATTTCTCTACTTTTCGGTAGTGTGAGTACAGCTGCAGTGATCATCCTTCTCTTTAGCTCCATGAAGCTTCCCTCACATTCTTCCGTCCATACATACTTTACCCCTTTCCTTGTTAACTTAGTTAGCGGGCTTGACAATCATGAGAAGTTTCTCACAAAATGTCGGTAGTACCCAGCTAATCCAAGAAAACTACTAATTTCTGTGACACTAGAGGGCTTGGGCCATTCTTCAATTGCCTTTTTCTTTGAAGGGTCCACAGAAATTCCCTCGCTTGTGATCACATTTCCCAAGAACGTGACTTGATTCATCCAAACGTCACACTTGCTGAACTTGGCGTACAACTTCTCCTTTCTCAATGTCGCCAACACAAGTCTTAGATGTTCTTCATGTTCCTCCTTTCTCTTGGAGTAGATGAGAATATCATCGATAAACACTACCACAAATTTGTCGAGGTAATGTCTAAAGACTATATTCATCAAATCCATGAAGATTTCCAGGGAATTAGTAAGTATGAAGGGCATCACCAAAAACTCATAGTGCC
This sequence comes from Viscum album, assembly GCA_963277665.1. Taxonomy (NCBI): domain Eukaryota; kingdom Viridiplantae; phylum Streptophyta; class Magnoliopsida; order Santalales; family Viscaceae; genus Viscum; species Viscum album. The sequence continues at coordinate 1,933,512,293 of OY728148.1, forward strand.
CATACCTTGTACGGAAGGCAGTCTTCAGAATATCTTCCTTCTTCACCTTTACTTGATGATATCCAGAACAAAGATCCACCGTTGAGAAGTATTCAGCTCCTCTTAACTGGTCGAACAAGTCATCAATCCATGGGAGAGGATACTTGTTCTTTATGGTGATCTTGTTGAGTTCCTGATAATTAATACACAGCCGCATGGTACCATCCTTCTTCTTCACAAAGAGCACTGGCGTACCCCAAGGTGATGCACTAGGGTGTATGAACCCTTTGTCCAGATGCTCTTGCAGCTGCTTCTTTAACTCCTCCAGTTCGATAGGAGCCATCCTATAGGGGCACTTTGAGATAGGAGTAGCTTCGGGTTTGAGTTCAATTGAGAACTCTACCTCACGATCCGGGGGAATTCCAGGTAACTCTTCGGGAAATACATCACCGTATTCCCTTACGATGGGCATTTCCTCAAGGTTGGAACTTTCCCTTGACTCAAACATTTGGGAAAGGTATGCTTCTTCATAGGGAATCATCACCCACACCATTGAAGGATTTCTCAAAGGAGATTCATGATCTTCCTTGAATTTGTAGAGGAGCATGGGATGGTTCGGAATATGAAAATATATTTCCTTTTCCCGACGGTTGATATGTGCTCTATATAACGAGAGCTAATCCATTCCCATTATTGCGTCGAATTCCACTAAGGGAAGTATTACGATATTTGCTGGAAGAATCTTCCCACATACTTCAACAGGAGAAGAATCAAACACTTGGGTTACAATGATTGCACCACTTGGTGTTTTTACAGATATCTCTACATCAAGGTTTCGGGGCTTCGATTCTATAGTTCTAGAAAACTTGCAAGATATAAAGGAATGCGTAGAACCAGAATCAAATAAGACTTTTTCCACTCTTGAGTGAATAGGAAGTGTACCTTGTATGACTTCATTATCATGTTACACCTCCGCAGTAGTGATGGCATAAGCCTTCCCTTGTTCCTTTGGCTTTGGTGGTTGTTGGCTTTGATTACCCTCGAAAGCTCGAGGTTTAGTGCACTGGTTTGAATAGTGTCCTAACTCCTTACAGTTGTAGCATTGAACCACGAGTGGTTCTCTCCTTTCATCGGATACATTATCCTTCCTTTTCATGTCTCTTTGACACTTGTGAGCTAGGTGTCCTTCTTTCCCACAGTTGAAGCATTTACCTGTCCCTTTGAGGCAGTTCCTATTGTGCAACTTCCCACATTTTTGGCAAGTGGGTCGTTGTGTTTTCTTCCCATCTTTATCACTAGATCCACCAGCTTGAAACTCCATCTTTCTTTTCTTATCACCATAGCCATGGGACCATTCTCCAAACTCCATCTCTACTTTGAGAGCACACCGAACAACTTCTTCATAACTCCCAAAGTCTCTAATTGCAAGAGCCTTTCGAAGATGTGGTTTTAATCCACTAAAGAATCTATCAATTTTTCTGTTATTGTTGATAACAAAACCCGAAGCATACCTTGCGAGCCTTGTGAAATTTTCTTCATAGGTTGTGATAGATTTTCCTTCTTTTTGCTTGAGCTCTATGAATTCTCTCTCCATCTTCGTGCGAACAGTTCTTGGGAAGTACTTATTAAGAAACATTATCTTAAAGTCTTCCCATTCCATCTCTTTAATTTCCTCCCTTGGCTTGGTGTTCTTAATCAAAGCCCACCATTGATCAGCTTCTCCATCTAGACGATAAAAGGCTAGAGTCACCTTCTCCGTATCGGAACAGTGAAGAACAGAAAAGATCTTCTCCATGGAGTTGACCCACTATTCCGCAACTAGTGGATCGGAAGATCCACAAAACGTCGATGGTCGTTGCCGCATAAAACATTCGATAGCTAGCTGCTCCCTCTTTGGTGAAGGAGGACGTTCCCCATTATTATGGTTATTATTCATAACCTGGGATAATTGGGCAAGCATCACCATGAAGTTTTGAACTCCACCTCCAAAATCATTGGGGATGTCGTTCGGGCAATCGTTGCATTGGCCTTCGCAAGAGTTGTTGGCCTGATTTCTCCTGGTTCCCACTATTTTCTAAAATAGAAAAGGTTAGAACAAAACATAAGTAAACAAGTCATGAATAACTTATCATTTTAAACAATTATTCCAAAAACATAACATATGGGATCCCTAGGTAAATATCCTTGTGTGCATATTTGTACTTAGTCTCATGCTAGAGGTTTTCTTTAGGGTTCACTAATCTTAATTCCCAAATTAACTAAACCTTTCCTCTGATACCAACTATAACGACCCTGCCTTTTCATACATTACTATTACATAATTTCAAAGATAAAGAACCTAATAGTATTACACATGGAGGATCCAGACGTTTAGTGTCTTGGGCAAACTAGGACTACACATAACAAGTACAACATCAAGCATAAAAATTCATTTAATCTCTTCTTCTATAGCTTCTTAGTAGCACTTGTCCTCTCCTTAGTACATGTAGTCACCTGAGGATATACATCAAAAGGGGTGATATAAAAGCCCAGTAAGAGGATATATAAGAACAATATAGCATGGGGTGAGCATAATCATGACATAGGAAGAAGATCTTGAACATGAGAGGAGCATAAACAAAAAACTTGAAATGTGGCAAAGCATAAAAATGAAACATCATGTCTTAGTGGTTAACTACCACACATATTTGTGAACAACTCTAGCATCATGTTCACGCATCATTTCACATTTACTCATGAGATTCATCACATTACCCAATGCATTGGAGCAGTATATAATTCCGGGCGCACCTGTCACATTTAAACATTCATAATTGCACTATATAATTCCGGGCGCACCCGTCACATCATAACATTATCATTATCATGCCTACCACAAAGAACACATATCAAACATGTACATAAATAAACCATGGAATGGAATGGGTTTCATCTCATAATAACACATTCATAAGCTTTGGGTTCCCAAAAGAAAGAGGGAACAACATACTTGATATAAGAACCATCAACCTTGAATGAGAGGTAAAAGGTGAGATCTTGAAAGAAGAGTTCTTTTGGAAAACATTTTTATGGACATAAAAACCAGTGACAAACATGTATATCCCAGAAAAGTAAAGGAAAAGATGAAAAAATGACCTTTGAGGAGTAACCATATCAAAAATGGAGTGAAAGAGGGAGAACCCGAAGGAACAAAATTGGGTTCGAGATTTCCCCTTACCTTGTACTCGAATGCCTCCTTCTCTTTAATGTCCTGTATAATGACATTATATTCATTAATTAGAAATTACAGAACCTTTTATACATTAATAGGGTTCATTCTAGTTTCATTATTTCATATTATGTTACTTTGGATGACTTATAGAGTTTAAGAAACATTGATCGGGGATGTTCGTTTTCATGGTTTTCTTGAGCGGTCCACTTGTGTTCTAAATTTGATGTTTGGGTAGATCATGGGTAAACATCCAGAACTGATATTACATGTAATTAATTACAGAAGCTTTAATTATTATATAATGATTTATATTAGATCCATGTGGCCGAATCATTAGATAAGATTTAAATGAAGATTATTTGGGCTAATTTGAGCGGTTTTTTGATCACAACCAACTCATTTTAACTTTTCACTTAGTAGTATGGACATAGGTTATTTCCAGAACTTAAAATAGAACATAATACATATAAAAAATTCTGGTTCAACCATAAAAATGGTTTCATGACCAGATTGAAGTTATAAATGGAAGAAGAGAGCATGTTGTTTTTGAAGATGATAAATTATCACCACATTAACAACGTTCTCTTTAATAAAATAAAAGGAAGGGGGAAAGGGTGTGAGGTGATATAATATAACATTAGAATCATAATATTAAAGTATATATATAATACTAGATTTACAGAACAATTTGGACGAAGATAGATAGAGAGAGATCAAGAAAGGAACTTGAACTTGAAAGGAAATTAAAGGAGAAGAGAGAGAGAAATTACCTTTTGAATCCTTCTCTTGAGATCCTCTTTAAGGAAGCTAGGCTTGGTCATTTGATGAGACCAGCAGCTTTTGGATGTGGGGTATGAGTTAGGGAAGGTGTTTGGGCAGAATGTAGAGAAGGCTTGGAGCTTGAGAGGTGTGAGGAAAAGAGGGAGTGAAGGGTGGCTTTTATAGTGGAGGGGAGAGTGGTTTCCTTAATAAAAAATTGATTAGTTTATTAATTTCACCCAAGACAAGGAATAGTGAGTCTTGGATGACTAACAATAGTAAATTTGACTTGTGAATTCGGGATTTGGGTGCTTACATCACTTGTGATGTCAGGAATAGTGGGTTTTAATTAAAATGTATTTATATGATAAATTAATGTATTCTACTATTCATCCAGAATTCAAGTATCTCAGAAAAATACCAAAATTTTACCCCAACCATTTTTCGACGTGTAGAATCCAAAAATAAATTCCATTTTTCAAAAATAATTTTCTAAATATTATTAATTTAATATTTAATTAAAATCATAATTTACTTAAAAAAATAGTTTTTAAAATTAATACTGATTTTGCAATTCTTTAAAAAATTACTTAGGGTCATATAAAATTATCTAAAAACTATTATAAATTGATTCAATAATTTATGAATATATTTCAGGAAATTAAATATTCTTTTAAATTAATTAATTAATTATAATTAATTATTTGTGACTTATAAAATGCCAAAAACGTTTACTAAGGTCAAATTATCACTTTCTATGATGTCTAAATTTTATTTTATTATTCATAGGTAACATTACTCTTATTTACAATTCATAAGGGTAGGTTACTATTCATAAGGGTAGGTTACTATTCACCAAAAATTATTTTTGTTTCATTAGACTCCAAAAATTGTCTTGAACACAACTGTGTATGTCATATTTTTAAAATTCCAAACATAGGGGTGACAAAATTATGTTTAAAGGTCACTTATCACTTAGTAGTTCATTATTTTGTGTTTTTATGACATAGATATAAGAAGGGAATTTTCTATTGAAAAACTTTGGGTCGTTACAATCATGCTATCTAATTTTTATAGTCCTGCATATGATTCAAGGTATAAAATATTTTCTCATCTAGTCACTCCAGTTCATCTAGTCATTTTTAGGATTTATCATCCCTGCATTATCAATCATATATGGAAATGAAGAGTGATAAAAATTGGAATTCAATGGGATGAACTGCTTCTATTCAATACATGAGAGAATATGCGGTTGCTCGTGTGGTAGTATGGGTTGTAGTCCGGTAATTCTATAAGGAATAAAAGTGTTTGTCAAGTCATGGGTTTTTATCTTTATTACCAATGATTTGGAGTATGTTTGTAATAACCCAAAATTTTACCAATGTAATTTACCCCATATTATAGTAATTTCATGTAGTATAAATCATATAAAATCACATATTGAAAATAATAAATACTTCATTAGAAACAAATTTGTGAAATAATAAGTATTTATACAACTTAAGGATCCAATACTGATGAAATAGTAACTTGAACTTAAGAATTGTTATATAAAATTATGAATAGTAAACCAACCAAATGAATAGTATCCTAACACATGAAAGTATAAATAAACTTTATCCATCTTATAAATGAAATAATGGATAAGTATATCATAGTCTAAGGGAATAATTTTTTAAAAAAATTATTAATTAAGTGTTGGCATCTTTTGTAAGTGAAAAATATATAATTAAAATTTTATGATTAATTTGATAATGTAAAATAAATATATTTTCATAAAATGTATTGATAAATTAAAAATTCACGAATTATGATTTTAATATAATTTTATGGGAATATAACTAATTTTTCAATGTGTTAAAAAATCAGTTATATTTTTAAAATGTATATTCTCTAATTAAATGATGTTTTTATTAAAAAATTAAATTACTAATTTCTAGGAAATTATTTTCATAAAATGGATTTCCGTTTTCAATTCTATATGTTGAAAAATGGTGAGGGTGAAGTTTTGGTATTTTTCTGAAATATGTGATTTTTTTGTGATTAGTAAAATACTATAATTTATTGTATAAATACATTATAATTTAAAAACACTTTTCAATGAGTCATGGATTATGTAATAACAATTGGTTATCACTTACATGAATTAATTATTTTATTTAGTCTCAAGAATCAATATTATTTCTTATATTGAGAAGAATAATAAACTGATAAATTAAAGAAGGAGAAAACACCCCTCTCCTCCACTATAATTACAACACCTCGCCCCCTCTTCACCTCAAACCACTGAAGCATTAAGAATTGTCAAAAATATACACAAATATCTCCCCAATTGCATCTAACATAGTTTGGAGATCTTGGTGTCACACAACTATCAAAACCTTTTCTCTAAGAAGGTTCTCAGGGAAGAGAGATTTATGATGTGAAATCCTCTTCCTTTTTCTTTTCATTTCATTTCAATTTCAATTATTTTATTCTCTTCCCCTCACATTATCCTATAAAAAGGAATGATAAAAAAATTATGATTTATATAATATAATTATATCATTTTAAGGAATATCCAACATAAAATTCATTTCTCTCTCTCTCTTTTATTCAAAAAATAAATTATCGCCTGCGATGTGTCAATTTACAAACATCATGGGTGATGCACTTTATCTTTCATTAAAAACCATCATGGATATTAAAAAATAATTTAAATGGTTTAAAAAATATTATAAATAGTATTTTATAACAATTGTTATGTTTTTAATGTATCATTTTTACATAATGATAAAAAAAATGAATTTGTTGTGATAAAAAACCAACCAAAATTAACCTAAAATGATCATCATTTAATTTTATTTGTTGATTCATCATCATAACATAAAACCAAATTGATTATAAGATCATTTAAACATTTTTAATATCATTAATAACATATAATGAAAATTAAGGATATTTATCTGGATTTTACACAAACTTCCATTCATGTATTCATGTGAACAGATCAAGAAAACTAATAAAACGAACACCCCAATGATGAAATTAAACTATATTACTCATTTAAAATCCCATAAATGAACATAATAAATTCATAATTTATCAATTTTTTCTATAAAAGGTTCTGTAATTTTAATTAATGTATATAATTTAATTATATCAGATATTGAAGTGAACAGATCTTTCAAAAATAAGGTATGGGGAATTCTCAAACCCAAATATATTTCTTTGAGTTTTATATATTTCAGCCCATTTTCAATATTGATTTTCCTTATATATCATTTATTCATTATTATCATAACTTTTCTAGGGTATAAATGTTTTATACTTGAGTTTACGATCGACACATTATTCTCCAAAAGAACTATTCTTTTAAAAACACACATTTTACTTCTCAAAATTGTTTCATCTTAACTCAAAGTTGATGGATCTTATACCAAGCATGTTATTTAGTCTCCCATTTGGGAACCCAATGTTTAATAATTTATTCTTATGAAATGAAACTCATTGCTTTTCATTGGTTATTTTATTTTCAATATTGATATTTGTTAGATGGGGAATGCGTAATAATATAAATATTATGATGTGACGGGTGGTCTCGTAATTATATTGTGAAATGTAAATTTTTGGAAGTGACAGGTTCCCCTAGAATTATATAGCACAATGTAAATGTTATGATATGATGGGTTCCCATGTAATTATATATCACTCTAATAAATTTGGTAATGTGATTTATCTCATAAGAAAAGTCATATATGTGTGAACATGATTCAAGATTTATTCAGAACTATGTGGGTTAGTTTACCACTAAGACATGATGTTTTATTTTTATGCATTTCCACATTCCAATCCTTTTCTTAATGATTCCTCTCATGAATATGATCTTATAATCATGTTATAATGATAATGATTATGATCACCCTATTTTATATTGTTTCATGTTCTTATGCATTCTCTTAATGGGATTTTAGATAACCCATTTTTATTTATATAATCATGTGTTTACTTGTAATATGGAAAATGTGATGTCCTCTAAGAAGATATAGAAGAAGGAATTAAATAAATTCTTATGTTTTATTTTGTGAATGTTTTGTATGGTTCTAATTTTCCCAACACACTGAACATTTAGATCTGGGTTGTGTAACTCTTTTATGTTCTTCATTTATAAAATGATGTAATAATAATGTATGAGATTAAGGGTTGCTATTATGTTTAATAAGGTCATGTTAAAGGCTTCACTCTATCCATTATCCACTTCATGATAGCGAAAAAATGGTTGGATTTGATATTGTACACCTGATAAAGATTTTAGACCTCTAGAAAAACAATTGGTGTAATTTTATATTAGTATTATATGAGGGAAAACAAAATATAGTAATATCACATTAATTCATAAAGATGGAAAGTATTTTGGCTGTGAATTCTTCAAGAGGCATTACCTCAACCCATTTAGTGAAGAAATCAATGGAAATTGAGATGTGTTTGAACAACTTGGCCATAGTTGGATGTTCTGGCCCTACCACACCCATTCCCCCTATATAACATAGCCAGAAGTATTTGGCTCTATGTAGAAACTATGTGGTTTGATTGATGAAGTTGTCTTGCACTTGGAGAGAATTACATTTATTGGTGAATTATGTGATATCATATGTCATAGTGGTATATTTCTACCCAAGCCTTAATTTTTTTTGAAAAAACATGATCCCTAACTATTGGCTGTTATATTTTCTAGTGTTTACATCATTATTGATATCATCATTTTCTTCTCTGTCGATAAATCTGAGAAAGACTCAATTAAAGCCTCATCTGCAGAGGACCTTCTAGTAATTTTGGTCATCACAAGGTGAGATGTTGGTTTCTTCATTAAATATTTTATATCTCCATGTTTCTTTAATGAATTTAATCTTTTCTAGATGAAGTCCATGAAAAGAATCACCCACCTTGTGTTTGGATCATACATTTTGGTGATGGGGCTGATTTCATTGATCTTTTCAATTATGGATTGAACAAAAGGTGAAACCATTCAATGATTCACAATGTTGACGACCATTTATTCTCAATTTTTATATTTCAAAAACTTAGATTCAATTTATAATAAACCATATTGGGAATTTTTTGGTTGTGGGACATGAGTCAATATTGGCTTTGAGGGGAACTATATCATCAACACTCAGACATAGTCTAGAAGTAGAATTATATATTATTTTATGATAACATAATCCCAGTTTATATGTTTGATTACAAACACTAAATCTCTTATAACTTATAAATTTTCCACTGATATTTTGGGGTTCCATTTCTAGGCCTATAACAAGGGAGTGATATTCCACGTCATTATTAGTAAAAACTTCTGATTGTTAGAGGGATTAGGGAAAGAGTTTTTCTAGAGAGGTAACCATGATCCCTAACCTAATTTTTTTTGAGATTATGGTCTTCTATTATCTCCACTATTGGACTATTGGTTGCACCATCAAAGTATATTTACCACATATGGGACTTCATGAGTAGAAAATTTTTCTTTGTCTATAAATTCAATAATTAATGGGGCCTAATTAGTGGTTAGGATTTCTATAATAGATTCTACCAATGTTGGGCCTTTAATTTTTTTCTGAGGCCCAAAATATTTGTGAAACTACTACAAGATGACCACCACCATGTTAAATGTCCTATCAACACATGTCAGTTGAGGCTGTATTTTATTCGGTTAGTATGAGAGATAAAAAATGGACCTTGTGGTTCTGTAGGTAGTGCATCTGTTATAAAACCTCTATGATTAACCCAAATCATCTCTTCTAGATATTTTAATATTTATTCTCATCATCAATCATTGTTTGAATGATATAATAATGGTTGTTTCAATTGCTGACATCATTATGTGTTATAAGGGAGGTTCCTAATGATCATTCTAGGGATATAACATATAAAATGAGAATATTTTTCTTAATAAGTGGCATTAATAATTGTAGGATCATTATGTATTTCTTGTGATCTAAACATTATTCTTAAAAATTACTGGTAAATGGATTTGTGATCCCATTTTTCATCAGTTTGGTGAAAGGAAAACAGTTTCTTGTAAGGGTGTCTATGAGGCACCATATATAGGCCATGTTTCATTTAACTCATCTAAAGTCTTTAATATTTTAACGAGGTTAAATTCTAATGATATGTTATGTTTTATTAGGTTAAACTTAAATTCCATGATGGAATACAATGAAGACAAAAATCTTTCATGGGGGTACCTCGAAATCAGATTTTAAGGTGTTAATCTTCAGGCTATGCCGGAATTTTTTTGTTAAAGAGAGTATCAAGATCAACTAGATGGTCAAAAGTATTTTAGAAGATAACCACTATAACATCAACAAATCATTCTAATGATATATCTATTAAGTTATTGAATATAATGTTCATGGAACGTTGGTACGTGGAATGGAAATTTTTCAAGACAAAGGGAATTACCTGATAGATTAATACTCCCTGGGGGAATAAAAGGCAGTGAATTATGTATATTTTGGAGTCATTAGAATTTTTCTATACCTTGAATAACCATCCCTTATTGATCATGATTGATAACCATACATCACATCAATCAGTAATTATGTGATTGGGATTAGGAAGTAATCTTTCAGATAGTACTTGCTGAGATCCCTCAAGTTGATGTACACTCTAATTTTCCAGTCTTATTCTTAATAGGAATAATGTTGGATAACCATTGTGGACTCCTCCCTTCTTTAATGAAGTCTTCATTGATTAAGGAATTCAATGATGCTTCAGACCATCACAAGGCAAAACTGGTGGCTTGATTCAGAGGTCGTCGACCCTCGGTTGACTCTTTTAACAGGTTCGTTTGTGATTCATGGGGTCTGAACGACCGACCGGTGGTGGGTCTTCTCAATCGGCGCTACATGATGATATGATTATACTAGGAGGAAGATATGATCATATCTTGGTCCAGCTCTCCTCGCTCTTTCAACGGTTGTGGTTTTCATCTTCTTCGCTAGTTCATCAAGTTAAACCTAAAGCATGATGTGCCTTCGATAGTAGTTTGGGTAAGCATTCAAGATCTTCCGCTTCCTTTCCATTATCCTTTGATTATTGGTATGCTGGGGAACCTATTAGGCTGGTTCATGTGTTATTATAGATGCAATTTTGCGCTTTGTCATCTGATTAATCCTTGTGTCTGCATTGAGGTTGTTGTTTCTCAACCGCCTACGGATTGGATTTGGATTCTGGTGTGAGGGGAACTAAGATGGAAACAAAGGGTAGTCTTTGAATCTAGGCCAGGAATATTTTCACACTGCAATTGGCTAGGCCACTCCTCTTATAGATGCCATAGGGCGCTCAAACTTCCCCAAGGTTCACGGGCTGCTGGGGCGAATGATCAGATCGATTGCTATGTCCACGATCCAAACAAGGGATGCAGGGTTGCCTCAGGGATTTATTCCCAGAAGGGTCCGTGGTTGATTGAGAAACATTGAAAAATGGTGCACCAAGGTGGTGATACCTTTCCAGTTGAAATGGAAAGGTCCATATCACCAGATTTAGGGCCACTGGTTTCAGAAGTTTTTGCTCGTTTGAAGCAGGTCCTGAAATTTTTTTCCTTGTAGCGAGGGGACCCTTGGGAGGCTGTATCCAATCCTCCAGTAGGAACTACAATAAAGGATGTCAACAAGGATAAGTAGTTTCCGAGGGAGACCTTTGGAGCTGGGGGTCCGATTCCCATGTGTACTATGCAAATCTCTGGTACTTATGCCTAGGAGGTGGGTGCAGGTGGTAGTTCCATCGCTGGGAGTAGTCAGGCTATGGATACCCAAGCATGGGTTTCAACATTCAATGATGATGGTAACCATCTAAACTCGAGGGGAACTTTGGCTAGACTCAAATAAAATAACAACTTCGACAGTTTGAGCAATAAGGGGGGCTCAGACTCTAACTAGTTTTGTACCTCTGAAAACGAATCTGATGGAGATGGCCAACCCTCAGATGATGTTTTTATAGGAGGGGTTGGAAAGGGCCAACATAGACCAAGGAGAAATAAGGGGAATAAGGAAAACAAAGATCCAGGAAGACGCATTGTTTCCAAGAAGCAGAAGACAAAGGGGCGCAAGGACTACTCTTACCTCCCTAGTCCAATGAAGACTCGATCAGCAAAGAAAGTCGGAAATCCAAAGGAACAAAAGGCCCAAATAGTGGAAGGAGAGGAGTTTCAGAAAATAAAGGAGGCTAGTTGTGAGGTTGTTGTCCCTACTAGCCTTGAGGGTGAAAAGGGGCCTCCGGGCTTGGTGCAATAATGTCAGAATAACTCCAATGATGACTCACAACGATAGATACTTTCGATGCTGAATCAAATGGACTTACTTTTGAACTCTGATGAGGAAATTACTGACCACATGGTGGATATTCAGGAGTTAAAGAAGATGAGGCCGCTTTAGGTGACCTTTACTAAGGAGCAGGGTAAGTGGATAGACAAGCAGGATCACATTCTGCTTAGGGGATGCAACATGGGAAAGATCCGAAAGGTGGATCACTTGAAATCTTGGGATATACTAGCAAATCTCTATGATGGAGTACTAAAGGATGATTCTAACATCCAGATAAAGTCTATTCCCTAGATATTGATTAGAGATCTTGGCTCAAATAAGCTGAAACTTTTCTTTAACAAATCAGTTGTGACCATTGGTGCTGAATTAGGCAAGGTGTAAGGGTTCTCACTTTTCCCTTAAAAGTGATTGAAAATAAAAATTTCAACGTTGGATGGTGGATACATATTCCTGTAATTATATAGGGGTGTCACTATGGTGTTCTTCTCATTCCTCACCCTCATGATTTACCTCTTCCACCTCTTCCTAGGAATTATGCGGAGAACCAGGTTTCTACGATTTTGAGAAGGAGTTGATATTTGGACATTTGGGAGATGAAGAAGTTATTTATGACATGATTGATAACATGACTCCTTTTTGGGGCCATGAAGGGGATATAAAGAATTTAAATGAGCATAATTATTTTCTCCCATTTTTAGGAAAACATATTATATCCTAGTCGATGAAATTTGGATTTTTTTGAAACTCAGGGGGGATGGAATGAAGCCATTTTCATTTGGTTCTTCATTGCGTCTTAGATAGTTGCAAATATCTTTAGCATAGACATGATTGGTTTTAATGATTAACATTTCAAAAGTCATCATATTTTTTCTCAAATTTGGAACCACATCCTCGATTTTATTGATGGGTAACAAATAATATGTACAATTATTCTTCAAAGGATTAACAAGGATTATCTCAAAATCATGTACAACATTGTGTCGAGTGACATCATCAGCCATAAAAAATTTCCCATATCTTTGGTAGAATCTTGCATCAACTTATTGTGATTCATAGGTTTTGTACAGGGATTTTTTGCAATAAAATTTCATAATTTGATAATTTATACAAAATTTTTAGAATTTTTGGTGTGATAACGGAGTAATCGCATGATGATGTAGACAAGGTCTTCCTTACAAAAATTTGAAGGAAATATATTACTAAAGAACCATGAATTATGAGTCACACCCAAGATCCCAAAACTGAGCCTTGAATATGAGTTCTTCAAGATGTTTTCGCACATTATTGTCTTAACCCTATAACATTTAGGTGGATGAATACAAGTGAAATTCATTGAAACCAATTTTAGTAAGTGTTTAGACCGGTATGAGGTTGAATACAAATCCATTTTCAATGAATTATCATCAGATATCAATGTCATTTACCATTGTAGATATAACAATGATATGAAATGCCCTAGTATGATTGAATACTTGTCCTCGTCTATGAAGGAGATGATTCTTTGTAATTCTGTATGCTGTTTCATGGAATAAAACATTATTATAATAGTAAATTGGAATTTAAATTTATGAGGGCTTGACAAGGCCCCTATGAGTGCTTCTAGGAGGCCTTCTGATAAAGTCATGGAATCCAGGACTAATAAAAATAGAGGTTTCTTGGGATAATGGTTTCAAAACATCATACTTATGGTCCAAAATAATATTATTTTTAGTATGGGGACACTCTTTTGTAGGTTATTTTGGAACTTATGTAATTGATGAGGAAAATCTGCCTTTGTATCAGGAGTTGATGGATCTTCTACCCTTCGTGTATTACGTTTCCTAAGTCATAATTCATGATGAGGTTGAGTAGGTTATGATTCCTCCTCTAGCCTATCTTCTTGGATAATCATTTTAGGTAAAACTAGAACATGGGTGGGGGAACTTTCTTAATCCTTATAAACTCATTGGAGAGATCTACCATGAGTTTTGGCCACATATGTGGTTCTAGTAGTTACGTGATTAGAGTAGTGACTCTGAGCATGACCACATAATCACCAATATCCTTGAATCTGATGGAATCTACCCATAGTTCCATAATTGATTATATAAAGTTATGGTTTATAGTTTCACTCATCATCTGAGAAGGGATCCATTAAGTTAATAACCACAATGGAACCAAAAATTAACTCATCATATGATGATTATTCTATCTAGTGAGTCGACACTTTTTGTACTATTTGGTGGGGTGGTTATCGTGATTATGGGAACATCCGAATTATGTTTTCTAAAGTTAAAGAAAACATTGGCCTTGTTTCATTATCATATTCCTAAATTTTCTTCATTCTCTTCTTACCATATCAATTTTTGGAAGAATGGCCTTTGTAAAGTTATAACACGAAAGGGGTCGACGATGTCATAATAAAAGAATTATAAGGCATAATTGGATATTTAAATTATACTCAGATGATTTCATGAGTCTTGTGGATCATCTTTCTCACCATGTAGACAAGGAACTTCCATGAATTATTTCTATTATCATCATTTCATGCATTCTCATCCTTGGGATTGGCGGCAGAAACAAATTCTACCTGAGTAGGTGGCTTGGAAAATATCACTTACCCATAGTCTTCCATATTATATAGGAAGTATTTGAAAATTAAACATTATGGGGTGTTGTGACCCAATACACGATGGAATGAGAAATTACATGGAATATATTCATCACCATCCTTTCTCAGCTTCTTTGGATTTGGAAACATTATCATGTTGTTTTCCAATGTTGAGATGAAGTTTCTAGGGACTTTTTTACATTGAAAATAATAGAACATGTTCTTCATATGTAGAAATTATTTTTTTATATATTCATTTTTATCATCCTAATGAGGCAGTCATTGTTGCTGACACCTAGTATGAGGAACCAAATTATATGGTCCATTCTTGGTAGAGGGAGAAGTTGCATAGTCCTACTTAAGTGTAATATTGGGATCCCCTGGTTTCCCCATTATCATTCCTTAAGATGGTAGAATTATTTTGGACATATCGTTCTTCTATGTGATGAATTCTTTCACTATTTGAAAAATCTTAGGGAGGTCCCAAAACCCTCTAGTGTATTTCATAGGGATGAGGGTAGTATGCAACTCATTGTGAAGACTCACTATAAATACGAGTAAGGTGTATTCTTGATGATACTATAGGTTTAAGGAGTTTGTCAAAATGTAAAATTGAGACATGAAATCAGAGACCCTATCATTATCTAGATGATTTCATTTTTATAGGTACGTGATTGTTTTTTTCTATAATGTTGAGCTGAATTAGAAGTAAAACTTACAATGGAGATCTTCCCACCCTGTAAATCATAGATCCAAAAAGATAGTGTACCATACAATTTTAGGTCCTTGTAGTGATTTTACAAAGAAACATAGTTTAATGGCCTCTTTTTATTTAGGGGTCCCCATCATGGTATCGAAGTACGACATGAAATATGTCATGTGCTGATCTAGTTCCCAAGAGCCATTGAAAATTGGAAATTAAGTATTCTTGTTTATCAATGGTGGATAATTCATATAAACCAATTAAAGGAATGGTTTCTTATCCAATTGCACTAGGTTATTCTGTTCCTCATTGAGATCAAACTGATCCATTAGAAACTCAATTGTATTCATGAGATATTTAGAAACATATGACTTACTAGGACTTGAATAGGGGAAGAATCTAGTAGGTCAATTGGTGGAGGCACCCTTGGTACATACCATGGGTAACCTATAAAGGTAGGTCAATAGAGATGTGGCTGGTCATATTTTGGGTATATAAAAAATAGTGGGAACTCCCGATATTATATTGTAGGGTTCATATTTATGGTGTTTAGTATCCCAGATTGAGTGGATGTTTTAGATATCATTGATTTTCTATGGAAAACCCTCTTTATCGAGGTGTTCCATGAAGAAGTGTGAGTTATGGATCTTTATTTAGAACATATCTAAAGATAAGTCTTTTGTAGAGTAGTTCTAGATTAATTATTCTCAATTACTTCATCTCTTCCTCACGTCGAGCAAATCATTCATCATTTGTAAGGGTATCGACCCCTTCATGAGGTAGTAGAGGAAAAATATTACTTTTTTGTTTTTCTTATTAGGTGCTCTTTGGGGGGGGGGGGGGGTAATGCTGGATTGTTCAAGAGAATTCTAAAATTCTGGGAAATCAATTTTTTCTTGGAAATGTGCACATCCTTTAATTATTTTGGTGTGTATAGAAGTAGGAACAAAGAGTTTATCTTCTTGTTCCTCCATATTGGTGTCATTTTCTACATGATCTCCAAGGGATACATTGATGATATTTACTGATGTGTACTACATAGTATGCCTTTCATCAGTGTTATTGTTAGAATACATTTCCTATACCCTTTATCATGCCTTTTAATATCCTTTTTTGTTTTTATAGGAGCTTTATGAAATACAATAATTCAAAGGGAATCTCTACGATGGTCAGTCATGCACATCCCTAATGGGGGCACAAAATCAAGGGACGAGGAAAATTAGAATGATTCATTCTATGTCATTTCCCCTTATAGAGAGATTACTAAAATCTGATAAGGATATGGTTATTGAGTTAAAAATCCCCCATCCCTAATGGATGGGCTATTCCCATTCTATTTTTATGACCTTTTGAAATGTTTTTGCAATCTCTAGAGATTGTGATGAAAAATTTTCTACCCTATAGGATGGGGTTGCTCTCAAATTATCATATCTACTACAACTATGAATTCCCTTATAAGATTAGGGAGTTTATTTCAATCATGATAAGGGTGAATCATTTGGGTTTCACTGGAACCACATTCATCAGAAGACCTTTGTGTATTTTTGTGACATTTGTGCTATTTGATGACTGAATTCCCTTAATTTGGGGGTCTTCTCAATATTTTTAGATTCCTGATGAATTTATCATCAATAGTATACTCTCTCATGTACTAATATTGTTGAGAGTTATTCAAGTATGATTTATGTTGAGCATATCTTCAGTTTTGAACAAAGTCCATTTTTTTACAGCGAACTAAAGCTATGACATTACACAATACAACCATAGGTGGGATAGGATAGTTTAGGATTATGGTGAAATATGGTGATCCATACTCCCCCATCATATGATATAATCACCTGATGGGGTATTTATGATTAGTAGTTGAAATATTTTTAATGTGTTGAGGCATGAGTATTGAATGGCACAACATTGGATTTTTTTTATGAAGGAGAATCTCTACATCAATTTGGCATTTCGTCCCTTCTATTTCATCACATTACGTAGATACTCATCGTAGGGTAATAATGTCTCTCTCAAGTAACGAATAATGTTTTATATATTAATTCAAATATCGTACACAAAATCTTCTAACAATACATTTGGATTGATGTATTATTGATTTCTAAAGGCAATAACATGACTCATGTGTCTTCCATAGCCAATAATTTTCTTTTGTTTATCATGGATTCTTCATCTTTTTTTAGAGGTTACACAGCCTAGTCCAACCAAAGTGAATGTTTTCTTGATAATGTAACATAAAAAAACAATATTAGTAGGGACTTCCTATATCATTTTGGAAGAGAATAGATCCATGGAAGGTATTTATAATGATTGTCACCTTGGTCTATCTTCTAAATGATAGAAAATTTTACTTTCTAATGATAAGGAATCAAGAATTAATGGATTTGTTTTCCAATGTTCCTCATAGTAGGAGGGATTTATCACAATAAAATCACCAAGGGGAAGACCCTTTTGATGAAATGATACAATACTACGGAGATATATTTCATAGTCAACCCCATCATTAGGGGTACTACCATGGAGGATTATAGTAATGGGAAGACCAAATTTCTATTTAATCTTCTAGAAAGGTGGAGGGATATCATGTCCCTCATTGAGAGATGGGATCTAAAGATTGATCTGATTATGGTAATAAATTAATACATTATGGTGATGTATCCAAGGAGGTCATTTAGAATTACTGAAAACACTCCATTATTTTTTTAATAGGAATTTAGGATCCCGATATTTCAGAGATAAATGTTTAAGAGATTCAATAACTATATCATTACCTGAATCTGTATCATAGATCAGCTATGCATTATGAAGATTTATCTGTTGAGGCTTATTTTTGGATATATTCTTTTGAGAGATGGGGGACACACGCTAGGGGAAGTAGTTTTTAGAGGATGGAATTTGGTCCTGCCTTAGAGTAGTCATTGAGATAAGATTATTACCTATAATGTGTATGGGTGTATGTTCCTGATCAAGTTGTCCATATATATAGGGTACATTTACCCCATGATACTCCATCGTGGGAGAAAATGTATCAGTCTGATCAGGTGTGAGATACTGATGAGACACACCGTATGTGGAGATAGAGTTGTGTTTTGGTCCCTATGACACTATTTTTTCACTGTTATAATGTCCTAGATGGTATATAGTATTTTAGTAGTGATTATCACCTTCCCTCCCACCATTTTCAGGATATTCTTGGTAAATTCAGTGAATGTAATGAGCATATATACTTGTTCCATGTATGAAAAATGGGTTTGTGAATACTATTTTACTACATTTTTCACCATTTGATACTAATAGTTCTTTGAAATGGGAGATGAGAGTGGTGTTTGTCCCCTTTTCATCACCGATTCATTCTGTCAGACTTCTCTAGGTGCTTCCATACAAGGATACTAGAATGAATGATATGGGTAGGCTGATGCGTGCACCTACTCTTGGGTTTACAACAAGTTTTACCAACATACTTCTTTGGACACCCTAAGGTGAGGCAACTAGTGGAATTGATTGATATGGATGGGTGTATGTTCCCACTCATGGATTTCCTCTTAATTTGAATGATAGAATTCTTTGGAAACTGCTAAAAAATACTACTACCAGACTTGTTTTTTTGCAAGAAGGTGCATGTTTCTACTCACTTTGTTCCTTCATATTTGAAGAGACACATTTCTAGGATGCTTCTAAACATGTATAATGTCTAGTTGGATTTTTTCGAGTAGGTGTATATGCCCAACCATAGTTTTCCACAACATTTTATTGGTGGGATTCTCTGGATGGGAAAAAGATGTGTCCATATTCTCTATTTGTAGGTCGCTACCCCTAGAGGACCGGATTGCATGACCAGGTCTAGATAACATGGTCTGGACTGCCTTTGAAAATTACCTTATAATGTTGAATGTTCACAACCCTGTGGAATTGGTGGTTATAACTATTGGTTGTATCCCCTTATTTGTACCCCTTTTTCTTTCGGATGAGGTCAGTTGTGACCTATTGATCTTCCTCCCTAAAATTTGGGAGGTACTATTTGTTGTGTTCCATTGACAGCTTCTTAAAATGGTTGATAAAGGTGGTTGGTGTCATCTAATTTTGTACCAATGTTCATTATTGATTAGAATATTGGTGGGAAATTGTAAGCTAGAGGGCCTATCGTGCCGCCTCCATGGCAAGGATTGCCTCATTTTGATGGAATTACCATAATAATTCATTAGAGAACTAGTGTTAAGGATCATAGATTGGTTATGAAATTTTTTTCTTGTATGCATACTAAACATGAATAGTTTTCATGGAATAAATTGGTGATAGTTGGTTAGATGACATTTGGACTGAAGGGAGATCCAATTGGAAGTGCATGAAATATATTTGGTAAGCACAAACAAGAAAACCCCATCAAATAATCTTCACATTTAAATCAACACATGAATGATTTATTGTCCAGTTTCCCCCTATATTTGGATAGAAAAATTGTCCTAAAAGGTAGGTGACACTCTCATCTTGGTTAAATATTCACATCGAGTTCACCATTTTTGTTTTTAATGAAAATATATGTTGCATAATGAATCATTGTAGGGGTTGAGTTTCATAAAATATTATACACAGTTATAACAATTTTCAAACACAACCAATCAGGATTTTTTTATGGATCCAGAAACAACCAATGGTTCTATATTCGTGACGAATCAAGGACCTACATTACAAAGGCATGTGATTGTTTGGATATTTGGTCAATGACACTTAATAAGTAACTTTTTTTAAGTGTGTAGGAGGTCTGCCTCACCACACCCTTTTGGGGGGAATTTTTTCCTACTAGGAGACATTCTAATATATTTATGATATGTTTTGAAAATACTTTATTAAATTGCATGTATGACATGGAAACCCATGATATTATAATGTATGTAACGTAGAATCATATGTATGTATCTAACTTTCTTTATCCATGGATATATTTTCATTTTTCATAGGTTTTCCATCAATGATATCTTCTTATGTACTGATTAGAGATTCTTTTGTCATTATTATGACGATAGTGGTTTTCACCCACACAGTGGGCCACTCGGGAGTGTATCTTATCCCGAGATATGGTATTTTTTATGATTCAAGGATACAACCCATATGATGGGCTTCATAAGTATCCTCATGAAAGTAATCATAAACCATGTCGTTTGGTGCCACTTAATTGGGAACATAATCCCCTTTATGATCATGTGATAAAGACCAAATTTTATAGTTTAACTCCATGCAGTGAGGACTTCTGGGTGAAAGGTTTATATTTACTGTTTTGTATGAGGATTATGCCAAAGTAGACAACAGAACATGGAAGGGATATAGATTCTCATGATGAATAAGACAGAAAAGGGAATAAATCCTGGAGAGAATTATGGTTGACTTGAGGTGTTGTGTTTGGACCTTAGGGATACATCCTATGTATCCCATTTGGATGGTAATAAAAGATAGGTTGTTCGGTTGTTAGGATGATTACCTATGGAGTTCAAATGATGGTTTCTCTCATAGGAGAGTATGGCCATTTGATAGGATTAATTTGGGGATAATTAATAAATTAGATTCCCCTATGGTGATCTTATAATGACATTGTTAGGGATTATACCATGTAGATTTCCCTTGAATGGTTGGGACTTACACATGAAATGATGCCTAGAGGTTGTATTTGGAGCTTATTCATAAGGAGGATTCCCTAGTGTAGTGATCTTGGACATATAATGATTATAAAAAAATAGTTAAGGTATTGTGAGTCATGATATATGTGGGAATGAAAAGGTGGTAGAATATGGAAGAACACACAATTTTCATTTTCTATTGATGGATGAATGATCGATCCCAAAGGGAAAGATATATGGCTTTACATATTCCCCTCTCATATTTTCTTGGGTAACTAGGATAGTCGCATATGATGATCCCTTGGGATATGAACTAAGGAATGAAAAGAGGTGCAAGATTGTAATAACAAACAAAAATATTAGGGGATTATTTAGGATGGATTCCCTTGGATGGATAAATGTATTTTATGACCTAAACCTATGGAGTCCCAATCAAGGGCCATAAGAAGAATATCTGGAAAATGATTCTATTCCAAGATATAAATCTAACCATAATGATGTCAAGATCATAAATAAACTATAAAATCACATGAGTTGGGCATGAGTGTGAGAAACAAGAGGATTATGATGATCTAGACAACCAAACCATCCTTCTCCCACTGGTGGGGGAGTGTTTGGTGGTCGGAGAATAAGAAGTGGCTATGATGTGCCCCTTCCAAAGAATCACTGCACCATGTCTTGGAGAAGGAGGAAATAACGATGAAATATTGTTCCTAAAAGAATGTATAGGGGATTAATCCAAGATGGAAACCCTAAGAACCGGTTCATGGAGAATAGAGGTGGATAATATACTATCCCTTAAAGGGAAATTCTAGCATAATTCAATCCTTACCCCCTGTAATTAGACATCCCTAGTCCTAGAGACGATGACTGAAGGTAAATGTATTATCCATCATGTCCATCACCTAGAGATCCCATGCATCACCCCAAGGGACTAGGTTGTTGTGACTGAGGGAATTCATAGACACATGCACCCGGAGGACCCTACCCATACGGTAGGTAAATTGAGGGACACCGTTGACAGAAGGAATGTAGCCCCAAATGGGAAACAACCTGGTGTGCCTCTTTACATGTTTTTTCATGTTTGTATAACTAAATGTGGGATCCAACTTATCCCCCCCCCACTCACATAATGGATACAAACAAAAAGGATTCCTTCCATT
Organism: Viscum album; assembly: GCA_963277665.1. Lineage (NCBI taxonomy): Eukaryota > Viridiplantae > Streptophyta > Magnoliopsida > Santalales > Viscaceae > Viscum > Viscum album. The sequence continues at coordinate 1,933,534,610 of OY728148.1, forward strand.
AGTGGCATGAATGATAGATCAATGGAGGGCTTGCATAGATCCTTTTTTGTACATAAGAGATGATTCACCCGAGTCATGAGAAGATTTATAGGAGCTTCATATAGAGTGGATGATTTTGTAAGGTGAATATTCATTTGGTAATGGACCACCCTGAAAAAAATAGATGGGAAATGATTTATCCTATACACCAAATATATCATTAGGTTTCTTGGATGGGTCTCATGTAGGTCCCTATTTAGGGTAGGGGCTGCACCCAAGTGGTTTTCCACTAAGGGGAAAATCGGGACTTCACACAGGGGTACTGTATAGACCTAACCCCAAATGTCCCAAATCTAGTGTCTTCAATTATTTACATTGACATGATTAAGAAGAATAAAATTCGGTTGGAATGAGATTTTAGTAGTGTTGGTAAATTAGATACTTACATGAGAATTTTATTAAAAAATAATACATTAATTACATCATAATTTTTTTCTTCTTTCTAAATTAATAACACAGAGGGTAACATTATTCCATCTACTAAATCCCTACATATCATTCATTATTTTATTCCTTTATTAATGGGGAAGGAAACATAATAATGAATAGATCAAATTCTTATTAAGGGTAAAGTATAGAGGAATATTAGTAAATCAATAAGAATACTAATTATGGAATGGTAAAAAATAAAACACGCATACCATGTAATGAAAAAATTGAGATGGGAGTGAATAAACAATATAGAGAGGTAATAAATTGAAACACATTCCATTTAGATAACTAAATAAGGAAAAATAAATATTCCAAGGAAATAAACTGAAAAAACATTCAATTTAATCAATTAATTTAGAATAAAATTCATTCATAGATTTTATTATGTGAAAATGTCATGGACAAAAAATAATGAATTGGAATGAAGGAAATTCTTAAATATTCGACGTCATGTCTCCAAGACATGAAAAACTCTAATTTCATGATCAATCCGCTTGAAAGATTAAAATAGTGGATATTAAATCCTTTAATTTGTGTAACTTATTTGTCTCATGAGAACTTATTGATTCATCGAGGATCTACATAATGTTTGAGGTCCACCAGTCATTGCATGTCCAAAAAATTATTCATACCAAGTAATCAATTTAATTATTAAAAAATATGACTTATAAAATATACATATGAAATAAATAATACATAATTAACAATATTTCTACATATAATAATACTAATTTCAATGTAGATGATATATATAAAATGGTATATAGTCAGGAATGTTAATATCCATGATAAATGAAATGGATAATTAGAGAAAATTCAGTGTTCGATGATCATAAGAGATTGAATATTTTTAGGGAAATAAAAAATGATTCATGGAATGAAATTTGAATACTATCATTGTAAAAATAAACAATAAACATTCCATAAGAATAATAATAATGGTATCAATACAACAAAACCCAAGTAGAGTAAAAATAAAGGTGGTTGTTATTTATTATTATAAATACTATTAAAATATCTCTTAAAATAATTCATGAAGAAATTATAAATTTTTTGTATAATCTTTTTGAATATATATTTTGATAATATTATTTTAAAAAAATAACTATTTGGACCTAAAATTGAAGCTCTAATGAAATAGTAGCAAGTAAATCTGTACTCTCCATATGAGGTAAAATAACATTCCTTAGACATGGGTAAAAGGATTGAAAATTTTCTTACCTTGAAAGTGACAAGAATATTCCTTGGGAAAAATTATTTAAAGGAAAAAAGGTTAAAAATTTATTTAAAAAAACCATTTTCAAATTGTTTTTATTTTTTTAATAAAACATGGTTTTTATAAGAAAACATGTTATCTCGCTGAAGAGATAAAAATGCCGGGTGTTGAAAAAAACATTATATCATAAAATTTGTGTATTAATGAGTGGAAAAATGGTACTAATATTTGAAAATTTTCATCAATAAACAAATGATAGAAAATTAAAGGATTTATTGAATAATGGTAATATAATTTAATCGAATGGAGATTCCATTTAAATATATTCCATTTTATTGTTGTGGAAAATAATCTTTAAACATTCTAAATTATCTGATACCACTTTGGAACATTTTAATACATAATACTAAGGAAGGAATAATATTAAATTAAAGATATAAAAATCCTTCAGATAACTTAATTAATTATATCATAAAAAATTGGTATTATATACACCATAGAAAAAAGTTATGGGGTGAACATCAAATTTATCACACAGAAGATAAAATTTTGATGAAAATACCTTACATTGAGTTTCTTTTCATGTGAATGCCATTTAACTTCTGGTATAATAAAATTATGTTAATTTTGTACTTTATTCAAAAATATTTTCATGTTTATAATTCATTTTATTTCACTTATTACCATGTATTGTACAACTACATAAACTATTATGTTTAGGATGGGTATTTTTGACAAAATTCATTTTATGTGTAAAAAACTACTTTGTTAGGTCAACTATTGTCAAAGGGGTCATTATATAATATCTATAGAATAATAATCATGTCATAATAATCTTTTCTATACATAAATTATATTTTTTTAAAAATAATTAAATATGGTTATTAATGATGAATTAATTTTCAATCATGGAGACAGTAGGTCATATGTTCGCCTGAGTAATGTTCTGATTTTTCAATGATCATTATGGAAACAAGTTGAGTAGATTTATAAATTTACAGAATTATAATTATATAATAAATAATATATTATTTTATCATATATACTTATATATATAATTGAAGTTTTTTAAAATGAATCGTGTCATGTCAAGGAGGACGTAGTCCACACATCTATGACCAACTTTATCATGTTTTCGTGTGTGAAAGGATAATACAGAAAATGATATATGTATATATATATAATTTTTACATTAATATAATTTTTATATTTCTTATATCTTATATAGTTAATTATAATTATTCTTTATACTTTCCATGGATTGTGTGGATGAATCCCATTGCTTTGAGGGGGCGGTAGTCCACACTTCCTTAAACAATCTTATAAATTTTACATAAAATAGAAAGTATAAAGATATGTTTTTTAATTTTGTTAAATAATTATAAATAAAATACAAATATAATATATAAAATATATAAATATAGTGCATTATAATTTCCACCAAGATAGGTAGTAATAAAAAAATGAACAATTATCATTTCGTGAGGTTGTAGATTGTCGTACATAGAAACAATATGTTTGTTACCCACTAGATAGAAGTGTGTGTAATTGTAGGTATATCCATTAGAATAAAAATATACTAGAATATTGATGATAATAAATTTTTTAAAAGTATAAGATAATAATATTTTAGGTAGTGTCAAATTAAATGAAAGAAAAGATATTGTTGGAAAGCTTTACCTTAAAAATCAGTTAACTCCGATTGGTTTATACCGAAGGTCTTCCATGGAAGGCTTTATACAGAAAGAGATGATTAAAGGTATAGGGGAGGGACTATGTGAATATATTTGGGCAGATATTGGTAGAACCTATGTGGTTTGAGAGGCGCTAGTGATGGGAGGAAGTGGTGGCCATTATTGTGAAGGAGGAGTGGCACCGTTTTAATATTTTAAAAATAGAATTCCATGGAGGTTTTTCATGTTTAACGTGGATCCAATAATGGACCCAATTCAATCAAGGATATTATAGGATATAAATAATTTAATATAATAGATCTTGGACAAGTTTATAAGTCATTTTAGTCCCTTATTTTAAGGATTAGTCCATTAATAAGCTTAATTTAACCTTAATTGTTGTAACTAATTTTAACTACATTCACTAAACTTTTTGTTAAAAATTAATTTTCTTATTATAATATATAAATTATTATTATTAAAAATATAGAATAATTTTTTCTAAATTTAAATTATATAATTGGTAGATAATAATTTAAAATTCATCCTATATGTATGATGATAATTGTTGTTTTTAAATTAAAAACCTCTAAATGTTTAATATGTTGTTAAAGTATATTTAAAAGTGAAATGGTTTAAAATGAACAAAATTGGTTAAAAATATGATATAAAAAAATTTAAATTTAATTAAACATATAATTTTACCTTGTAAATAAATAATAGGAAAATGTAGTTTTGAACTAAAATTCAGTATTTTTAACTATTAATTAAAACATGAAATGTTTCGGTTAAATATAAAAAATTCACCCTAAACTGATTATTATGTGTCTATATCAAATATGTTGTTTATTGTAACATATTTAATCAATTAATGTGTCTAAATTTAATTTAAAATTGGCTCTCTTTTAAAAGGCGACATAATTTCGTTTATAAAAATATTGGTTTAATGTTTAAAATAGATTTTGTTCTTATCTTATGCTTATAAAACCTAATGTATGTGTATAAAAAATAGTTGATTAAATATATAAGATATCTATTTATTTAAAATAATTCACTAATTTTAATTAATTATGTTTATTAAGACAATACTCTTTTTGAAGCATAAAAATAATAATATTTATTTTTATATCCAATTGGTTCATATTTTCATTTCTCAATAATTGGTAACCCATAAATTCATTTTATATTTATATTAACCATAAATTTTAATAAGTTAGTTAATACTATTTATAATGGCTAGTTTATATATTATTTTATTAAATATTAATTTTATTAATACGTAGTTATTTGATAAAACTCGATCTTGTGTGTAAAACATGCAATCAAGGAAGGTCTCTATTATGAAAATTTAAAGCTATATAATATATTATATTTATTTAAGATAGTAAATATATTTTAAAGTACTTGGTTATTCTATTACCTTTTAACATTTTGTGTCTTGTGTCATACACGCTATCGAATACAAGGTTCGTAATTTATAATTTCGGGTTGTTACATTCTCCCCACATTTATTAAATTATATCCCCATCGTTTAAACTCAGTCCTGGTAATAGTTTTTGTGATATTTAATATGTTGAATTCCCACATCATGAGAAGGGTTTTTAAAAAATCCTCTATAAAATAATGAACAAGAAGTACAAAGGTCACATGGAATAATATATTACTAGGTTACTAAGTAGGACAATTATAATGGCATGTTTGGATTCATATATAGAGGAAAAAAATATTTATAGGGAGTTATTGGGGTCAATAACCACAAACAAGTGTCAGATCAACATAATGTTGTGGGACTCAAATCCATAAATTTGTGATGATTTATAAGGCAATTAGTTCAACAAGAAATATGTTATTAGGTCAATAATGTTTATTGAAGATACTTCCCAAAATGTTGACAAATTCCTTAATACCTATGAATACTCGCATGATATATTTATGTTAATAGAATTTCAAGATTTTGGTTTTTCTTCAATCTATTATACAATTAATTCAAAAATATATATTGATGCATGATTCCGAAAAATACTTTTCTAAAGAATCCTGAAGCCCATAAAAGAGTTACAAGTCTTACAATTTTTCTATAACTAACTTCCATAACCAATATGATTAATAGGTTAATATCAAACCCTAAAAATTAATTCTAATGGTTCATCATTAAAATTTATTCATTAAAATTTTTAACTAAAAACCTAATAAATAACTAGGACAATGTATAGGTCAGAAGTTGACATGAAACCCTTATCATCCTTTAATCATGGGTTCAAGACCCACGGCCTTGCCAAATATGATTGGTCGTCACCTCACATACTGGTTTTCCTTTTCTAAAACAAAATTAATTTAAATTAAAAAATAAATATGATGTCAATCATTGAAATTATGTCAATCAATAAATAACCATTTAACCATCGTTTTTAATATAACCCAAATAGATGAAGACGTAATCTATTTATTTAAACATGGGTTGTTCTTTGTTCTAAGGTTTATCTATAATATCATTTGTAGTATTTCTAAATAATGACAACTTATTTTTAAATATAAAAAACCTTTGGTTTAACCAAGATAATTAGTAGTCATTATACATTCAAATTCATCATAATGGGTTTCAAAGGAAACATGGATTATCCCAAGCATATCCATTGGGAGTGTCCAACCAGGTGCATAGTAAGGACTGTTGTCATGTACCAGGTTACCCTGAGTTAATCTCAAATACCTTTTTAGAGTTATTACTCCAAGGTATATTTGTTCTAGAAGAACGTCATCTTAAAGTATATATGGGCATATATATTTCTCAAAAGATCCACAAAATCTATACCTTACTAAAATTATAGGATGTTATTATATTGTCATCGTCAAATTATATATTAGGTTTTTGTTCTCTAACTAATCTTTCCCTAAATCTAGTTCTTAAGGATTCTACTAAACATCCAATGATACTAACTATATCTAACCGATCATATAAATCCCAAAGATGGTGTCTAAAATAAATTAAATTGACATGAATACAAGGAATCAAATCCTGAAGGAATGAGAGTCTATAATTCATGGTAAAATGGATACATACACGAAACATTTTTTACAAAAGAATAAAACTGTTATAATAAAATGTTTTTCATCTTTCTAAATAAATAAGATGGAAGATAACCTCACACTATCAAGTTAATCCCTATATACCATTAATAGTTTTCTTATTAGATTATAAATGAAGGAAACATGATAAGGGTGATCTCAAATGATCATGAATTTTAAATTATTGTGGAATCAATAATAAGTCAATGATAATAATAATTATATAATGTTAAACAATAGATCACATGGACCATATAATCAAAAAACTGAGATGGATGTTCATAAACAATATGAAAATATAATACGTGTAAACACATGACATTAATATAAATAGATAAGGAAAAATAAGTATGGAATAGTAATAAACTAAAAACAAGTACCATTTAATCAATAAATTAAGAGTAAAATTAATCCATAGATTTTATAATGTGAAAATATCTTGGATAAAAAATAACCAGTCAAAATAATAGAAATTATTAATTATTGGATGTTGTGTCTCATTAACATTAAAACCTATATTGTTAGGATCCATACTTTAGATAGTTTGAAACTATGGATATAAAACCATTCAAATTTCAAACCTTATTTGTCTCATGGAAACCTATATATGGATAGAGGATCTATATAATTTCTGAGCTCAATCCATCATTTCATGTCTAAAGTATTCTTCATATAGAGTAATCTATTTAATTACCCAAAAACATGCATTATAAAATATCTATATAGAATAAAGAATATGTAATTATCAATATTTTCCAAAATAATAATATAACATTAAAAGTATACACAATAAGTAAATCGGTAGATATAATAAAAAAATTTAATATCCATGATAAATGAAATGGATAATTGCAAAAAATTCAATGTTTAATGATCATAGTAGATTGAATATTTCTATGGTAATAACAAATGATTCATAGAAGTGAATGTGAGTACTATCCTCTTACAAATAAATGATAAAAAATCCAATGGAGGAGTAAGGATATTATCTATACAACACATACCAAGAAGAGGAAAAAAGGTTTTAGTTTTTGTTGAATAGAAATAATATTTAAATATATTTTAAAAGAATTATTGAGTAAAATATATATTTTTTGTTAAAAACATTTGGAAAAAAAATTATTTTAAAACCAGTTTTCATTTTTTTTAAACTAACCTTTAAGATATGAAAAGGAATCATCAATGAAATTAGGTTGAGTATGTATGTACCTTTTGTACGAGGAAAAAGAACATTCCTTTTACACAGTAATTTTTTTAAGAATTTGTTGTCAGGAAAGTTAAATGAAGATTCCTATAAAATCATTGTAAAAATACCAAAGGATATAATATTATATAAAATAATTTTAACATAATTTTTGAAAAATATTAAATAAAATCTGAATTTTAGAGGAAAATATGTTCTTTGGCTAAAGAGTGAAACAATGCCAGCTTTTAGAAAAAACATTTTCTAAAACATTTTGCATACAAAATTGTGAAAAATGGTATGAATACTTAAAAATGGCCATGAATACCCATAGGATAGAAAATGAGTGTCTTTATTGATCAATGTAAATATAATTTCCATGAATTTAAATACAATTGAAAGATCATTAAAGTTATTTCGTAGGAAAATAATCTTTATACATTCCAAGGTGTCCCATACCGCTTTGATACATTTTTAATCATAAAACTCATGGAACAAAAATATTAAATATATGTTTCAAATACCATTAAGATAAATAAATTCATGATATAATATAAAAATGGGTAGTCAGTACACCACACAAAAGAAGTAATTGGTGAATATTACATTTATCTCATAGAAGTAAAAATTGAGAAGAAAATCCATAACTGGAGATACCATTCAGGTGAACGTAAAATAAATTAAAATATAATAAACTTATGTTACTTTTCTACATTATTCATAGCCTTTTATATGTCTATAATTAATTTTATTTTTCTTATTATAATATTTTGTTAAAATACTTAAACATTTATGTTTTGGTCGGGTGATTTTTCAAAATTCGTTTTATGTGTAAAAAAACATTGGTAGGTCAACTATAGTCAAATGGGTCACTATATAAAATATCACGAATAATAATTATGAAATAATTATCATATTGATACATAAATTATATTTTAAAATACAATCACTAAATATGTTTCTAATAAATGAATCAACGTTATAATCATGGAGATGGTAGTCCATACATAAGTATAAGTAATGCTCTCATTTTTCAATGATCATTATGGAAAGCCGGTTAGTAGTAGAATAACATTAAAAAATGAACATTATATAATAAATAACATATAATTTACTTATATATACTTAAATATAAAATTATTGAGATGTAAATGAAATCACATTGTGTCAAGGAGGTGGTAGTCTACACGTCCACAACCAAAAGTACCACTTTTTAGTGTGTGAAAGGATAATAATGAAAATAACATATATATATATATATTAATAAAATTAATTGAAGTATGAATATCATTCATATGATATTTATTTTCCATATGATTAATTATAATCATCATTTATACATTCCATGGATCATGTGAATGAATCACATTGCTTTGAGTGGGCAGTAGTCCACAATTCCTCAAAAGATGTTACCATTTTTAAATAAAATGGGATGAATAAAGATATATGTATTAAAATAATTAAATTATTATAAAAAATTATTAATTTAAAATATAAAATATATAAATATAATTTCTATCATAATTTCCACCATGAGAGGAGGTAATGGAAAAATGAACATTCATCGTTTCGTGAGGCAGCAGTTCACCGTACAGAGAAACAATATCATTATTAACCATTATATAGAAGTGTGTGTTATTTTATCTATTACCATAAGAATGAAATAATACTGGTATATTTTGGATATGGGTTTTGTTATAAAATTATATAATAAGAAGATTTTAGGTTGTGGAAAATTAAATGGAAGAAAATAGATCGTTGGAAAGTGTAACCTTATAAATTAGGAAACCCCTTTTGGTTTAAACCAATGGGTTCCTTTGAAAGATTTGTACCCAAAGGGAGGATCCATGATATAGGGTAGTGATTTTGGTAATATATTTTTGAATATATTTTCTTAACAAATTTTTTTTGATAGGTGTGATTAATGGGATGAACTAGTGGCATTTTATAGTGGATGAGGGGTGGTACTCTTGTAATATTTTGAAAATGGAATTCCATGCACGTTTTTCATGTGGAAAGTGGTTCCAATAATGGAAAATAATTTATAAAAAATATTATAGGGTTGAAATATAGCTACAAAATATCTTTTGTACATGTTTATAGGTCATTTTAGACCTTAATATTATGGGTTTTTTAATTATTAAGATTAATTTAACATTAATCATTTAATTAATTTTAATTACATTCACTAATATTTAGGTTCAAACAAAATTTTTATTATTTTAAATTAAAAGTTATTATGATTCCAAATATTTAATCAATTTTTCCAAATTATAATCATATAATTAAATATATTAATTTCAAATTAATTCTACCGGAAAAACAACAATTGTGGTTTTAAAAGTCAAAACATTCAAAAGTTTTCGATGTTTTTATAGTCAATTTCAGAGTGAAATTAATTAAAATGGCCTAAATTGGATAAAATATTATATAATTAATATTCAAAATAAATTAAAATTAAAATTTATCCTTATAAAAAAATTAGATGAAAAAGGTATTCTGATGTAAAATTTATTATTTCTATTTATTCATTAAAAAATGAAATGTTTCAGTAATATATAAAAAATTGAACTTAACCTAATTATTATGTCTTAGTTACAAATATTAAGTATCTTTTTACACATTGAATCTATTAATGTTTTAAAATTCATATTTAAAATGGGTTCTCCATTAAAATATAGTAAAATTACCTTTATAAAAATATAGGTTTTATCGGTAAAATAGTGTTTGTTCTTTTCATATTCCTATCAAAACATAAGGATGAATATTAAAAATATTTTATGAATATAATATATATATATATATATTTCATTAAAATAATTCACTATTTGTAATTAATTATGTATATTAAGGAAAAACTCATTTAGAAGCTTAAAAATAATACTATTTCTTTTTATATCTAATTGGTTCTTATTATCATTCCACATAAATTGTTAACCCATGAATTAGTTTTATATTTATATGAACCAAATTTTTTTATTAGTTAGTAATATTCATAATATATATTTTAAATCTTATTATATTAAAAAAATTAATAATATGTTTTTATTTTCTAAAATTCAGTCCTGCATGTAATGCAAGCTATCGTAGATTATTGCTCTTGAGTTTAACGAAATCTATTTAGGAATGTATCTCTAGCATGAATTTAATGATATATAGAATATTATATTTATTTAAGATAGTAAATATATTTGAATGTATCACGATATTATATACCCTTTTTACATTTGTTGTCACATTTCACACAACCTGTCGAATACAAGGTACTTACTTGAAAATTTTAGGGTGTTATAGGTCTTGTGTTTTACACCATGGAGGTAATTCAATCCACCTATTACCCTAATTATTTCTTTTCTCAGGACGTAGAGGGATACCTAATAGGTTTTGGAGGACATGAATGAAGGAGAGGTGTTACTAAAGATTCATGGATTATTCAGATTTTCCAGTGGTCCAAATAAGGATCCCTTGGGTCCTATTTATAGAAAAAATGGGAACCCTGGTTGAAAAAGTTACCATGCATAGTTCCAGTGCATAGGTACCAGATACTGGTACCCTGTGGCGGGGTATCTAGACTAATGGGCTTCATTGGTGGGACTACGTATGTGTTACATGTTGGGGAGCCTACACCTTTTAGTCCACATAGGTGGGTTTGCGTGGATGTTCTAGAGAACAGTCTTGGTGTGCATGAAAGACCTCTTACATAGATCACATGGTAGAAAAAACTACTATATTCCATGTGGAATATGACATTGAACCCCTGATACAGATTAGTGTTGGGATTTGGTCTTATACCTTCTAGTTGATCCCTTCTCTACCATCACTTACCTCCATGAATCAAGGATAGTCTCACCCTGAACATTTCACACTACTTCATTATTATTTTGGGGTGAGATACATAAAATAGCACATATAATTCCAAATATACAGTGTAACCTCAATGCGAGGTTCTCACCACTATTTCATTAGATTGGGAAACGTTTTTTTTTTCAGAATCTACATCCCCTGATGTGTTAGAATGATAATTTAAAAGTTCATGGAACTCATTTTTTTTATTTCAACAAAATCCCCATAGAATTAGATTTGTTTTTCATGAAAAGGATCTAGTTATAAAGTAACTGTAGGGAAATTGGACGAATTGAAAAATCATTTGGTGGATTTTTGAGATATCTGATCTCTGAGAGGGTGATATAATGTTTTCATAAGCCATGATGCCTAGAGAGTTTACTTCAAATATTTCTCAGTTTATATTGAAAATTTTATATACATTGAGTCTTTTGTTACCCCACCCTCATTTTTCCTAGAGTTTGGTAAATTTCTTATGTCTATTTTTAAATTAATTTTGGTGTTTCGATGGTATGGGGGTGTTAATTAAAAATTGGATGGGTTTTACTAGGTGAAGAATTGAAATTATTCTCTAGGATCCATGTCATATAGCAACCAATTAGGGTTGAAATATAATGGTTTCATAAAGGGTATGTTTTCACAATGCATTACCATATCCTACCAGAGTGATTCATTTGAATATTCTGATTTTCCCATGGAGGGGTTATTGTGTTGTAAACTGTATGGTTACAACATGATAAATCATCAAATGGAGGGGGGGGGGACATTAACCCATGCCCCCCTGGGGGACATAGTAATTAACCCATTTCAAGAAAAAAAATATTTCTGTTAATATTTTAATGGAGCTTCCCCCTTTTTGTTCATTAAACCCCAACTCCAAATCCCCATTTTCCATAAGATCAACCCCTATAACTTCACTATTTGGGTTCCCATATCATTATTTCTTAGTGTATTGATTATCGGTATAATTTAGTACACTCCTTTCGAGATGGATATGGTAAAACCTTGATTACTCTTCATCATTACCCTAATTTCAACTCTTTTTGTGTATTGACATCATTTTAGGCTCTGTTAGTCTAACCTCTCCATTTTAAGTGACATTTTATGTATTTAGCCACTATATCAGATTAGTTAACCCCTATATTATTATGGTTGGTGGTTCATTTCGTAGTTCACCATAATTATGTGCTTTTATGTGACGTGCAAGCACATGCCTTGGGTTATGGGAACATTAATTTTGTGAATATGCTAGCTGAGCTCCGTGATGTTTTTTAGGAAAGGGTAAATTCCCTTTTTATTGAATTGATTATATTATACATGGTTTGGTGAAATTAGAGTGCCTCAATTATATTCAACCAAGTTTCACAACCTTTAATTATTTTAAACAAACCCTACTTTGTTATTGGTTCATAAAATTGATAATGAATAGAATAAGTTCAGTCTGTAACAGAGGTTTATCGTCTCCCAAATGTTATTTCCTTGGCTATTTGTTCTAATGAGTTAATAGGTATGGGAATTAAATGTGAAGGGACATAATTTGTTTTAACCTCATAACCTCCTCAATTGGCGTGATAGGATGGTTTTATCAATTTTTTCATTAATTCCATTCTTTTGTGAGGAATTTGGTCATTATAAGGTGTGATCTATAGTGGTTTACTATAATAGTGTTTTTGGGGGTTTCCTTAGTGGGTAATGATGACTATAAGAAATATAGTTAGTTTGATGAATGAGATTTGATTAGAATTTATTTTATTCCTAAGGCATTATGATTTCTTATATAGAGTTATGAATCTAATACATTGGGTAGATTATTGAGGTAACACCTTTTGAACATTATTTTAGAAATGCATAAAATGTGTTGAAAGAGTTATGAGTGCATAGATACACCATGGGGTCATATTGTGGGTGATTATTATATTATTAGGGAATGATGTTGTGGGTTAAATGTTTTTTATGGAGGATATTAATACCTAAGAGGGGTATTGTATATTGGTGTGGTAGAGTATGACTAGTGATTCATGCATTATGAATCATGTATAGACTATTGGCATTATGATATTTGTAAGGTGTTTTTAAACTATGGGTTATGCTTGAGGTGTTTGTGTATAGATTGGATAATAATTATGGGGAAACGTATAAACAATTTATGTGTTATCCTCTTATTAAACACTAGGTTTGGACCTATGGCTGCCTGAGAGGTAAGGTGTGTCATGTGTTTTTTCTACTTGTAATTATAATACATAGACCATTTTATTGAATCAAATTTGGAGGATATGGTCTGGTGGCCTATGGATTGAGATGAAATTTCTATGTTGGTGAATATACATTGATTTGGATTATGTATCAATACGATGGTGAGTGGGACATTTCCATGGGAACTCACCTTAAGAATTAGTTCATTGGGATGAGACTTGTTTACAAGAGCCCACCCTAAATCATAGGATATTGGTTAGATACATGGTAATGAAAAATCAACTTGGGTGATAAGGTGTGTTTATGTGGTTTGGTTATGGGACCTCAACTTGAGTGATATGGTGTTGGTATGAAACATAATTGTGAGACCTTACCTTGAGTTATATGGGATTTGTCGAAACATATTTGTTAGACCATACCTTAATTCATAGGGTATTAGTAAAAACCCAACTACATAACATTATCCTGAGTGATAGGTATATTCCATGGTTTTTGGTATGAGATGAATTATCTTGCCAATATTGGATGAAACATGTGGAGTTAGGTGTTTGGTGTCAGGGTTGGTACATTATGACATGATGTGTATCCCTGTATAGTGCTTGTTATTTTTCCTATGAATGTATTAACTATATAAGGTGAAATATTTGTGAAACCCCTTTACTGATTCCCTATTTATTAGTATTTATCATAGCCTACACAAAAACTGTTATCCTTATATAAACTCTTATGTTTGATTTTCTAGTTTTAGGTATTATAGGGATTATGGGTAGATTAGAAAGATGGTTTTTAGGATATAAGACCATAGAAGGAGTCAAGTTTTTATAGTTCTATCTCAATTGTGTTTTTTTATTTGATATACTAGTGAGTGGTTCTCTTTCATGTCCATATAGCAATTTAGGGTAACATTTTATTACAATATGATTATAATATACATTAGTGATTTCTTGAACATAATTTTATTTCCATAAAGTTACTCTAATTTTTATGTTGATTCGTTTATTTATATATTTTTCCATTTTATTTTATTTGGATTATAGTGTCCCTAGGTCATTTATAAACACTCAAAACTAGTTAGAATCATCTTGTATGTGAGGAAGCATGCCTATTTTCGTATAACATCAATGGGTAAAATAATATTTGGGTTATTTTATGTGGGGTGTTAGTAGAAACATGGATTAAAATAATTTTAAATTATAGGAAACTTGGAGTGGGTGATGAGAACTAGTATTAATTTGAAAAGAAATATTTTTTAGTAATTTCATATTACATCAAAATAACCAATATTATTGAATGGTGTAAAAAATTTAATTTTAAAAAAATTATATATAAATATATGAGATGAAAAATAAAATATATATTAGACTTTGAATGTGAGAAAAATAAATTTTTATAATAAGAAAGTGTATAAATGTGGAAAACAATACCCAAAATAGAGAGTTTATGTTTTCAGTTACAACATCCTATCATAAGGGGAAAATTATTAGAAATAAAATATTTGAGAATAAAATATAAATTACCAAGAAACAAAATTATATTAATGAGATATAAAAGGGTAGAATATTATCATCTTATAAGGAAAAAATTCATTAATAATGACTATAACTTTTTAGAATGATATTAATTCATAAATCCTCATATGAATTCAGTATTTTATAGATCAAAAGAAAATGAATGATAGATAATCAAATTGTAAATACCATAATTCAAATGAAAATTTTGGTAAAATATATAAATCGGAAATGATATATAAAATATAAAAGAAAATATATGGAGAATGAGGAATATATCTGGAAGAAAGGAAATGGTGATGATAATCTATCACCTTGAGTCCCGACCCACTATGTATATTGTATAAATACTAGAATAAAAAAATCAAATTATTAATTTATTGATTTATATCATTATTAATTATTATATAAAAACTAATAATATTACCTTTTATGAATTTATTCTTTGATTATTTGTCTCTAATTGTTTATGTCAATCATTATGAGATGTTTGATCTACATTTTTAAAATTGAATTGGTATAATAATAATGATAAAATGTATATGTATGGTTGTTTTTTAAAATCATTAACTATCAAAGTATTGTGTTCATTTCATTCCTAAAGTAAAATAGTAAATTAGTACAACAGATAGTTACAAATTATATAAACAATCTCCATAATATTGTTTAAGATGCATAACCCAACCATAACTATTTATCATAAATATTATTAATTTAATTCCTACTTTATCATTTAATAATATTAAACATAAATTAATATGATTAATAATATAATCTTTATATATGAAAATAAACATAAAATCATCCCTTAAATGAATAAGAAAAATCAAATCATTATCACCCATGTAGGTAGTATAAACCTATAATAGGTCAATAATGTTGCTAAAAGATTTTAAAAGTAGGAAAAAATAATATTATTTGATTTTAATAAATAAATTATAACAGAATTATACTACTATTTAAGGTTAATTTTAGGTATTCATATGTTACTGAAGGTGTATGAGGGTATTGGAAATGAAAAAAAAAACAAGTTTTGAACCCATTACCAAGCTCTTTTCAAAGCCTACTTTAGTGAATATAATTAAGCCTTCAGGCGCATGTATTTAATTATAATGAAGGATTTATAAAATGAATAATAGGGTTTAGAGAGATACTTTGGTATATATTTTTTATTTTTTTAAAGTCAGAGTAATTGTTTGGAGAAGTGGTGTACTTATAGCTGATGAAGAGAGGTATCTTAAAATAAAATATGTAATAATTTATTATTTTAGCATAAGACTATGAATAATGCTTATTTTGGTTACTATTAATAGTTTTTGATAAAAAATATTTTCAACATTTAAGCACATAAAAAACAAAATGGAATCATCTTAATATTTAATTCAACGTAAAGAATCAAATAATATTTTTTATTTCAATAAAATATTGATAAGAATTTTATAATTGATTTATATTTTTAAAAATTAATCATATTATTATTTTAAAAAATAATTTTCTACTTAAATACATAAAATGTCTTTAAATTTTTTTATAACTTATTGAGTCATTTTTAATCATAATTATGTCATAAAATATACCATATATGAAAAAATGAAAGTTTTATTATTCATTGAAAATTTAATTTTTTCATAAAAATACCAAAAATTCATCCTTAGCTAATTTTTATGTGCTGATTACAAATTTACAATAAATTTTATCACATTTAATGTAACACACTAACATTTTAAATGAATAACCTTCTATTCAATAGCATATGCAATACACAAAACTGAGCATAAAAAAAAGAAAATATATTTCATTAAAATTAGTCTCCTTGATAGCATGGGGAACATGAAACCATGAGCCTAAATGTTAGTATTCCATTATAAACAAGCTGTGAAATTGGAGAATTTTAATAATACTAAATAGATAATTAAAATTATTTCTGTCATTTGGTTTTAAATAAAACAAAGGTTATTTAAATGAAAATGAATTTTTTTCCAAAAAAATAGTATATTTCGAAGAAAATGTTTAGTCATTCATTGAACACATAATATAAAATTAACTTTTAGAACCATGAGATTTTTTTTTAAAAAAAGTACATTTATTGGGGAATCCAAATATCCAAATTAATTTTGGTTTAACTTTTTTTATTTTTCTAAAAAGTTTCATTTCTCAATGACTAGTGAAAAATACTTATTTTTATTGAAAACTGTCATTTTTTTAAAATAATTTATAAGGGTAATTTATTTTTTAAATTGGAATCCATATTTTGAATCATAATAATTTATATATTTTAATAAGTTCGAATAATGTTTTTAGAATTGTGAATATTAAATTCATAAAACATTAATAGCGATAGTTATGGTGAAAATATATTTATCGATGGATGCTAGTAAAAATTATGTGTTAATAATGACCTAAACACATGTAAAAACGCATTATATGGACATATTGGGACCATATAACCTCTATGTTTCAATAATAACTCATTTTTATACTTGTTTCATGATAAATACAATTCCCTAATTGATTGTTTCCTAGATATCAGTATGTGCCCTCTCCCCACTTATAAAATGCCACCCCTCTCCTCCCCTATTCACACATTCAAAGACATTTGAATCATCCTAGACCTTATCAAATCAAATTAATAATCCCCTACAAATATTATAGAGCAATTTTTTTATCATAAATCATAATTAGGAATGATTTTTGTGCAAACCAAAAGTAGTTCACCGAAGAAGAGGTAATGTTATTAAACAAGTATTTTAATTTGGTTTCTTCTCCAAACTCTATAAAATATTATGAAAAAACTATTATATAAGAACCTTATAATTTTAAATATAATTATACGTTAATATGTTAATGTAATGACCAATATCTATATCCTCTACCATCAAATGGAATACTAAACCATCGATCATGCGTATAATGAACTACCACCTCGTGAACCAATATAATTCATTTTCCATCACCACATTTCAGTGAAATGATATAATGATGGGTTTAACACAACTATATTATATTTATGATATTATTAAACTTATTTAATTTAAATATCACATATACCATATTAGTTTACATTCCTTTTTAAATATGATAACGTCGTTTGTGTGTACAATAAACTTCCACCTCACTAAAGGAAGATATTCTATTTTCAATTAAGATTTACATGGAAGGAAATATATATAAATTTAGTTAATATATGTGATATATATGAAATTATATCCATCCTTGAAAATTAACATATATAAAAATATGTTACCCTTTCACTCATTACTAAAATGATAACGTCACTCAGGCATATTCTCGACCTACAGTCACCACATAGCAATGTGATACCCCATGTTAAAATTTCAATAATGATTCAAAAACTATTTGTAATGAAAATGTTATATTTATAACACTAATATTATTAACATATTATGTAACTATACAACATGCACATGAACTATGTATTTAATGACAAAACATGCATGAGACAACAAGGAAATTAACAACTGAAATAATGAAGATAATAAAATATTATTATCAAATGGGAGGTAAAATGTTATATGAGTATAATTTATTATTTTATAAAAATGGATATATTTCAAGTATAAATTAATAAGATTATTAAAACAATTATATAAGAGGTTAAAACTTTTTCAACCAAAATGAAACCAAAGGTGTGATATTTTTAAGTTGATATTATATATTTTATACTTTTCATTTGTTTTCTTTTGAAAATTAACTTTTTTATAAAAAAAATATTTTTAAATACTTATTACAATGTATTATATATTTTTTGAAGAAAAAATAATTTTATATTGAATTAATAAATAGATTCTATCTAAATTAATATAAACATGATATTATTCAATATGATCTATCAGACTCACCATAGTTCATATCCATCAAATTAACTATAGTTCAGTTCATCATATTTAAAAATGGAATAGCCCATCAGACTATGAAAATTTTATAATCAAAGTATTTGAATTATTTCTATAAAAAAGAAGTTATTACAACATTTTAATGGTACTATAATATGAAATTATATAGAGTATTTTTCTGAGCTGTCAAATAATGAACATCTGAGGCAGTTAAAATAAACTCTGAGATTCATGGAATATATGAGTAATGAAGGATGGTTATAAATAATATTAAATTTGATTATGTAAGAGATGATAAATTTTATAAATCAAGACATCTTATATTTTTCTATTCCTTAAAAACTCATTCATATGATTTTTTTTCATAGTGTTGATTTCTAAGGGTTCCGAATGGGTAATTATAAAAACCTTAGAAATTATTTTCATCTGTATTTGATTATTTAGATCATTGTTTAGATCGTGGGATTATGGGGATATTATGTTAGGTGATGTCGATCATCAGATCAAGGCATTTCATGTTTAAGAAAGAAATGGCTGACATTGATCATCATATCTATGGCTTCTTGGGTTTTGAAGACATAGCTATTTTAATATTCTTATCTAAGGGTTTCATAATGCCATAATCAAGACATTATAGTGAGTTTACAAACAATGGATATATTATGTCTGGATTTATGAAATCCTTATATCTTAAAGATAAAGTGTGTAATTTCTTTTGTAAATAATATAAGTTATTCTTAAATTATTACAATATTTTTTATTACTTGTTCTAAAACTTTTTTATGTTATTCTATGCAATTTATATTGGAAAGGGTTTTTAATAAATATTTGTAATATTGGATTTATTTGAGTTTATATGATCCTGATTAATAACATTGACTTATCAAATAACATATGAGTCTCATACATATACTTTGATCAATAGATGATTTCAACGTCATATGTTTTTAACAATAGATTTTTTGTTTTTTTGTTTTAAATTTTAAACTATAATTCGTACTCCCTATTGAATATAGTATCTTTTTTGTGAAAATTATTTTGATCAAGCTTAGTCACTGGGAATCCAAAATGACTTCTATATATTTTAATATAAGAATTATGAATATTATTCATGATTATTTGATTATAAACCTTACAGAGTATGAGGTTTGATTAAAAAGAGATGTTAAAAAGATAAAAAATGAAGAGTAGCTTTTACAACAACTTATAATGTTCATAGAGAAGTTCAACCTGTAGTAATGTCTTGAAGTCTTATAAAAAGAAGATATTATTTTTATGTTAGATAGTAGATTATCAAAATAGTATGGAAATGAATTTTATATTATTACTAAAAGGATGAACACTATAGTAAGAAAGAATGATTTTCAGAATCGATACAAGAAGATTCATAAGGATAATGGTGATTGAAAGGGTTATTTGGAGGTGATATGTTATGAGTGTATGAAATATTGACATATTAGACTAGATTTTCCTAAGTTGATGAGAAAGGATAAAAATTAAATAAATTCTAATTGTAATTCAAAAAATCACTACATTTACAAGAATGAATCTAATTTTTCTACATCTTCTTATAATGAATATTCTGCATCAGATGGGAATAAAACATTACCAATTTTTAATAATGTTTGAAAATGTTCAAAATTACATGAAATAAAAAATTATAAGATTTATAAAGAATGTGAAATTTCTAAAGAAAAACATGTGAAAGAAATTAAAGGATTCCTAATTTAACTATTGAGATATCGTATATTTAAAAATATTTAGATAAATATAATTTCTAGAGAGATAATAGATATGTGAGGTAATCTATCTACCTCAAACATGCACATTTTCAGGTTTTATGAATATATATACAAAGAAGATCTCAGAAAAGAGGAACACACATGCAGACACACATATACAAAACGATCCAAGCAGATCCCTTCAAGCACCACACATAACGGATGAATACACAAGGAACTCTTAATTTCATCTTACTGTGAACTAGAGAACTGGTGTTCATCAAAGTTCCATCATCTATACAGCATCCAACAAAATATAAAGATAATAACATCTCACCATCTTGGAAGATAGAACACACTACTTTCAAACACTTTGTTTTAGTGTATGTTTACAGAACAGGACTCGATCTTCACATTAGCTACATCCAAAGAGTCCAGAGTTTAACTAAATAACACAAAAAAGCCCTCTAAACTCTATCTAAACTTTATTTATCTGAAGTTTACCTTTTATTACATTTACAAGAAGTGTGTGTGTGTGTGTGTCTGAAAGACACACACTGTCTCCTTCACTAAACTAGAGTACACTAGATATCCTCACACAACTGTCTTTCTATAATATTTTACCCTACATAGAACATTGGTAGAGGTCTTATGTTACCTAGTTGTTTTTGTTCTATGTAGAACTGTGGAAGAGATAATTGTGACCATGACAGTTTGTTGTACTGTTGCCAACCCAGATCTAGGGTGTGAATAAAAATCTTTATCTTTATAGATTTCTTGGTGGCAGGTGATCACCAAGTGGAGAGGAATATGTATCTTCTTTAGAATGAACCATTAATTTCATATCTACTATGTTTTTCAATTTAGTATTTCTCTGTTTAAACTCATATTTCATGTACAAACTTTTTCCCTTGATAGTTATTCATGGATAGTAGTTATTACTATTTTTAATTATTAAAGTAGTTTCAAAAGTTGTATCAATATATCATATTGTTATTACTGAGAATTAATCATTCTTCTGAGAAACTATTTGAATAACCAAGATATTATAATTTTACTACATTGGTTAACTAGAAAATTCTATTTTAAATTGGGGAAATCTTTTAAATATATATTTTAACTGAAATATTTATATGAACTCAATTCACCCCCCTCTTGGGTGTCCTGCTCTTATTAACACCTAGAATTACTCTGATGAACGCTGAAGAAAACCTCTCCAATGATGAACATTGGCGAATCAGAAAGTGGTGAATATACCCTTGGATAGTGAATCAAAAATAGATATCGATATGTGGTGATGTGAAATCTTATTCGACCGATCTCCTTTTCCTAGGTAGGGGTTTAAATCTTAGTGATCTCTTTTCCCCCATTCTACTTCTAAATGATTAATGTGTATCAATTTTTTAACAAGTTGATCCATAGATGGATTCTCCTTACAGGATTGTAAAATATTTATTATGGGATTGGTTATGGGGTTTAAATCATAGTGATTTATATTTATTCTTTGTGATCCTGCTGACAAGAACAATTCTGAGCCGAAACAAACAATAGATGGTTTGTTCATTTTCTGTTCTATGTGATCCAACATCTTATTAATTTTTCTTCTCCGATGGACCCATTAGGTCACATCATTTCATCTATTAGGGGAATACACATGAGTTCGGACCCTCAGAGAGAGGAAAAATAGTGAGGAGTATGTAGCAATGAAGATGAGGCCCCATGAAGATCGGAAATGTAGACAGATTGGGAAACTAACCCCTAGAGCAAGTCCAGTGGCCAATGGATGCAGCCGTAGGTAGGAGGCAGCATGGATTGGCGGTGCGCCATGGCGGTAGAGGTCTCGAACTGCTGGGATCATGGTGGGGGAATGGTGGCAGCACAGGTTTGGTGTTGATTCATGTGGAGTGACCCGCGGGGCATGTCGTGGTGGGCGCTGGCACGCTGTCTACGGTGAACCACATGCAAAGGGAGCTGGTTGGCCTTAGCCTATAGTGTGGTTGCGCGAATTGGATGCCAGCAGGAATTTGGGCTAGACCAAAGCCGTGCCGCTAATGCAGTCCAGGAAGCTAGGTGGCCCATGCTAGATAATAATTGTTTCACCAAATTACTAGCTGAGCCAGACAGGAAACCGGGCCGCTGGGTGGCCTGGAGGGTCAGAACCGATCCCATTAAGTCAGACCAGTCTGGATGAGAACCAGGTCACTGGGTGACCCGGTGGTCTGGACACATGGATGAACCATGCTAGGTCTATCAAGGCCCAATGGGCTTGAACACTCGGTCATACTGGGATGGGTCATCCAAAACACAACCGGGTCGGGACGGGTCATTGGGCGGCCTGGTGGGCTCGAACCATACCCAAATCGGCCCAGGTCTAGCAAGGCCCAATGTGCCTGGCCCCCTAGGACAGGCCAGACCGTGTCATCCCACACCCAACTAGGTCAGTACATATCAAAAGAATCGGGTCATCCCAAGCAGGACCCCCTGGGACGAGTTGGTCGGGTCACTCTGACCAACTCGGATCAGGCCTTGACGCAACCGGCCCTTTTTTTTACTAAAACAACAATATCATTTAGACCGAGCATCTGATTAACATGCCATCATTGGCATTGATACCCTTTAAACAAGACTATCCTTTGGGTAAACTCTATGTGATATATCATGGTAATAGAGATATGACCAATGGATTATGGAGTAGATTCCCCCAGAATCAAGTGAACTGGAGAGTGGGAATCCTATGGATGGATGTGACACGAAGGATATGACAGGAGGGGCCTCAGTGGTCTAGTAGTCGATCATACCTCAGTGGTCCAATAGTGAAGCAGACCTCAGTGGTCAATTAGCCCAGCGGACCTTAGTGTTCTATTAGCTGAATGGTCCTTAGTGGTCTAGTAGCTGAGTGGACCTCAGTGGTTTAGTAACCGAGGAGAGATTAGTGGTCGAGTAGATGAGCATACCTCAGTGGTCTAGTATCCCAACATACCTCAGTGTTCTAGTTTTTGAGTGGATCATAGTTTTCCATTAGCTGAGCAAACCTTAGAGAATCATCAGGTTTCAATCCATCAGTAGTACATGATGATTCATATTTAAGACCGATAATCTTACATTCTATACTTTGAGTTATACCAAGTGTTAGTTTTATTTTCTTTTTGTTTTTGCCTTGTGCACTTTCATTTTTCATTTGGGGACCCTACTATGTATTGTGTTACTCACCCATGCACGGGATTCGCCCGCATGTATTGTGTCTTGTGCAAGTGATTGACGGTTTTAGAGGGCCCTAGGTTTTCCCGAACATGGTAGTGCTTAGTGAGACAGTATGGACGAGAATACATCTATGGATATAGGTAGACACCCTTCATCTACCCTTCATGTAGGGTCTCAAGTGAATGAAATTTGGTAGTTTTACATTCCTTTTTAGTTTTGGGATTGTATTCCAGCCCCTTAGTACTTTTATTTTGTATTTTACTCTCAGTAGTTGTCTTAGTGACTATTTTGGTTTACCATGGGTTTATCTTCCACATTTTGAGCTTTTTTAATGTGTATAGGTTTAAAGTAAATTTGTGCCCTTTTTGTGATATGTTGACACAGTGCTACTCACTAGACCCTGACCTATGAATGGCGGTCTTGGGTTAGTCACGTTATAGGATCTGGGGATGGGTCGTTCCATATATACACATATATAACTTATTATTTTCAGTATAAATATGGGTTAAGGGTTTTTGTCTTAAATAATATTTCAAAAAATTATGTATGTAATGGTGATATTTTTTATTTCAGGGTTCATTTCAATTCATCATTTTTTTGTTTGACAAGATGATATATATATATATATATCTGTGTGTGTGTGTGTGTCTATCTACACATTCATATATAAACACATATATATCAATCCATTTCAATATATACATATAAGGGTTTCTTTTTTATACTTAATAATTGTAAGGGATTTTTGTTTTAAATGTTTTCAATCTATATATACATTTATTTGTATATATAACAATATACATAAATATTCATATATATATATATATATAAGTCATGTTTATATAAATCTAATATTCAATATTTATTTTCATAATTTATAAATTATTTATTCATCCCTCAAATAAATGATTAAAATTTACGTAAAAGTTTATTTCTTATATTCACCTTGTTTAAAAAATTACACTTGTTCCTTGACAATTTTATCATATTATTTGAAATTACGAATCAAGCTATTATTTTATCAGTGGCCATGAATTTTTATCCTCTGAAATGTCATTCATGGATAGTTATGGCCATCGTCTAGATCATATGTGACATTCCATGCATTATGAGATCATGCACACACTTATTTCATTTTTCATTCAATTATAGTTTTCAAACATCCAGAGTTATTACAAGCATGGGATTATCTTAAATGGTTTTATAAAACACTTATAATTCAATTATTATGAAACATTAATAGAAAGAAGTTATTTTATTGAAAGGAAAATAATTCTATGTATGATTTAGAAATGTTTAGTGTTAGAGTTGAGAAAGGTAGTTCCATAGAAAATAGTTTTTTTAAACATGGGAATAGTATGATGAATGCTATTACATGTGGAGTGAAACCATAAGAATTAAGGGAAAATTGTTCCCCATGAGTTATATATAGTGGCCTTACATTGTGGTTTTTAATTATGGTCAACCAAGTATCATGGAATAATCCACCAGAATATTATTATTTTCAAAGTAGAATTCCCAAATGATTTTTCAAATATAATTATTTAATGAAATACATATTTCAAAAATTTTATGTATTCAGTGATTTAGAAATATAACTTTATGTTTATGTATTTAAATTTATCTTTAAAAATATATTATTTCATGAAAATAGTCTTAAAAGATTTTTTATAATTGTTTTTAAACCCCTTACTGGGCATATTTAATGCTCACCCTGTGTAGTATAATCATTTTTACTGGTTTAGAAATCGTGATGTGTGCAAATTATTCTGATGATGTTATGCACTAATAAATAATTCTTTATCAAATTTTAAATTTTTTATTGATTTTTGGAATTTATTTTTGGATTCAATATATCGAAAACATATACTGGTAAAATATCTTGATATGTAATTTAAATGTTCTGTATGTTTTATGTTTCTTTTATAAAAACTACAAAGTATCTATTTGGGATTTTTCTAGTTTCTTAGAAATTGGTCGTTATAGTTGGTATTAGATTAACATTCTAATTAATTTTTAAAATTTTTAACAAAACTACTAATTTAAGTATTCTTTCTTGTGTAAAATTTTTTTCTTAAATTTTTATATGGAAAGTGAGATATCCCCAAAAACTCTTTTTTCTCTTTCTACTGAGTTATTTGAAATTATAATTGTTAAATTATGTTCAGATGCATATGGGCCTTTTTCAAACCTAAGACTATCCTAAAAACAACTTTACGTGATATCAAACACCTCAAATATTCTCTGATTCTTCCGAGGATTGGGTTATTTCTATTTCCTTATGGCTTATTAAAAAATTGAATTCTATAGGCATAATGGTAAATAATATAAAGGTATCTTCAAATGTTTTACTCTATCTGAGAATTATCTATCCTTAGAAAATTTATGAGAATTTATAGAGGAAGGTGACCTCTTTCCATCCATTCTTCTTCAGGTATTCAACTTTTTATGTATAGGAAACATTATGATATTGTACTTTTATAAAAAAAGGTAGTATGACAGGTATATAAGAACCAAGTCCATTATGATATCTCTGATCTTTACACCTTCCATGGCTCTCTCTAGAGAACCAACTGTTATATTCATGAGTTTGATCCTAGATGCTCGATTTGTATTCGGGATAAATAAATTGTTGAAATTAAAACTACATTGGGAATAAATTTAAGGATATTAGAGATTTGTTCATGGCGGTGGACCTGGTGAAGGTATAAATTAATTGTTTTCCACTCAATTTTGTTAAATAATTATAATTATGTTGTTTTTATAGGGATATC
Organism: Viscum album; assembly: GCA_963277665.1. Taxonomy (NCBI): domain Eukaryota; kingdom Viridiplantae; phylum Streptophyta; class Magnoliopsida; order Santalales; family Viscaceae; genus Viscum; species Viscum album. The sequence continues at coordinate 1,933,561,310 of OY728148.1, forward strand.
AAGGATGAATTAAAAAGGTCTGTGCTGGTGGGAATGTGTGTGTACAATCGAATTACGTTGGCACAATTCTGTTAATGGTGTGGGAGAGAATGTAACACCTCAAACCCAAGTTTTTATGGTAATATTAATATTATTGTAATTTTTAATAATAATTTTTATTTTATGTAAACAAAATGAATTTAATTCTGAAGAACTTAATAAACTATGACAAATGAGAAACAATTTTATTTATTAATGCACTGATACATTACATTATTTCATGGAAAAATACTTCCACTACTATAGGAAACTCATAAAAAGACCTATAGAAATAAATGTTTCTCCACATAGTAACAAAAGAAGAAATATTGAGTAGACCTATTCCCTTGGGTCTTCAATAGATTGAAAAATATCACTAAGAATAATAATGGAATTAATGAGAATAAGAAAGAGGTATAAAACCATTTTTGAAGTAAGAGAAAAACAATGGGGGGGTTTTTTGGGTCCCTTAATACCCATAAACATAAGTACTTATACTACTTTTATACGGCTGATGTAAGAATTTTTTTGGGGGTTTTAAGTGATGGTTGGTGTTTTTATAAACATAATAATTTTTTAAACATTAATTATTTAATTTTTTACACATTTAAACATTTAAATGTGTTATTATTAGAAAAATTTTAATATTTAGATTTTATAATTATAATATGGGTATTTAAATTTTTTTGTAACCTTGGTGTTTTAAATGTTAGGTGTTTTAAAATTCTAAAATGAATTTAAATTTATAATTGTGAGTAATAAAATTAATGACATGTAATATTTTACTAGAAAATAATAAAAATTATTCTATATTTCTAAAGAATATTGGAAAAATAGCTCTAAAGTGTAAAGTATATACATATAATTATATTTATTTTATATGTGTTTAATAGTTTTTTAAAAAAATAGACATGCAACCCAAGAAATGCTCAAGTAGCATATAGGATATAACTGTGGATACTGAGGGCTAGGTTGTGCTTGGACTCGTGTATAGGATCATGTTCAAGGGTGTGCAATGTTCTGGCTAAGGCTCGTGGTGGGATACTATGTAGAAGGACCCTATATTGTGCATATTTCTGTCATTGAAATAAGGCACCATCGACAGAGCCTCATAAGGTGGTCTTGAAACTTGAATGGTTTTAAAGTGGGGGATTTTCTTTATTAACATGGATCTAATATTAACCATCCATATCATACTAACCAAATCCCATCCGTTCAGCTACCTATAGCCTCATCCAAGTCGCCCGCCTCCCACATCCCAGATAAGACCTTTCCCTAAATTTGGTAGGGTTTTATGACGTACAGACGAATCTTAGCCCTCTCATCATGCTAATTCAATCCATTCATTCCCATCTCTTCTCCCAATCGGGTTTCCTGGAAACATACTATGGTACTATTCCTACCCGTCGAATCTCACCTACCCTCATCATGACCAAACATAAATTCTTCCCCTTTGAAACCTTCTACACTACACCAATATGCATCACACTACAGGTAGATTATCAGCCATCCATTTTCCTTAAACACATGATGCACCTGCTTTCTCCTTCGTCAAAATAATCTCCTCTAAATCCCAATGTTTAGTTACCTTTCTATAGTATTGACAAGATCAGGTGTTTTTAAAAACCCAACCCATAACTCAATCTCATATTCATTCGTCTCTGATAAATATATTTAATACCTCATCGATTACTTTTAATTGAAACCTTTTTATGATCGGATAAATTGTCAAAATGGATCTAAAACCTACAAATTTTTTCCAAAGGATTAATTTCGTTATAAAAAACATTTAGAATCAATGAACACCTGACCCTTCTCCTCTCAATGTTGCCCATTTCAATCTTCTTGAATTCCAATAGGGTGAACCCCTCTTTTGATCCAAAACCAAATAGGGGTGTATATTAGTTTATCTAATTATGGTTGTTATTCATAAAATAATACATATTTGTAGATATATATATATATATATATACGTATATACTCATATATAACGTCTTATTTTAAGAATAAATATGGGTTAAGGGTTTCATTCTTAAACTGTATTTCTAAAACATATATATGTGATGGTGATATTTCATGTGTAGGGATTCATTTTAGTCATTAAATTATTTATTGTTTTACAAGATGATATATAAATATATATTTATAGGTATATACATGCAGACACACACACACACATATCAATCCATTTCGGTATATATATATATATATGGGGTTATTTTTTATACTTAATGGTGGCATGGGATCTATGTTTTCAATGTTTTCAATCCATATACACACATATATGTATATATACACATATACGTATATATGCATTTATATATATATAAACACATTTAATTATAGCTAATATTCCAAATCTTTCTTCATATGTTATAAATGGTATTTTCATCCATCAAATTAATGTCCAAATTTATATAAAATTTTATTTTTTATAGTCACCTTGTTATCAAACTATATGTGTTCTTTGATAATTTTTATCATTTTATGTGAAATTATGAGTCAAGCAATTATTTTATCTGTGAACCTACATCTTCATCCAATGTCATGCCATGCATGGATTGGTATCGCCATCATCAATCTCATATGTGATATTCCATGCATTATGCAACCATGACCTCACTTATTTCAGTTTTCATATGATTATAGTTTCAAATAGTAATAGTTATTACAAGAATGGAATTCTCTTAAATAGTTTAAGAAAAAAAATTATTTTAAATATTTTGACACATTAATAGAAAAAAATATTTTCTTGAAATTTTTTTTGTTATGTACGTGATTTAGAAATTTTTTGGGTTTTTGATGAGAAAGGTAGTTCCATAGAAAATGTTTCAAAAAAAATGGAACTGGTATGATGAATTATATGATATGGGGAGTGAACCCATAAGAATTAAGGGAACTTTTCTCCACATGAGTTATGTATAGTGGCCTTATGTTATAGTTGTTAATTATGGTCTGCCAAGTATCTAGGAAAACTCCACCTAAAAATTATCATTTTCCAATCATAATTCACAAATAATTTAATAAATCAAATTATATTATGAATTCCATATTTCAAAAATTATATGGATTTTAAATGATTTAGAAATCTACTTTGGATATTATGTATTTAAATATATCCCCAAAAAAGACCATTTTAGGAAAAAATCCTTAAAAGATTTTTCATAAATGGTTTTTTAAAACTCCATTACTGCCCATATTTAATGCTCAACCTATATATTATTATCATTTTTATAGGTATAGAAATCTTGCTGTGATGAAATTATACATTGAAAATAGTGTGCTGAAGAATCATTATTTATTGAATTTTTAATTTTGAACAGTTGTGTTGGAAATTATTTTTGGTTTCTCAGTCTCCAAAACCGTGACTAGTAAAATATCATGATATGTAATTTAAATATTCTGTATTTGTTATGTTACTTTTATAAAAAATAATTTGCATTTATTTGGGTTGAGTCTAGATTCTTAGGCATGAGTTGTTATACGTCAATTTAAGGGCCTGTTTTTAAGGGTTATATATTTCACAGGTCCTTCCAGCCCAGTGTTGCATATCTAATATACAACTGTTGGCGCCAAAAATGTGGCCCGAAAGAAAGGAACGAAAAAGGAAGGCTGACGTGCTGCCTCGCGAAGCTCCGCCGCGAAGCCCTGCCGCGAAGCCCCACCGCGAAGCGCCCCGACCATGGCGGCGCCGCGAAGCTCCAGAGGCGGTAATGCTCCGCGAACCCATTTTACGTTCGCGAGCCGCCGCGAAGCGCCAGAGGCCTTAATGCTCCACGAACCCATTTGACGTTCGCGAGCCGTCGTGAAGCCCCAGAGGCGGTAATGCTCCGCGAACCCATTTGACGTTCGCGAGCCGCCGCGAAGCTCCAGAGGCAGTAATGCTCCGCGAACCCATTTGACGTTCGCGAGCCGCCGCGAAGCACCGAAGGCGGCGCTCAGGAGCTGCTTCGCGGTGCCCCTTCCCTATAAATACTGGACTCCCCCTGAGTCCCCAGGACGGACAACCCGACCTTCCGGCTTCTCCTCTCCCGAATCGCGAAGCACGCTTTGCCCCGGGAATCATGAGCTCCGCGAGGTACTTCTACTTCGCGAGACGACTCTGCTTTGACTCGTTTTGAGCCCCTCTTCTGAGAGGGATGCCCTTCGCGAAGCTCAAGGGAATTTGCGAAGGAAGGGTACTCCCAAGGGAACCCGGGCAGCTGCGGAGCACTTGTGCTTCGCGAAACACCCAACCCATACGAGTGATCCCTATGCTAAGGTAGGATCGCTCCACATCGCGAAGCACACTGCTTTTCAGGACCCTCCTTCACGAGGCACCCCTCCTTCACGAGGCAGTGCTCTGTTCCACTTCGCGAAGCACCTCCCATTCACACCTGTGGCCCATGCTAAGGCAGGATCGCTCCACTTCGCGATGCACATTGCTTTGCAGGACCCTGCTTCGCGAGACACCCCTTCTTCGCGAGGCAGTGCTCCGCGAACCCTGTTCCACTTCGCGAAGCACCTTCCGTTCCAATCTATGCCCCATGTTAAGGCCAAGGCACTCCACTTCACAAAGCACACTCCTCTGCTTAGCGATTCCTCTTCCCGTGCGACCCTCCAGGTTTGCACGATGTGATTTCAAAGTCCCATGGACAATACCACCCGTAGCGTTGCTTCGCCTAATGATTCTTCGCATAGGCACGCTAACGGCTATTTCTTCTTCGCATAGCCACGATAACGTGGACCCCTCGATGGTTCGTTCCACAACCCCCTATGACCATGGCCTTACTGGAACCTTCCCTTCCCCAAGGACCAGAGGGTACCGGTTATGTAAGCCCTAGGGGTGCGGAGTGAACCCACCTTGTCCGAGATGCAGGACGTTAAACTGCCAAGCACCACGTCCTCAACACATGACGTTAAACTGTGATCCGACCTCGTCTCCCTCACGAATGGTTCCCTAGCTCAAACATTCATTACACCACTCGACTCCACGGGAATGGAACTCTTCCGCACATGGAATGAGATCCTCCTTGTCGGAGTGGTGTATGTTCGTAGGGGAAGGGTTGTCTCAGAGCGTAAGCCCCTAACCTTTCGTACAGATGATTGCACCCGTGCATCTCCGTACTTCCCCACTACCAAGGTCAGTGGAGGGCGTGATAGGGAACGAGGAACCCCCCCTCTGGGCCTCCATCCCGTAATAAGTCCCAACACCATGGGCCTCCTAACGCGTAAGCCCCTCTTCGCTTCTCACGGACGCATCCTTCGCGACGTGATTGTCAGGTCCTTGCAACCTCTTTTTTCTCACACCGAGCATGACTCACGTGGGATTAGAGTGAGCACCGACCCTGACACTCGTTCCATAGTGAACTACGAGGACTTTGATCCATGCCAAGGCATGGTACGTAGGAAGCCTTCCAAGAGGTTCAAGCCCACCACTCATTGGACCCCCGGGTCTACATTCACGTCGGTTCACCGGCGAATCCTTAGAGAACTACGAGGTCTTTGATCCATGTCAAGGAATTGTACGTAGGAAACCTCCATGAGGTTCAAGCCCACCCGTCATCTCATGTCGGGTCTCACCCCGGTCCAGCATGACGTTAAACTGCATTCTAGTCCAGTGGTAAGCCGCTGCGACCCATTCCCATCTGAACTATGAGGTCTTTGATCCATGTCAAGGCATGGTATGTAGGAAGCCTCCATGAGGTTCAAGCAACATTGCTCGGTCGTTCATTCACGTCGAGTTTCGCCCTTGTCCAGCACGACGTTAAACTGCACGCTCCCATCCAGCACGACGTTAAACTGCATTCCGGTCCAATGGTAAGCCATTGTGACCCACCCCTTCTAAACTACGAGGACTTTGATTCCCCGCCACGGGGATACGTAGGAAACATTCCAAAGGTTCAAGCCCGCTATTAGCGAACCCACGGGTCTGATTTCACGTCTGTACACTGACAATGCCTGCCAGACTAAGGTCCACCCTCATGTTGGTTCGCTGCTGGAATTCATCGGACCAAGGTCCACCTCCGCCTTCGTCCTTGCGATGGTCCCATTTCATTCCCCTCCACTCCATTTATCCACTTAGCACCCATCCCGAATCTCTCCCGGACCGTAGTATCTCGGTGAGACTGTGTCGGTATGACCCTCTTCAAAGCCACCCATGGGCTGACCCGTCTCCACTGGACGTTAAACTCGCGGAGTGCCCTGTGTTAAATGAGGGAAGATGAGGAAAACATCAGATATGTGTCTATGACATGATTCCCCGCGCTCTATGTGGGATGCCTCGGGCTTCCACGCCCTTGAGAAGCCCTGCAATCAGGGATAATAGATGAACACGACAGGTTCCCCAGCATCCAGACACGCAACTGGTGCCTCAACGTGACTACTCCCCCGACCGAAGGTTGCTGCCCTGACTGGACCCTTTGGAATGTCCCGACAGAAGCAGTGTAATTAACTGGCGTCCATGGAAACATGGCACTGGGAAGAGTTTCACAAACTACGTATTAAATCTATGAGGGAGACCCGGACTAGGTGATGACTTCCGAGGAGGAATCCACGGAAGGAAGAACTGACATCCCATAATCCCGTTTCGATCAAGGAGCAAACGTACCTGAACAAGGAATGAATGCAGCCTGCCTTTGGAAAGCGGGAATGTGGGGCAACACAGTCGCGCGTCCTCCGCGGATGGATGAGCGCGCGCGCCCCGGAGAAAGCGTCGGAAACAGAAATGGTGAACCCGACGTGAAATTCTTCTCCTCAGCATGGAGATTAGTAGCGTTCGAGTCACCAGTGGGTTGACGTGTCACCGGATCCAGAAATCCGGTGCCTGGTCCCGCCAAGAAAATAGCGGGCCTGTCGTGAAACTCACCAGAAGTCGGGGCAGCAGAACGTGGGGCATTCCGCCCTGCAGCGTGTTGGCGTGGATCCTTCTTACAAACGTGGAGAACGGGAGGACTCTAGGGAACTGGTTGTCAATCCTCTTCCCTCTCGGTGTTGACGAGTTGATCCCTTTGTTTCTCAGGAACCAAGTTGCAGTTTCAGAGGTGCGATCACCACCCGCGAACCTACGCTGGGGCAGGGGAAACATTGCCATAGCCACCCCACATGGCGCCACTACCGCCACGACTACGGCCACGTCACGAAATACGGGACGCCCACGTCCCCTTTCCCCATCAGAGGTCATCCAACGAAGGGTGATCAACAGCCTCGTGCGCAGGTACGAGGAGGAAGGGGTCATCCCGACCAGGGATATGGCCCGCTTGGACCTGGAGGCCTCCAGGCCCTGCCGTCAACGTCGCCCTAACAGGCCGTGCAGGGAGCCCCTGCTCCCCACCCCGACATCCAACCGTTTCGGGAGCCTATCCCCGGAACGCCTTGACGACTCCTCACCTTACACTAATGAGGTGGGTGTTGTTCGGCTTAGCCCGCTCAGGGTCCCGAACCAGGGGCCCCAGGCAAGAGCCCCCGCCCGGCCGCGCCAGCGCCGCCGTCCGACTCCGCAGGGAGAGCAGGCAGCCCATGCCCCTACGCCACCTGCACCGGCCTGCCTGACCTGACGTCAGCGCCGGGCCCGGGCTGAGGACGCTCTCTCAGGCGCGTCCACGTCGACAGCTACAGTGGCCCGAGCCACCGCCGATGTGCATCATGAATCTCCCGTGTACACTGAGCAGGGGCACCCCTTCGCCCAACCAAGATTGAGACTCCAACCGCCCCATGGGTAGGCCAAGTTGACTCTCTAGGTTGCAGGCCCAAGTGGTGGTCGCCGCGAGCCAACCCGCGGTGGCATCACCCCATACGGAGGTCCTCCCCGTAATTTTTCTCCACAGGGCATGGGACTTCCCCGCTCCAAAGTTCGTCATGGAGGTACGCCTCGTGCTACCCCCATCCCGACGGAAGACATGCCCCGCGGCAGCAACGTTCGGCGCGGAAACCTTTCCCGCGCCCACTACATAGGGTACGGAGACCATTCTCCTACCCCCGACTGCCAATCTGAAGGCACCATGAATCCGGCCCTTCTTCAACGTGGGGGTCCCCCCTATATCCTCTCTACGACTGGCGAAGGTCCTCCTCGCCCCAGCAACTCAAGGAGTGAAGGTCAGCCTCGCTCCGCCCGCATTGACCATGGAGGTCCTCCCCATGCTCCTGCCGATCCCAACAGAGGCTCCGCCTACATGGGTGTTCGTGGAGGCCCTCCCCACGTACCCTTCGATATTTTCCCTGGTTCCCCTCGCACCTCGGGCATCTCGAGCGGGGGCCCTCTCCGCCACGACGCCAGTGCCGCCCCGCGACTCCATGATAGGGATCAACCTTATCCCGAAGAGCCACCCCGGGGCAGGATAGCGGGTCACCGCCGCCACAAGAAGAATCCTGAGAAAGCCAGGGTGGAGATCAAACCTGCTTGTTTCTCCGACTCTGAAGTGGAGTACGACTCGGCCATGGAACCATCTCCCAGCTCCTCCGTATCAAGGACCGGGGCAGGAACCAGACACGTCAGCCTCGTTCTCCCAGAACATGAGGTCCACCGGATCCCCATCTCCCTCCGTAGGTAAATCCAGGAGGAAGAGATTATGGGAACTTCACAGGTCTCGACCGTGCAGTCACCGCCATCGTCACCCGAAGCGCCCTCTACCTCTACTCGAGATCACGGGGAGCTATTTTGGGGGTCAATGGTGGTAGAGAAATGACATGAAAAGGCACCGGTAACGGCGATTCCTGTGCCTGAAGCAGTGGCTGTTAGCCCATCCTATCGTGACATTGTGGTCAGGTCACCTCGCTCTTCAGAGGAAGGCCCAGAATTCGGTGGCCAGTCCGCTCGCTCGCCGTATTCTCCACCGCAGAGTTTGCTATCCCAGAGGTCTGCCTCGGTACCGCTACCAGTCCCTCAGCCGCCCCCGGTTGATGAGTGGGGTAATACAGGGCCATACCCCGAGGCCGAACCCAGGAGCTTCTGGAGTATTCTTGCAGCGGACTACTTCCCAGGGAAGTTCTGGCCCACGGCGGCGCTGAATTTCCGCGTACCCGAGTCTATTACCCCTGAAGAAGTGGGATGCTTTTGTCGAACCATCTGGGCGACGCACATCCGCCTCCATTGAAAACGGGTGGTATACCCCAGGAGTCGAGAGCACTTCGAGGAGATTGGCGAACAGTTCCACCTGATCGATCGGCCGCGCTCCTTGTGGCCCAGCACCCCGAGTCGCCAGGTCACCAGAGTGCCCTCCAACAAAAATGCGTTCATAGTTTTAAAGCACTCCGCAAGATTGTCAGGGAAGCCACCCCCCATGTGCAAGTCCGTGGTTGGGGGCACTATGTTTCCCTTCTTTTCGATCCTATTCTATGGAAACCCAATTCGCTATGCGACATCGAGGACATGCCCTCGAGAGGAATCACAGTCCACATGGCCGACATTGTGGACGAGGAAGACGAACTGGAACTCCTTGATGGAGACTTCCCCCTAGAGGGCGCACCGCCACTGCTCGACCCATCAGGGAGAGTTACCCGTCAGCAGAGGAATCTGCTAGGCCTGCCCGTACCCACCGAGTCGCCGGTACTCAGTCGAAACACCGGCAAGGGTAAAGAGAACATCATAACCGTCAAGCACTCCGAACCATCCGATTCTGTGCAGAAAACGGATGAAGATTCCGAGAAGGCCACATTACGCCAACAACTTGCCGAGCAGAAGAGGCTGGTTGACGAACTCTTGGCCGAACGTGCCGCGGAACGGCGACCCGACTGTGGTAATCCCAGGCCAGGGCAGTAGGGGCAGGAACAATTCCCCCCCGGTGAGATGCCTCCGGGAAAACCTGATCATGCTACTACCTCAGACAAAGAAGAAGCCAGAACGTATGGCAAGAGGGCGCGATACGTTTCGCCAAACCCCCCCGAGCGACGGGGCAATCCGAAGAGCCCAGCCCGGGTTCCCCCAGTCGCCCCGTAAGTCGCTCCGCCAGTTGATCCACGAGCGGCTGAGGCAGTCTACCATTTTGAAGAGTCCGATAATGCACTGGTGGTTAGGGATCCCCGTCAAGACAGGGACCCCCACCGGGATGACCTTATTGCGGCACTCACAGCCCGCCTCGAAGCGTTGGAAACGCAGAAGGTGGCGGTTCCACCGGATGGCAAGCCTTATCCCGCATGGGTGGATGATATGCCCACGCCTCCGGGTTTTGGAAACCCCACTTTCTCACCCTTCAACGGGACAGGGGACCCACCACAGCACTTGGTACATTTTTCTTCCAGGTGTGGCCCCATGCTGAGGACCCCGGCTCAGCACGAAGCCGCCAAGCTCCGATGCTTTGTTCAGACATTGGAAGGTCCGACATTCGTCTGGTACAGCCAGCTCCCTATCGGATCGGTGACCGGATGGGAGGATCTCCTCAGGAAGTTCCTGTACCAGTTCAGCTCCACCACGCGAAAGACCATCATTGCAGACCTCTTCAAGTGCAAACAGAGGCCTGATGAGCGGGTTGCAGATTTCATCGCCCGGTGGAAGGGACTTACGTATTCCCTCGATATGCCACTGATGCAGGAGAAATTACTGACGATGTGTGTGGGGAACGTCAAGACAGAGCTGGTACCCTCCTTGATTACTCAGAACTACCCTGGAGGGTTCAGAGATTTCTCAGATAAGGCTCAGCGCCTCGAGGAAGCCCTGCAACAGGCTAGTCAGGAACCTTTGTTGCCCCTTATGATCCCGGCCAGGAGGACCGCCAGGGCTGAACCCGCCGCGGTGGCTCAAATAGAATCCCCGAGACAACTGGCGTTACTACCGGTGGCACCACCCCCGCAACCCCGCAGAGGTCCTCCACCTCAAGCACAGGCTCCTGCCCAGCAGCGACCGCCTCAGAACCGACAGGTTCCCCCGCGCAATGCGCCACTGCCACCTAGGCAAGGCAATCAGGCGCCGCCTCCTCGGCAGGCCCCTCCGGCCCCTCGTCAGGGAAAGGCCCCCAGGGCCCCCTATCTAGAAAGGGGGCACCTGACTTATTCGTTTAACGAAAATCAGGTCCCTGGCTATTTCCGAAGTGCTCTAGAGCAAGGGATAGTACGCTTGCCCGAGTGCAAAAGGCCGATAGAGGAAAATCTCACTGATCACCCCTACTACTGCCCTTATCATCGGATCCTAGGGCACACCCTTAAGCAATTCTATGTGTTTAAAGACTGGCTTCAAGAACAGGTCAATAACAACGTAGTCAAGTTGGGCCCGGCTCCAGCCCAAGTGGCGGGTGTCTTTGCAGGATCGGGGATCAGCAGCGACAGCGAGGGCGAATGGCAACAGGTCCCCAACTGCAGATCCCGTAAATACGATGACTGGATGGCTCGAAAGACTGTCACCCGTGCCCATGGTGTCATCCGGGAGCTCCTGAAGCAGTCGAAACCTTCAGAAGAAATGGTCGGCACCTCCGCATCGTCTTCGCAGTCGACCTCTTCCCAAAAGGGCAAGCAGCGGTGACGCAAGAAGAAGCAACGTGCACCACCGGTGCCATCGTCGTCCCGCACATTCGGCGACTTTCTGCCCCCTGAAATGGGGATTCCACCCAGAGCCCGCCCAGTGGCAGATGACTCCTCGAGTGACAGTCAAGGGTACGCTTCGGTTAACACCGTGGAGCTGGTAAAGCCCTATATGACCCCCGACGAGGGGGAATGCCAGGAAGACCTCCCCAACGTTCCCAGCCGACGTCAACGTCAGCGGAATCGCAATCGCGCCGGTCATCGAGGAACGTCAGCAGGCACTTGTGGCCTAGCTGTGCACGCTACCGAGACAAGGCAGCAGGCTCAGCGCAGAGCTCAGCATGTGCAACCCTATCTAATTCCCTCGGCTCTACCTCCACTGCCGTTTGTGCTACTGGATCGGGGAGAGCCGCCTCGTTCGTATGACAGTCAGTCTTTCCCGGCTACAGACCATCCTCTGCTACCCGATCCTAGTCCGGCGACTATCCCCCAGGCTTCTACTAGCAGGCAGCAGGATGTACCCAGTGCTAGCCGACCTCCAGTTCAACCGGAAGGACCCTCTATGTCTCCAAATGCCGAAAAACCCCCTGTGAGTAGAGGTTCGCGTTTGGCACACAAGTATGATGTCCTAAAGCACCTGGCCGGCATTCCGGCGAGGCTCTCCATCCTTGAGGCCCTGCGCCTGTCATCCGAGATGCACGAGGCACTTGCCGAGGCCCTAAGGAGCCCCCTCCAGTTCGAGACGGAGGTAGCAGCTGCAGAAGCCTTCCATACCGAGACGATTGAAAACGCCGAGTGTCAGGTGGTTATATCGTTTTCCGGTAAAGATGAGGACCCTCCGATACAGGGGCACATTCGCCCGCTGTACATCACTGGCCACTTCAACGGCGTGGAAGTCCGCCGCTGCCTCATTGACATGGGTTCTGGAATCAACCTAATTCTGACCCGGATGCTGCGAAAGCTAGGTCTTTCTGAAGGTGATTTGACTCCCTCTGACCTCAGGATCCAGGGGTACGACAGGGCTGAGCAAACCCCAGTCTGCAAGATCCGCCTGAAGACTCAGTTCGGTGGATTAGTTGCCAACACCAAGTTCATGGTCATCTGTTAGGACACCGCCTACAACGCATTGATGGGTAGGCCCTGGCTCCATATGCATGCAGCGGTCCCCTCGTCGTATCACCGGTGCCTCAAATACTCCCTCAATGGTCGAGTAGGCGTGCTCCAAGGAGATGCGTCCCCTTTCGCTTCTTGTGAGGCCCGCTATCTGGATGCGGGTTATTACAAAAGTAAGGATAAACAGATCCTAGTAAGTGAGGACGGACCCGCCCCGGTCACAGGTGATCCTTGGGAAAGCGTGGATGACGCCTACATCCTTCTGATCCACCGGTTGGAGGCCATGACCCCCGACATGGGGCAATGTGTTGTTGTTTCGGGTACGCAAGGAAGGCATGTTCCCGTGTCCAAGCGACGGCGGAAAATCACCTCGTACTCCTACATCAACCAGGCTTGGGTCATCCCGGAACCTCCTACCCCTGTACGGTACCGAGACGTCATGCTCATGACGATGGTGGTACGCCTTACGTGTCTCTTCCGTCGGGCTGGAATCCACCGACTCAGGCCGACACGTCACCATTGCTTTGATATTATCAGGCGTGGCCCCTTAGGTCAGAGGCCAGATGGGATAGGATCAAATGCATTCATTGCTATGGTCTCAACGAGAAGTGAGTCTCCCGATATGACGACCGCTGCTGCCCAAGCCGGCACCAGCTGCCCCTCGGGTTTTGAGAGCCCAGAAGTATCTCCCGTCATGGGAAGTTCCCCCACGGCTGGGGAGGAAGACTTGGAGGATGCTCCCCCCGCCTTTGAAGAAGGCGTCTCTACCACGGTTGATGAATTGGTACAGGTGAACCTTGGTAGCAAGGTAGATCCGAAACCCACATTGATCAGTGCGGCCATGTCCCTCGAGGAGCGGCAGTAGTACGTAGACTTCCTCAAATAGCACCATGATGTGTTTTCCTAGAGTTACAACGAGATGCCAGGACTGGATCCCCAGGTAGTCGTTCACCATCTGGGCCTCCCGGCAAAACATCGTGGGTGTAAGTAGCCTCCCAGGAAAATGCACCCTTCTCATGGTGCTATGGTTGAGGCCGAAGTTGACAAGCTTATCAAAGCCAACTTCATTAAGGAGGTCCAGTACCCCAAATGGCTTGCCAACATTGTGCCGGTCAGGAAGAAGAATGGGAAGATCAGAGTCTACATCGACTTCCGCGATCTCAATCGCCACTGCCCAAAGGATGACTTCCCACTCCCGGTGACGGAGTTGTTGGTTGACGCCACAGTCGGATTCCAAGCCCTCTCTTTCATGGATGGGTACTCCGGGTACAACCAGATCCGGATGGCCCCCGAAGACGAGGAGTCCACTGCCTTCAGGGATCCCTAAGGTACCTTTTGCTACCATGTTATGCCATTCGGTTTGAAGAATGCAGGTGCCACTTATCAGAGGCCCATGCATCGCATATTCAAACCGATCCTCGGGACATTGGTGGAATGCTACGTGGACGACCTCGTAGTCAAGTCACATCAGCGTCAGGACCATCTCAAAGACCTAGAGAAAGTGTTCGGTTTCCTCCGTTCCCGTCGCCTGAAGATGAACCCATTGAAGTGTGCCTTCGGTGTCACCTCGGGGAAATTCCTGGGCTTTGTTGTCAGATACCGAGGTATGGAGATCGACCCGGAGAAGATCAAGGCCATCAGCCAAATTCCTCCCCCGAGCAACATTCGGGAGCTTCGAGGCCTGCAAGGCCACCTAGCCTATATACGCCGATTCATCGCAAATCTGGCCGGCAAGTGTAAGCCCTTTTACCGGATCATGAAGAAGGGAGCCTCCTATGAATGGGATGAGGAGTGTCAGACCGCCTTCGAGGAAATTAAGCAGTATCTGCTCCAACCTCCGATCTTGATGACAACCGTCTTCGGAAAGCCTCTGGTCCTTTATGTGACCGCCCTAGAGAGATCCCTCGGCGCGCTGCTCACCCAGAAGAATAACGAGGGCACTGAGAACAGTCTCTACTATCGCAGCTGCATGCTTCTCGATACGGAGGTCAGATACTCCCCTATCGAAAAGAGCTTCCTTGCGCTCGTCTTCGCCGTGCAGAAGTTGCGGCACTACCTGCAGCACCACGAGGTGCAGTTGATCTCTCGGGTAGATCCGCTAAAGTACATCCTGGACCGCCCCATGCTGATTGGCCGACTAGCACGGTGGGCAGTGATTATCCAGTAGTTTGATATCAGGTTCGTGCCTCAGAAGGCCGTTAAGGGACAGGCATTGTCAGACTTTTTAACTGCCCATCCAACCTCCTCGGATCAATCCCTGGACCTGGATTTCCCCGAAGAGACAATCCTCTCAGTCGATCATGTTGTCCCGTGTTGGAAAATGCATTTCGACGGCGCCTCCTAGAGCCCCACCGATAAAAGGCTCAATGACCCCAAGCTCAACAGAGTGGGTTTGTGTATTGTTTTCATTACCCCGGCAGAAGCCGTCCTGCCGTACTCGTTCCTGTTGTCAGAAGGTTGTACGAACAACGAGGTAGAGTACCAGGCTCTCATCATCGACCTCGAGTTGGCTATTGAGATCCATGTCCCCCATCTACATGTGAAGGGAGATTCCGAGCTTGTAATCAAACAGGTTAATGGCGACTATGTCGTCAGGAACCCAGAGCTCGCACCGTTGCTGGAGTACACCCTCCGCCTAATGGCCCAGTTCTCCTCTCGACCAGAGGTTACCCATGTCCCGCGGTCGTAGAACGGTCAAGCAGACGCCTTGGCTGGCTTAGCCGTGTCGCTCGTAAAACCTGAGCAAGATGATTTGGTCATACACGTGGCCCACCGGAGAGTCATTTCCCCTGTCACCCAAGGGGATGATGATGGCCTGCGGGTAAGTCATCTCACCGTGGGACCCTCCATATTGGGAGTCCCGGGTTCGTCAAACGCAGTGGTGGAAGCCACTCCCGACTGGAGGGCACCTTTTGTTGAGTATCTCAAAAATGGTAGCCTCCCGGACGACCGGGCCGAGCGCGAGCGAATCCGATGTCGCGCACTTCAATTTACCCTCCAGATCGGCCCCAGTCTTGAGCAGATCCTCTATAAACGGAGTTTCGATGGTGTCCTCCTCCGTTGCATCCAAGGAGTAGATATACCTCTCAATTTATGCAAGAGGTTCACGCCGGTTCCTGTGGCTCCCATCAAGGTGGGATGAAGCTGTCCCATCAAATCCGGAGGTTAGGGTACTTATGGCCCTCCATGATCCACGATTGCATTGGGTATGCCAAGAGATGCCACGCGTGCCAAGTACACTCCATCTTCTTGCATTGGCCGCCAGAACCCCTCCACCCCACCAAGTACTCTTGGCCATTTGCGGCATGGGGACTTGATGTAGTGGGACCGTATCCACCGGCAACAGCCCGCCAGTGCAGATTCATCTTGACTGCTACAGATTTCTTCTCCAAGTGGGCAGAGGCAGTCCCGCTCAAAGTGGTCAAGGCCCGTTCTATCGTTGAATTTGTGAGCTCCAACATTATCCACCGGTTTGGGGTCCCTCACGCAGTCCTCACTGATAACGGCACCAACTTCCGAGCGGCTGAACTGAAGAAATTGTACGCCAAGTACGACATCCGGTCGAACCATACTTCCCGCTACTATGCGGAGGCAAATGGATAGATCGAGGAGTTCAACAAAACCCTCTCTAGCATTCTGCAGAAGATGGTTGGCCAGAACAAGAAAAGTTGGCCGGACAGGCTCCCCAATGCCCTCTGGGCTTATCGGACGACGACTCGCAACTCCACCTAGGTGACCCCATATTCCCTAGTGTATGGAGCTGAGGCCGTCCTACCCATTGAGATCTAGCTGCCATCGCTGCGCACTGTAGTTTATGATCACCAGACATCAGATCAGGTAGCCGAGATCCGTCTAGCTGAATTGGAAGCACTGGACGAGAACCGACTTCATGCCTTGCACAATCTGGAAAGGCATCAGGACAAGATAGCGAGGGCCTTCGACAAGAAGGTTCGTCTCCGCTCTTTTCTACAAGGCGACCTGGTACTGGCCCTTCGAGCGCCAATGATTCCCAGTAGGAAACCGCCCAAATTAGAACCCAAATGGGAAGGGCCTTATATCATCCATAAGGTTTACCCCAACGGAGCATACTCCTTGGTGACCACAGATTGAGAGCGTATAACCCCTCCCACCAATGCCAAATTCCTCAAGTGATACTTTGCCTAGGGAAAAAGTGGTCCTGCACGACCCTAAACTGTGACTGGGTCCTGCACGACCCTAAAATGCTCCTGGTCCTGCACGACACTAAACTGCGACTGGGTCCTGTACGACCCTAAACTGTGACTTGGTCCCGTACGACCTTAAACTGCATCCTCGTCCTCTTTGCAAGACGTTAAACTGCAAGCTAGTCAGGCCTTCCGGACCGAGGCTTAGCCTCAGGCCCCTTGGCCTCCTTGGTCCCACACGACCTTAAACTGCATCCTCGTCCTCTTTTCAAGACGTTAAACTGCAAGCCAGTCAGGCCTTCCTGACCGAGGCTTAGCCTCAGGCCCCTTGGCCTCCTCGGTCCCACACGACCTTAAACTGCATCTCCGTCCTCACTGCAAGACGTTAAACTGCAAGCCAGTCAGGCCTTCCTGACCGAGGCTTAGCCTCAGGCCCCTTGGCCTCCTTGGTCCCGCACGACCTTAAACTGCATCTCTGTCCTCACTGCAAGACATTAAACTGCAATCCAGTTAGGCCTTCCTGCCCGAGGCCCAGCCTCAGGCCCCTTGGCCTCCTTGGGTCCTTGGCCCCCCGTCTTCACCACGAGACGTTAAACCACAAGCTGGTCAGGTCTCCCTGACCGCGGTCTGGCCCCAGGCCCCCTCGTTTCTCCCCGACTTACCCTCTTACGGTATCGTACAGTGTGGTGTAGGACCACGTCCTCATTCACGACGAATTACTTACCGCACCGTACACGTCCCCAAGTGAGATGCCCCTCGTCCCGCATAACGTTAAACTGCATGTCAAGAACTACGTGTGGCTTGATTCCCATCTTCATGGGATACGTAGGAACGCTCGGACGCCTCGTCTTGAGCCCAACCCCAAGCATTTTTCTTCCACTATTCCCTCTGGGGGTAGTTTCCTTGGAGAATCTTTGTGCAGCAGGAGTAGGGTTTTTAGCCCCATTCATACAACCCCGCTTGCGCAAGGATTGTAAGGGTCACACCATGTGCCCACTCTCTCTCTTCTATCCTCCCACATCCTCACCGCACGACGTTAAACTGCATGGCTTTCAAGAACTACGTACAGCTTGATTCCCATCCTAATGGGATACATAGGAACGCCCGGACATTTCATCCGTAGGCCCAGCCCAAAATCCAAAATCTTCCCTTTGGGTCAAGACGCGGCAGGGTGCACACTTTTGCCCCAACTCACATCGAGCAAGCCTCGACCCGGCTGCACATCCCCCCTGGGGATGTCTGCCTCTTTCACGGATACAGCTATGCTTCGCCCACTCCTTGACTGGGATTCCATCATTTTTTCACACCTCGCGGGACCCCCAAGAACGGCCTGGATACAACGCCCCATGGATCTCCTACCGATACGGGCCAATGCCCCCGAGGTTTTTTCAAGCAACAAGCCGATACAAGTCCTGCGTTGCGAATTTGGTCAGCGGTCGATGATCACTTGTTACTCCAATATCAGGTTACCATAGGAACTCTTTATTTTGAACATGGTCAACAGTGTCCTGGATATTCAGGTCCACCCCGAGATGTCCTAGACATCGAGTGCGGTGATTCATTCTGCCCCATCACGAGGTAACAAACTTCTCCCAGGGCGGTGCTTGCAATCGGGCCCACGGCCCTGATCCCCCATAGGAGTGTACGGTGTGGTGTAGGACTACGTCCTCATTCACGTCGGGATCATGTACCATGCCGTATGACTCCCCTTATGAGGCCCAGCCTCAGGCCCCTTGGCCTCCTTGGGCCCCTGGCCCCTCGTCCTCATGTAAGATGTTAAACTACAAACCAGTCAGGCCTTCCTGACCGATGCCTAACCTTAGGCCCCTTGGCCTTTCCGGGCCACAGCCTAGGTCCCTTCTTACCCGGAGTGTACGGTGTGGTGTAGGACTACATCCTCATTCACGTCGGGATCATGTACCATGTCGTACGACTCCCCTTACGAGGCTCAGCCCCAGGCCCCTTGGCCTTTCCGGGCCATAACCCGGGTCCTCTCTTATAGGATTGCATGGTGTGATGTATGACTACGTCCTCATTTACGTCGGATTCATCGCCATATTGTACACCTTGCTTAGGGGTATATTACTCCCCTCCTCGTCCAGTATGACGTTAAACTGCATTTCAAGAACTACGTGTGGCTTGATTCCCATCCTAATGGGATACGTAGGACCACCTGAATGTCCAAGATTCGGGTCCAGCCCCATCCCTCGGGAATCTTCATCCCATCTTGGCCCCTTGGCCTACCCTTCCTCCATGAGGGGGATTATGTGGTGTGGTGTAGGACTACGTCCTCGTTCGCGTCGGTCTCGTAATGACCACGCCATGTTCCCCCCCTTACTGAGCTGTTTCGTCGATCTTTTGTCGGAAATTCGCCAATGTGCCTAAGAGTACTATGGTTTATTACCTAGAATGCAGAGCTTTACTCGGACACGTCCGCACCCGCTTTCCAGGATTTGCGTATCCCCGCATCAGGGCTTTCATCATCTCTCACACCCGGAGGGACCCCCAACAATGGCCTGGATACTACGCCCAAGGGCTCTCCTACCGTTACGGGCCAACGCCCCCGAGGGTTTCGGACAACAAATCAATAAAATACCACGTTGCGAATATGGTCAGCGGTCGATGCTCATTTGTTGTTCCCACCTCAGGATAATGCGATATGGACGCTGTGTTTACATCATGGTTAACAGTTTTCCTCTACTGCCACGCCAACCCATTAAGCCCAAATGCCGGGTACACGATTCACACCCTTCATCACTTCATCGTGTCCGAGTAGAGTATCAAAACTCTTGGTACTTTTCCTCCGTGCACGTCTGCGTGTTGGGAGAACAAGCCGCATCAAAGGGATCCTTCGAAACTCTCCGTCGACTCCCCTTTGATGGACACCCCAAGTATTGCGATAAGGATATTCCCCCCTTGTTTCCCACACCAATTTTATCTCACGTGGGCTTAGGGATTGGGTTGACATTTGTGCTTACTCAGGAGTTGTCACCACCCACGGTCCGAGCTCTAAGACCATAAACTAAGACTCTTATCTGGAACTACGTTCAAGACCCCTTGTCTTTGGGTCCAGCTTGAGTTCAGCAAGTTTACCTCTCTCGGGTCCTACCATTGGGACCCCGACCACGGGGCTGCGTGGCGCAGTGAGGGACTACGTCCTCATTCACGTCGGGTTTGCAATAGCGGCACCACGCACGCCCCATTCTAAGGTTCAGTCCTCCTATTCCTTGTCCTGCATGAAATTAAAAGGCACCCTTCAGAACTACGTGTGGCTTGATTCCCATCCTCATGGGATACGTAGGACCACCTGAATGTCCAGGCTTCGGGTCCAGTCCCACCTCTTAGAGATCTCCTGATCTCCCGGTCACCTAGGCCACTTGGCCCATCCCTCCCCAGAAGGGGGATATGTAGGTATGATACAAGGTTTTGGGCACCGTGCCCCCTCCCCCCGGGAGCCTACCATCTCTCGATCACCCTCAAAGTTGAGTCTCTTGACTCCTTGTAGTGGTTCACCCATGTATTAAGAGCACTCTAGTCTAGGACCAAGAGTGTCAGATTCAACTTGATCAAGTTCCTTCCACTTTTCAAGCTTTGTGTTCCCCTCCATTCGGACTTTAATCACCTTTCACACCCGGAGGGACCCCCAATAACAGCCTGGATACTACGCCCAAGGGCTCTCCTACCGTTACGGGCCAACGCCCCCGAGGGTTTTGGGCAACAAATCGATAAAATCCCGCGTTGCGAATATGGTCAGCGGTCGATGCTCATTTGTTTGTCCTCATTTCAGGCTAACGCGATAGGATGTTGTGTTGCGAATACGGTCAGCAGTAATCCTCTGTCGTCACGCCAGCCTCTTCAGTCCTCGAATGTTGGTTGCATGATTCAGATCATTTTCCACCCCATCATGTCCAGGTGGAATCTCGACACTTTTGGCGCTATCCCTCAGTGCACCTTTGCATGCTAGGGGGACAAAGCTGCAATCTGGCGTCCTATGGGGCTCCCATGGTCCGAGCTCTAAGACCATAAACTAAGATCCATTAGGGACTACGTTCAACTTGATCCCCATCCTCATGGGATATGTAGGACCGCCCAGACGTCCTGTCTCCGGGTACAACCCATTCAGGAAGCCAGTCTCTCCCCCTGTTTCACCTCTGTATAGGCCCCTCGGCCTAAGGTTTCCCTCTCCGAATGGGGTACAATTTGATGTGGGACCATGTCTCTGTCAATTGTGTTTTATAAAACTGCGCACATTTCCCGCCTAGCAACGTCTCTGCTACGTCTGCGCTGCATGAAGATAAAATGCATGCTTGGTCCTATCATACGACCCTAAACTGTGACATTATCGTCCTGGCTGCACGATGAAAAACAGCACCGCATTGTGGTGACCTCATTGTAGAGGACATCACGTTGGGTATTGGTCACGTGCCATGCCATTTGTCAACGCCCATCGCGGCTTGATTCTTGTGGCGACATCACGACCTACTGCTCTAGGCCTGTCGCTTCACAAAAAAAACCATTCACCTTAAAGAACAAACAAGATTTATCAAATTCCGCTTCTTTTAGTGAAAGGGCCATGCCCACACTTCCCTTTTCCCCTGGAACTGGTACCTTACCGTGCCACCCTCCAGAACTACGTATGGTGTGATTCTCATCCTTATGAGATACGTAGGAGCACCCGGGTGCTTCCCCGCGGCCCCAGCCTAACCCTTGTGCTCGGTCCCTCGACTCGAGCATTTCCTCAGAGAATGCATGGTAAGTAGGATTACGTCCTCATTCACGTCAGGTTTTGATGCCATGCGTCCCCTGATCCCTTTACCCATTTATGGTCTAATGTCCATCCAGAACTACGTATGGCTTGATTCTCATCCTTATGAGATACGTAGGAGCGCCTGGGAACTTCTCCGCGGGCCCAGTCTAACTTTTGCTCTCGGTCCCTTGAACAAAAACCTCTCTTAAGGAGGTTGTGCGGTGTGATATGGGACTATGTCCGGTTGTTCACCCCACCGCACACACCCCCTATTCCCATTCACGCCAGGTGTCTGAGTTACTCCACCATGTATCCCATGTTTCCCTTTACCCATCCATGGTCCGAATTCTATGACCCTAAACTAAGATTTCCCTATGGGAAAGGACTCTGCTCCCCCTATCTAATACGTATCGTTGCCATATTTAGATGTGTTTCGACAAAGAGCCTGAAGTGTGGGATTTTCATGGGGACATTCCCCTCATCCCATGACCAAGCTTCGTGAGCTCGCTATTTGGATCCTCATCCTTTTCCACATCCAAAAGGACCCTCGGACGACATGGATACTAGGCTTAAGGGATCTCCATGAATGTTGGACCTAAGGGCCCTCCAATCATTTCAGGCCAACGTCCCTATGGATATTTGACAACATTTGTGACATGGTCCTGTGTTTCGAACATGGTCAACGGTCGACCCTCATTTGTCTGTCCCCATTTTAGGCTAACGCGACAGGATGCTGTGTTGTGAACATGGTCAGCAGTAATCCTCCATCGTCACGCCGCCATCATCATGATCTGAATCTCGAGTGTCATGATTCACACATTTCCACTCCCTCGTGTTCAAGTAGAACTCCATCATACTTGGCTCTTTCTCTTCGCGCATCTAGGTGCGCTAAATGATTGTGTTAGTGTCATTGGGCCGGTAGTCACCGAGCGTCCCTTTACCCTAACCTGCCCCTTTTGTGTCGGGAAATTCCCACCACTACTGCTTGTTTCCCACACCGAGCACGACTCACGTGGGTTTAGTAGTTTTGGTAGGATGTGTGCCAATACAGTCGGGTTGTTCCCCGTCTCGCATGCCGTTAAACTGCGCTTCCAGAACTACGTACGGCTTGATTCCCATCACCACGGGATACATAGAGACACCCAGGCATTTCACCTAGGGTTCAGCCCCTGGAATCACAAAATCTTGTTCCTCCCCATTTCCAGCCCTCTGGCCTGACCCCTCGGGAAGAACTATGTAATTGCAATTCTACCATGAACAAGTTCATGATGCCCCAAGATCCCATTGGGAAATGACATATCCTTTCGCCAGAGAGGCCCTATCTGGAAGAAAGAATGATCTGTGATCAGACCGATGCACCCATCTGGCGTACTCCCACCACGGTGGTGTAACTACCTAAGTGTTGGATTCTGTTTGAACAAACCATCACTCCATACTCCACGCTTTGCGTGTCCCTTATTCGGACCCTCGTCCTCTTTCATGTCTGAAGGAACCCCCTAACGGCCTGGTCTCATGCCGCATCGGCTCACCTACCGTCCTGGGCCAAGGTTCCGAAAGACGGGTCATGCCTGGAAGGACCCCCTGACAGTATGAATGTCTGACCTATGGTCCACCTACTGTCCTGGGCCAACGTCTCGAAGGATTGATCGACAACACTTGTGACATGGTCCCGTGTTTCGAACATGGTCAATGGTCAACCCTCATTTGTTGTCCCCATTTCAGGCTAATGCAGTAAGGATACCTTTTGTCCGCCATGGTTAACGGTTGTCCTTTATTGTCACTCCGTCCCCACAGTGTTCCGAATTTGGGTATCGTGATTCACACTTCCCATTTTCATCTGTTTGGACCGATTTCAGCGCCCCTGGCGTTGCCCCGTTCGTGCATAAGAGCACGCTGAAGAAACGGTAATTTGGCTATCTTGGAAGTTCCTTCTCTGATCAAGCCAACTACCTCCTGCATCTCACATTGGGCTCGACCCATGTGGACTTGAAGGATTGTCGCCAGACGTCCCGCAAACATTGTAGGGATGTAACAAGGAAATTCAAACAGTGGAAATCGTGCGTGCCACGGCACTAAAAACA
This sequence comes from Viscum album, assembly GCA_963277665.1. NCBI lineage: Eukaryota > Viridiplantae > Streptophyta > Magnoliopsida > Santalales > Viscaceae > Viscum > Viscum album. The sequence goes on from OY728148.1 coordinate 1,933,584,859, forward strand.
AAGGAGAAAGAAAGAGTTGAAGCACGAAAGTACTAATAAAAGTTTCTTTTGGGTTTGTTACAATACCCGGGGGTTGAGTTCTCCCATAGACGGGTTGACCCCGTCAAAAGAGCGTTGCAGTTCCGCCACCCGCTGACTTGCGGCGTCCAAAGCTTGTTGCCACTGATTCAACTCCCGCTCCTATTTAGCAGCGGTGAGGCGTAATTCGTCAACTCTAGCCCTGGTCCTTTCTACCTCAGCCTGGACGGCAGCCATCCTTCCAGAGGTCTGCCCCATATGCTCCTCAGCCTCTGCCAGCTGGGCCTTCAACCGTGAGACCAGCTCAGACTGCGTATCAAGAGTGGCTGAAAGCTCATTGGCCCGGATCTGCATCTGTTGGACCTCGCCTTCAGCCTCCCGGAGCTTCCTAATGCTGGTCGCCTTCCTCCACTTCCATCCCACGCTCAGCCCACGATCATGCTCCCGGATCTTCTCAGTCATGAGGTCTTGGATGAGCGCGTGAGGGCGTTGAGCATCCACTCCCCCGGCACACAGTTCACGCAACTGCGAGCGGAGCCTATCCATTTCGGCCAGCCATTGCGCTTGGAGAGTGTCCCTGATAAAGCGTGTGATCAGCTTCCACGACCGGCGACGGACTATGCTGCTGTCTTCCACATCGGAGGCCGTTTCGTCCTAGTCCGCGCGGTTGGCAGGCTCGTACGCAGGATATTCCTGGAGGAATTTCGTCAGCGGGATCTGCATCTGGTGTTGAATCTGGTACGACACCTGACGCCGAAGCAGGCACGACAGGACTGGGACCGACCGGTTGATCCTCTTCCTCAGAGTCCACCTCGATGACTTCAGGTACGGACCTGCTGGTGGTCCCGCCAGTGATGGTGTGCGTCACAGCTTGAGGAGGTGGGGAGACTATCACCACCATCACCGGCATGCCCCTAGGAGGGATGCCACCAGACATCCCGACCAGTCTTGCTGTAGCAGCCCACGCCAGTCAGAGAACTATACGACAGAGAGGGACGTGAACGTTAGTTGGCAGACATAGTCTACATATGACGACAAAGGAGACCGGTGGAGGAGACTTACAGAGATCGACCTCCGAGCGCTTCTCCTGAGCCGGTACTGACGGGACCCCGAGACGAGGCCCTCCGTATATTGTTGGGAGGTCTGAAGATTCCGAAGGAGCCACCTCGGGCGCCCTGGTCCCACTAGACGCGGAACTGGACGCAGCCATAGGCGCGGGTTCTGAAGGCCCCGCATCATCACCCACCAAGGAGCGTGAACGAGGCCTGTGAACAAGTTCCTCCTGCATGGCCTAAACATCGGTGAGAAGTCCATAGTGGCTCAAGAACAGATCGTAAGGAGAGAAGTTCGGAATGCTACCTCGAGAGCCTCCGCGAAGTCGTCGGATTCTGAGCCTCGGTCTCCGACCTCTCCCTCCTCCAACGGGCTCCCTCCTCCAGCCTCATCCGCCCGAGAAGAGTCCTCTGATTCCTCCGGCAAGGGGAAGCGCTCCCTCAGATCGGAAGCCGATAACTGCGGGGGGACCGTCTGATTCAACAGTACCCTCACCCGATCCGTCATTGGGCGAGGAACACCGCTGGAGTGGACATAATCCTCCATCTCGTACAGGTATTGCTCCGCCTCCGCCGGATACACCATGAATCCAGCCTGAACTGGGCCTATGCCCGGCAATTCCATCCCGAGGCGATTCAGGTGGGCCCACATCTCAGGTGGGATGAGGAATTTCCGGTTGACATCCCAAATGTCCCAAGCTTCTAGGAAGACATCATCTTCTACCATGTCGATGTGGAGCAGCCGCTTCCCAAGATCCTGAGTGGATATCCGACGAAATCCCCTCGATGGCCTCCCCTACGAATGGTCCTGCTCTTCCGGAACCACCGGAACCACCGTTGCTTCCATACCCTCGGCCGGCGCGGGTCTCTCCGTCATCACAGCCTCGCTACCGCGAGCGGCCCTAGCTGCCCTCCGACCCCGACCTCGAGGTAGAGGAGACCCACCGTCACCGACCCGGATAGTTGAATGCTTCAACATCTCCCATGGGTAGGTAGCCTCCCAACTGATGGCGTACTCCCTCACCAATCCGAAAGCGGCGGTGGATGGAGGAAAGACAATCCGAATCTTCCCATCTTCCCGTGTGAACATGAGCCACAACTGACTCATCACACACGGGTGCTCCTCGGGGCATACCTCCTAGTAGACCTGCGGGGTCAGCCGCTGGAGGCACCGGAACTGCCTCGCAAAACGATGCGGGGTGTACGGTTCGCAGATTGGCTCACGATCTATCCGAGCCACCAAAACTCCACCTCGGAAGGCCAGAAGGTAAGCCCGATGTTCTTCCGTTCCTCGCCCGTTGTCAGCAATTATTCCCGTCGGCAACAGGAAGGGGTGGAAATTAAACTCATCCGCCCTCCACACTCGATTCAGTACCATCGGGACAGCCAGTTTGAACGGAAATCTCCAAACTGCGTTCAGGATGGAGGGGCGAAAGTTCGATCCCGGTGGTGAGATGGGGTTTGGATACTCGTAAATCCCCCTGATGTGCACTGCGATCCACCCATACAGGAGGTGGAAGGGCCCGCATATCCTTGGTGGCTTCTTGCCCTCACTAATGTGCCGTAGCATTCTGTACCGTTTGGTGAGCATCGGAATCCCCAGGTTGATCTGCTGCCCCATGGCCAACATCGACGCCATGTTGAACGAGCTGGGCCGCACCCCCATGCTTGGATCCCTCACCGGTAGGATCCACCCACAGATGAGAGCCGCGATGAACGCCTCCAGCCTGACTATCGGCTGTTGTTCATTTCTGACACTGAAACCCGAAGTCTTCCATTGGATGTCCTCCAAGACACGCCAATATGAGTTCCCCTTGCCCCGTTGGGCCGCCCTCGGACAAGTTCGAGGCCTTGGCGGGAACTCTCGATCTTCTGGGAAATTCAGGAAGCATTTGAACCATCTCCTAAAGTGGACATCCCTCACTGCCTCCTTGTCCTCTCCAGGGACGAGCGCCATCAGCGCTGACGCCAATCGCGGCATCTGCTCCGGATCCTCCCATGCGCTGATGACGGGGAGGAATTCGTCATACATGGCCCCCAAGATCGGGACCCCGGAAATCTGGTGGACATCCCACAGACTGATTCCCACCTCCCCGTGATGAAGGTGAAAAGTGTTGGTCCTGGACGACCATCTTCTCAGCAGTTCCAGCATCAGCTGCTTTGGTTGGTAAATGTGGAAATGGGAGGCCCACGCCAAGGAACTCCACTTCGCAAAGCACACTCCTCTGCTTAGCGATTCCTCTTCCTGTGCGACCCTCCAGGTTTGCACGATGTGATTTCAAAGTCCCATGGACAATACCACCCGTAGCGTGCTTCGCCTAATGCTTCTTCGCATAGGCACGCTAACGGCTATTTCTTCTTCGCATAGCCACGCTAATGTGGACGCCTCGATGGTTCGTTCCACAACCCCCCATGACCATGGCCTTACTGGAACGTTCCCTTCCCCAAGGACCAGAGGGTACCGGTTATGTAAGCCCTAGGTGTGCGGAGTGAACCCACCTTGTCCGAGCTGCAGGACGTTAAACTGCCAAGCACCGCGTCCTCAACAAATGACGTTAAACTGTGATCCGACCTCTTATCCCTCACAAAGGGTTCCCCCAGCTCGAACATTCATTACACCACTCGTCTCCATGGGAATGGAACTCTTCCACACATGGAATGAGATCCTCCTTGTCCGAGTGGTGTATGTTCGTAGGGGAAGGGCTGCCTCAGAGCGTAAGCCCCTAACCTTTCGTACGGATGATTGCACCCGTGCATCTCCGTACTTCCCGACTACCAAGGTCAGTGGAGGGCGTGATAGGGAACGAGGCACCCCCCCTCTGGGCCTCCATCCTGGAGTGAGTCCCTACACCATGGGCCGCCTAACGCGTAAGCCCCTCTTCGCTTCTCACGGACGCATCCTTCACGACGTGATCGTCAGGTCCTTGCAACCTCTTGTTTCTCACACCGAGCATGACTCACGTGGGCTTAGAGTGAGCACCGACCCTGACACCCGTTCCATAGTGAACTACGAGGACTTTGATCCATGCCAAGGCATGGTACGTAGGAAGCCTTACAAGAGGTTCAAGCCCACCACTCATTGGACCCCCGGGTCTAATTTCACGTCGGTTCACCGGTGAATCCTTATAGAACTATGAGGTCTTTGATCCGTGTCAAGGCATGGTACGTAGGAAGCCTCCATGAGGTTCAAGCCCACCCGTCATCTCACGTCGGGTCTCACCCCAGTCCAGCATGACGTTAAACTACGTTCTGGTCCAGTGGTAAGCCGCTGCGACCCATTCCCACCTGAACTATGAGGTCTTTGATCCATGTTAAGGCATGGTACGTAGGAAGCCTCCATGAGGTTCAAGCCACATTGCTCGGTCGTTCATTCACGTCGAGTTTCGCCCTTGTCCAGCACGACGTTAAACTGCACGCTCCCGTCCATCACGACGTTAAACTGCATTCCGGTCCAATGGTAAGCCATTGTGACCCACCCCTTCTGAACTACGAGGACTTTGATTCCCCGCCACGAGGATACGTAGGAAACCTTCCCAAGGTTCAAGCCCGCCATTAGCGGACCCACGTGTGTGCTTTCACGTCTGTACACTGACAATGCATGCCGGACTAAGGTCCACCCTCATGTTGGTTCGCTGCTGGCATTCATCGGACCAAGGTCCACCTCCGCTGTCGTCCTTGCGATGGTCCCATTTCATTCCCCTCCATTCCATTTATCCACATATCACCCATCCCGACTCTCTCCCGGACCGTAGTATCTCGGTGAGACTGTGTCGGTATGACCCTCTTCACAGCCACCCATGGGCTGACCCGTCTCCACTGGACGTTAAACTCGCGGCGTGCCCTGTGTTAAACGCGGGAAGCTGAGGAAAACCTCAGATATGTGTCTATGACATGATTCCCCGTGCTCAATGTGGGATGCCTCGGGCTTCCACGCCCTCGAGAAGCCCTGCAATCAGGGATAATAGACGAACACGACAGGTTCCCCAGCATCCAGACACACTACTGGTGCCTCAACGTGACTACTCCCCCGACTGAAGGTTGCTGCCCTGACTGGACCCTTTGGAATGTCCCGACAGAAGCAGTGTAATTAACTGGAATCCATGGAAACATGGCACTGGGAAGAGTTTCACGAACTACGTATTAAAGCTATGAGGGAGACCCGGACTAGGTGATGACTTCCGAGGAGGAATCCACGAAAGGAAGAACCGACATCCCATCATCCCGTTTCGATCAAGGAGAAAACGTACCTGAACAAGGAACGAATGCCGCCCGCCTTTGGAAAGCGGGAATGCGGGGCAACACAGTCGCGCGTCCTCCGCGGACGGATGCGCGCGCACGCCCCGACGAAAGCATCGGAAACAACAACCAAACATTGTTTTGTTTTCTAAAATATTAGGGTGATACAATTAGAGTGTGGGTGGAATTTTTGGATTATTTTTCCCCATTTCAATAATTGAATGGCCTCTTTACATCAATTTGACATTGATTTACTTGATGGAATTCATTTCCACACTTAAAAATTTTACCAGGTCTCACAAGGTAGTTTTTACCAAACTTACTCACTTTTGACATCAAGGAAGATTAGTTTTATTTCTACAGTAGGTTTTATTATTATAATTTCCTTGAAATTCCATCATTATATTTTTTCCCCAAAACCATGAGAACACTGAGAGTATATAACTTCCATTTTTACCTATAATTCCCATTAAATGGTTTTTCATATTTATCAATATCTTTTATAGACAATACCTTTTGGAGACTTGGATTCAAACCACTAAAAACCCATTCAACTTTTCTTTCAATATCAATGATAAATCGCAAAGAATAACTTCCATGTCTATTGAAATTTTCCTCATAGGTACTATTGGTTTCATCATCATTCTGCATTAGTTCCAAGAATTCCATTCCCTTTTTTTGAAGATTTTGGGGTAAATAATTACTAAAAAGTACCTCAAGAAACACTTCCCATGTCATGGAGACAATTTATCACTCTTTCGACATATTCTTGATAAGATTCCACCATTAATCTACTTCACCATAAAAATGATATACTATCATGGAAACATTTTCATGTCCTGAACACTTGGGAATGAAAAATATCTTTTAATTGGTACTCATCCATTTCTCAAACATTTAGTGGATCAGAGAAACCATTAAACGAATGATGTCATTGTGTCATTAAAGACACAATAATGAGTTACTCCTTCTTTTTCCATTTATAATATTAGTTTAATTCGTTTTACAATTCACATATTGAAATATTGGGTGACCATATCCACAATATTTTTAATCACATCTTCCATTAATTTGGATTCTAATAAGGGAAGTCATTGAATTTCCCATCTTATTCATCATTAAAAAGATTCCTCTCAGGTCCATCCAATGACTATTACTAATACTATTTTTGTGAGGAAAAATAATCATAGGGAGTAGTCATGAAATCATGAAAAATCACTCATAGGATATTCAAATCATGAAACATTCTTTTAAATATTTTTCTTTTTATTCCTAAACAAGGTCATTCATATTCATCCACTACCAAAATTGTTTTTGCAACGACACTACTACCCGTCACAAATAGTTCGTCAAAAGTGACTACTTGCGATGAGAATATTTAATCATCACAAATAGTCCATAAAATAGGAATTTGCGATGGTCTATCGCAAATACCTTTGGCGCGCATTGCGTGCGATCACACGGGAAGGGTATATGCGACGAGACTTAATCCCCGTCGAAAATACTCTTCCTAGGTTTTTGATATTTGTGACGAGGGTGGTTCCACATTGTAAATAATATGTTTAGAGGTTATGATTTGTGATATCTCATCACAAATAATTTAGTATTTGCGACAGGTCTCGTCGCAAATACATTCATTTATCGCTACTTCAATTAATAACTAGTGAACTATTTGCGACGGGTATTTGAAACATGCCCATCCAAAATAAACTATTTGTGACAGCTCATCACAAATACTCTGTCAGCATATAGGTATTTGTAATGGGTCTCATCGCAAATACCTTTTTAACAACCACCCCTAATTAATAGGGGTTAACATTTGCGACGGGAACAACCTTAAAAATGACCTATCCTATATATACCCCTCATCCGATTTTTTCCATTACCCAATTCCCTCATGTTTTTGTTCATTTTCTCCTCTCACATATCACTCTTCATTTTTCTCAGAATTTTGATTTTTACCATGGGCCAATTTTCAGGACATCCATCTAACAAAATATTCTGTTTTAAGGTATTTATTTTTTTCTTTTATTTTTCAGTTAATTCATTTTAATATATATTCATAATTATTATTATCAAGTAGTGGTAATTTAATTAAATTAGAATTAAATAGATGTGTTTGGCATTAATAATTTGTACCAATATGTTATTTAATATTTTTTATAATAATTAGTATTAATTTCTATATAATTGTAGCAATTAGTAATAATTAGTAATAATTAGTAATAAACACTAATAATTTGTAATAATTTGTAATAAAATGTGGTAACTAGTAATAATTAATAACAATTAGTAATAATTAGCAGTAAATAGTAATAATTAGGAATAATTAGTAATAATTATTCATAGTTAGTTATAAATTGAAATAAATGGTAGTAAACAGAAATAATTCGTAATAAATATTAACAATTAGTAATAAATAGTAATAATTAGTAATATACAGTAATTATTACTAATAATTAGTAATAAATATTAATAATTACTAATAATTAATAATAATAAGCGGTAATTATGAATAATTAGCAGTAATTAGTAATAATTAGTTGCAATTAGGAATCATTAGCGGTAATTAGCGGTAATTAGATTTTAATAGTCGTAAATAGTAATAATTATTACTAAACAGTAACAATTAGTAATAATTAGTAATAAATAGCGGTAATTAGTAATAATTATTAATAATTATTAATAATTACTAATAATTAGCAATAATTTATAATAAATACTAATACTTCATAATAATTAGTAACAAACAGTAATAAGAAATAATTTGTAACAAATACTAATAAATAGTAAAAATTAGTAATAAATGTTAATAATTTGTAATATGTAGTACCTAACAGTGTTAAATATTAATAAATAGAAATAGTTAGAAGTAATTTGTAATAATTTGTAAAAATATATTAATAATTAGTAATGATTAATAATAATTACTAATAATAATTGGTAATTAGTAATAATTAGTGGTAAGTAGTAATAAATAGCGGTAATTAGTAATAAAATTGGTAATTAGTAATAAAAGTTGTCATTGGTAATAAATAGTGATAAATAGTAATAAATAGTGATAAATATTAACAAATATTATTAAATATTAATAATCATAGATAATTTGAAATAATTAGCAGTAATTAGTAATAATTAGCATTATTTAGTAATAATTTGAAATAATTTTTAATAAATTGTAATAATTAGTAATAAATAGTAAGAATTAGTAATAACTAGTAATAAATTGAAATAATTAGTAATAATTAGTAGCAATTAGTAATAATTAAGAATTATTAGTAATAAATAGCTGTAAATTGTAATAAATAGACGATATTTGTAATAAATTGTGGCAATTTGTAATAATTAACATTAATTAGCCATATTTAGAGGTAATTAGGGATAATTATTCATAAATAGTAATAAATAGTAATAAATAATAATAATTAGTGGTAATTAGAAATAATTAGTAATAATTTGCGGTAATTAGAAATAATTAGTAATAAATAGCGGTAATTAGTAATAATTACCATTACTTAGTGATAATTAGTGTTAATTAGTAATAAATAGGGCTAATTAGCTTTAATTAGTAATAAATAGAGATAATTAGAAATAATTAGTTATAACTAGCAGTAATTAGTAAAAATTACTAATAAATTGTGGTAATGAGTAACACTTAGTAATATTTAATGGAAATTAGTAATAATTAAGAATAATAAGTAATAAATAGTGATAAATTTTCATATATAGTGACAAATATTAATAAATAGTAATAAAGGGTAATAATTAGAAATAATTAGTATTAAATATGAATAATTAGCCGTAATAAGTAATAATTATTAATAATTTGTTACAATTAGTAATAAATATTAATAATTAGTAATAATTAGTAGTAATTATTAATAAATAATTAGTGGTAAATAGTGTTAATTAGTAATAATTAACAGTAAACAGTAGAAATTATTGGTAAATATTTATAATTAGTAATAAATATCGATAATTTGTAATAATTACTTATAAATAGTATAAATTAGTAATAATTTTTAATAAATAGTCGTAATTAGTAATTAGAAGGAATAATTCTTAATAATAATGAATAATTGTTACTAAATTTTAAAAATTATAAATAATTTGTAATAAATTTCTTTAATTAGTAATAATTAGTAATAATTATGAATAATTAGAAATAATCAGTAGTAAATTGTGATAAGTAGAATTAATTCACGATAAATTAAAATAATTCTTAATTAATTCTAATAATTAATAATAATTAATATTAAAATGTAATAATTTCCAATAAATAGTAATAATTAGTTGTAAATTGTGATAATTAGTAAAAATTATTAATAATTTGTAATAATTAGTAATAATTTGTAATAATTACCAGTAATTAGATGTAATTAGTATTGATTAGTGGTAATTAGGAATAATTAGTTAAAAATATAAATAATTTTCACTAATTAGAAATAATATCCAATAATTAGATATAATGACTAATAACTAGTAATATATATGAATATTTAACAAATTTTTTCCTTTTATGGTGCGTGTTTTTGTTAAATAAAATTAATTATAAAATAATAATAATTTTTTATTTAGAAAAATATAGAATAATAAAGTCAACAAAAGTCATTATTAGTTTACTGCGCTTGGATTAATTTTCACTGAAATACTAACGATTATAGTATAAATCTTGTATACATTGATGTTGTTGAATCTTTCATATCATTTTCAACATCAAAACTAGTATTTTGTTTTTCAAAAGGGACAATTAAGTGTCTGTATAGAAAATTTGGTCTGAGGAATATTGACACAGTTGACAATGTCTTCGGTCATCTATTGCCTTTTGGATTTCAAACAGATTATGTTTTCTGGTTTCAACATGGTGAATGTAGTTATAGATAAGATACTAATAATTTAGTTCTAGATCTATCACAAATTCAAAAAATTTCACATGTTGTGGAAGGTCCATCGTTTTAATAATTTGAAACTCAGGATGATATTGATTTAACTTCTGAGTTAGAACCACCTCAATTATATGAGTTACTGAGCTCCACCAAGGATAACTTATATCATGGTCACAAGATAAGAAAATTTTAAGTGATTGAAAATTTTATATCTATCACATCAAATAATGGAATATCAAATAGCTATTTTGATTAGATATTCTCTTTGGATAAAACACTAGTACCTGAAGAAAATACAAAACCTATAAATTTATATGAGAGAAAGAGTTTGTGTAACATCCCAAGAAAGTAATGAATAATATATATTTTTATCTATGTCTATTAATGAATTAGATAGTGTTTTGAGGGCTTAAAATGAAAATAAATCCAATCTTAAGCATGGAATACACTAATATTCTTAAAAGATTGTTTTACTACCTTTTGATGGAAAACCCTTTTTAATTCAATATTTTGACAATTTTATAATCTATATTTGTCAAAATAAACATATTCATTATGATTGGGACATTGAATTTTACATTGGATAAATTTTTGGTATTTTTCTAACAATGTTCATTTTTTAATGAATAGTGAAAAATACTGCATTTTACATCAAAACTGCTTTTTCATTTAATTTAATTATATGGTTAGATTATATTTTTAATTAGTATTAAACTGTAATCTGAATATAATTTTACCATTTAACCCAATGGTGGTCTTTGGAATCAATTTCACTTTGAAATTGGACTTAAACTAGTGTCAATCTTTTGATACTTATTGTTTCATAAAAACACGCTATTTGTCATGACAGCGGGAATTAATTATTAAATCAATTAATGTGACTTATATGTTTTGAATTTTGTAAAATAGACATCATTTTTGAATTCGGAATATCAAATATATCTTAGGGTGAATTTTTTGTAATTTTCTGAAAAACATCAATTTTTGATGAATAGTGAAACCACTAAGTGGTACTTAAAAAAACTGATTTTTCGTTTAAATGAAATTTTGCCATCTTTTTGTTTTGAATTTAAAAAATCCGACATACATGGTTGTCATTAAGAATTAAAATGTGGTACAATGAGATTATAATAATTTTTTGTGAATAGTAACTTATTAAGTTTTTAATCGCGATTAGAGGTAATTATTGTAGTTTAAGGTAAGAATAATGTTTTAATAAAATGAAATGACCTAGACACATGTCCTACCCTTATTGTGTGTGTCATGGACGACCAGGAAAATCCATGGGTCAACTTGGGGACCCCATGGAGCCACTTTGGTTGGGAAATGACATAAATAACTTTTTATTTAATGTTAAAGTAAAAATGACCCAAACATGAGTTATTTTACTAAAACAATTTTTACATGGAGTTTTACAAGACAGATTTTTGACTATAAATATTAAATAGAAAGATAAAAATATTTCCTACATCATAGGATTTTTTTATAATTTTTAGACATTAAATAAATTAAATTATTTATGACATCATGATGATGGAGCGATGACCTCATTATTTAACGATTTAAATAAAATGGAAAGATAATGTAAAATATAAAACCTACACATGTCCAAAACCAATTGGATTAGTGGATTTCGAACCCTTGTATCCTTATCCTCGAATTATATCAATGTGGGAACTTTTGAATTCGAAACTCATTTTAAAATAAATTAACTTATCTTTACTTTCCTAGAGTTCCCCTCCTCTCCTCTTATAAAAGGTCCCCACCTCTACCTCCTTACCCACACTCCCAAAGCCTTTGACTCGGCCAAACCCTGCCCATTTTTTCTCTCTACTTCCCTATATTACTCCTTGAAGTCTCACTTTGGGCAGAAGTCCAACCAAGGAGGCCTTTGAGCTCAAACCAAAGGGAGTTACCCGATTTTAAGGTAATGTCTTCTTTTGAGTCCTTTTGTTTTATTTTGCTTCTCCAACCCCCTAAAATCTTTTTATTATTTTCTTTTGTATCAAATAAAGTATCCTCAATATACTAGGATGTTGTTATAAGAAGTATTCGTGCTACACTTACACACACCTACATCTAATGGTTAACGAACATTCTGTTTCCGTGGATGGCGAATTTATGCCTCCCGAAACGATGATTGTTCAACATTCTTTTAACACCTTCAAAGGTGGCCATTAAGATGTCACTATATTTATATATGATATATAATATGTTTATGTTTTCCTTAATCTTCTGTATTTTTCATTTTGGGCATACGTTTATGGTTTCCATTATGGGTAAACGCGATATCTTCATTTAAGGAAGTGCGGACTACCGCCCCCTCAAAGTGATTTGATGTGTTAAATACCATATATGGGATGTATAAAGGATGGAACTATGATATTATATATGATATTATACTGTAATTATAATATATTTTTTTATCATTATGATTCCATTCTATAAAATACGAAATAGAAATGAAAGTAGTGTTTATGCGTACGTACGGCTTACCGTCTCCATGAACGTTGCATTTCATTTATTACCTCTAAATGATTATGTAATATTATAAATGCATGTATATACTGGATATATATGATATATACATAATTATTATAATTATGGATATAATGGATACATGAACAAATGTAATTATAAAGGGTTTATTTTTGACTCAAGTACCAATGATCGTTAAAACGACCGTTATTAACATAAATAATTACATAGTGTTCATGACATGGAAATAAGTGATATAAAAGGAATAATAAACTTGAAAAAGGTTCTTAAACAAGTTGTAATTAACTCAAGTTTATTATTCAGGAGATTAAAGAATGATTGAGTCAAGTCGGACCCGAGGTATGGGACTTCGTCTCAATCTCCTTTCATTGAGGCATATTTTGTTTTATACACAACCTTCTTTTATACGGTGTATAAACCCCTTTGACTTTTATGTTTATTCAAAAGGAATATTTTTTATACGAAGCGTTTTACTAAATCAAAAAAGGTAATGTTTTTGTCGTATGTATGTGGCGACAACGACTTCTCCGCCGACGTGACCGTTATTTGAGTTTCGGCTTCCTCTACAAGCCATACCTTGTTTTTAAAAGAAAAATAAATACCATGTTTTACTTTTCTTTTCTTTTGGTATTGAAAATGGTTTCCATGATGTTTTTATATCAATGTTTTTTATTGATATCTTGTGATTGAAAGGTGTAAATGTTATGTTTCCTTTATGCATGATTTATGTGATACGATTATGTTGAGGTTCTTGGGCATTATTATGAAGATGGGTGGTTCTGTGATAAACTAAGGGCGGGTGAGCCCGATATAGCTCTACAATGCATTGGGTAACATAAAGGAGTGAAACGTTAAGGTTTCTCCGAAAAGATTTAGGGAATATACTGTGATGGGTATTCCAAACGTAACCAAGAGGGTTACTCCCTACGTAAGGATGTTATGAATGCCCCAAGTTACCTTTATGTCTTATGATTTCTATTATTTATTCATTATTTGATGAGGTATGTTATAGTGCTTATGTTTTATGGGTAAAGTATGATCTCATTCTTATGTATATATGTACCCATGTTTCCATTCCATATTTTTATATCCTTTACTGAGATTTTTATGCTCATCCCATGTTTTTTTGAAATGTTTTTCACAGGTCAAGGGAAAGGTACATGATATGATGATAGTGTCAAGGAAGTGTCATGAAAGAGTCCATGTTTTATTTTAAATATGATTCCATTGATGGGAAAGAATAATACTATCTTTATGTAACAACTTTGTTTATATGTGGAATGTAATGAAAGTTTTATGATCTAATTCTCTAAAACTGTAAACCCGAAAAGATCCTCAATGTGTAATCTTGTAATAACTCAAGATTAAGTAAGGTTTAAGGCTGGGGCCTTATAGTTGGTATCAGAGGTCTGTTTAGATAACTTTAGGAGTTAGAATTATATTAAATGATTACCCAAAAATATTTTTTTTGAAATGATATAGCATTTTAAAATTACCATGTTGCTTCATCTAAGACATGTTTGTTCAGAATGGTTTTCCGTAGAGGAAATAGGGAAGCAGTGCTAGGATGGCATATGGAAGGAAATAACCTTCTGAATCAGCATCCTGAGATGGTCGGAATTGGAACTGAACAGTTTGTCGCAGTAATGGTGTAGTTGACTCAAGCGATAAATGGCGGTGGTATCCATACACGAGATCGGCCAGATCAACCACAGAGGAACATGTCAGTGGTGGAACATTTCATGAGGTAGCATCCCCCATCATTCAGAGGATCATCTGACCTTGTGCTAGCTGAAGGGTGGATTAAAGCAATGGGGAAGATTTTTGATGTCATGGGGTGTTCAGACAATCAAAAGGTTAGTCTTGCTATTTACCGTTTGGAGGGTGAAGCAGATCAGTGGTGGTCGATGGTTAAAAATATTAGGGACGCTGATGAGATTGATGCTCTCGACTGGGATGAATTCAAAGGTATGTTTCTTGAGATGTATTTTCCTAAGGATGTTCGACTTAGGATGGAAAATCAATTCTTGGAATTGAGGCAAGAGGAAGACTCAGTGGCTACCTATGAATAAAGGTTCACTCGATTGGCATGGTATGCTCTAAATTTTATCCGAGACCTTGATAGTAAAATCAATCATTTTTACTCAGGATTAAAGCCAAAATATCGAAGGGCATTAGCTTCTCGTGAGTTTAAAAGTTATGAAAAGCTTTTTTGATGTACTGAGAAGGTGGAAATGGAGTTTTACAATGATCAAGTGTTCTATAACAACCAACAGAAGAAGAGACCGAGGTGGCAGGAGAAAGGTATGAATTCTTCAAAAAATTCTGATGGTAAGAAAAGTAAGTTTCCAGTTTGTGATAAATGTGGCAAAAGGCATGCTGGGGAATGTCTTCTGAATTCTGGAAAGTGTTATCAATGTAGTAATATGGGACATAAGGCTCGTGATTGCACTGAAAAGGATCAAGGTGAAGGTAAGACCAAATTTGATTTACAGTTAGTGAAATGTTATAAGTGCAATGAGATGGGTCACTATGCAAATGAGTGTCCGACAAAGAGCTTGAGTGATGTGAATCAGTTAGACTACAAGCAGAAAGGGGTGGTGAAATCCTTTGCAACTACTTCAGCAGATGTCGGGCCATAAAATGAAGTTGTATCAGGTACTTTGTTTATTTTTTCAGATTATGCCAGTGTGTTGTTTGATTCGGGGTCTACACATTCTTTCATCTCTGAAACCTTTTCTAGTAAAATGGGAATACCATCTCAAGAAATGACTCCTGAACTTTTGGTAAAAACACCTGGGGGAAATGTTGACGCAAAAAAATTTATAAGAATATTCCTATCCTTATCTGTGGAAAGAACCTACTTGCGAACCTTATTGTTTTACCTCTAGTAGAGTTTGATATTATCCTGGGTATGGATTGCCTCTCTATTTACCATGTTAAGATTGACTGTAGAGCTAAAGAATTTTTCTTTTCAGAAAGACTTTCAGTTTGTGTACAAGAATGAACCCTTACTGTTGATAACTTATCAAGAGGCCGAGAAACTTGTAAAAGATGGAAATGAATGTTACCTTGCACACATCGTTGAAAATAAAGGAACTATTCAGATTAATGATGTGCCAGTGGTAAATGAGTATCCTGATTTTTTTCCTGATGAGTTTCCTAGAATAATACCAGATCGGGAAGTTAAGTTTACTGTTGACTTAGTTCCTGATGCTAAGCCAATTTCAAAACCCCCTTATCGAATGGCTCAAATTGAACTTTTAGAGTTGAAGGAGCAATTGCAAGATTTATTAGAGAAAGGTTTCATTCGACCTAGCACATCACCATGGGGTGCTCCTGTCTTGTTTGTTAAAAAGAAAGATGGTTCAATGAGAATTTGCATTGATTATAGAGCCTTGAATAATATAACTGTTAAGAACAAATATCATTTGCCTCATATCGACGATTTGTTTGATCAGCTCCAGGGAGCTCAGTTTTTTTCAAAGATTGTCCTGAGATCGGGGTACCATCAGCTGAAGGTAAAGGACGCAGATATTCCGAAGACCGCGTTCCGTAGAAAATATGGCCATCATGAATTTGTAGTAATGCCTTTTGGGCTAACCAATTCACCTGCTGTATTCATGGACTTAATGAATAGAATTTTCCATGAGTTCATGGATAAGTTTGTAGTGGTTTTTATTGATGATATTTTGGTGTTTTCTAAATGTAAAGAAGAGCATGAAATACATATAAGGGTTATCTTGCAAACCTTAAAAGAAAAGAAATTGTATGGGAAATTCAGCAAGTGTGAGTTTTGGTTGCAACAAATTTCATTCCTTGGTCACATTGTTTCTAAAGATGGGATAACTATTGATCCTGCAAAAACAAAAGTTGTTGAAGACTTTCCAAGACCCACAAATGTAACTGAGATTCGTAGCTTCCTTGGTTTGGCAGGCTATTACCGAAGGTTTGTTAGAAATTTTTCACGGTTATCTAGTCCAATGACTAAGCTAACTCGGAAGGGTGTTAAGTTTATCTGGACAAAAGAATGTGATGATTGTTTTCAGGAATTGAAAAGAAGATTGGTGAATGCTCCAGTTTTGGCACAACCTTCCAGGAATGGTGAGTTTGTTATCTACAGTGATGCTTCATTGAAAGGACATGGTTGCATCCTAATGTAGAATGATCAGGTAATTTGTTATGCTTCATGACAGTTGAAAACTCATGAGGTAAATTACCCTACACATGATTTGGAATTAGCTGCTGTTGTTTTTGATTTAAAAATTTGGAGGCATCATTTGTATAGAGTAAAGTGTGAAATATATACCGATCACAAAAGTTTAAAGTATATATTCACTCAGAAAGAATTGAACATGAGACAAAGGAGATGGCTAGAATTAATCAAGGATTATGATTGTACAATTCATTACCATCCGGGAAAAGCAAATAAAGTGGATGATGCTTTGAGTCAAAAAAGTAATGCTTCATTAGAAATGTTGCGTTTGGAACGTGATCCTTTGGTTAAGGATTTGATGAACTTTGGAATAGAAGTTTTTGGTGCAAGAAGTTCTTCTGTTTTGTTTCAGGTATCAGTGAGATCATCTCGGTCAGATAGAATCAAGCAAGAACAGAAGCAAGACAGTGAGTTGCAGAAAAAGGTAGAGCTGGTTCAGAAAGGTAATTTGCCTGAATTCAACATTGATAATGTTTGCGTTTTGAGATTTGGAAGAGATTGTGTGTGCCTTGTGATTCACAGTTTAAGAGAGAGTTGTTATGTGAAGCACATAGTTCTCTGTTTTTAGTTCATCCTGGCAGTACTAAGATGTACAGAGATCTGCGGGAGTATTAGTGGTGGGATGGAATGAAAAGAGATATTGCTGATTTTACTGTGAAGTGTTTGACATGTCAATAGGTTAAAGTAGAGCGGCAGTTACTGAAAGGGATGCTCCAGCCTTTACCAGTGCCAGAGTGGAAATGGGAGAATATATCCATGGACTTTGTTGTGGGATTACTAAAGACATCTCGAGATAATAATGCAATCTGGGTTATTGTTGATCGCTTGACCAAATCTGCTCATTTCCTTGATATACGAGATACTTTATCCCTAGATAAACTTTCCTGTTTGTATCTTAAAGAAATAGTTAGGTTACATGGATTTCCTCTCTCCATTGTATCTGATCATGATCCCAGGTTCACTTCTAACTTTTGGAAAGGCCTTCATAAGTCGTTGGGTATTGAATTAAATTTTAGTACAGCTTTTCATCCTCAATCAGATGGGCAGTCAGAACGAACAATTCAGACCGTGGAGGATATGCTACGATCTAGTTCTATGGATTATCAGGGAAGTTGGGACCAACATATTTCTTTGGTTGAATTTTCATATAATAACAGTTTTCATTCCAGTATACAGATGACACCATTTCAGGCATTATATGGGAAGCGGTGTCGAACTCCAGATTTCTGGGATGAAGTGGGTGAAAGGAAGTTGATGGGACCAGAATTGGTAGAAGAGATGGTAGAAAAAGTTCAGCTAATTTAGAAACACATGAGAATAGCTCAGAGTAGGCAGAAGAGTTATGTAGACAACCAGAGGAAGGATCTATCTTTTGAGGTAGGTGATCATGTTTTTCTCAAGGTTTCTCCTTGGAAAAGTGTGATGAGATTTGGTAAGAAAGGAAAGATGAGTCCAAGGTTTATTGGACCATATGAAATTCTGGAGAGAGTTGGATCACTTTCATATCATGTGGCTTTACCTCCGAGTTTATCTTAGGTACACAATGTTTTTCACGTCTCGATGTTGAGAAAGTATATGCCAGATCCATCTCATGTTTTGAGTCCAGAGGTAGTTCAGCTGGAAGAGAACCTATCTTATGAGGAACAACTGGTCTAGATTCTTTACCACAGGGAGAAAGTGTTACGAAATAAGGTGATTAATCAGGTAAAGGTTTTGTGGAAAAACCACATGATGGAAGAGGCAACATGGGAATCTGAAAATGCAATGAGGGATAAGTACCCCCATTTATTTGATAAGTAAATAAATTGCGGGGAGGCAATTTTCTAATGGGGGGAAGGATGTAACATACCAAGTAAGTAATGAATAATAGATATTTTTATCTATGTCTATTAATGAATTAGATAGTGTTTTAGAGGCTTAAAATGAAAATAAATCAAATATTAAGCATGGAATACACTAATATTCTTAAAAGATTGTTTTACTGCCTTTTGATGGAAAAACCTTTTTAAATAAATCTTTTGACAATTTTATAATCTATATTTTTCAAAATAAACATATTCATTATGATTGGGACACTGAATTTTACATTGGATAAATTTTTTGTATTTTTCTGACAATGTTCATTTTTTAATGAATACTGAAAAATACTACATTTTACATCAAAACTGATTTTTCATTTAATTTATTTATATGGTTAGATTATATTTTTAATTGGTCTTAAAGTGTAATCTTAATATAATTTTACCATTTAACCCAATGGTGGTTGTTGGAATCAATTTCACTATGAAATTGGACTTAAACTAGTGTCAATCTTTTGATACTTATTGTTTCATAAAAACACGCTATTTGTCATGACAACGGGAATTAATTATTAAATTAATTAATGTGACTTATATGTTTTGAATTTTGTAAAATATACTTTATTTTGGAATTCGTAATATCAAATATATCTTAGGGTGAATTTTTGGTAATTTTCTGAAAAACTTCAATTTTTGATGAATAGTGAAACCACTAAGTGGTACTTATAAAAACTGATTTTTCGTTTAAATGAAAATTTTCCATATTTCTGTTTTGAATTTCAAAAATCCGACATACATGGTTGTCATTAAGAAGTAAAATGTGGTTCAATGAGATTATAATAATTTTTTAGTGAATAGTAACTTATTATGTTTTTAATCGCGATTAGAGGTAATTAGTGTAGTTTAAGGTAAGAATAATGTTTTAATAAAATTAAATGACCTAGAAACATGTCCTACCCTTATTGAATGTGTCATGGAAGACCATGACAAGCCATGGGTCAACTTGGGGACCCCATGGAGCCACTTTGGTTTGGAAATGTCATAAATAACTTTTTATTTAATGTTAAAGTAAAAATGACACAAACATGAGTTATTTTACTAAAAAAATTTGTACATGGGGTTATAAAAGTTAGATTTTTGGCTATAAATATTAATTAGAAAGATAAATATCTTTACTACATCATAGGATTTTTTTTATAATTTTTATACTTTAAATAAATTAAATTATTTATGACATCATGATGATGCAGTGATGACCTCATTATTTAACGATTCAAATAAAATGGAAAGATAATGTGAAATCTAAAACCTACACATGGACAAAACCAATTGGATGAGTGGATTTCAAACCCTTGTAACCTTATCCTCGAATTATATCAATGTGGGACCTTTTGAATCCGAAACTCATTTTAAAATAAAGTATCTTATCTTTACTTTCCTAGAGTGCCCCTCCTCTCCTCTTATAAAAGGCCCCCACCTCTACCTCATTAACCACAATCCCAAAGCCTTTGGCTCAGCCAACCCCTGCCCATTTTGTCTCTCCACTTCCATCTCTTACTTCTTGAAGTATCACTTTGGGCAGAAGTCTTCCCAAGGAAGCCTTTGAGCTCAAACCAAAGGGAGTTACCCGATTTTAAGGTAATGTCTTCTTTTGAGTCCTTTTGTTTTATTTTGCTTCTCCAACCCCCTAAAATCTTTTTATTATTTTCTTTTGTAACAAATACAGTATCCTCAATATACTAGGATGTTGTTATAATAATTATTTGAGCTACACTTACACACACCTACATTTAATGGTTAACGAACATACTGTTTCTGTGGATGGCGAATTTATGCCTCCCGAAATGATGATTATTCAACATTATTTTGACACCTTCAAAGGTGGACATTAAGATGTCACTATATTTATATATGATATATAATATGTTTATGTTTTCCTTAAGCTTCTGTATTTTTCATTTTGGGCATACCATTATGGTTTCCATTATGGGTAAAAGCGATATCTTCATTTAAGGAAGTGCGGACTACCGCCCCCTCAAAGTGATTTGATTCGTTAAATACCATATGTGGGATGTATAAAGGATGGAATTATGATATTATATATGTTATTATACTAGAATTATAATATACCTTTATATCATTATGATTCCATTCTATAAAATACAAAATAGAAATGAAAGTAGCGTTCATGCGTACGTACGGCTTACCGTCTCCATGAACGGTGCATTTCATTTATTACCTCTAAATGATTATGTAATATTATAAATGCATGTATATAATGGATATATATGATATATACATAATTATTATAATTCCGTATATAATGGATTCATGATCAACATGTAATTATAAAGGGTTTATTTTTGACTCAAGTACCAATGATCGTTAAAACGACCCTTATTAACTTAAATAATTACATAGTGTTCATGACATGGAAATAAGTGATATAAAAGGAATAATGAACTTGAAAAAGGTTCTTAAACAAGTAGAAATTAACTCAAGTTTATTATTCATGAGATTAAAGAACTACCGAGTCAAGTCGGACTCGAGGTATGGGACTTAGTCTCAATCTCCTTTCATTGAGGCATATTTTGATTTATACACAACCTTATTTTATACGGGGTATAAACACCTTTGAATTTTACGTTTATTCAAAAGGAATCTTTTTTATACGAAGCGTTTTACTAAACGAAAAAAGGGAATGTTTTTGTCGTACGTATGCGGCGAAAACAACTTCTCGTCCGACATGACCGTTATTTGAGTTTCGGCTTCCTCTACAATCCATACCTTGTTTTTAAAATAAAAATAAATACCATGTTTTACTTTTCTTTTATTTTGGTATTGAAAATGGTTTTCATGATGTTTTTATATCAATGTGTTGTATTGATATCATGTGATTGAAAGGTGGAAATTTTATGTTTCCTTTATGCATGTTTTATGTGATACGATTATGTTGATGTTCTTGGGCATTATTATGAAGACAGGTGGTTTCGTGATAAACTAAGGGCGGGTGAGCCCGATATAGCTCTCCAATGAATTGGGTAACGCGAAGGAGTGAAACGTTATGGTTTATCTGAAGAGATTTAGGGAATATACTGTGATGGGTATTCCAAACGTAACCAAGAGGGTTACTCCCTACGTAAGGATGTTATGAATGCCCCAAGTTACCTTTATGTCCTATGATTTCTATGATTTATTCATGATTTGATGAGGTATGTTAAAGTGCTTATGTTTTATGGGTAAAGTATGATCTCATTCTTATGTATATATGTACCCATGTTTCCATTCCATATTTTTATATCCCTTACTGAGCTTTTTATACTCATCCCATGTTTTTTTGAAATGTTTTTCACAGGTAAAGGGAAAGGTACATGATATGATGATAGTGTCAAGGAAGTGTCAAGAAAGAATCCATGTTTTATTTTACATATGATTCCATTGATGGGAAATAATAATACTATCTTTATGTAACCACGTTGTTTATATGTGGAATGTAATGAATGTTTTATGATCTAATTCTCTAAAACTCTAAACCCGAAAAGATCCTCAATGTGTAATCTTGTAATAACTCAAGATTAAGTAAGGGTTAAGGCTTGGGCCTTATATTTTGGTTCAAAATATATGTCTATGTTATTTTAAGATTCATATATGTTAAAATGATCTCATCTTAGATTATGGTGAAACGGAGTCATTGGATAGTTTTCCTACATATGAAAAATCGAGGTATATAGATGTTTAACTTTGTAAGTCTGGATGGATTCCTATAAAAAAGTTAAGGTGTTTCTTATTTACACATAGATAACACATTTTTTAATGTCTCAGAAATCAAGGTTATCGATTTCATGGAATTAAATGAATATTTCAACTAGTAAAATCGTAAATTGTCCCTCTGAATGGATTCATGGAATCATTTTGGACAAGTACATCTATGTTTTTCTTTAGAAGCATGGAACATACGATTAAGAATTTCTACTAATAATTTCTATCCATTTGGATTGTATGGTAGTCAATATTATTATTGTCTTGTCTTTATAATTCTATAAAATATATCTCCTTGTATGTTGATTAAGGATCCATATACCTTTTTGACATTATTAATTCCAAGACATTCAAAAAAAGAATATTTATATCTAATTAAATGTTTGTTGAGTAATGGTGTCATTGTATATGATTATGTGACAAAACAAAATTTCATACTGAAAGATGCATTGATGTAGACAATTAGTAACATCCCAGTATATTTAATGTTATTAGGATGGGGTACAAATGGTCTAAAATTATGTTCGTTCTATTTTAGAGATAGAAAAACATTTATGCTCTTAAATGGAATAAAAAATTGTTTTTTAACTATCATCGCAGATTCCTTCCAATCGATCATCCTTTTCGATATGAGATATATCATTTTAGAAATGGAAAAATTGAAAAAGATAAACCTTCAACGATGATATTATTTATGGAGTTGAAATCATTTGTCTCTTTATTAGCTTATATAATAGTTGGACTAAATATAAACCCATAAAATTTTGATGGCTTTGGGAATTGACACAGTTGGATAAAATGGAGCATTTTTTAGGATATTCCATATTGGTCTGATTTGATGGTCTGTCACATGTTTGATGTCATGCATATTGAAAAGAACTATTTTGATAATATATTTTATACAGTTTTTGATACACTAGGTAAGAACGAAGATAATGTAATGGCATGATGAGATCTTGCCCAAATTTAAAGGCGACCAAAACCTGAACTATTAGAAAATGATAGATCACTAAATTTCATGAAGCCAAAAGAATATTTTGTAATTTACAATGAAAATCGATTATTATTTTATCAATGGATTATAGATATGACACATACAAATTTATATGATTCCAATTTGGGAAGATTTGTTAGAAATGGTCATATTACCAGATTAAAAATTCATGATTGTCCTGTTAGAATGGAAAGACTTCTACCAATTGAATTAATATATTTGTTGAATTATATGATTTTGGATACCCTAAAAGATATATTATATTTTCTTGAGATATGTGTGTGGTGAAAATAAACTATGATGCTCTAAGTTGACTGTAATAAAATGTTGTTTAAATTTTATATAAACTGAAAAAATATTCCCACCAAATTTCTTTGACTCAATAGAACATTTAATATAATATCATCCATATGAATAAAAAATGTAGGTCTGGTATAGTTTTTATGGTTGTACCAATTCAAGAGATGCATTTTGAAATTGATGAAAGAAGTATGACACAAAGCATCAGTTGAAGGATCAATTATAGAAGCTTATTTGTAGCAGGAATTGTTTTTCTACTCTCATTATTTTCAATTGGAATATCCATAAAAACACAACTGCATAGGCTGTAAAGAGGAAAATTTTGATAATGAAATGAGAAATAAAATATATGTTTTCAATTATCCTAAACATATTTTTGGTAGAGTTCATAATCTATGGATTTAAATTTATGTACATCAGAGAGCTCGTACGTATATTCTACTAAAATGTGATGAAATTCCACAATTTGTATTGTGAATGATCCTATCACTTATTCAATAATAATTTTTTATAATAAATTGATATGATTTTATTTTTATGTTATATTATAATCAAATCATGGAACAACTTCTATAAATTACAATAGTTTCTCTTGAATAATGTCAAAAAATAATTTTTGCGGCAAGTTTAAAAAACTCAAATAATAAATTATTTATGTTCTAATATATAAAAGCAATTTATTACATGTCATATTGATAATTGTTCAAAAAAATTTAAGGTACCTCAACATGCTGACAAAATTGATAATGGCTTGTGTGTATTGAGTAAGCCACCAACCAAAATGAATAAATAGTATAATGCATATGGGGTGAATGGTTTTTGATTTCTTACATGTACATACGGGGAATAAAAAAATTGTACTGTTATCTTGACAGGATCACATCATAGAGATATTTAAGTTGAATTTTATATCATGATGGAAGAAATAATTGAACTGTGTTTTCAGGGACAGAATAACACAATTATTTTTAATGGTCAATGGTTGGATAATGAGAGAGGATTCTGTGTTCATATGAACCATGGAATAGTTGATATTAAATTTAAAAGACTTCAAGAATTAAAGGAACCATTTTTATTAGCTCATCAGGCACATCAAATTTATTATGAAAATTTCAATTCTACTTCAAGAGAGCTGGGTAAATGGGGTAGCATAATAAAAATGAAAAATCAGGAAAATAAATATATACAGAGTGAATGTGGTTCCACTAAAGTGAAAGAAATTAAAATATTTCAAGAGGAAACTCTGTATCTATCATTTCCATGAAGAAACAAGAATATTGATAATGACACAAAACATTAAACGGTTGAGGGCGATGATGATGTTATAAATGCAATAAATTCATTTGAAAAGAAAATGAAATGATGAAACTAAAACTCTTATGGATATTTATGATATAGAGGAGGAATATAGAGATATTGACATCATCGTATAAAATGAAGAAGAAAGAGTTGAATATTGACATAGTTAAATTATATTTATTTCATATATAATATATATCAAAATGTAATAGTTGTTTTAAACTATTTTCTAACAATATAAATTTAGAATTTCAGATGTACTTGGATATTCTTCATGAGTTGGAGGGGACTGATATGCATAATGTAGAGCACGATGTTGGGTCATCTGACACTCAGACTGCTGGCGGTTCAACGATGACTCAGTGGGGTTATGGTTTTCTGAGATTTATGATTCCAGACGCTATCCTTGAAGGACATCAATGTCTTCGCTTCGATCCACACATTCATGGGTGTGTCTACTTGTGTATTTTAATAAGTTATCATTAATTATCATTAATTTATTTATATACTAATTGGTTGATTAATTATTCTTTTTCTCTCAACTTTTTTCATATATCTAGTAAATAGGGGAGTTCTATATTGGGAAATTAGTTTTTCTAGTGCCTGGGTTATATGGGATCAAATTCCACTTAATTTTTAGCAATACATGTTTGATAATTGGATGGTACATAAATAAATAATATTTATTTTGAAATTTATTTAATTAATAACATGATATTATTAATAGTTGTTCGGGTTTATGGTATCCCATCGATGAGAGCATGTGTGAATCTATTTGGAAGGCTTGGGAGGGGTGTATTCATGATCGTTGTTGTCAGTTTTTTCACAATATGAGGAGGGCATCAATGAGGAATGTATGAGTCAAAGAGTTTGATCAGCCCTGTGGTGCCCACCAACATGATTAAATTTCATCCATGGTTTGGGATGGATTATGTTCACACTATATGAGTGGTCATTATCTGGGGAGATCATTAGTAAGTCAACAAAACCAGGGGAGATAAGAGGTGACACATCGAGTTGGTATTTGTATATTCAGTACACATAGGGAAGTAATGGTAAGTACCATTTTTAATTAATTTATAAAACATTAAATGTAAACTTTTTATTTTATATTCATGTAGGAATTTGAACATACCAATATTCTGGTGTTTTACATCTGTAGGAGGATGTACAATTTTCTTATAACTTGAGAGATAAGAGGTGATACCCAAGTCATATTATGGACAGTATGATTTATTTTTGAGTTTTAAGATTAAATGCAAATAATATTTAAATTATTTAAATTTTAAATTGAAATTGAATGAGTCAAATGAGCCAAAAATGTCTCAGACATAGGCTGCGAGTCCAGTCGAGAACGATGATCAGACTAGTGCAACCAGATTGGATGAGGCATCAAGGATGCATGAGACCTAGTATGCCATCATGAAAGGCCTATTTGCTAGTATCATCTCTAGATTGATGACTGAGAGTTATTATGGAACCACAACAATGATGACGTGTAGCTTGGGAGGAGATTGTAGAGTGTCATCATCATCTACTCCATAATATCAGGAGTAACTATAGGCTTACGGTGAGCCTATAGAGAGTATATATAGGTAGTAGGAAGAGCTCTGTTGAAAGTAAAAACATCAGTAGGAGTAGATTTTTCGATGGTAGTATCATCATCAAGAGCAGGTGAATGAGTACATGTCACGTCTGACTCATGGTTTAGGGATAGAGCAACCTCTACCATCTCCTCCAGCTCTTCCAGAAGACCCTCCCCCTTAGTGATGTATTTAATTATTAGGTTAAAACATTTGAATATAAATTTATTTTATAATATTATATATTTACATTTCAACAATGTTTGTTTTCTATATTGTTGTGATATTTTTTTAGTTTTATTAGTTATTTAATTTTTTAATATCTAACTACGTTATAATTTATTTAATTTATTTTATATATTTATTATTATATTATTTTAAAAAAAATATTTATTATTATTCTTATTTTATTACTATTATTATTATAATTATATTTTTTATATTTTTTCAAATGTTTAAAATTTTGTTATATTATAATTTTTTAGAATTTTATTAAAATTATTTTTATTATTTTTATTAATATTATTTTATTAATATTAATATTATTTTATTAATATTAATATTATTTTATTATATTTATAATTTTATTATATTATTATTTTTCTTATTTTATTATTATTATTTTAATATTATTATTATTTATATTATTTATATTATTTATATTATTTTATTTATATTGTTTTATTAATTTTATATTCTTATTTTTGTTATTATTTTTTAATATTATTTTAGTAATATAATTTTATAAGTATTTTTGAAATTATTTTATTAAATTTTGTTAATAGTAATTTTTTTATGTTATTTACGACGAGACAATCACAACATGCTTTTTTTTTAAAAAATGGAAAACTATTTGAAACACCATTTTCTATAGTGGGCTATTTGAGATGGGACCCCATCACAAATACACTATTACAAATAATTCAATTTCTTGTAGTGATCATTTATTTAAATATTTCATAACGGATAAGAAATAAAATGTAAAATAACCCAAACATATCCCTCATGAGTTTCTTGCCATGTGTATACTATTTTCCCACTTATTTTGCACCGGTGACAATTGAGATAATACCCAATCATACCTTTATTACCCCTATGTTCATTTGTTCCATAGCCACATCCACTTTTCAGTATCCCAATAAGGATTTATTTTCCAGTAAATCCATAAAATCTATACCTTACTGAATCTTAAGAATGTTGTCATGTACAAATAATTATCCCCATGGTTATCATAAAATTTCCCAAACCATAATATCTTAAAATAACTGGGATTAATATGATTCCAACTATGTTGAATCTTGCATTTCAAACATTAACATTATGTCATTTTAGATGAATTTTCAATACATTTCATAATAATACACACTTGAGGACTATAAATGTTTGTTTTATTTAGAGGATTGATATTTAATTATCTTTATTCATGAATTATTTTAAACATATCCCAAAACAATATTCTCACATGGTACACTTATTAAACATACCCTACTTAAAACCACTCATCAAAAATGACATAATGAAAACAATAGAAAGGTAGAGCTCAGATACTCATTAAGGGTAAATATAAGAGGTATAAATCAATGATTATAAGTGAGAATGATATAAGAATAATGGTATGAGAATATTATCACAACTTATAAAAATCATACCCAATCATTCAAATGTCGTTAAGTATAAATCATGGCACACAAAAATTTTCTTAATAAAAAATATATGTTTTATGTGTATTGAATCATCAACAATCAATCATGATCTATGAAAACATATTATATGCATAAGAAAAAATATTTTTGAATACACCTGGAATAAAAAATAACTTCCTTAATCAAGGTTTACTCCAAAGACTATCATTATTGAAAAAGTGCCAAAATGGAAATTCTTAACCAGTCCTTCCCTATATTCACATAGCAGAAAATTCCATATAATTAACTCTAACATCTCTTAAGAGTTTATTAAATCCATAATCTCTTAAGATATTATCAATATCATAATCATTAGTGAATGAATTGGATGGACATATAAATATGGTACCACCCATAACATAATGATAACCATACATATGTGTGTGACAAGATCACAAAATATTCAATATATAAGAACCCGTGGAATGAAAATAGGTTTCATAAGCATCTCAATTTTCCATGATATTTTCACATGTGGAAAAGTAATGGGTTTCATAGAATCAACCATAAAGAATAATCCTCATAATACATGTATATAAACAAATTAGATGGTATCACCAGATCATATTCTTAGTGAATCAAAACAATCCTTAATGTATTTTGACATAGAAGAGAAACTGACATTAAAATATCATTTTAACCATTCTTTGAAAACACGAGAAAATATCCTTTTTTGAAAAAAAATTAGCTAAAAACACCTATAATATTTTGAAAATAATTTTACATAAAAAACCTTGGAAACCTATAAATGATGTCTCACTGAAAATAATGTTCATGATGGTGGGAATATTTTTCCATGTTGTATACGTGAAAGGAAAACATTACATTATAAATTTTGTAAATAAATTAAAAATGACTTAATTAGATTACATTTATAAAAATTAATTTTTTAACCTTTTTAATAATTTCAAAATTAAATAAAAATTATATTTTTAAATTATTTCAATTATAGGAATAAAATTTCACAAACTATGTTTTACGAGTTTGAATATTGAGTAAAGAGTTCATCAACCAAAGTAGAAATAAGGTTGTAATTACATTTAAAATATTTTCTCATTTATTTTAGGTACCAAACTAATTACTATGGTACTAAAACATAAAAGATCCAATAATAAATAGAGAATAAAAAACACAGGGTTTAAATGATATGATCCATATAATTTCTCACATTACAAATTTGGTATTAACAGTCCCTAAAATAAATGAGATTTTAATATAAACCTTGTACCTCAATTATCATCTTTCTTCATAGGTGTTCAAATATCCTGTATAATAAATATTTATATATTATAAATATTATGTATAATAATATTTATACATAAATTAATATATATTATTCCGTTATAATTTATAATTATCCTTTTATTAAAATGAATATTTGGGTGAAAACAAGCTCGTTCTCCTTGCATGATTTAGTTAAATGGTTCTAGTAATTTCATTATAGTCATGGTTTCATCGTCTACAAAATAAAATTCATTATATATGTGTTATATTTATTTGTAATATGTGCTGTATAATTATTTATATAAATTTTTGAGGAAAAATTAATTAAAACACTTCATGAAGAGGACAATCCATACATACAGATGAGTGATGTTTCCCCTTTTTGATAGTTGGTATGAATGAAAGTTAAATAATAGTTAACCATTACAAATAATAATTATAATATATATATATATATATATATTCAATAAATATATATGTATTATTATCCATGAAAAACATATGTTAAAAACAAATCACATCACTTCATGGATGTGGTAATTAATACGTACGCACAAGCGATGTTATCATCTTCAATGAGATGGATAGGTAAAAAGGTAAATAAGATATTATTTTTTAACAAGAATAATTATTTCATAAATTTAATATATAAATTCTAAACCTATGATAATAAAAATACATTAATTATGGATAAGGAAAATGAATCATATCTTTTTGTAAAGGTTGTAGTCAACACGCACGCATGGGAGATACTTTCATTTCTCATTTAATAGAAAAAGGGATGGTAAATGGTTGACTTATTTTCATAATAATATTTTATTATATTTAATCTACATAATTATTTAATTTATAATGTATAACATTGATTTATCTGAGGTATATGAATAAATACAAATGAAAGTTTTTGGTTATGATTTTTACCTCTTTGTAGTGAAAGCTCATTTGTCCTTCACCTTAATCCTTGAAAGGATGGTATTATGGTCAAACCATATTGTTTAGTATATTAGGAGGTATGTTATGAATGGATTAGGGTACGCATTTTATGATGTATATAGATCATGATCTGTGAGTAAGAGAGGAAAATAGGTGTCCTTTTTCAAGGGATGGAGAGGATACTCGTGGAATTTTTCCGAAGAATAAAATATATTAATGTCATACACAAGTTAAGTGGATCCAAAATATATAATATTTAAAGATAATAATGAAAAGATTAAAATTCCATAAATAAATATATTTAATGTTTCTTTATATTTCAAGACATGGTGTATTAGGTTAACACCTCTAGTAAACCCTTTTTAACCTTTACTATGGTAACAATGTTTTACTGTTTAAACTATTCATAATGAAAAAAAGATAAGATAAAAAATTACTCAATATTATTTATTATGATTCCTAATATGGAATCTATTTTGAAATATGAAATTTCTATAATTGACATAAATTAATTTTAAAATATTCACACAGAACACAAGAAAACCATTTATAGAAAAATACATTTGTATGTGGAAAAT
This sequence comes from Viscum album, assembly GCA_963277665.1. Lineage (NCBI taxonomy): Eukaryota > Viridiplantae > Streptophyta > Magnoliopsida > Santalales > Viscaceae > Viscum > Viscum album. The sequence continues at coordinate 1,933,615,917 of OY728148.1, forward strand.
GGATTTTACATTCATTACATTCCATGTAAAAACTATTAAAAGAATGTTAAAATAATTTATTGATTTTTTTTCCAAAAATTTAATTAAAATAATTAATCAATATAAAAAAATTCAATTTATCAATATATACACATATTGTCAAAATCAAAATATATTTTTATAATAAACATCTCTTTTGATAGTAAAAGGTATTTATTTAAAGTTTTTACTAATTAAAAACTAATGGATTTATTTTATACTTATGTTAAAAATAAGTATTCATAATTTATTTATTTATATTCATACACTTTAATAAAATATCAATGAAATAACTAGGAAATTAAATAATAATCTTTTAATAGTATAATATAGTTCATTTAATCAAGGAGTTACGTGTAAACATGATATAACATAAATTAAATTTATTAATGAAACATATATCATAAAATCTTGGGTTATTACACAAAATTAATACATAGGATCACAAGAGAGGATAGAAAACCCAAGAGATATAGTTTCTAGTCACTGAGTGTGTTGAGAAACTATTAGTTGAAAATAATGATCTTGTTTCCTACAAGGAAGTAATAAAGGACTAAAAGTTGAAAAATGGAAATAAGACCTTAATTATGAAATGGATTTATTATAACATAGCCAATTATGGGTTTTATTGGATCCACTCATTGATGTAAATAATTTTAGGTATAAATGGGTATTCAAGAATAAACCAGACATGAATGGAAATTCCAATACTTAAAATGAATGAGTACATATTAAAGGGTTTAAGAAAAATCAAGGAATAGAATATGGTAAAACATTTTCACTATTTACCGTACTGAAATCCATTATAATTTTACTTCTATAAAATCTTACTATGATAATAGTATTTGTAAAACGAATTTCAAGACCACTTAATTTAATTACTATGGAATTGTCCCATATGAGACATCCATAGGGTTTTGTGACAAACAAAAGATACCAATAAGATATATATGTTATAGATATGAATTTATCGGTTTAATCCAGAATTAAAATCATCAAAAATTTATTTCAATGATTCTATAATGGAATTTAGTTCCTTAAAGAATGAATTTGATCACTATTTTTACAATATGTTTAGAGGGAGTGTAATAGTTTTCATTATAGTAAATGTTTATGACATATTTATGATGGGAAATAAGATACTAATCTTACAGTTAGTTAATAAATATTTAAAAAAATTCTTCTCTATGAAGGGCATAGGTGATGTGTCCTATATTCTAGGGATCCAGATCCATCTTGATCAATGAAAGAGGCTTTTTAGAATAACTCAAGGTACATACATAGAATAAATGTTTAAAAAATCAAATATAGAGAAATAAATGAGAGGATTTTCATTGTCAAATGGTATACATCACTCTCGGAAAATGTGTCATTGGAAATATTAGGAGTGGTAAAATGATTAGATCCTTTATGATTTAGTGATTTGATCTTATTTATGTCATGTTATATAATAGGATTATTGTATCATATGCCTTGATAATGGTAAGAAGATACAAATAAAATCATGGAGAGCCAAATAGGTATCTTGTAAACTATATCTCGATTTAAATAATTCATATAAAGGATATTCACATAGCATATATTATAGATATAGAACTACTTTTCAGAGGATACACTTATGATAGATTCAAAATATATCAAAATGATTTAAAATTGGAGTTGGGGTATGTGTTTTTACATAATAGAGGATATCTTAGATGAAGAGTTCTAAGAATACATTGGACACTAATTCTATAGAATTTTCTAGGTTTATTGTGGCTTATCATGAAGCTAAAGATGTAGTGTGAATACATCACATCTTCTTGGAGTATGATGTGGTACCTACTAGTTAAGATGATATCACTATGTATTATTAATATACTATAATAGTGGTTGTTTCTATGTAACCAAGATCACACTAGTAATTAATTTATATACATTGAAAGTATCATATCATGATATTATTTATCAAATGGATGAGGTTTCAGTAAGAATAATATACACATAATAGAATATGGGAGACCCATTTACTAAAGTCGTATATCAATAGTGGAATGAATATCATATAAGGGATAAAAAACTAATTTTTTTGCCAGTTTTCTCTAGTGAATCTGGGATTATATGTGGGTTCCCTAGAAATAACTTATTTTTTAATTTTTATTACAAGAAACTAATAAACATCTTATCACATGATTATTTTTCTACTATATAACCTAGTGTGATAATGTCCTCAGATTATTTTTTAGAAGACTCGGGAACAAGAAATCCTACTCCCAGAAACATTTATCAACAGAAAGTAAAGACAACAAAATGGAAGATGCATGGTTGTTAACAAAGACACGTATACACATCACAATACGCATCTATATCCACTAACCAACATCAAATATTTTGTGTAAAAAAGAACCATGAGGAACTAAAATCCTTAATAGAATGCTTGGAAAGAGCATCAACAACCTGATTTTATTCTCTATAAATATGGGTGACAACTGAACAAAACTACTCCATAAGCTTGAGATAGTCATCCCAGGATGAAAGAATCCTACATGGAACATTTCTTGAACAATTTTGATGAATTTAAAACTCCAAAGTTGAGTCAGATTCCATCTATAAAATCATCAATCCATGATAAGAAGAATAACTTAAAACCATGACCATCACCTATAACTTATCCTCAATCACCAAAGAATTTCCTAAAAATAGTAGAAAGAGCCTTTAATGAAACCCCTATAGGTGTGGAAGATTCCACCACATCTTCGAAATCATAGTGAACCTAAATCCACCCCATCAACATTAATTTTCAGGCACTAAGATATCAGAGGTATCTTCTGTATAGGATTCATCATAAGAAGTTGCTTTATTCCGCCAAAAACACCTAGAGTTTGCAAAATAACTATATCTAAAATCGAATTCCGTGTGACTCCAATCAAAAACCACGTTGTATCCATAACACCAAGATGACTCTCTCTAATGCCCACAAAAGTTGTTTTTGTTCTGTTCTAAAGAACATGAGTGTTTTTGGACCTCTAGGTAAAATATATCAATACTGAAGCTATAGATAGGAGATGCAGTTTTACCAGTGTACTGCAATCAGCCAGGTAAATAGAATTCATTAGTTGGACGAAGCTCCCTAGATTCAAATAGAATCCAAAAAATCCATGTATATATAACTCCATATACAAGGTGAAGAGCTACAAGTTATAAATATGTGATCAAAGGTTTCATTCGCAGCAAGACAAAATAAGCAGGCAGGCACAAGAGAAAACCCATCCCACTATAACATCCTTTGAAAATTAATTCTACACTTCAAAATAATACCCATAAGAAAATAACGGTCCGGATGAATAAAGGTAGTATGAAACATAATCATCCAAGAATGTACCGGTATAGAGTCATCACACAGGGATCTATAATCCTCCTTCGTAGTAAGAATACCGGTTAAAATGGGAAACTGAATCATAGTATCCATAGTAGAGTAATGATAATAAACCAATTCCATTTTAAGAGGACCTGAATGCAACCCATGATAAGTGACGTTATTGTGAAATTTCTCAATAGGCAGATCATTCAATGTTGGAGGGATATCATTTCATCAGCAATATCACATGGTAAACAAACAGTCTTCCAACAATTCAAATAATAGTCTCTATCGACCACCCTTTTGAGGATAGTGAAAGGCTAAAATAAGAATGCTTGATGGAGGGACATATCAAGGCGGGGACATAAACAGAATACTCATTTAACACCTTGGACCCAATTCTATTGCATATAAATTTCAAAGAAAGAATAATTTGAATCCAAGGGGGAGAATGTTAAATTTTTAACAAGATATTCATTAAAAAAGATTTAAATCCTTCATCCCTGTGCCTCCCATTTCAATAGTCCTAATAAAATCACTCCAATAAACTATAACAAGATTCCTTTCATTAACTGATATAGTCCAAATAAAAATACGAATCAATTCCTATAATTTTTTAAGAAGATTTCGTGGCAATCTGTATAAGGGAAGACATAGACACACATGGAGGGGTTCACCGATTTTACAAGATAGACACGTTCTACTTGAAACATGGATTTACTTTTCAAGGTTTCCATTTTATTGAGAATTATGAGGCATAGGTTTTTCTAGTAACACATTTTAGTTTCACCCCAAAAAAGAGGAACCATTAGATAATTAAAAGGTAGAGACCCTCTCTTGACCCCAAGATTATGTCCAACTCTGTATTTCTTAGATATGACAACCCCTTCCCCAAAAAACATAGAAGGTTTTCCCCAACTAAAAACATGACCAGAAAACACCTCATAATTCTTAAATGGTTCCTTTATATATCATATAGTGATTCTGTTATCCTTCCCAGAAAATAGAATATCATCCACATATAATATATGTGAAGGCGCAAAAAGATCTCTTCCAACATTTGTTTGTTGATACAAACTATCATGAACAAGATCTGAAAGACATATACATAAGTAATCCTCCATAACAGAAAAAATAATGATAGATAATGGATCTCCTTGTCTCACTCCCCTAGAAAACATAAAAATCCTCTAGGGGATACATTAACAAGAATATAGAGCATTGAACATTTAATAATGAAACAAATTAAAATGATACAACCATCAAAAAAACCATGCATTCTAAACACCTCAAAAATGAAACTCTGCTTCATGGTATCAAAAGCATTCAAAATATCAACATTAAGAGCCATATTACAATACCTCACCTTTTCCCTCATAATATTATAACATTCTGAAGTTGTATACATGAAATTTTGATTGTTTTTTCTAGGAAAAACCCAAATTAATTTGTAGAGATAAAGAGTTTAGAAATAATTCCCATTCTATTTGAAAAAAATATAGTGATAACGTTCAGAAGAGTATTTCCTATGGATACAAGCCTGAAATCCCATATATCAAGAGAATTCTCCTTCTTTGAAATCAATTTAATAAATCTGTAATTGGAACTAGGAGGAATGGAACCATGATAAAATAAATCTATAATCGCATTGATAAACACAATGTTAATTACATCCCAATAAGTCATGAATAATTTATTAGAGAAACCATACATTCATACCACACTATCAGAATTCATTGAAAAGCCATCTTTTATAACTTCCTCCTCAGTGGGTACATTAGTGATCATATCACCGTGAGAGGACTTCAGTGTAGGAGGAATATTCATGATAATTTTATTATTATTATCTTTACCTGAGTCCTTGTAGATATTTTCAAAATTACATCATGCAACACCTATCATTTTTATAATTGTAAATAAATCTATCAACCATGATGGAATTCATGCCACTTTCACATTATTTTCCCTATCCAAGAAATGAAAAATTAATGTATTTCAATCACCATCCTTTAGCCACCTGACATTGTATTGATTCTGAAAGAGGTTTTCCTTTAAGGAAAAAAGGACATAAAATTTACAAAAGAGAAACCATATCATTCCAAGATATAACAACCTAACCCGACTTTGATCAAATAGTCGTGTTATGAAAATTATTTAGAAATGATTCGATATGGTATAGATAAAATCTTCCAGACAAGACACGTATGATGTTTGACTAACATGTGTTAGAGGTTAATAAAACTATTTCTGACACTTTCTCATTTGGGATGGATGTCATCTCTCTATATGGGGGAAATATAATACTTGTTTTCCATCATTACCACTTTCTAAAGGTGGGTGGATTCCATCACTTTAACCAATAATTTAATATCCTTAATCAAAATAGGATGATGGGATATCAATTCCTACTTCAATGGATTAATTCTTGAAGCTCATCCCAAAATATGGGTCTCCCTCATTTATTTGATTCATTTTCATGAAAAAAAATTCAAGAAATATCACTAGGTAGACACTGATTAATTACATTTCTTCTGTTTCGACAGGGTAACAACCTTCAGTCAGAGGAGATAGTATCATTGGGCATTTCATGGCATTTCTGGATTTTAGGAATGTTACACATCTAGAATATATTCTCTTTTGTAATTAAGATGCATCTCATATAAAGTATCATAGGCATGGAACCTAAGGAATCTCATTATGTTCATGAGGTAGTTGATTCTAGGACATAAATCATCTTCAGTTTTCTACCTTTTTAATCTCAATTTTTTATATAGGGTATAGATTATGGATAAAGACATCAGTTTATTGTCTTGTAGAGATATATTGTTCATAGATTTGACATCTTCTGGGGATATGTAAGTTATATGTTTTGAATATTTTGAGAATAGATGGGTCATATGTGTAATTTCTGGTGGGGATAGGTGGTTCATAGGTGAAATGTCTTATGATGATAGGTGGGTCATAGTTTTGACATCCTGTGGGGAAGTTGGGTGGTTATGTGTTCCCCTATGGGGGATGATGATCACACTTGATGGTTTGGTTAAGTGTGTCTCCATGGAGAAATATGATCACACTTGAGGATCTGGTCAAGTGTGTCCCAATGGGGGAATATGATCACTCTTGAGGGTTAGGTCATGTGTGTCGCTATGGGGGAACATGATTAAACATTGGGATTTGGTGGGGTTGTGAGAAAGACTTCCACCATGGGGGAGATGATCACATGTTGGTATTAGATGGAGTTGTGGGAGTGTCATGATTAAACCTTAGGGAGGCATCATACGTACCTTGTTTATGAGACATGGATCAAAACCATCATAGTTTGATGCCCCAGTTTATAGTCATGTGGTGGGACTAGTCTATGTAGCATGACATCATATGATAAGGATGATTGTTTCATGAATGGAGTGTCAACAATGGATTTTGTGGGGCTTACATGTAAAATAAATGAGGATGCTTCTAGGAGAAACAATGATATGAATGAGGCTTATGTGTGGGAGATTCCCATGTGCAGGTAGGATCAGTGATGATATGAATGGGGATTATGTGTGGGACCTTCTCGAGTGCCACTATGGAGTATCAATTATGTGATTGGGTCTTACACATGGAATCTACCCAGGGTGCTTCTAGGAATAGAAATGGTGTGATTGGGAATTATGTTTGTAATCTTACCATATGATGGGGTATCATCTCATGCATATCACAATAGGCATATCGTTATCATCACAAGAGGCATGAGGAGATTATTACATTATTCATTGCATGTTCTTTTTATAGGGTATGTTCATAGTTTAGCTTCATTTTTAATGACATTTCATGTTGGTATTTCACATTTAGCTTCCCATTATACCTTCCTCATGTCAGGTCATGAGTGCATCCCGACCCACTGATGGGTTAGAGGAAGAGGATCGGGGCTTACACATAAGGAGGAGGAATGTGGTAGCTGTTTGGTAACAAGAGGGATATATGAGGTTTTTTACTGTAGGGATTCGCATTAATCATCGTCAATTTAGTTCATGTGGGAAACTCATATTTTTTATGGTTTGATGGATATGATTGAGGCTTATATCAAAGGAGGAGGCCCATAGGGGCTATTTGCGAATAACAAGGATATATTGGGGACATTTGTGTTAGTGATTCCCATTCATCTTACATGAATTTTACCGTGAGGGAATCTTAGACTACAGATGGATCTAGGGATATGATTTTGGATTACACATGAGATAGAGGCTCATGGGGATACATGAGTTTAGTAGGGATATATTAGGGGCTTTCAGGTGAGGCCTTCCAATTCTTCTTCCTCACATTATACCATGAGAGAATTTTGTATAATTTATGGCACAAGGGATATGATTGGGTCTTACACCAGATTTGGGGGACCATGGTGCTATTTGGTTGTCATATTAGTATAATTTCATGTGGTATATTATACTTGACACATAATACATATCATGATTTTCTTAGAAGGAATCCTATTATCTCAATATAGGGTATAATATAGTTTAAATTAACGAAGTGAACACTATGATTGTTGTCTCAAAATCTTTACAAAAGAAATATTGTGGTAGATACATAAGGAATCTAATGATTTCCACATGAGGAATATTTTTCTTTCCACATAAGGATGGCTATATATTAATTTCATGTAGTGAGGGACACTAGGAGGAAGATTCCTAAAAATCGAGGTTGTGAGACTTATGAAAGGGTGGACCTATCTAGTTCAACCTAGCATGGAATTCAGGTGATGGGGATTCAAGGGTTTCATCAGGGGTAGTTTGACTCAACGTATCTGAGGAAACTATGTGAATAATATCATCTAGTGGAATTTGAAAGGTACTATGAGGCATATATTAAATCCTAGTATTTTCGGGATCCATGAGAAGTATGTTAACTCAAGGAATTATCTAGATAAGATGTAGGGGCTTTATAGGTAAAAAACTAAAGGCCTTGCTTGAAAAGATCATGGTGCGACTCTCCATTATTCATAGGGGCAGTGATGGTAGTAAAGGGATTGGGTCGAAGTCATGGGACCAAAACCTAGTAGTGATATTGAGTCAGTGTAAGTGGGAGCATCACCTATGGTATTGACAAATAGTCATGTGTCTAAACAATTTTTTTCAGAAAACTATATTCTAGGTCGTGAAACTAGATGTTTTGTCACACAACCTTTGGTGTTGCACGAAAAGGTTTTTGTGTGAGGCATGGTATAACAACATGATTTTTGGATAACATTGTGTCACGAAACTCTAACGTTTCACACAAAAATAATTTTATACATGTTTGGAATTTGTGATAATACTTCTCCCATGGATATTTTGTTTTGAAAATCTCTAATACGAAGTTAGTTCATTGATGGACTTCACTGAGGTAATTTTATTCAATTTTCAATCATGGTTTTTGGGTGAATTGTGAAACCTTATTTTTTATGATAAAGATCTACAATACTGAAATCCTTGAGGTCCTACCCAAAATGATGGTTTCATTCCATATTAATAGGCATTTTGGTTGTGTTGTGTAACATATCCTGTATCACACTAATTTATGGAGTTCGGTGAAAATTACTTTTCTTTTAGAGGTTGTATGATGTATTCATTGTGTTTCTATATTTGAGTTATCCTCTCTCGTGTATCTTATTTGTGAAATCATGAAGGAGTGGAACACACTTTTGGGAAGTTGTGAGAAATTCCATACTTTTCTCCAAAATCTCCCTGACTGTCCATTTTCAGATTTCTAACATTGAATGAACATGAAATATGATCTTTATGTCCGTTTAGGATCCACGATATGAAAAATTGAAACTTGAGAAATTATCCATTCTGCTAGATCAAGTTATTTTTAATTTATTACCTTCTTAGTTGTATTATTTTTAGTTCCAAAAAATTATCCCTCTCATTATAGGGTCGAACAAGGTTAGATAAAGATACGTGGACACGATTATGAGAAAATAACTCAAAAAAATACCTAACCTTGTGGTCCACTACATCTCAATAATGTTAAAAAATAATCAAACATGTTTATCATACCATGGGAATTATGCTTGATGTGATAAACATTAGATAATAAAATATCATTCACCCACAAAAGAGTTTTGGACATGGTTGGATGTGTTAGTATCAAAATGGGACATTGATCACCTTTTGGAGGGTCCTAACTAGGAATTCCATGGATGATGAGTGGAATTAAACACATCTGAATTACTTCAAAGAATTAATGGTTACCAAGTGGGGTAATTCAAGGGAAATTGGATTCTATTTGAACAAAGTGTAATGATAAAGAGTATGAGTCGTGAAGCCCATCATTTGGAATGTTAAAAGGTTTATGGGGTGATAGGGGATAGTTGTTTACCACATTTAATACACACGTTTTACTATCTCTACACTGGGGGTTGAGAAAAAATGTGGTCTACCATTTACCATGTTCAAAACCTAGGACATATCAAAACGATATTAGAATAATTTTGGAGAGTGTTTCCAACATTGTATGTGGGATATTGTTCCTAGGAATGATTTCCATTAGTGGGGAATGTTCATATGTGAAATATGATGGGCATCCAAATCCAGGGAGATGCGAAAAATGGGAATTAATTAGGGTAATATTTTTTTTAATTTCATCACTCTTGGGAAGACGTCATCATGGTTTTGATAAAATTTAGTAATCATGTTTGTTTGATAAAATGTTATACATGTCTTACAAGGTGAGAATTCTCTTTGATTCTGAGAGACTGCAGAACTCGGGTGGTGTAGTAGGTGACCATTACTTAAAGAAAAAAAGGGCCTTCTTGGAAAATGTCATGAGGCACTTCACAAATTTATATCATGAAATGAGGAAAGAGGGTGTGCATTTTATCTTCTTGTAAAAAAGATGTGGAACATACATTTTAACATCTTACTATTGGGATAACACATCTCACTGTTTAATTTCAGGTGATTAGGACATTCGTAGCACAATTTAGCATCTTGGGACAAGGAATTGTGAACAATCATGAATATACCCCATCTAATCAAGGAAGTGAGATGCAAAAATAGAAAATACAAGGGTGGAACGTCATAAAATATCTTTTGAGTCAATGAGAGGTGATAATTTTCTCAAAATGCTCCGTAAATTGATGGGTTTAGAAAACCCAATTAGGTTTATTATGAGGCCCAAAGTGGGTCCTGATGGTTTTAAAAATTTTTATATAATACATTTCTTTTACCCAAGACCTGAAATCAATATGGCAAGTGGTATTCTAACTCTTTCTCATGTTTCCTTATTGGTGTCAACTTGATAGATGCATGTGCCTCTTACCTTGATTCGTGTAAAGTCATACTAGTCAGTCCAAGATGGAAAAATAGTTTAAGGTCGCAATTCATTGAACAATGATTTTAAATAGTTTATGTTCATAATACATAGACCATTTTTTTAATGTGGGTTAAGGTCATAATGTTTGTACCAGGGGTTGAAAACATTTTAAGGTCATAATACTTGGAAAATTGGTCAGAAATAGTTTAAGGTCATAATTATTGGACCATGGATTGAAAATAGTTAATGGAAAAATGCTTAGACTATGGGGGTGTCTCTAGGGAGTTTGTGTGTCATAAAATAGAGTTCATCCAACACAAATAAGGTTCCAATGAGGCCCTATCACATAGAACATTCCGAATACAACTTATACACATCTAAGGGTCATGTTGCTAGAAACTGGACTATCTTTTTATGGTTGTAGAGTTTGGACTATGGAAGAACCCATGTGTCCGATCATTTCATTGGGATATTACTTCCCAAATACTAATCCCTTAAAATACATGATCTATATTAGAAACAAGGAGTATAATGTAGTTTTCATTGTTTATAGGGGGTCTACAAAATAAGGGAAGAAGTGGCCAACATGGGAAAGTCCCCTAATAGTTGATAAAGACTTCCAAGACCTAAATAGTAAACGTTTAATGACCAATGGGCAGGGAAATTTTTTTACCAAGTTAGAAACATAGTTTATACACATGGACCATTCATATATGGGGTGAATAGATGTGGTTTGACCATTGAACAAGTTCTAAAAATGAAAACCACTATCTATTATCAGGAATCCTTCAAGGTTTAATCTCAGGATGGTAGGTGAGAAAGTGCATCCAGTAACCATTACCATTAAGTATTATATTCAAATAGATATGAATATGATTATCCAAAAACATGAAATCAAAAATTGTGGACATGTAGGTGGGTAATGTCTTGGAGGGAATGTTCAGTGCCCTAAGAGATACCCTACCACATTCTCAAATGTGTTGGATGAAAATGTGGGTAGGAAATGATCAAGACTATAGTAGAGGAGAAAAACACTAGAAAGAGTTGATCGTAGGGATAGACCCAAGATAATAAATCTATGTGTCACTAAGTATCCTATGGTATTAGTAATCAATAGACATATAGTTTTGTAATGTGGTATTTTGTGAGACCAACACTGGAAAGGTGGCATCCTCTCTGGCGAGGAAATTGAAACATCTCAAATTTATCATATAATGAATCACAAAATTTTCACATGGTAATGATATGGTTTAATATCATATTTTGAGGATGTGGGTTTCCTTCACCTCATATTTCTCATATGAAGCATGCTATTATCATTTCATAGGGTATGCCAACAGTTTTTTGTCATGTGTTGAAGAAGTTGGTTTTGTTCATCTCATATATGCCATATAAAGGATCCACTATTCATCTCATTGGGTAAGGATACTGTTTTCATCATGTTTAAATGGATTTTTCTTGGTTTATCTCACATTTTTAATATATTACATCCTAGTTTTATATAGGGTAAGGTTAAAATTTCTCTTCATGATCTTAGGACACAATTGTTTTTAATCACTTATTTTTTATATGAGGTTTCTAGGTTTTATACGGGGTAAGGATACAATTTAATGTTTTGTGATGAGGATGTTATTTTTAGTCTCACATTTTTCATATTAGGTATCCCATTTATATATGGGGTATGGATAAACATTAATTTCATGTACTATATATGTTGTTTTTTTGTTCATGTCATATTTTCCATATGAAGCATCCCTATCTTATACAGGGTAAGTCTATAGTTTAACATCATGTGTTGTTGATGTTGTTTTTCATCACATAATTTTCATATATGGAATCCCAGTTTAATATGGGGTAAGGCTACAATTTAACATCATGTTCTAGGGATGTTGTTATTGATATCATATCATTCATATGAGGTATCTCATGTTGTGAGGATGTTGGGATTTTTAGTTTTACACCATGAAACTTGAAGAATGGTTGATACATGTTTAAGGTCATAGAGCTTAGACCAAATATTTTTGAAAACTATTGAAGGTCCTAACACCTAGACTTGTTGGACTAGAAATTTTTTATGTTCACAATTCTTAGGCCAAAAGGGTTGTAAATAGTTTACGTTCATAATTCCTCGACCAAAGTGGAAACAAATAGTTCATGTTCATTATTCATGGACCAAATGCGATACTACCATTTATTGTCACATTCCTTTGACAAATTAGTGTGCATGTACTGAAGGGGATTATATGGAAAAAATGAGTGATAAATTTATGTGAAAAAAGGTCCAATGAGAAATGTTTCCTCACAATATTTAAAGACACACTACACACAAGTTAAAATTATTATGATGGGGGCGGATAGACACTGTAATTAGTTAACTATGGGCTATAGGCCAAGGATATCATATTCTTGTGTCATTAAACATCTCCTAGGAATGGGAATCAATCCACTTGTAGTTCAAGAACATTTAATGGTCAGAGACAAATTGTGGAGGTGTTACATCCTCTCTAGAGAGGATACTATGAAAAAGAGATGCCACATTGGTTTTCTAAAACACTAGGGATGAAGTACACCATATGAATGAGAAGGATATAAAGGTCCAAATGAACATAGATTAAGGTAATAATTCTTATACCAAATGTAGGTAATTCGAGTATTTTTTTTGTGGTACCTAATATTTAAAACCTGATGTGAAGGAGGGACCAAAGATCTTCTGCACCACAAAAAATAATCTTGAAACTAGATTCATGTAGTTTATGGTTGTGAGTCTTATACTAGTAGGAGGCACTGAAATAGGTTGTTAGTGAAGATGGGCCTAGTATTTTGGATCCAGAAATCCCTATGTATCGCATCCTTTATGGGAATAATGTAAGACATTGTTCAATAAAATTGAATGGTAGTTGACCATTTCTAGAAATTTGGAGTCCTCTCTGGTGAGAACATTGCGTCAAATCATCTTTTTATTATGTGGAATACATTACTTATTGCATAGGTTATGTCATCAATTTAATGTCCTGTATTAAGTATGTTATTCTATTTCATCTAATATTTTTCATATGATTCATTATATATTAATTTTACAGGGTAAAGAATTTTTTTAACATCATGTGTTTTGTACATTGGGTTTTTATCGCATATTTTTCATAGGAGGCATTCTAATTTTATATGGGGTAAGGATATATTTTAACATCGTGTTCTGAGGATGTTAGTTTTGATTTATCCAACATTTTTCACAGAGGAAATCCTGGTTTTTATGGGGTATGGATTTAGTTTAACATCATACATTGAGGATGTGGTTTTCTTCTTTATTTCATCTCGCACTTCGAATGTGAGGCATCTTTCCTTTATCACATAGAGAAAGACTATATTTTAATGTTGTGAACATAGTACTTTGGGATTTTTAGTTTAAATTCTTTTAGCTTAGACTATGTATGTTTATGCTTATGTTTTTAGACATCATACCAAAGGTTGTCACAAATATATTATGGTCATAATTCATGGACCACAAAGGATTCAAATAGTTTAAGGTCACAATTATTAGGCTATAGGTGATTATATTAATTTAAGTCCATAGATATCATAACTAGATTGTGTTTCCGGAAATTCCATAAGGCCCATGAAGAGAATGAACCCAATATGAGTGGAGGTCCATGGGTGGCCTTGTATCAAATGAAACATTCTTAGATAGAGGATCAAATAGTTAATGATCATTATTCATAGACTATGTTTTTGTGTGGATCAACGAGATAGGTACAAATTCTACCAAGGATCATAATCCAATGTGATTCATGCTCAGATTGGGAAAAAAAGAGTGGGGATATGACATCCCTATCACATGGAACATCAATACATGGGAAAGAAGAAGTTGGTTCATGAATGGTCCCATTGTAACTGACCTTCTTACTCAACACACACGGATTCACAGAGGGGTAACACCAAGGGTATTAGAGATCCACTAAAAATGGGATATGAAAATGAGGTAAATCATGTCTTTTGAAATCTATAACATGAATGTGGTGAATGGGTAGGGACCATTGTTGGTCATGTTCAAAACAAAGGTTCTGAAACTACAGAATTCAAGGATGTGGATGAGAAATGCAGGATCAACCATTGATGGGATGTTCCCAGGATGGGATGTGAGCCATTTTGGCTAGGAACTATCACTATTAGGGGACTGTACATATTTATAGGAATATGAGGGTCAAATTTGAGGAAGACTTTATGTGAGGGGATGAGTCGTGGGAATGTCCATGTGTAACTCAACAATTTTGGTTCTATGCCATGGAACATTTGAGCACGTCAATGGGGAATATTAGAAATTTGGAGTCAACCCCATTCTCATAGATGGGGGTCCTAAAGTAGTTCAATGAATAGGATGCGGGCCTGGTATAATACTCAGGTGTCTCTATATTTCATAATAAAATTGGATTTAATATATACATAGTTCTAGAATCTAGAATGTTGGTATACCATCACCAAATTTAGAGTGCTCCCTCATGTGGGGGCTCATAGAATCATGAATTTTAATGCCACGTGAGAGGGATGTGGAGTCATTGAATTCTTACCACATGGGTCATCATTTATTTTCATCATAGATTAAGTATATAGTTAAATTTAGTGTACTATGGATGTTATGATTTATATTTTAAATTCATACAACATGAAATAAGGAGTTTCTTCAAGTTCATGGCCATAGAGCTTAGACCAATTACATACAATTTAATTTCATGTTGTAGGGACCAAAAAGTTACAACTAGTTTAAGGTCATATAGCATGGACTAAGGGGGTGATTCTAGTATAATGTCATTGAGGATGGACTAAGGGGATGCTTCTAGTTTAATTTTATTGGGATTAGGAAAAGGGGATGCTTATTATTTAAGGTCATTGAGCATGGGCCAAGAGTATGTTTCAAGTATAGAGTCCTAGAGCTTGGACCAAGGGGATCAATCAAGTTTATGTTCATAGCTCTTACACTAAGGGGATTCTACTTGTTTAACTTCATATTGCTTTGAACAATAAGAAGGTTCTAGTTTATGTTCATATAGCTTGGACCAAGGGGATAGAACTAGTTTTAGGTCATAGATCATGTTTTATGTATGTTACTTTAAGGTGATTAAAACATGACCAATAATTATACATAGTTTAATGTTGTGTATTAAGGATGAAGTATGTGCCATTTATGTTCGTGAAGATAGGACCATTGATGTTACATAGTTTAACTTCATGCCCTAAGGATAAAGTATGCGACTTTTTAGGTCGTACAGATAGAACCAGTGATGATTCTTAGTTTAATGTTATATTATAAGGATGAAGGATTTTTAGGTTAATGACATAAGGTAAGTACAAGTTGTTGATGTAGCTTAATGTCACAAATCCTCGATCCTCGTGTTGTCTAGTTTAAAGTCATGTGGCTAGGATATACGATCTTCCTTTTATAAAAATTCATGTAGGACTAAAGTTTTTACACTTTTTAATGTCATGCAATAAGAGTTAAAGATGCATCACAATTTAACGTCATACGTTTGGGTAATTATCATCAATTTTAACATCATGTGACTAGAATACTTAGGGAATTATTCTACACATAATACCCCAAGATAAAGAGATATCAGAACGATCTCACAATGGATTTTGATGCTTTCATTTGTTTGATCCTCTAGAATGATCTCCCTTGATTTTTTTGTATATTTAAATATTAGGGGGGATCCTACCATAAGATTCACATATAATTTCCCCTGTATATGGGAAGATATAATCTAAGGATGGAATGGCCTATGTTATAGGGAAGCTTCCATGGAATTATGTTACTGTTGTAGGGAGGACCTATGTGTGGTTTTTCATTATGGATAGGAACTCTATTGATGAATATGGATAGAAATAGTTATAGATATATTTGACCTAATATTAATGAATGATGGTTGGGGTCTTGATCCTATCAGATTAATTCACTTCCCCGTATTTTGGTTTGGATGAGATGGAGTTTCCGGGGTGTGGTAGGTTCCACATTATCTATTCTTGTGAAATCTAATCAACATGGATAATAGCCTTCCTACAATATGTAAAACCCCATGAGGGAAACAACTACTAAAGTGGACATTCATTGAGAAAGGGTGATGAACCTCCCTTGGTGTATGGTTGGATCCCCCAGTATACTTTCCATGGTAAACTCCTAAATGGTAGACTCAAATTGGTTCCTCCTTTTCACACAATGTCCTCTCAACAAATGGGGTGATGGTTCTAGAGAACTGTGGAATCCTATATTATTGTTAATGTGGGGAAATGATGCCTAGGAGGCAGAGAAGCCTAGACCTATGGATATTTTGGGCCATGTAATAAAAGAGGTTTTGAATCAAATGTATCTATATGGTAATGGTTATAATTCATAGGAGGAATATAAGCATGTATCTCTAGATTAATGGTGTGAGAGAGACCAGTAGTTGTGGTTTCATGTATCACAAAAATGAAAGGGCGAGGGAGCCCAGTAGCTATGGTTTCCTTTCTCTCCATGATGACATGGTGAGGGTACCCAGAATTTTTGGATTCATATCTCTCTAAAACGAAGTGTTGAGGGAACCTAGAAGTTGTGGATTACTATATAACAAAGATAACATGGAGAGGGAATATAGGAGCTATATATTCCTATATTATTGAAATTTTAGGGAGGGATCTCTATGTATATTAGGATTGATATCTTGTTAAAACCATGTGGAGATAGATTATAGGAATAATGGATGCTTATCTGATTGAGATGGTAGTGTGAGAGATCCCAGGGGATTTTGATGTCTATCTTGCCAACATGATAGGTCAAGGGAACCCAATAGCTATAGATACCAATCTCACCAAGATGATAGGACAAGGGAACCAAAGTGTATGGTATTCCTATCTCATCGAGATGATGAGTAGAGGGAAATAAAGAGATTTGGATTCATATCTCACCAAAATGATTGTGCGAGGGACCCTAGGAGATGCTAATTCAATATTATGAAGATGGTTGGGAGAGGGAACATATTATTTGTGGATTCATAAATCAAAAATATTATATGTATAGGGAGCCTAGTAGTTTTTATGCCTATCTCACTGAAATGATGCGGTAAGGGCCCCAAGATGATGTTGATACTTATTATAATTTCATCTCACATAACTAAGAAATAAGATGAGAGATACGATTAACCTTTCCCCACTATTTGTGCCAAGGATCCTAGACTAGACCAACGGGAGTATTGATATGATTTACCTCACTGTGGGGTTGGGTTAAGAGGACTAATATTGACTATGGTTCATGGTGATAGGAACGTTCTTTGGTGACTCTTATGTGGGTGAAGGGGATACCATAGCATAAATATCCAAAACATCTTTGTAAAGGGTGAGTGTTTCTCGGTGTGTTCTAGAAAAAGTCTCCAACATTAGTAGATGGAGTTATGAGGAGGGCCTCTATATTGAAAGTCATCATCATGAGATTAAACAAGGTGGTTTCTTATGAACCATTTTTGAGGTAAGAAGAAACACTAGATGTGATAGGGATCACTAGAACTATTGGAGTTTCCTTCTATTGAGAAGTTTTTTTAGCCTGATTTCCCATAAATAGAGGGTTTTCTATATTAGGACTAGTAGATCTTGTGATCGATAAGACTACACTTCCACCTATGTAGTCGATCAATATTGTTGGTGTGACTGAAAGGGAGAACTCTTGAGTGGATCTTGTGCAGTGATCTTGATTTATGCAGCTTGAACATCCCCAACCTTCTCGGCATAGTGGGGCATGCCACTTGTATGTTATAGGGTTAGGGTCCTAAAATGGTTTTCTATCATAACCTAGGGTGGTTCCCCCATGCATAGACAGTGAGGGCTATGATATTGAAATTGAATTGCAGCCTTCAGCTCATCACGCACCCAATGTTACTCATCCTCTCTAACATGAAGGGTAGGGTACTCAAATTAGTGATTTGTAAATTTTGACATACCAATAATTTTTCATCTGCTCACAGTTAAAGGAGAATTGTTTCATGTTAGGTTCACAATTTTTTTGATGCATTCCCAATGGTGTTTCACACTATCTCTCCATCTAGCAGGGATGTGTTTCTTGTTTTCTGACATTTTCTATATCAAAATTCACGTGACTTACATAATTTTAATTGGAGATATTATATCCCTGATCAAAACAGGATAATGGGATTTCAGTTCTTCCCCCCATGGATTCTTCCTTAGATCTTGTCTCATAGTCTTTGTCTCTCTCATAGATTTGATTCATATTCATGAAACTTGTTCCCAACACCATCTTAAGATTGAATTCGATTAACTAAGCTACTTAAATATCAGTAGAGAAGAAACCTTTAGTTAGATTGGATATTAACATTGGAAATATAAAGGAATTTCTAGATATTGGGAATGTTAGAAAACTGAAATATCTTCTCCTTTTAATGTTAGAAGAATCCTATAAGAGTAATCATAGTCTTGGAATCTAAGAAATCCTATATTTTCAATGAGGTAGTTGATTCTAGGGGAATATGTTTTTTTGATTATTTTTACCTTAGTAATCCCTTGTTTATCATTTGGGGTAGATATTCAATATTTGGTCATCCATTTAATGTATTCTGCTGATAGATTCGACATAGATTCAACATCTTTTTGTAATAGATAGGCCACAAATTTCCCATATTATGGGGATAAGTGGGTCATATGGTTAATGTCTTATTGATACAAGTGGTTCACTAGTTTAAAATTTTGTGGGGATAGGTGGGTTAATGGTTTAATGTCTTGTGGTGATAGTTGTATGTTTAAGTGTGTCCCCAAGGGAAGATGTTCAAACATGAGGGTTTGGTTATGTGTTTCCTTAGGGGGATAAAATAACAGTAGTGGGATTTTTCATGTGTTTCCCCAAGGGGAAAGTTGATAAAACTTTATGGTTTAGTCATGTGTCTACCTTGTGGGGATATGATCACACATGAGGGTTTTTTGGTGATGAGAGAAAACATGCCACCATGGGGGGAGATGATTACACTTTTTGATTCAATGGTGTTTTTGGGGTGTCTGGATTGAACCGGTGAGAGGTATCATATATACCCTATTTAAGAGATAGGGATAAAAACCCATGTTGTTATATATATTAGATTAAATTCATCTATATGTATAGGTGCATGTAGTTTAACGTCATGTGGTACAGATGTCGATTTCCTGAAAGGAGTGTCGACAAGGGACGGTGTGGTGGTTACACGTGAATGTTTCCCTGGTGCTTATAGGATTTTTGATTGAATGAATATGGATTATGTGTGGGAGATTCCTAGAGGAATTCTAGGAGTAGTGATTTGGTGAATGAGGCTTACATGTTGGATTCTCCAATGTGTCTCTATGGAGTAGAAATGATGTGAATATGACTTACTTGTGGGAACCACCTATAGTGATTCTAGGAGAATGAATAAAGTGATTGGGGATTATGTGTGGAAGATTATAGGGTTATAGAGTATCATATTATTCATATCACATGTGGCATATCATTCTCATCATATGAGACATCTATTTCTTAATACAATGAAATTACATGTTTTTTACATAGGGTAAGGATACAATTTAACATCGTGAGTTAGGATGTTGCATGTAGGGACTAAAAATTAATTTGTATATTCATTTTTTATTTATGTTGGGTTATATGGTAATCTTGGACCATTTATGGTTAGGAAGAATATGATTCAGTATTATACCTAAGGAGGTGGACCATGGTGGATATTTGGGGAAAAAGAATATATATGTGGTTTTAACTATAAGAATTCCCCTTCGTCTTACTCATTTTAGGTCGTGATGGAATCTAAACATGAAAATGGGTTAAGGGATTTGATTAGGTCTTATACATTAGAAGGATGCCCATGGGGATATTTGGGAAGAATACGGATATATTAGGGACATACATTCAAATGATACCTAATAATCTTCCTCATATTATATAATGAAATAATCTCATCCCAATGATGGGTTGAGGGATATTGATGGGTATTACCCCTAAGATGGAGGACCATTGGTCTATTTAGGTTCAATAATGATATTCCAGGTACTTTCAAGTTAATGATTCCCATTTTTCTTCCTTATATTTGACCATGTGATGAACTCGGCCTACTGATGGGTTTAGGGATATAATTTGGGAATATACTTGATATGGAGGATCATTCTAGGTATTTGGTGATTTTCTCATGATCATTACTTGAGGAATATTATTCCTAAAACATAAGGAATATCATGAATTTCAAAGGACACATCTTATTCCATCATATAGGGTAAACTATTTTTTAAATTCATATAGTGGGGATTACGGATGTTATGTCAGGATCATGACATGAGTAATCTTTTTCTACATACATAAGGCATATCATGATTTTCCACAAAAGGAAACCTATGAATTCGAAATAGGGTATGTTATAGATTAATGTCATTTAGTAAGGACTAATAAGAAGAAGATTCCTTGAAACGACTACTATGTGACATAACCATGGGGGCCCTCTCTATTTATAGCTGACAGGGGAGTCAGGTGATCAGGCTTCATGAGTTACCAGAGTAGTATTTCAACACAAGGTATATGAGGAAAACAAGAGAATAATCTCAACTCATAGAATTTAAAATGGAAAAATAAGAGTATGTTGATTCATGGAATGTCATAGATCCATGAGGAGTATGTCAACTCATGTTATTGGCTAGGGTGGACATTGGGGATGTATAGGGAACAACCCAACCAATCCTTGACGTGACTCAATAATATCATGATGAGACTCTCCATTATTACTGGTGTCAACGAAAACGGTAAAGGGATCCAGCCAAAGACTCGGGATCCCAACACTTTAGTGATCCTGAGTGTGGGTGTAGCGGAGTATCCCCCATATTATGGAACCAAAATCAAGTTTCTAAACTCTATTTCTCAAAAATAAGAACTAGGTAAAGTAATTGGGCTCTGTATCACCAAACATTTGGTGTTTTGTGAAAAGGAGTTTGCCTAATGCATGGCCTATGATAATTATTCTTGAAAAAAACCATGTTTCACAATATTGAATTTGTTCACATAACGAATTAGATGAAATTTAGGATTTTTCATGAGATATATTTTTCTGGGATAATGTTTAATGAAAATGTCGAAGTTGAAACCCATGATTTGGGGGACTTTTCCTAGGACATTTTGATAAATTTAGGGAATTGGGGTTTACATAAATTATAAAACCCAATATTTTATGATTCATATCATTGGAACTAAAATCCAAGAGTTTTTTCACAAAATGATGGGTTTATTTCATATTTATAGGAATTTTAGTTGTGTAGCACAACTTACCTTATGCCACACAACATTATGGAGTTTCTTGAAAATGAATTTGTTTTTGGAAGTTGTCTCATGTATGAATAGGTATTCTGTGTTTGATGTTGAAATTCATATTGAACTAAATATCTAAACAAATAATGAGTTTAATTATATTTTTAAAATTTGAGCACAATTCCATAATGTACTCCTAAATCACCATGGTTATCCATTTTTAGAAGTCTAAATTCAAATTGACATAACTTTTGATATGAAAGTATGTTTGGTCTCTATGTCCAACCAAATCAAAGCCTATTAAATCAGATACACTCCTAAACTAAGTTATTTATAATTTTTTCCCTTCTTGTATTTGTTTTTTTCATCACCAACAAATACATTGAATGTTCTTTGAATGAAGTTTTCACATGGTAATCTCTAAGAAGGGAGGTTATGAAGATATAACCACCAATAAGAATTACATATGTTATATGTTTCAATTCATACATACTTATATGGATATGAGTATTTTCCCTTATACATGAGATTGTTAGTAATGTGTATCATAAGTTACAATATTTATATTTTGGAATAAAAATGTGCAGACATATTGCTGTGAAGAGGAATCACACATTGGGTTCAACATTGGTGTTATAAAATTAAATAAGTACATCAAGAATGTTTTTGTTCCTTATGATTTAATGAAAGTGTATATAGATAAAAATTTTATTGAAAGGAATATGTCTAATTAAATCCATGTCAATGGAAGCTCATTAAAAATTTCATCTTAGAGAGTCAAAGAGGGATAAATCATGCATATAGGCTGACAACAGAAGTAAGAATCATGCTTCATTACATATCATGAGAAGGGGATTATATTAGATAATATCATTAATTGGATGGTTGTTGTAATCATGATATTAGCTTCTTTCTATATGGTTTCCTTGATGTCACAAGATGAACTTTACTTTCATTTTAATTTAATTTACTTATTAATGGTTGACCATTTCCTTTACTTTTTGGCCAAATCCCCAGGTATTTTATTTTTTCTAATTTTTTGTGATCTGTGTCTGATTTTCTTGCGGTTGGTGGAAAACATGAAGAAAATGTGCATATGCATTTGTAGTTTTACTATAGGTGTTTCTCACAGTTGGGATATGGTTTTTCTAACAATGTGTTCAAACCATTAAAAGTGTCAAGTCCACCTAGTATGGCTCGTATGGTTGGATCAGAGTTTATCAAACATTGTGGGAATATAATCTGATGTGACCAAGTCATTTAAAATATTGGAAATTTCATAATTTAACTCCTATTATTTTAACTCAAATTCACACTGCTTCTCCATCACTTGATTCACATAGATCGAGAGGCTCATCTCATGGTTCCCTCTTCACCATTGGTTATTTATCTGTTTTTCTTTATGTTTGAGAGATGGTTTCTTAGGGAAATCCCATCTAATCATCATGCTCTCTTTATTTCAACACACCTTTCCTTTCTTATACATTCCATAATGAGGTCCTATGTGGCCCAGTTTTGATGTTGTTCATATTTGAATTGGTGTGGTGTTTTAGGGTTTCTCTTACTTGTTTACACCTATTTTGGTTTCTTTAAGGTGGATACTCACTTTAGTCTATGATGTGGACATGTCTAATGTTGACTAACTCCATCACATAATTATTTAACTATTGAAATATAATTTATTTTGTTTTAAATCTATGTTTTAAATTACTAATGATAATAATATGTTTGTGTGCGGAAATTCCCAATGGATATAAATTATTTTCTATAAAATATTTTTTATTAAATATATTTTCCAATTCCCAAAAATATTAACTGGTTTATAAAATGTATGAATATAATTTTATAGGGAATTTAAAACTATTAAAGGGTTTTTTGGTCTTCAAAATAACTATCAAAGGAAAATATTTTATTCTAATGATGTTCTTGGATTTAAAAGGTTTGGTTTTTAGTTACTTTTAATTTGGTGGCATTATGTTGTTTGATAATTTTAGTCTCAAAGGATATTTTATAAATAAGTCTCTTGAATTATAATACATGGCCCAATTGGAACTTTTCTCAAGAATTTGAAAGGTTACTATTGAAACTATCACTTAGAGTATTTATTGAATTTAGGTGTATTAAATGATGATTTCTACAAAAGGGGGAGAATTTATGTTGATTACTATTCTTGATGAAAGATATGGTTTTTTCTACGAACGGTGTTCAGAGTTGAGTGGAGGCTCCCTTGTGATTTTTGAAATAATATACTCATTTGATAATTGATGTGATTTCCTATATTTTATTATTAAATTATAATCCATGGATAGTTAAGAGGGAGGTTTGGGAAAAATTATTTCACTAGTTTAGTATCACACTCTAGTTATTGTCAATAAGAAAAATTTTATTCTACTTGTGAGATTTCCACACTAGTTTAGGCCATATAATGCAATACTGGGTGTTATGGTGGGTTTTTTTATATCCATCACTAATCCTGATTATTAAAAATGTATTACAAATATCTTAGATAATCCACAGAGAACCAAGGATCCCATTATTATTGTTATTATTCTATTACTGGCTAGTGAGTGTTTAGTTTACATCAGTTTATTCTTTATTTATTAACTGTATTAAGGATCATTTTAAAAAGTTATAAGAAACATTATTTTAAATTAAATTTCATTTCTTATTTAAAATTTATTTGAATGAGGATTTATAAATGGGTTTTTAACAAAATATGCATAAATTGTAAAAATATTCCCAAAGTGGCTCTTTTTTTTAAATAAAGAAGTAGAAGTATTTGAAAAATTCCATAAATGTGTTGTTTATTTTCTTGTTATCATTAGATAAAAACTGTTTCCAAGACGTATTTCAAACTATAAATGAATTATTATTTTTAAATATTTTTAATGGGGTTTATATTCTATTATAATACCTACTGGGCATGTTTAGACTCACACATATCATATTTTTGGCTTAGTATGTCTCCATGGATGTAGTGGATATTCTCATTTCATAGTCTAAGTTGTTGAGGTGGTTGTTGAAGTTATATCAATTGTATATGGTGATGTGTAGTAGTGTTTTGTGTTTATTATTTTTAGTTTGTTATTATTGATGCATTTTCTACATCAACCTCTTTTCTTCACTAGTTTTTATAGATGGGATTGTCTGATGTTGGAAATGCTTATTATTTTAATTAATTAATGAGTTATGTTAATATTCATGTGTTAGGTTTAGTTTCACTTTTATTTTTTATCTATTCATATTTTTTGAATTATCATTGATATATAGAGTGTTTATGTCAGGAATATAGAAAGAAACTCTCAGATTGTTCAATTTTATCATGATAAATATTTATCTAAGTGCACTATTTGATATCACAACATAAGTTTCCATACTAAGGAAATCAGAAATATACCTCGAGTATGTCACGATCCATCTCGGTTGCTCAGTCCATTAGTGCCCTTGGTTTGGATTGTGAATAAATTTTATAACATCCTTGTTTATTAAGAGATCTTATGTTCTTCAAACACCCTTTTTATTTAGTGAGTTATTGTAAACAAGAGCATGGATAATTATAACTCATTATTTTTGTGAGATTTATTGATTATAAATCACTTTTCGAATTAAAATCTTGAGACTTTAAGGGATTTGGATGAATTATTCTCAAATTTGTTTTTGTTTCTTAATTATTTTCACGATATTAAGAAATTTTTTGAGCCTTTATGTTTACTCCAGATGTTTTTTGAATATTATTTGTTGTTTTTTTTGTTTTTTAGATAAAATTATAAAGGAAACTAGGGATACACAGATATTATGAATGGTTTGTAAAACTACACATATACTGAGAAAAACTATTTGGATGGATTATAGTGTAGACTCACATAGTTTGCTCAAAGTTTTCCAAAAGATGCATCTAAACAGAATATAGTTTTTATTTTTGAGATTTTTTGAAATTTTGGTTCATTGACTATTTAGGGTTGATCAAATATTTCATGTGATTTATTTTGAATAGATTAAAAATTTTCCAATGGTATATTGATTTTATTAAGGTTCAATTTATTTTATATTTTTCATTTAATTTTTTGTGAGGATTTTTAAATGTGGTGTAATTAATTAAAAATAGGGAATTGTTTTTCAAATAATTAACACACAAAATGGGGTCTGCTTTTAGTGGAATTTTTTGAATTTCAAATTATATGATGATTTTTTTGGTTTCAGGTTAAATAATTTATAATAACTTATGTACTGTTATATAATGAATTTCATTTGGTTTCCATGATTTGTTTAAATAATTTAAATATTTTCCAAACGATAATGTGTTAAACCTTTATGGTGAATTTTTATTATATTGTAAATGGATTTAGAAAATGTTTTGAAATTTCCATGGATGATTTGTTAATTAAATTTCAGTGGTTTTCCAAAGAAGAAGTCCATTTTTAGAAATAGATTTTATTTTTTATAAATGAGGTGAACCAAATTTGATTTTAGAAAGTGGGGAATGTTTCTTTGGTGAATATTCATTTATGAATAATAATGAAATATTTATAAAAAATTATTGGTATCAAAATAATAGTGGAGATTTTGAAAAGGAATTCTAATTTTTTTTATCGGTATTTCATGGCGTATCTTTTGGTTTTTTTAGTTTCATTTGATTCGAATTATGATGTACATATTTTTTGGATTGCATTTTATATTAATATGAGTTTCACTCCAATAATGGTCCTAATGAAAAGGGTGAAGGTACCTCTATTAGGATGAACCATATGGTGGTTTCTTTTATTTTCATGGATTATTTAAATTTTATATTTTTGATCGTTATCTATTTTGGGACATGTTCATATTAATACATGAGTGAATGATGTTTATAAATTGGTTCTTAGGTTATGTATCTCTTTGTTTATTCCCTTATATTTTATGGAGGTAATGTTTAATATCTTTGAGATTTTCTTATTTTAGTGACTTCTTGTTCCCTTTTTATTATATGGGTGTGGTACGCCTGCAGTTTGGTCATTCCCACAACACATTTTGAATTGGAACCCTTTGGTGTACCAATGGGTAATTGGGATGAGTCTTACACATAACATAGTATGTATGTTATTTAGTACCTAATTTACATATATGGGTTCACTAAATTTCCATCATTATGATTGTGATTCTTAATTTTCTTCTTATTCTATATCCATTCTCAATCTAGTATTGTTTTTGTGTTTAGAAATTTCTATTTTTTGTTTTTTCTTGTAGTTTATATTCCTCACCTACCTAGTATTTCTCTAATTTATATATTCAAAGGGAAAATATTCATGAGATTTTGGAGTGAGTGGGTACTTTACAGAGCTCTTGTATTAGTGAATTTGTTAGTATAGTGGGATATGACAATCATTGAACTTTTTTTGGGGATCTAGTATTATTTGAATGGGTATGAGATTTTCACCATGTGCTTACGTGTTGAGGTGTGGTTGGGGACAAATTCTATAACACTTTCCTGACAACTCCCATCAACATTTCTGGATATATTTTGGAACAGTGATCGAGTATTTATAATTCTTCAGTTTTTATACTCATATCAGGATATTAATTGGTATTGAGTTTGTGATTTATCGAATTTATCAGTTTCTCCATTAAGGTACATTTCAATTTTTTAATATCCTTGGAAGGATCTCTTACAGTCTTTAATGGTTTTCTATGAAGAGGGAATTAGAATTTTTTTTGTGTATTCTATTTATGTTTTGAGGACAGTATATATAATATTTGGTAGTAGTTTTGGTTGGCCTTTGTGTTTGTTGAATCCTATCTATAATTTTGGTGTATAACCATATTTCCACTTGAATAAACCCTTTCACTCAGGGCATTCTGGGGGAAGTGAGCATTATGGTGGTGGGATTTCACATTCAAACCTTTATTTAACTTATTATTTTATTTATTTATTAATTTTTGATGTTTTCTTAGAGTTTCTAACCAAACCCCCCTTTTTAATTTTTTTAGCTTCAAAGATGGAAGTACAATTAGTGTATGTTTATTGGAAACTATGTGACAAATATTCATATGAATCAACAATTTTAGTAGACTTTTTATGGTAATTGCATGGTTTTTTTAAAATTTATGGATAAACAATGTGTAGTTACTTGTATAATTAGTAAGGAACACATATTTGGAGATTGTTTTATTAAAATTTGTATCTAATTTATTCAATTTTCAGATATAACATGTAAATATAATATAGTTTGTGTATATTTAATCAAACCATATGGTGAATCCATGAAAAGATACCATGTCATTAAAATATTTTTAATGTTCAGATTTTAAATCCTAAAATTTAAACCCAAATTCCCTCTATTTATCCCTCACATGACTTTCATTACCCAAGAGGCTCTCCCCCTTGGTTCCATCTTCTATATATGGTTATTTCTTTTATTTTCATCAAGGGTGTTGCCTATTTTCTTTTATTAATCACTTTTAATCCCTTTTCACTTTGGACATCTATCTATTTCATTTGAATTCTTGTTTCCCTGATGAGTTTTTGGGGGATTGGGGTTTCATGTAGTATGTATTTTAAATGGGGTTTTTTTGTTTTACTGTTTTTAATGCATGTTTCCACCCTTTTGGGTTATATTTTAGTCAATATTTTTTATTGTAAAGGTAACATGTCTAAGTTAGGTTTTCTCCATCTCATAACTCTTTAAAAATTGAACCATGATTTATTATGTTCTAAATACTAATTTTAGATACCTAATGATAATATTATGCATTTGTTTTTACCTATTCATTTAACATAATGTATTTTATATGAATTCATGTTCTATAAACTATTTTTCAATTTTTTACACATAAATCATTCGATAAAGTGCACAAATTTATTTTATAAATCGATTTCAAAATATTAAAGGGTTTTTTGGTCATTAAAATAACTTTAAAAGGAAAATATTTAATTACCATGGTGTTATTTCCTTTAAAAGTATGTACGTTGAGTTTCTATTAATATTGTTAATATATTTTTTATTGAGTATATTAGTTCGAAAGGAGCTTTTATAAAAATGTTTCTTGAATGGTACTAGAAGTTCTGGTTGGAACATAATAAATAGTTTTAAAGGTTACAATTAAAATATAACCATTATAATATATTATAAATTTATGTTTTCTCTGCCATTATTTCTCAATATGGGGGCATATATATATTTATTATTATCTTTGATGGAAACAAAGGTGTTGTTTTAGGGAAGTGTATTTATGGGTGAGGGTGGGATTAATTATGATTTCTGTAATTATATTATTTTGTAATTACTAATGTGATCAAAACCATTTTTATGTCTTGAGAAGCTATGGATAGTTAATCAAGAGTTCTAAGTACACTTTATTCACTTTTTTAGTATCACACTATGGTGAGTGGCGCTGTGATGGATTTTAGTTTATTTTTGGGATTTTCCCACTCTATTAGGCTACACGGGGTAATATTGTGTGTAAGGGAAGGTTTTTTATATATGGAACAATGATTTATTATATATATTTTATTATATTTGTCCTAGATGATCCATTTGTCTCCTAGGATCCCATGATTCTTGTTCTTATTCAATTTCATGTTTTCATGTGTATCGTGTGATTCTGGTCTATCTTTCCTTATTAAATATTATATAGTTCATTTAAAAATTGTGATCTTCTTAATTTTACCTAAAATCATGCTTCTTCATTAAAATTGATCTGAAAAAGGATTTTTAAATATTTATTTAATAAGTAAAATACAAGCCACGTAATCATTTTAAAAGAGTTCTTTTCATTTAAAAACAAATAAGTGAAAACTTTAAAAAATAGATTAGATGTGATATTTAGTTTTCATGTCCTCACCATAAAAAATTTATTTTTTAAATGTATTGAAAAGAAAAATGAAATGGTTTTACTTTAAAAAAAATTAATGGAGTATAGGTTCTCTTGGAATAACTTCCAGGAATGTTTATTCTCACACGAATCATATTTCATGATTGGAATGTATACATCAATTCAATTAATGATCTTGATTCGTTTTCATTATTAGAGGATGAAATTTGTATTGAATCACTTTCACAGAGTGGTGGGTATAATGGTTTTTTCTTCCTTTTATTTTATTGTTTTTGATGCATCAAACAAGTTGTTCACCATTCTTATGAATTTTTTAGTGTTGGATTTTCTAAATGTTGGATCAATTTACTATTTTATTTTGTTAATGAGTTAGTTTTATCTTCATTTTATTGTTATAGTTTCTCTATTTTTTTCTATTTATATTTTGTGAGTGATATCTAACATACAGAGTTCTCGTTCTAGGATTCTCAAATAAATACGAATCCTTGTATAATTTATATGGTGAAATAATTACCTCTAACTTATATCTAATTCCTTAACACAAGATTTCAATATGAGTCAATTTGTAATTCACCTTAGGTTTGTCACGGGCTAGCTCTGGTTCCCAGTTCAGTGGTGGCCTAATGGTGGTTTGGTAATCTTGATATTTTTATATATAATGGTCTTGGAAATTAAGTATGTTCACCAAATTCCCTGTTAAATTTGCTTAAAGGATTACACACTTGGTGTATCGACAGTCCTATTAAATTATAATGAATTTAATTTTGGGAATAATTTTTTTCATTTTTTTGAATTTTAATTATTCCAGTTATATTTATTTCAAAAATTCAATCACCTAATATTTGATTTAAAATTAAGTGACTTTAATTTTAACCCTTTTTTATTATTAAAAAGGTAGTAAAAATAATTATCTATTCATTAGTTTTGGGAATAAATTATTATAAATATTTATTTAGTTATGTGAATATATAAATAAAATTTTTTTCATGAGTTTAGAGAATTTAATATTTATTTATTTATTTGATGAATGGTATAAGTAATTATTTAAATAAATATTACTCATGGTTCAATTAATATAGATGAGAATTTCTTGGATGAGTTAAGGGTTTAATGATAATGATATATTATATTTAATATAACAAAAAAATTATATTTAAACCTATGCATGCTTTTCAATTAATTAACCCAAACTATATATTCCAATTATTATCTTTTTTAGTTATATATGTTTATTATGAAAATAAACTAGATTCTATAATTCAATCTAGTTCTGGATATAAATATATCTCTCATACTATAGAGAAGAAAGAGAACACAAGATAATTTCCTTGTGGTGACCAATTAAAATCAACATAAATATCTGAGCTCCTTTATTCTAGAATCTAGGTCACTAAGATCAATGTTTTGAATTTTTGGAGAACATGTAGATAAAACTAGAAGAATATCCATTTGGATTCAACACCAAAACAATGATATAATGAAAATAGAAACCAAATTTATCAAAGAAGAACAATCACATTTAATTAGTCCATTTTTAAAATTAACAAAAAAATAATTTAACATATATTAAAAAATATATTTTTGGGTTCTTTTGTTATAATATTTGGATATTATCCATTGAAATGGATAAAAAACCACTATTGGGAACCAACCCAAATCTTAAAATATTCCCCATAACCTTCAACTCTATAAATTTATAGTCAATATCATGTGGTTTTGAGTTTTTCATATGTGATTACCTTTTACTCATACAAGATCCATTATCCTTTTCCCCCAAGAAATAGTTATTCTTATAAGAAAAGTGTAACACCCAAGAAGATCCGAACCATGGGGTCCTAACTGAAGTTCCACATGACCACATGTGTGCCTCCCCCTATACAAGAGGCTTATGAATAGTAGTGAGGTCATAATTCCATTAATTGGGAAAATATATCCTCAGTATCATTTCATAGGAAATATAATAATATTATAAAAGATAAATAAAATAATAATGAACTAAACATGTGAAAAAATATACATAATGTTAGATTGAATACATATCATACAATAATAAATATACTATAATATAAATTAAAAATCTAAAAAATAGTAAAGCAAGTTCATAATAACTACTGAAACATACACTACGAGAGTCTTCTGCAACATCACATTTGTCTCCTCAATGCCCCGTTATAGGTCTCTTTCCCTTTACTAGATCCTTTCTCGTGTAGTCTACACATTCATAGGGATTATCATTTAGGATGTGAGTAAAAAAACTAGTAGGAAACCACTAATTAATCTTTATTAAAAGTCCACAAAATATAGATAATAGTGTAAGAAATAGAATAAATAAAATATCAAATAATCATACATGTACACATTTACACATGTAAGTGTTCACTAACCAAGCTTCCACAAACCCTATCAACACCTATTTTAGGTAATTTCGGAAAAGGATTTAAATTTAACTACAAAAAGTGCCAAATTTAATGAAACATCACACAACCAACCCTATAGGCATTTATTACCACTAACATTTCATGCCCACACTAATGTTGGTCATTATCTATAACTATGCATGCCCCACTATTCCAGCCGTCATTATCCTTGAATGATGGTAAGTCACACATGATATGTTTAATGTAAATGGATAACTCGAAAACCCATTTCATGGAACTATCTCAGATTTCCCAATAATGATAGGTTCTTATCTCATGCATGGTCAACTTATGTAACAACAATATTGTCTGTGATTAGGATTTATCTATCAAATATGATATAGTCAATGGACCTCATTACATCATCTCGCTTCCCCTCTAAGGGGACATCTAACCATGTCTGAAAAAATACTTCATCCTGATACCTAAATCATTGTTCTATAGGCCACAAGGCATAATAATAAATAAATTTCATAGTATGTTACAACAAAAAATATCAAGAACAGATTTCAAGAGGCTACACATAATAACATGTTCACAATCAACATGGTCCTAAGGCCACTAACACACCAATATAAAAACACATAAAAAAGAAGTTTCCATTAATCATAAAATATATATCATGGAAATTTCACATATAAGTGAGAAAATGGAAAGGGAATTCCTACCACAATGGTTTTGGGTATGATCATTAAGGTTCTTCAAGGAATCATCACCAAAATCTCATATGTTTATTAGTACATTCCCACCACTCACTAAGAATTCCTAAGGCCATTTCCAATTATTTTATTTCCAAAATAAATAAAACAGTAGAGGCAATTATAGATTCCTTATACTAGAAAATTTGAAAATTATTTATTTAATCCCAAGATTGTGTTAAACATTTATTCCTTGGAGATTATTAAAATTCTTCATAATATAATAATTTTCCCTCTCCAAAATAATCGGAGATAAAAAGAATAATAATAATTATTATCATTCAGAATTATGGGTTATTATCATTTTATGAAAATTTATCATTTTTCATAAATCCTTGAAAATATAATTTCAAAGACTATCAATGAAATTATCTCATAGAAATATTACTAGGGTATAACCTTTTCAAAACATAATGACCAAGAATAAAAGAGAGAGGGGAGGTTCTTCCATGCCTGATGACTAGATAAAGAACAAATATTATTTATAGCGGTTTTAACAAAACATGAACTAGGTAAATTCTAGGCTTCTCATAATCAAAAGGATCACCCAAAAAGGAAGGGTAGAAATGTTTTGATATTTTTTTTCAAAATAATACGCATATATTCTTGCAACATTAAAACCCACAAAATTAATTCATTATTAAATTTATCGCTCAAGTGATTCTTAATTAAAATGTGCTAAATTAATCTATAATAATTATAATAAATTTTAAACAATTTAATGAATTTATTTCAAATATTTTTGGATATTCAAAACATAAAAATGTGGTACTAAATTTTGTTAGGGGGAAGTAGTGAAAGTAGGGGGTTGAAACATATTTATTTCTAATAAAGAGCACTAGGTAAGGGTATCATGGTTTTACTCTTAACCAAATCCTAGCCATTGTTTAATGGTAATTAATTTTATCCACACACATTTTATAAACCCAAACATAATATTATGTAGTTATGGATTACACTTACACATCCGTTGAAAATAAAGGGGTACCATTATATAGTAAAGGGAATATGCTTACGCGCCCTTTGGAATTCAGGAGTTAGAATTAGATAACTCAGCCTTACCTTTTTTCAATTCTTAAGCACCAATACATATCTTCTAAAATTAAAGAGTAAACATTACAAAACTATAGAAAAAGTTCCCTACCTTTACACATGTCAAGATTCACCCTAAAAAAATTATAAAAATAGCGATTATCCTTATGAATGTTATAGAAAACCTAACATAACATTACAAAACATATCATTTATCCTTACATAACCTATAGAATAACATGTTCACCTATATGAAAATAAGTAAAATTACCATTACCTTTACACATCCTTTGTAAAACATGAGTTAACTTTTTCACATTCCATGAATTCATGAGATTACCCTTACATATTATTTTTAAACACCTTTTAAACCATAAATAACCATTGTAAATCTAGGGTTTACTTCATGTAATAGAATAAAACCGTCAGTATTGGTGAATTTTATTGAGAAAAACAATTTCACATAAAAATACATAGAAATTATATCCAAAATAGTTTTTGATGGACAATTAAAAATTATGAATAGTACAATTTTCCTCCTCTAATGAATTATCACCCTTAAAAATATATATATATCATTTATTCTATAAAAACGCATTCCACTTATCTTGAACAACATAATTCAGCTCCCAAATATCATCCTGTATCTGTCCAGGATGACATTGGGTATAGAAAAGTTGTGTTGTCTTTCTTTTAAGGACTTTCTCACATAGATCAATGATCCACATTGGTTGATCCTCATAATATGAATCTGTCTATAAATCATTTTACTCAAAGTCTATATGATGTGTAGGATTGGGAGTGTACCTATGAAACTAAGAAACATGTAAAACATAAAACATTCTGCAATAACATTGAGGAAGATCCAGATATTACACCATTTACTTAATTTTTCCAATGCCTGGACTAACCCTTCCTACTCTTAGTTCCCATTATCTGATCATCAAAAACTTATATTCCTTTAGAAAAGTAAATTATATCTATCTCTGATAGAAATCAAAGTGGTACATAAGAATAATAGTGGGTCCATAACCCATAGTTTTGAATATCAAAAACATCCATTGATATAAAAGTAATAACTCGGTCCCAAATGCATATCTGTTTCTCAATGGATACCTATTATCCCCTACCTAAGGCCTACCCATCGGCCTGAATGGGTAATAAAAAAAATGAATATCCTCGTGGTCCATCACATGTTCTTTTAGTGTGTTTTTTCTCACTCACACACATATTAAGAAACATCCCATGATTCAATGAATCTTGAACACTACTCCGGGAAAAACCACTTTAACCATGTGATTCTAAAAAGGTATAATCTCAAAAAGAATATAGTGCCTTATTTATATGGGTAATAACTTTTATCCATTAAATCCTTTAACATTCAAGAGTGCTATAAAAATTATCATGGTTATTTTATTCACATGTGGAACTATTTTTTAATCACATGTTACCAGTAGTGAATTTCAATTTATTTAATAAGATATAGAAATTACATATCTGATCTTATGAAACCCACCTCTATACTAGTTAATCATACACATGTTAAATTTCATCTGAATTTACTTTATATTTGTTTCCAATTTTTTTCCTAATTATGGAATAAACTATTTCTATTTTTTACACATTAAAATAAAAAAAATAAAAAAAAAATTATTTAATATTAAATTAAATAATGAAAATTAAAACATTAAATTAATATATCATATCCCCCACAATTTAAAACGTATTTTTTTCATAACCAGAAAATGTACACATAATTTCAAAAGAAACCCATCAAACCAAATATTAAATAACATAATCATCCAAATCAAACAATTATTAACAAGAAATGTATTTATAAGTATCAACGAGAAATAAATTTCTAAATCCTAATGTTTTATGAAAACTAATCAACTCATGTGTTTCACTTTACCTCTTGAATTTATTGATGTTTTTATTAACATTAATTCACATCATTCAACCTATAATTAATATTCAATCTCGCTTTTGATCTACCGTATCCCAAATTATTCTCTCAACTCTCAAGGAAAACACAACGAGAGAAAATCTCAGTCCTTGTGTACATGTATCATAACCATAGGCTTTCAAAGAATATAAATATAAACCATATAAATGAAAAACTAAACATTAATCCTTATGTGATTAAATGATGGTGTAGATGACTCTGAGGTTATGTATTAGTAGGTCATTAATATGAAAAATAATTAATCTAAAAATATAGGTTAACTATAAATAATAATTCTTAATATAAAATATTAATGACAATAAAATTTTATCTTTTCAATATTATAACTCCAAAAGGATGTAACCTTGTAATTATTCCATATCCAACTTATCGGATTTGAAATCTTGAAAATAAGATTAATGAAATTTTCTCTCTCTTTTTAATAGTATTACATATTCATTCTTTTTCCATTCTTTTCTTATTTAATTTTCTTTTTAATTCATAGTTTGAATATACAAATGTATAACCAATCAAAATTTATAATAATCCCTCCTCAAAAAAGTTATTATACATCATATATTCTCTTTCCTAATATATATCATCCCCATATGATGATGAAAAACATATTCCAAACACATTTAAATTTTAAATCATAAAAAAATACCAAAAGTTTGGTTGGAAAAATAAATATAATTTAATTTTTTATTTCCTATCATGTTCAATCATGGGGTATACGAGCTTAAAAACTAAAAAAATCAATTAAATAATAAAAAATATAAAAAATAAAAAAATAAAAAATAATAATAATACATTAATTAACCATGGTATAATGTGATCAAATAAAAAATGCATCAAACATCTTAATCTGGATCCACTTTTTTTAGATTTGAAAATATATTAATACAAGTTCTAATAGTCTACATCCCCAAATTATATCAAAATAAATTATTTCTTATAGATGATATAAAAAATGGTTTACATCCCTCTTTGGGAATGGGAATGAAAAGCATTGGTAAACCACTAATGTCATGAGTAATAATAACAAATCAAAAAACATGAAATTTAGAAAATCAAATTAGTTTAGTGTAATTTCATCTATATAAACCAAACAACCCTACTAAATAAAGAGTCATTAAAGAAATATCCTCCTCCATATATTCACCCATCCCCCTCATACCTTATGAATTAAATTCAATAAAAAATTTCATTTAAAACAAGGTGTGATGGTATTACTAAGAAAATCATGAAGTCAATATCGAATATATATCATTAAATTTAAGTGTGGCATGAAATTTTACAAAAAAAATGTAACTTCCCAGAATCCACACTTCTGGATCCAGTGATAAAAATGAAAACATTAAATTTTTGACTTTGATAATGATAAATGTGGCCCATTTTTTCAACAAGACTTATAATATAGAAATGAAATATTGGATCACTTATATACCTACATACAATTTAGTTGTAGAGTTTTAGAGAAATAGGAAAAAATCTAAACAAATTGGGCTCATAAAGAAATGGATCATAAATATCATCATTATATCCACGTAAACCCAACTTTAATAATGGGCCACTAACATAAACCATGTGAAATTCTTCTATAAACAGTTTATTTAACATATTTCCACATGGCCTTGGGATAAGAAATCCCAATAAGGGAGATAAAAGATGCTTAGTAGGGTAAACCAGGAATATATGAATCATAACATAAAAATAAGCGTATAATAATATGAACATATAATTTTAAAATCATATCCTGCATATCAAATATCATAATCTTGAGTCATAGAATAAACCTTAAAAATTTATAACACTAGAATCATAAATGAATAACATTGGAATAAAACATAGAAGTGTAGAAAACACCCAATAATATGATTTCATTTCATTAGAAGTCAAGGTTATCTTTCCTAACAACCATAGTTGAGTGGGTTCACTCCCAAAACCATCGTGGAAGTCTAGGTTTTCTCCTAAGACTATCATGGCAGATAATGTTCATTATGGAACTAGTTTCACATCCCATTCTCATATATCCTAAATTTATTTCAATACATATTCCATTCATGTGTATATAATGAGATATAATATTATATCACAATACATTTGAGGGATACATAGGTCCCACAAATTAGATAATTAAAACCATACATACATTTGCCACAAAAATCATTCATCATATCATAACCCATGAAAATAAATAGGTTTAATAAATATAAATCCATCATAAACATGAACCTACTATAATATTAATAATGATAATTTCTATTAATAATATACCAATTAAATCATAATAAACATCAAATAATGTTATATTATATGAAAAATAATTTTTAGAGAACACATGAAATAATTCATGAGTAAAATAACCTTTCTATTTTAAGATCAGTTTTTATTAAACATTCATGCAATTTTAAATGAAAAAATTTTCATTAAAAATAACCTTTTAAGCATTTAAAAGAATATTAAAGTCAAAAAAGCTTCATTATAGTGGGAAAATCAACACATGTCATTTAAAAAATACATTCTTTGAGAATTTTGTCCCAAAAGTCATAAAAAACGTCTTTAGAAAACCAAAAAATAATCCTTTAAACCCATTTTGTAAAAAGTAAAACATGACTGAAAATAAATTATTAAATTTTTTGTAATAGTAAAATAATTATAGTAAAAAAGTTTATAAAAACAATACATGGAAGCAAAATATATTTTTAATGGAAACATTTAAAAAAAGTAGTTTTTAAAAGAAAATCCCCTATGAATATCATATCATTAAAGTGATCATTAATACGATTAACCGATTATGCATATTCTCTATAAAACAAATTAAAAAAGTGTAAATACAACATAAGATAAAAAAAATTAAACTCACACATAATCATATCATGATATAATCAATAAAGTAAAAGGTTAGCCCAAAGAATGGTAATTGGGTCAAGAATTAATTTACCACTTTGTAATTTGTCGATTTGTATGCCCCATAACATATATAATTATCAAATTATAAATTTAATAACAATAATATAAAGTGATTAATTATAATATATATCGAAGGGTATTCTATACACCAAAAACAATAAATAAGTGTTGAATAAGGCATATACCTCATAGAATAAACAATTGAGATGAGAAAACTCTTACTCACACTTCCTTTAATTTTAGTGTACTTTAACATCCTATATAGTTTTTTAAATAATTTTATTTACTTATTAAATAACAATACTAATATTTAAAATACATTATGTAATAATTTTATAACATTTTATGACCCATTCATTAATAATATTTTGTTATTTCAATGGTTTTGTGTGGGTTCATTTCTTGGTATCATGATTAGTTCATTTGTGTAAAATTATGGATGTTCTTATAAAATGGTATTACAACTACAGAAGTCAAAATAAATATTATTAATTCACTTAATAAATTTTAAAGGGTTCTATATATCATTTTTAATTCTTTTATGAGGATGATTTATTTAATTAAATGTTATTGATAATTATTTAGTTAATTTTTGAGGTTTCCCAGAACACTATGGACTAGTTTTATTTTATTCAATAGTATTAGTATATATTAGTTCTAGAATATTAAATAAGATTTAATATACCTATTAAAATCATATTTAACCATAATAATTGTTTTATGACGTTTTATGAAGGTGGTAATGGAAGACGAACAAAAATAATATTCATTGAGGTGATTAACATTCATTATTGGATAACAGTTTCATTTATATGGATAAGAGGAGGTAATAAAAGGGATGGATGTATGATATTTAATTATCTACATAAAATTAAATTATTTACATGATTATATAATTATTATTTTTTTATGGAGAAAATATATGGTGAGAAGTGAAAAGAGAAAAGAAAATAATATAGGTGGTTTGAGAGAATTACCTCCTGAATATCACCTCATTGTGTCACGAACCAGGCCGGGTCACCATCCGACCCGGTGCCCGACCTGGTCCGTAGTAAGACCCGAAGGGCATTCCTGATCCCCACATGCTGGCACAAGTGCCCGGGTATCAAAAATAAACTTGGGAACGATTTACCCAGATGAATAAATATAAAACAGACAACAAGCTAATTAAATTGAAACTAAAAGCTGTCAACCAAACAGACCCTTATACCAAGTTAAGATTTAAAGTTTGCAACTTTAACCAAAAACCCAAAAGGGACTACATCAAACGAAACCAAAACTCCAACACAAACCTCTGTGCGACATGAGGAGTCACATCACCAAGCCACCGCCATCAAACCAACACGATGATGCCACTGACAAACCAAAGCCCCAATACTAAGCCCGATGCCTCAACATAGAATGGAAAAAAAACACAATCTACATACACTCAAAGGTGTATGTATGGTGTGAGCTAAAAGCCCAGTGAGATGCCACCGAGAAAAGCTTCCACACACCATTATTAAATGTCAAATACATTTTCACTTTTAATTAAAGAAATGAACTAAAAGCTTGAACAACTTTAGAGAAAATAGGTTTAGAGAAATCAGTTTTGAAAGGGAACAACATAAGTTAAAACACACACACACACACACTTATGTTTAAAATAACCAAATTGTCAAACTGAAGAGCGTAAAGTAACCAATGAGCACTAATATGGGAAAGGCTACGTGGGTGTAAGCTAGCTCGGGCCCCTAGTTCTTCGTGTCTTGGTTAAATGTGGATTACAAGGCCACGACCCTTAGAAAGTGTGGCTTAGAAGGCCGTAGCCCTTAGAAAACGTGGCTTAGAAGACCACAACCCTCAGAAAAGCATATGTTTAGTTATTGTTGCAATCGTCAGTCCTGCCAGTGAAATTGGGTCAAGTCACCTCCGGAACATTGCCCACTAGTCTAGTCCACCCTCCTAGCTACCCATGCTTCCCAATTTGGGATCAAACAAGTTTCAAATTCATGTCACATGTCATATTTATGTACCCAAATAAAACAAGACACTAAACATGCCAAAAACCACAACTCTCACTTAGAAATACAATTTTGGAAGAATACGCACAATAAAAATATTTCAAAACTAAATCGAAACTACCTACACAACAAATTAATAATACTGCATGGTCAAAAAAAACACTTTCAGAGTCAAACAAACCATTAAAATAATTTATTAAACAATTTAAACCTATGTTGCATGACTTTAACCACCGAAAACCTTTACACCATGTAATCAAAATAAATTTTTTTCCATCATTAATAATTATTTAATAAAACAATCCAAATTTTCAAAAACAAATTTTTAAAGAGAAAAACCACTACTTTACACACTAAGCTGACCTAAACCCCCTTACATTACAATACGCACACAATGTCACCTCAGGAAAAGAAACTGCATTATGCACACAATTAAATAAGTCGCCTACACAGTTGAAAAGACCATCTCTATAGTTAAACAACCCACCATAAAACCTTACCAGCCTTTCATAAAGTATGACGCATGACTAAAACACCAAAACCCCACTCAGATACTCATTTAAGACCAAACACATACCGATGCTACACCAAAATATCAATTACATACTTTGAACTTCCAGAAAAAGAGACTAACAATTAACTAGAGATAATATTTCAGCATCACGTACATATATTACGATGACACCCTACTATACAATTCAAGGAATGTCAATGATAAATGGAAATCAACTTCTCACCACACACATTAGTTAAATAACATTCTAAAAAAAATAACCTTGCAAATTAATTAATCAAATAATAATTGGACGTGGAACCACTTACCTATAATGTAGAAAAACTTCGCAACAAGATGCACGAACTCCTATCGCGCACCAAATTCACCACAATCCACTCAAATAAACTCTAACATCAAACATCAAACCAATTACACCTAAATTGAACCAATTGAAACTTCAAATCCTAACCTAACAACCTTAAAAAAAGAAACTAATTAAAGGGGAACACACCTATGGTGAGGGTGTGGGATGCTGACCGAGCAGGACGAGGTGGTGTCGTAGGTGCACCGAGGCTGTCTGGGGAAGAA
Organism: Viscum album; assembly: GCA_963277665.1. Lineage (NCBI taxonomy): Eukaryota > Viridiplantae > Streptophyta > Magnoliopsida > Santalales > Viscaceae > Viscum > Viscum album. The sequence goes on from OY728148.1 coordinate 1,933,657,729, forward strand.
GAATAAGTTTTGGTTCACCAGAGAGGGGGAGGAGGGGTGCATCTTGGGGAGTCGGTCTGGTGAGGGCTCGGTGCGGTGCAGCTCGGGTTCGCAGGGGGTGGCGTTTCGGCAGGCAAGGGTGTGGCACCGGAGCAAGGGGCTGGAGGGGTGGTGTTGGACAGAAGCAGGTCAGGGGAGGCCCAGCGATGGTCTGCGTGGCTGGGTAGACTAGGAGGGAGGTGCACGGGGTCGTGGCATGGTGCTATAGGGAGGCCGGTGTGAGGCAAGCCGGTGGAGCCGAGCTGGTCTGGCAGAAGAGGAGGTGCGGCGCCTAGGGTTATGGGGGAAAGCTGCAGATGAATAGTGCCCCAAGGATGAATAGTGCCTCGTGGATGAATAGTGCTCTGCAGATGAAGAGAGCAAAAGAGGGACGAAAAAAAGAATAGAAAGAAAAGAATAAAAGGAATGATAATAAAAAAATATAGAATATATAAAGAGGATAAAAAGGAAATTGAAAACAAACCAAAATCCAAAAGAAAAATGGAAACTTAATCCATTCTAAACAATAATAATAATAATAATAATAATAATAATAACAATAATAAGTCAATGATTCTATAATTATAACTTTAATTTAACATCCATGACCAATTTAAAATATCAATTGAAATAATAATAATAATAATAACCTAATTGAAACATTAACTTAAATAATCATAATATTAATAATAATACTAAAGTAATAAAACGAGTTACAAAATAATTACATTAATTGATGAGTCTAGAATCCGCGCACAGACGTGTGCATGGTCACGACATAGTCGTACGTCCATGAAATAATAAATTTATTCGTAAAATGTTCCCTTATTATGTTTGGGTGCTACACCCAACAGCGCGTACAGTCGCGCACCCTTAAAGATCTGAAATCCCTTGTAAAATGGGACTGATTCAAAATGCAACTCAAAATAAAGACCCAAAATAATTAAATTAAAATAATTCGTTGGTCGAGGTGTGACAATTCTCCCCACCATGACACTTTCTTCCCCCATAAAGTCCCCAAAGACTGGGCCAACACAAGATTCCGAGCAAGAACACGAAGATACTTAAAACCAAACCTCAATCACCCGGAGACCGAGCATTCGAATGTCCCATGACCTGAACTCCAAAGATATCAAAACTATAATCACCAAGAAAAATAAACAACAATAAATTCTCTTCCAAAAAAAACTACAACATGGAACACCCCGACCCGTATCTTAGGGATCACCAGGGCCGCCAGAGATCATCAAAAATTCTCATCAAGTGACCCACTACTCATGCTAACCAATTAGCATGGTCGTGGCCGAGCGGAGCAGAAGTAGGGGGTTACTCCACTATTCACACTTTGAAAACAAAGTTTTCCCAAAAGTTCATCCAATGGTGGTCTCCCCACAATATTAGGATTTTTTTTCCAATATTGGTTCTCCAAACCAAAATGAATCACAATCCCAGTCAAACCATTAACACTTGATTGACCCTCCAAGATCCCTAAGTTAATCTTAACCAACATTGGATGAGATTACAGCGAGACCCACACTAGGTCTCCCCACCATTTTAATAATTCCTAACACCACAGAACCCGTGCGGGTATTCCCAGTTTACTTGGAGCGATACAGACCGAACTCTGCATCATGAACCCAACAACACAAATCAGCCTGCATAGAAGATTCCTACACTAAACAAAACTTTTCCCCATGAGATGGATTTGATAGTAGAAACCCTTAACCAGGAGGAAAACCATACAGGTGCACGTCAATTCACCAAGACATGAGCATGTCCTAGACGAGTGCAATTTTGATCCATAACTGACTATAGGAAGGTTCACGGAGCAAGCCCACTGGCTTTACAAGAGTACTGATTCTTCAGACCTCCTTAAGGCCCAATAGGAACTCCCACAACTAAGACTGCAATAAGGATATATGGCCTTCATACCCATCACAACAAAAATGAAGCCTTCAGAGGAGATACCACAATAGGGAAATTTAAGCTGTTCCCATCCCGACACTACGCACTGAAGTTGGATCAAGCTCATCCCACATCCGACGAGTTCTGACTGCGTGCAAGCTTCACCCCGAGACCTATGGCTGGGGACCTGATGTCTGAAGCATCTACCACTTCATAGTCATAAGTTCACCACCTCTGACTGGAACTTCCTCAACTGGACAAGCAGCCAACATACTTCTCCTCGTGTCTCGCGTGGCCACTCTATTGACATACCAACTGAGAATTGCAACAAACAATATAGAGTGTCCAACATACCATACTAGAGATAGTATATTGAGCGGTCTGTCAAATGCTCGATGAAAACTGACTAGAGCGGCACTCCAAGAACAGACCCCTTTGGTTTACACTCTTCATTGGATAAGGAACCCACACTTAACACAGTATAAATAAGACCAACAACTATTACGAACATTAAACTGATCGTTTGACACAACCTTTTGGGAACATGAAGCTAGCCCATCAAAAAGGTCAAACACACATCCTTCTCCACCTGTTGACTGGTCGAGCACCTACGAGATCCACCACATTCCTTCGCCTTCACCTAGATACAACTGCGGAATGAGGCTAGTATTGAGGGTTTCTCATGACATCTCCATTCGCCACAAAAATGGAATTATCATCGTTTGCTGGTTCAGTGTTGCTCCTTCACACGTACACGAGACAACATATGCATAGAAAACATCTAGAGTTCCTCCAAAACCAGAGACACTTCCAACTTTCCTAAATCACTCAACGACATCCAACTGACCTCGACGTCTATGAACAGTCGACACCCCTAAGAAAAACCCAACTCCACCACTCCACTGGGAGTCTGGGTTGAGCCAAGAACCGAGAGATTTTCTAGAAACTCATGGGACATTTCTAGGGGAATATCCTAAACAAGAAACTCACAACATCCTTCCACAAATCCAAACACATCACAAAACAAGCATCCACATGTCAAACACAATTTCAGTAATTCCAATTTAAAACATCATTTCATTCTTAAAGAAAAATGCTTGATTCTAAAACCAAGCACTGCACAACAAGCCCAAAAGCTATTTTTTAAAAAAAAAATCTTTAATCTAAACACAATGTCTTTTTTCCAATTTCCAAAACCATCTGAGTACAAAAACCCATTTATGAAAAAGGCCCACTTTTTTGGGAAATAAGAAGCAACCATAGAATCAATCAACCACCACAGATATTTCATGGTTCCTCGAAAGTATGCATTTTTGTGCCACTCAGGCACCCATCCACATGATCCACCAACTATCCATTAATCTAGTCCACATGCACATGTGAGCAACCATATGAATACCACTGGAAAGAAACAAGGCTACACCACTTTCAAAACAAAACATTTTCAATATCTGAAAATACCCCTTTTTTCAATACCATTTCTAAAATTCATGGAAAATTTCAAAAATGATTTCCATTTCTAAAACAACCCATTTCAATTTTAGATAACCCAAGACATCCTTTTATAAATTTAACTTCGACAAATCAACGCCAAATTTCAAAAACAAGTTCCAAGAGGAACGCACCCCAAGTATCATGCCAACCGCTCACCAACATAAAATAAGAGCATCACCAAAGTCCGCTTCAATATTTAATGGAAAAAAATTTCTTGCCAATCACAAAACTGAAGCAAGACATCGTAAACATTAAAGCACCTAGACAGAGGACTAGTGGTCGTATCTAACATGGCTACATGGTTTAGCAGACCATGCCCTAGGCAAGAACCAACCACCAAGAGTGTCGATCCTTACTCTCGGGCATCACATGGGTCACTACTCCATGTGAGACCATGAACAATACCGGTTTATTCCTATTGTCATCCCCCATCCACACAGAGCAAATCCCAAAAAGTTAAATCCCGAACTACCCCTGGTTACTTGAGGGTCAGAACGAGAAATAGTTCACAACACTCTTCCCACACCTACCACTCGAGTACCGAAAGTCCTATCTCTGATCTACCTGACATCCCAAATAACAAGAACAAAAACCTCCCTTTGATACCATTTTGTCACGAACCAGGTCGGGTCGCCATCCGACCTGGCACCCGACCCAGTCCGCAGCAAGACCTGAAGGGCATTCCTGATCCCCACGGGCTGGCACAAGTGCATGGGTATCAAAAATAAACATGGAAACGACGTACCCATATGAATTAATATAAAATAGACAACAAGCGGACTAAATTGAAACTAAAAACTGAAAACCAAACAGACCCTTATACCATGTTCATATTTATAGTTTACAACTTGAACCAAAAACCAAAAAAGAGACTACATCAAAGGAAACAAAAACTCCAACACAAAACTCTATTCGACATGAGGAGTCACATCCCCAAGCCACCACCATCAAACCAACACGATGATGCCACTGACAACCCGAACCAACAATGCTAAGCCTGATGCCTCAACCTGGAATGAAAACAAAACACAATCTACAAACACCCAAAGGTGTATTTAGGGTGTGAGCTAAAAGCCCAGTAAGATTCCACCGAGAAAAAGTTCCACTCAAAATTATTAAATGATAAATACATTTGCACTTTTAATTAATGAAAATAAATAAAAGCTTGTACATATTTAGAGAAAAAAGGTTTAGAGAAAGCAGTTTTAAAAAAGTACAGCTTAAGTTAAAAAACACACACACACACATACTTACTTTTAAAATAACCAAAGTGTCACACTGAAGAGCGTAAAGTAACCAATGAGCACTAACATGGGATAGGTCGCATGGGTGTTAGCTATCTTGGGCCCCTAGATCTTCGTGTCTCAATGAAACATGTCTTAGAAGGCCATGCCCCTCATAAAACAAGGCTTAGAAAGACACAACCCTCAGAAAACGTGGCTTAGAAGACCATGAACCTTAAAAAATCATATGTTTTGTTAGTGTTGAAATAGTCAGTCCTGCCAGTGAAACCAGGTCGAGTCACCTCCAGAACACTTCCCACTAGTCTAGTCCACCCTCCAAGCTACCCGGGCTTCCCGGTTTGTGCTCAAACAAGTTTCAAATTCATGTCACATGTCATATTTATGTTCCCAAATTAAAATGACACTACACATGCCAAAAACCACTACTCTCACTCAGAAATACCATTATGGAAGAATATGCACACTAAAAATATTTCAAAACTAAATTTTCACTACTTACATGACAAATTAAAAATACTGCATGGTCAAAGAAAACACTTTCAATGTCAAAAAAACCATTAAAAGAATTTATTAAAAAATTTCAACCTATGTTGCATGACTTTAACCACCGAAAACCTTTACACCATGCAGTCAAAACAAATTTTTTCCATCATTAATAATTATTTAATAAAATAATCAAAATTTTCATAAACAATTTTTTAAAGAGAAAAACCACTACTTTACACACTAAGCCGAACAAAAACCCCTTACATGACAGTAATCACACAACGCCACCTCAAGAATAGAAACTGCATTACGCAAGAAATTAATGAAGCCTCCTACACAGTTGAAAAGACCATCACTACAGTTAGACAACCCACCAGAAATCCTTACCAGCCTTTCTTAAAGTACACCACATGACTAAAACACCAAAACCCCACTCAGATACTCATTTAAGACCAAACGCGTACCGACGCTACACTAAAATATCAATTACATCCTTTGCACTTCCAAAAAACAGACTAATAATTAAGTAGAGATAAGATTTCAGCATCAAGTACACATATTTTGATGACACCCTACTAAACAATTTAAGGAATGTCAAACTTAAATGAAAATAAACTTCGCACCACACGCATTAATTAAAAAACACTCTAAACAAATTAACCTTGCAAATTAATTAATCAAATAATAATTGGACATGGAACCACTTACCTGGAATGTACAAAAACTTCTCAACATGATGCGCGAACTCCAATCATGCACCAAATTCACCGCAATCAACTCAAATAAACTCTAACATCAAACTACAAACCAATTACACTGAAATTGAACTGATTTCAACTTCAAACCCAAACCAAAAAACCTTATAAAAAATTAGAAACAACCAATTGAAGGGGAACAAACCTTTGGAGAGGGTGCGGGATGCTGGCCGAGCCGGACGAGGTGGTTCCGGAGGTGCGTCAGGGCTGTCAGGGGAGGAAGAATCTATTCTGGTTTTCCAGAGAGGTGGAGGAGGGGTGCGGCTTGGGTAGCTGGTACAGTGAGGGATCGGTGCAGTGCGGCTCTGGTTCGCAGGGGGTGGCGTTGTGGCTGGCGAGGGCGTGGCGCCGAAGCAAGGGGCTGGAGGGGTGGAGTTGGACAGGAGTAGGTCGGGGTAGGCCCAACGACGGTCTACGTGGCTAGGTAGAGCGAGAGGGAGGTGTGCGGGGTCATGGCTTGGTGGTAGAGGGTGGCCGGTGCGAGGCGGGCTAGCGGAGACGAGCTGGTCCGGTAGAAGAGGAGGTGCGGCACCTAGGGTTAGGGGGTAAGCCGTAGATGAACAGTTCCCTAGGGATGAATAGTGCCCCGTAGATGAATAGTGTTCCGCGGATGAAGAGAGTAAAAGAGGGAGGAAAAAAATAGAAAGAAAACAGAAAATGAATGATAAAAAAAAAATAATATTGAAAGAGGATAAGAAGGAAATTGGAAAAAACCAAAATCCAAAAGAAAAATGGAATCTTAATCCATTCTAAACCATAATAATAATAATAATAATAAGTTAATGATTCTATAATTATAACTTTAATTTTACATCCTTGAACAAATTAAAATATCAATTTGAAATAATAATAATAATAATATTAATAATAATAACCTAATTGAAACATTAACTTAAATAATTATAATATTAATAATAATACTAAAGTAATAAAACCAGTTGCAAAATAATTGCATTAATTGATGAGTCTGGACACCGTGCACAGATGCGTGCATGGTCACGACATAGTCGCGCAACCATGAAATAATAAATTTATTCGTAAAATGATCCCTTATTAATGTTGGGCGCTAGAACCAGTCACGCGTATAGTCGCACACCCATATAAGATCCTAAATCCCTTGTAAAATAGGACTGATTCAAACCGAAACTCAAAATAAAGACCCAAAATAATTAAATTAAAATAATGCATTGGTCGGGGTGTGACACATTGAGATACACTTAAGGACCTTTCGTTTTCTCTTTTGGTGAATCCAAAAGCACTTGGATGTGGAGAGAGTGTGTAGGGGATATTTGGGAAGGCATTTTAGTATCTTTAAGGTGTTTTAGTGGAAATGGGGTGGCAATGGCTCATATTTATAATTGCGAAAATGCATGTGCAACTGATAAAAATAATAATTATTTTATACTTTAATCCAACCCCATTGATGTGGAATTAATTTAAATTAATTTTGATGGAAATTAATATTTTATAGGATTTTTAGGGATTATCCAAGCATCAATGAACAATTAAATGTTACTATTTTTAGGTATTTTAATCCTTTAACCTTTTAATATGATTTATTCTTACCCATACCACTGTAAATAAATTTTTTTCCCATTGTAAAAGTTTTATTGAAAAAATTGAAATTTTACTTAAAAACAATTCTGAAATTAGGAATTAGAATATGAAATATATTTTTTTCAAATTAAATTCAAATAATTTGGAAAATTATTTATAAAAATTTAAAACACATATAAAACAAAAAATTAGGGTTCTAAACTGAAAATTTAAAATGTTTGAAATGTTTTTATGTTCAATTTAATTGTAAAATTGATTCTAATGACCTAAATTGTTTTGATTGATTTATAATTGAACAAATTATACTTTAATAACTATTTAAAATATAATTAATCGATAAAAACAAATTATTCAAGAAAATAGTTTTAGATTAAAAGTTAGTATTTCACCCTAAGTGAATTTTGAAATTATGATTTTAAGTTATTTTTTAGAAAATTTTAATTACTTGTAAAAAATGAAACTTCTCTGAAAATAAAAAAATTTCAATCTATGATAATATTGATTTTAACATTTTAAAAATAAATTTTATATTTTTAAATAGTATTTATAAGTGTAAAAATTTAGTTCTAAAACAAGTGATCTATAAAAAGGTAGAAAAACTACCTTTAGAAATATATAGATTTTATGCTTAAAATTGGATAAATTTTTATGTTAAACCTATCAAACATTTTGGATAAATTTTAAAAATATTGCTTTGAATATAAAAAATATAAATTTCATTAATATCATTCACTAATAGTGATTAATTCAATTTATTAAGATAAATTGTAATTGTGGGCATAAAATAGTATCTTTTATAAAAACACGTCATTTATGTTAAAATTATTTCTCATTTATTATTTCTAATTAATTGGTGAAAAATTAATTAATTTTATATAAAATTGCAATTTATATTTTCATAATTTATTTAATCTTATTCATTCCCTACATTCAAATGGCTAGGTGATAACTATCATAATTAAAGAATAATATTAAATCAATTGTTTAACTATGGTGTTCTTTGTAATGTATGTAATCATAGATATCAAATTTATTTAAAAACCACCTAATATACAATATTGAGGTTTTAAATTCTACCCCCTTAAAAATAATTTCATCCTAAAAAATTGTTACATAGGTTTAATCAGATAAGGATACCTCGGCCTCATCACATCCTCAGGTTCCCACATAGCTTCCTTAAATTGGTGGTTTCACCATAAATATTTAACCAAGTGAGTGGTATTTTTTTGTATAAATGTATCTCTATGATCTCTAATATCTAATGGTTGTTCATTATAATAATTATATTCCACTAGTGGTAAAAAAAATTGAGTCTATTACATGATAAGGATCAGGTATTTAAAAACACAGGTGAGATAAATGGAACACATAATGAACTTGTTTGAGATTCATTGGAACAGTTAACTAATAAACATCCATCACATTAAAATCAAGAATTTATATAAATTGAGTACTTGAAATTTAAAATTTCACTTAGAAAATAAATGATAGATGTTTGAAGATATCCTTTTTGCGAAACCCAAAATAGAAAAAGGTTTAAAAACATCCTCTAAAAATGAAATAAAGGGATGTGTGATGGTCAGCTGAGATAACACATTCTAGATTTCTATGTTGGATAACAAGGAAAATAAAGACAAAAATAATTCTCAAGGACTAATAGAGAGTGATAGAGAACGTGATCATGGGAAATTTAAACATCACAAAACTATAAATATGTGATGGGTTAAAAGTCCATTAAAAAGGTTAAATGGATAACATTTTCTGTTCCTAAAAAATTTCCTCAAATTTTCAAATTATTCCACTGAATATACTAAGAACATAGGAAAACATACTTACTTGTAAAGTAGAATTTTATTCTCATCTATTCCCTAAATAATGAGTATTTAAGATGATTTTTTATACCTGAAGAATAAAAATCAACTTCTATAGATCACAACATCGGTAATAGTATAACTATATTTTTCTCATGTCCTTAAGCATTAACCAACGACAATATGGTTAGTGCCAGATATCTTATTCAAAAAATAATAAACCATTATATAATCAAAAACTACTTTAATATATAAAATTTAGTAGTAATAACCATTGTGAAACACAAATTATTCAATAAATGAATATCATTAAAATTCATCAAAACTATTCTTAAATTATATTAAACCCCAAAATAGAATATTTTTTCCACATAGCCTTCCAAGATAAATTTTGAAATTTATCTCTAAATAAAACCAATCACTATTATTGTCTCATACCAGAAATGTAATTTATTAAATCACATAATCTTAAATATATGAAAACCATCTCTATCAATAAATTAAATCACCACTCAATTAAATCATACATTCTCCCAAAATAAAAAGGAATCTTTATTACTTGAATAAAATCCTAGAATATTCTATTAACCATAAGCATGGAGGGTTCCCAAAATTGTGAATATGTTTTGAAGCATATTAATCACATCATAAACAAATAATTAATAATGTTATGGATATATATAAAATATATTTTACAAAAAAAACATTAGCCATTTTTAAATAAAATAAAATAATTTTATACCAACCAAGACATCACATAGGCCACTATTTGGTGATTCGCCCTTGTCTCCCTTCAGTTTTATGATCAATTCATATAGTCTTAATATAAGTGATAGGTTATCACTCATCATGTGGGTTTTAATTTTACTAAAATAACAATTTTATAATCCTTACGAAATTGCATAACTGTAAAAAATATTCTCAAAATAACCTTAATATATTTAACCTCTTTGTTTATTTCATACCTTTCATTTTGAATAAAAAAATTTAATAACCCATAGTTACATTAGAAATAAATATATACGAAAATTCCATTGGTCACCTTAAAAATTCATAAATTAAATCCTCAATAGATTTTCTAAGAAACAAAATGTATGATGAAACTAAAAAAATATAAACCCATGACGATATCCATAACTCTTATAAATACCACAAAATAAAACAACCTAATATATAAAGTTTCATAAAACATTCTATGATACCAACTATAACAAACCAAAATCCAGACTTTTTGATCCATTCATAAAAACATAAAATCACATTTTTGACACAAAAACTGATAAATATAACCCATTTTTTTCGAAAAAGACATGTAATTTCCAAAGGAAATATTGTATCACTTACATACCCAAAGACCTTTTCGGTTTATAGTATTAAAGAAACATGAAAAAATCTTATGAAAAAAAAGCACATAAATAGATCACTCATAAATAACGACATTATCTTCCACTATATCCACCTTTCATAGTAGGTCATTGACACGTACCTGTCATGGGGTATGGAAAAAACAAATATAACCTAAGTTAAAATGTATTATAGTGTGTTACCTAGTTTGTCTCTAGAGATTAGTGCTCAATAATAGTGTTTGTCAATTAAAATAAGATAAATAAGTGATGTTGATTTTGAAATTGTTTGATTTGGAAAATACAAGAACGAAACAAAATAAAGTAAAGAAATTAAGTGTAATTTTTAAAAGAAATTTACAAATGATGTGAATTAAATTAGTGACATGAAATGGTGATCAAGTTAGGGTCCGTATTTAAATTTTAATTATATCACATTTCACTTTACCCAGTTCTCTTCTTCTAAATCGGTAAGAGTGAGAATCCACAATCGTTTCTTCTCACTCTCGTGGTCAAATAAAAATGTGAGAATAAACCATACTAAAAACTCAGATTGGTATAATCTCCTTCCAATGTGTAATAGAGTTGTATAGAATACCCCCAGTTATCTTAGGCAATTTCCAATCGTGTCTTGTTTATCCAAAGAAATCAAGAACATTCAGTACTCCTCACACACGTATTGGTGATCACCGAGTACATCACCATTATGTCCTAGTCTATTACATCATTTATAAACTAGATCCTAGTGTAGGTAGATGTTGATCATTGACTAAATATAAATAAACAATAGAATATAATTCATATACAATCATAAATGATATAAAAATTGTTATAAGAAAATTAAATCTAATTCGCAGAAGATAAAAAAATATTTTAAAACATTACGTGCAAGAACTCAATAATTAAAAAACGGTAAAACAAACCTTCCACAATCACTCATATTATCCTCCCCAAAATGGTAAGGGTAGCTAAGTTGAATTGGGAAGAATAATTCATTAAAAAGATAAGAAGAACAAAAGAAATGAAAGCAAGAAGATAAATTTTGATTATCCAGAATCTGTCCTCCAGAAGTTTTCCTCTGTTCTTCCCACCAGTCCACTAAAAATCTCTGAGGATACTTCTTATAGAATGTTTTAAATGATGTCTTACATCAACCCACAATATATTAGTGTCATTGGATAGGTGTGAAGAATTATATGGCCGAATCAATGACCATTACTTTTCCTGGATGCCAAAAACTGTTTCACCCACTCCACTTGGATGCGCCAAACAAATGCCTTGATGAGATTCATATTTTATAAAATTTATTTTTAACCTTTATTTGAATGAACTCTATCGACAAAAAATGTAAAAACCTCATTTTATGGTCTAATGAATGAGATATTGTTTATTTAATGTAGTGGGGTCCATTCTGCCAGCTAGACTGAGTTCTCTATTGATTGTTTTTTCTGTACCATTGAGTTTCTAATTTGGTCTTGCTCCAGAAGAACAATTTGATTCCCACGATTATATGAAGATTAAAACAAGGATTCACTTAAATTGGAACAATATTTTAAAAGTTATGCCTCAAAAACAGAATCTATATAAAACTGTCAATTTTACAGAATCACCCAATTTTTACATTTAATCCCAAAATACACCAAAAACGCATAAATGAGGCAAATATACTCAAATTTTATAATGGAGATTGATTAAATAATAGAATAAAATATTAATAATAATGAAAATATTAACTCTATCAATTCCCCACACTTATCACTTGGACTCCTGGACAAGTTTTAATCAAAATAAAATCGAAGTAGATTCAAAACACATATCCATGAGATCCACCAATTTGAAAACAAGAAACAAAATATATCATGCCTCCTCAAAAATTATTATTTCAAGTTCTTAATTTAAGATCATTCAGTATATTTATTTTTTATTTCTCCACCCATGCACACAAAACACTTACATAAATTTCATTATCTCTAATCACAAAAATTTCAATTTTTTTGCAATGTCTTCCTCATCCAAACTCATACAAGGGTAACAATAGATTTTTTAAATCCCTACATCTCCACCAAATTTGAGTAAAAGTAATATGTTTATCATGAGTTCTTGTCAAGTTTATTCTGTAGATTTAGGTTGGTATGATATAGATTTAAAAATTCTAAGGCTGAATGAAGAGGGCTTGGCTCCTTGGAAGCAAAATTACATTACTCTAATTTTCACACATGTTTGGTCTCATATTCACTCTCCTTAGTATAAATTCAGCTTTATCATCATGGAATATCCAGGAAAGTTCAAACAGTTCTTCATTACAGTAGAAAACATTTAAATCTTCTTAAATATAATGTTTCTTGAATGCTCTATAAAAGGCACATCATTCTTTCTTCATTAGAAGCTCTAGAAAGGCACATCTTCTCTCATCATGAAAGCTCCAGAAATATCACTTCTTTCAAAATAATGATTTTTTTCAGAAACAATGTAATCTCTTCAATATGTTATTTTAACTCAATGTTTCACCCAATGAAGTAGCACAACAAAATATATCTTCCCAAAACCTATGTTCAAATAGATCATGCAATTTCACTTCAAGAGCATGATAGATTGGGAATATTGATTTATAATGTGGCTAACCTAACAGGTTATTCATGGAATCAGAGGGCTACAATGATTAAATGTTCAAGGAAGGCCATTATAAAAATGATATTATTGAAATGTGGGCATTAAATCGCATAAAATGCCTCAATCATTTAAAACACATGTACCTCAAACCCTCATGTTTTTTTAGGAATAAATAAAATTCTGGTCAAATCATGCATTGTTTGGTTCTCTCAAGAAGTGAGGTGAATGTAAAGAATATGAAAATAATAGGTTCTAAAGCGTCACAGAAATTTGATTTCAAATATAAAGACAACGATATGTGGAATGGGATTCAAAAATCAGAGTACTTTTTCATGAAATTTCCAAAGAATTAAACTTGAAACAAAGTCATTTTCAGCATTCATTTAAGCTCAGTTTCAAAAAATAAATTATTTCTACCATGGACATGGGTTTCCAAAATGTCAAAGATAATCATTCAAGCACAAATGTTTCAAAAACACCCAAAAATTTAAAAATAAACACACAAAATTTTAAATACACACATTTTTTAAAAACAAATAGGAACACAAACAACAAATAAAAATCCTCACCTACAAAGGTTACCTCCCCCACAATTAAATGATGAAGTGTCCACAATGATTTTAAATGGATTTAAAACATAATAATATTTGAAATTGAATCACATAAATCAAGAAAATATAAATGAACGGTACAACCTGATGGTGTTTATTGATAAACAGGTTGGAGGAGTGTGATCTCCTCCATTGGCTCTAATGTGATGGTCCTAAGGAATTTCTTCAGCCTATGACCATTGATAGTGAATAGATCCTTATCTCCATCCTAAACAATCTTCATAGAACAAAAAGGATATACATGAGTAACTATAAATGTACCTTCATGTCTAGAACGAAGATTACACAGAATTAGATTGAGACATGAATTGAATAACTACACTTTGACTCTAGTATGGAAGTATTTTGGTTGGATCAGTTTTTAATGATCCAATCTTGTTCTCTATTTGTAAATCCTTGAATTTTCAAATTCTTCCCTTCTAATATCTTCCAGATCATGTAACTACAATCTTCTCTCTTTCCCAGCACTTTCAAGATCTTGATTCATCTTCCTCATAGCCTAGTATGCCTTGTGTTACAATTCCACTGGTATGTGACAAAGTTTACCATAAATAAGCCTATGTGGACTCATTATAATTGGGGTATTATAGGATGTTCTGTAAGCCCAAAATGTTTCTTCTATCCTTTGGCTCCAATCCTTCCTATTTGGATTAACAGCCTTTTCTAAAATTCCATTAATTTCTCTGTTGGACACTTAAGATTTCCATTAGTCTGTGGATGATAGGGAGTTGATGTTTTATGATGCACCCCATACTTTTTAAAAAATCCTCCATTATCCTATTGAAAATGTGATTCCCTTGATCACTGATGATGGCTTTAGGAACTCCAAAACTACTAAATATGTAAGCCCTGACAAAATCGCAAACAACTTTATCATTGTTAGTCATGGTGGCTTTTTCTTCCACCAATTTGGATAAATAATCAACAAGTAGAATATAAGTATTTCCAAATGACATTGGGAAAGGGACCATGCAATTTACACCCCAAACATAAAAAATTTCACAAAAATTATATGGCTTTTGGTGAATTTCTTGTCTCATGGAAATAATTCATGTAAACTGAAATTTTTCACACCATTTACAAAATTCATGATAACCATTTGAAATGTCTTGGCCAATAATGTCAAGATTCTAAAACATTCCTTTCTGTCCTTTATGGTCCAATGTGGCCTCCACATGCTAATTTGTGACAAAACATAAAGACTGATTCAATTTCATTTTTAGGAAAACATCTTATTGTCATTTGGTCATTACAAATCTTCCAAAGAAATGGATCATCCCATATGTAATATTTAGATTCGGATTTCAATTTGTGAATTTTGTTTGATTTTAAATGAGATGCGACCTTAGATGTTACCACATAATTTACCATGTCATCATACCAAGGCAATTCCCCTTCAATCAGGTACAACTACTCTCTTAGAAGGTGATCATTTTGTGGTTCAGTGTCTGGAATTTCAACTTCAGCAGTGTTGAGTGGTCTACTTAAGTGATCAGCCACTTGGTCCTAAGATCTCTACATATCTTTGATTTCTATGTTTAACTCCTGTAGTAGTAGCATCTATCTCACTAGCCTGGGTTTTTCCTCTACCTTCTTCACCAAGTACCTAGGAGCTGGATGATCAAAAAACACAATGAATTTAGTTCCAAGAAGATATGATCTAAATCTTTCTTAAGAAAAAACAACTTCTAAAAACTCTTTTTTTGTTATTGTGTAATTTAATTGGGCCAAATATAAGGTTTTAGAGGCATATGCAATGACTTTTGGAATTCCCTCAATTCTCTGAGAAAGAACTGCTCTAACTGCTTGGTTTAAAGCATCACAAAGTAGCTCAAATGGTTCTTCCCAATTGGGTGGATGCAATAAGGTTGTTGTAATAAATCTCATTTTCAACTCATCACAAGTTTCTCTACATGAAACATTGAAATCGAAATCCGCATCTTCCAAAATTAATCTGGTGAGAGGGAGATAAATCTTACTGAAATATTTGATATACCTCTTGTAGAATCATGCATGTCCTAAAAATGATCTGACATGTTTCCCACAAGTTGGGAAAGGTAATGAATTTATCACTGAAATTATTGATTTATTAGCTTCAATGACTTCATGATAAATTACATGACTAAGTACAATTCCTCTCTGAACCATAAAATGACACTTTTCAAAATTCAAAACAAGGTTTTTTTCAATGCATGTTTGCAAAATGTTTTCCAGATTTTTCAAAAAATGGTCAAATAAATTTCGAAAAACTGTGATATAATATAAATAAAACCTTTAATCCATCTTCAATGTGATCAGAAAATATACTTATCATACACCTCTGAAATGTACCTGGGGAATTACACAATTCAAATGGCATCCTTTTTTATAAAAAATTACTGAAAGTACATAGAAGTGTAGTCTTATCTTTAACCCCAGGAGGAATGGGTACTAGAAAATAACCTGAAAATCCATCCAAAAATCAATAATGAGTTCAACCTGAAAACATCTCTAGCATTTGGTCAATGAAAGGGATAGGGAGATGATCTTTTTGAGTGAGCTGATTCAACTTCCTAAAATCTATGCATACTCTCTAGCTACATTGAATTCTCACAGGGATTAATTGATTCTTTTCATTCCTCACAATGGTTATGACAGTTTTCTTTGGGACTATATGGACAGGGCTAACCCATTGTTAATCTGATATTGGATAGATGATCCCAGCTTCTAATAGTTTTCTATCTCTTTTTTCAAAACCTCCATCAGGTTGGGGTTCAGCCTCCTTTGGGGTTGTCTGATAGGTTTTGAATCTCCCTCAAGAAAAAATCAATGTGAGAAATGTTTTGGGTTTATTCCTGGTATAACACCTAAGCTCCACACTATTTCTTGTAAATTCTCTATAAAAATCCCAATTAATGATTTTTCTTGAGATTCAGATAGATTAATAGTAATTATTACTGGTAATTTCCCTCCCTCCATAAGGTAAACATATTTTTAATCATTGGGGAGTTGTTTTAACTCTATATTAGGGGGATGCTAAATGGATGAAACTAAATTGAGGTTCCCACATAAAATGGGTTTACATATTGCACACAAGAAACCATATCATATTCACCATAATTTAAAAGATTATTAAATAAATCATATTTTACCTCTTCTTCAAACAGGAAATCAGAATCTCTAGGTGTTTGGGCATTCATATGTTCAGTGATATTTTTAATGGAAAAATGGTTTTCTATTGATAAGAATTCATGAAACATACCTGATTCTTCAATTGTTTTTGTACCATCTTCAGGGGAGAGTTTGAATAGAGAATGATCATCTGATGGGTGCCTCATAGATTGAATGATATTGAAGTGGACAGTGTTATCTCCAGACTCCCTGGTAAGTGTCCCTTCAAGGACATTGATGACGGTTTTTTCCATATTCAATAATGTTCTCCCCAAAATTATGGGTGAGTGTGATGGGATCCTATCATCTTTTATATTCAACACATAAATGTCAGTGGGCAATAGAAGATCTTTTACTTTTACTAAGAAATCCTCTAGAACTCCTGGTGGGAAAAATATTGATCTATTTGCATGGTGGACCACCACTCTTGTGGGATTCAAGTCTCCCATATTCAAAAAATTATATACTGAGTGAGGCAATACATTAATGGATGCACTTAAATGGCATAATTCATTAGAGAAATTTAATGAACCAATGGTGTGTGGAATAGAAAATTTCCCTGGATCTTGACATTTGATTGGCCATTGTGGTGTTATAATGGTTGAGACACTTCTTCCCAAACTGGTCCTCTCATTCCCTTGAATTCTCCTCTTCTTGGTGCAAATATCCTTCAAAAAGATAGCATACTTTGGAATTTTTTTGATTGTTTCCAGAAAAGGTATGTTGATTTCGACTTTCTAGAAGGTTTCCAGAATTTCTTTTTATAGTGTTTCTTCTTGAAACCTCTTTTATTCAATAATACTTGATGGAAATGCTAGTTGTATATCATTTTTCTCCCTTTTTTAATTTGAAATGGCGTTTCTTATTTCTTCTTCTTTGGATGATCCTTCTCCACATCCTCTTTCCTATCTTCTTCCCAATTAATTTTTATAGAATTGACCTCATTTCCAACTTCATTCTCTCTCTAATCAGGTATTCTTGTTTTAGGTTCAATGGTTAATTGTGGTGGGAGTTCTTTTCCACTTATTATAGTTATAATACTAACATTATTTTTTGGGTTTGGGATTGTTTGGGATGGTATTTTACCTGGATTTTTAGTCAGAGTGTCCACGAGACTTTCAAACATATTGGAAAAATCTATAACAATTTCTTTCAGTCCTTCAAAATCATATTTTTGTTGTTGATTTTGAATTAGAGGTTGTGCACTGGTAGCTGTATTCTCATAAGGCCTTTTTAAAGTCGTTGTTTTTTGGTAAGAAGGCTAGTTATAAGATTGTTTCTATTGAAATTGTGGTGGGTTCTAGAAATGATTCATGGAGTAGTGGTTGGTTTTGAAACTGGTTTTGTCATGGGTTTCTACCTCGATTCTATTGATTTCCTAACCCAAATTGGAAATGGATAAGATCTCTGCATCCTTGATTTTGTTGGAACTGTCTTGGATAAAAGGTTTTTGAACATGTTTCCATTCCCTATATTTCAGAACAGGGGTCAGTGAAATGATCAGGTGATGAGCACAAACCACATACCTTAGCTGGCGTTTGTTGGTCACTAACATCATTTAAGGATATATATCTCACCAAACTAGTAAGAGATTCAATCATATTTTCTAATAAGGGTGATGGATGAGAATTTAATATCTCAGGAATACCTCTTGTTCCAATACCTCTTGTTCCAAACTACTGCAAGTTCTGAGAAATATTCTCAATCAATCCCTTGGCTTCTTCTGGGGACTTGTCAATCAATGCACCTCCAGATGATGCATCAAGTAGGTTTATGTCATTTTCTAGTAGTCCTTGATATAAGAAGACATAAATGCGATGCTCCTAAATGGCTTGATGAGAACAGCTGGTACATAGCTTCTTAAATCTCTCCCACTACTCGTAAAGGGTTTCTCCATATGATTGTCATATGGCGTAGATTTCCATTCCAAATGGTTGTGCTTCTAGAGGTGGGGAATAATGTTAGCATAAAACATATTACCAGGTCATTTTAATCATGAAAATCTCCATGTTGTAGGTCATACAACCATTCTTTTTTAGTCACATTCATTGAAAATGTAAATTCCTTCCACTTTACCTGCTCCTCAGTAACTCCACGGGGTCTGAACGTTGAGCACACATGTGTGAACTCTATAATGTGTTTGTTTGGATATTCACCAACCTATCCATGAATCTTTTGAAGTAAGTTAATCATGATAGGTTTCATTTCAGAATCATTTTTTACTACTGTAATGACTAGTTAATTGTTTTTATTAAAGAATTGTTGTGCACACAGGTCTATAAGTGTTTTGTTTTGATTTTCAGCCATGATAACAGGCTCAGAGTGCACACTTGATGTTTCACTTGAGTCTTGGAATTTCCTCAAATTCATATGGTAAATTATGGTTTCTAAGTCTATTTAACATGAATCTTTCAATTTCTGGATCTATGTGTAATGTTTCTGTTTTTGAAGTTCTAGTCTTGCAATTTTGAAGAGAAATAATGAAAAAATAATGGAAAGAAAAAAGAAATGTTGGCACTACCTCCCCGTCAACAGTGCCATGTTTTGACATGTTCCTATCTTGGGATATGGAAAAAACTAATATAACCTAATTTAAAATGTATTATAGTGGGTTATCTATGATTTCTCTAAAGAAGAGTGATCAACAATAGGGTATGTCAATTAAAACAGGAGAAAAAAAGGGATGCTGTTTTTGAAATTGTTTTATTTGAAATATACTAGAAAGAAACTAAATAAAGTAAAGAAATTAATTGAAAGTTATAAAAAAAATTGAAAAATGATGTGATTTAAATCAGTGATTTGAAATGGTGATCATGTTAGGGTTGGTTTTCTAATTGTAAATCTACCAGAGTTCACTTTACCCAATTCTCTTCTGATAAATTGTTAAGAGTGAGAATCCACAATCATTTCTCCTCACTCCCTTGGTCAAATAAACATGTGAAAATAAACCTCACTAAAACATAAGATTGGTTTACTATCCTTTTAATGTGTAATAGAGTTGTAGCGATTACCCCCAATTATCTTAGGTAGTTCCCAATCTGGTCTTTTTTATCCCAAGCAATCAAGAACATTTAGTACTCCCCACACATGTACCAATGATCACCGAGTACTTCACCATGAAGTCTTGGTATATTCCATCATTTATAATCTAGAACCTAGTGGAGGGATATATTGATCATTGATAAAATATAAATAAACAACAGAATCTAAAATTAGATACAATCATACATGATAATAAAAACTCTTATAAGAAATTGAAACTAATTCATGGAAGGGAAAACAATATTTTAAAAAATTACGTGCAAGAACTAATGAAATAAAAATGGTTAAACCTAAACATCCCCAATTACTCAGAATATCTACACCATCATGTTTAGGGTAACATATTTGAAGGGGGAAGAAGAAGTCATAACAATGCTAAGAAGAACAAAAGAACGAAAAGCTAGAAGAGAAATTTTGATCCTCTAGAATCTATCCTCCAGAATTTTTCCACTATAATGACCACCATCTGGCCAAAACTCACTAAGTTATCTCCTTATATAATGTTTTATATGATGTTGGATATCGAACCTAACAATTTTAGAGTCATCGAATAGATGTAAATAAAGATATGGCAAAATCTATGACCATTACTTTTCTTGGCCGCCAAAAACTTTTTCACCCACTCCTCTTGGGCGTGCCAAAAAGATTCCTTAGTGATCTTAGTATTTTATAAAATTTATTTGGAACCGTCCTTAGAATTTACCATGTCTAAAACATCTTAAATCACCTCATTCTATGTTTGGTGGTATGAGATATTTGTGATTTAATGTCATGGGGTCCATTCTGCCATCCAGACCGAGTTCTTTATTTGATTGATCTTTCTGTACCATTGGGTTTTTAATTGGGTCTTGGTCTAGAAGAAAAATATGATTCTCATGAGAATATAAACCCTAAAAAATGATTCACTTTAATTTGACCAATTTTATAAATTTTATTACCAAAAAACAGAAGCGATATAAAACTATCAATTTTACAGAATTACCCCTTTTTCACATTTAAGCCCAAAATACACCAAAAGAACATAAATGATGAAAATATACTCAAATTGTAAAATTTAGAGGGATTAAATAATTTGAAAACATATTAATAATAATTAAAATATTAAATCTCTTAGTCATTGACATCATCCATGTAAAATCCTTCTAGACACAGTTCATTTAACATCTACCTAATAAACCGGGGAAAAGAAAACATAAGAAGGGTGAGATCAGTTTCTCAATAAGGGTAAACTTGGTAAATATGAATGATAGAATAAAAATAAGTGTGTAATAATTTCCACATATCACTTTAAAATATTACCATACATATCAATTATCATAAACTTCAATCACTGAACAAATCAAAAAAAATTAGTAGACCAGAATCATAAAAGAATAAATTTGGAAAAAAACATGGAATTTTGGAAACCATATAAGAAACGAAAACCATTTAATTAGGAGTAATAACTATTTAAAAAGACATTAATATTGTAATGGATTAACTCCCTAGAACATCATGTTAGTCTAGGTTCACTCCCAAGACTATCATGGAAGAAAAATTCCTTTATAGAACTAGTTTCAGTTCCCATTATAGTCCATTCTGAACTAAGTTCCATACTCATTCTAGTCATGTATATCTCATGAAAAATAATATCATTACCCAATTAATTGGAATGGTTTAAAAGTACCACTCATCACATAATTAATACCATACATACATCTTCCACATAAAAAGTTCATCATATCTGAACCTATGAAAAGAAATAGTTTTCTTTTATATGAAAACATCAAAAAAGTAAACCAACCATAAAAAGAATAAGGATTATTTCCTTGAATAATTTCCAAATTATATCATATGTAACATCAAATAAAGTTATCTAATATGGAAAATAGTTTTAATAGATCACTTGAAATAATTTTTGAGAAAAATATCATTTCTATCTTGAAAACATTTTTAATAAAATAATGCACTATTATAAAAGAAAAAAATTTCATTGGAAGTAAAATTTTATGTTTTTTCCAAATATTAAATTAATAAAGTCATCATGAAGTTCATAAAATATTCTAATCTCATATAACAAACAAAACTTCCATATTTTTTCCAAAAAGTCATAAAAACCCATGTTTAGAAAATGAACAATAGAATACTATACAACCATTTTGTATAAATTAAAACATGAATAAGGATAATTTTAAAAAGTATATAATAATAATAATAATAAATTCATAATTTTTTGAGAAACCATGTACATGGAAGATAAAGTGAGTTTTAAGCGAATCTTTTAAATAGAATGTTTTAAATAGAAAATAAATAATAAATTTCCTATCATTTAAGTGAGAATTATTAAACATAATACTATTTTTTTAATTTATTTAAAAACACATAAAAATTGGATATAAAACATAAGATAATGGAAATTAAATAGACATATATTCATATAATGATATAATCAATTAAGTAGAAGGTTGACCCAAAGAATGGAAATTGGGTTATGAATTCTTTTACCACTTTGAAATCAGTCAAATCATATTTCCCATAAAATTAATAATTATAAAATTTATCAACAAATAAAATTAATATAATTAGATTCATGATATTATATATCAATTAGATCTATATAGACCACACATAAGAAATAAGTGGTGAATAATTCATATATCTCACAGAAAAAAAGTGAGAATAGAAAACACTTACCTCACACTTCCCTTTAGTGTAGTGTTATTTAACCTCTAGAATAATTGTTTAAATAATTTAATTAACTCATTAAATAAATATATTTGTATTTATAATCCCTTATGTGAAAATTTTATAACAACTTATGAAACATTAATTAATAATATTTCATTGTTTTTATGGTTTCGGGTGCATTTATTCCATGATTTCACGATCTGTTCATTTTGTCAAAATTCTGGATGTTCTTGTAAAATTGGATTTACAACTCTAGATGTTGAATTAAAAAAGTATTAATTTACATAAAAAGATTAAATGGTCCCATATATCATTTTTCATTCTTCTTTGAGGATGATTTATTTGATAAAATGTTAATGATAATTGTTTAGTTATTTTTATAGTTTTTTAGAACTATATAGACTAGTTTCATTTTATTTACAATTATGAGTCTATATTAGTTCTAGAACATGGAATGGGATATAGTATACCTATTAAAATCATATTTAACCTTAATAATATTTTTATAACCAAACATGAATGTGGTAATGGAAAACAACTAAAACATTATTCATAGAGGCGATTAACAACAATAAATTTGACAATAATTTTGTTTCTTCGAATAAGTGGATATAATAAAATGGATGGCTATAGGATGTTCAATTAGAAACATAAAATTATAGAATTTACATGATTATATAATTATTATACAATTATTTATGAAATATATGAGGATAATTTCGAATAATAAAAAAATAAGAGAGGTGTTTTGAGAAAATTACACCATGAATGTTACCTCCTTGGGAGACCCTTGAGACCCTTGGATTTGGAATTTTTTTTCACTAATAATACTTTGAAATTGGGAGAGTTAGTGGTATAGGTTTTTCACGATTGTTTAGGATACTCATGCCTTGTGAGTCGAAATGGAGTCTTGAGGGGTTGTATTTATACTTGAGAAGAGGTGGGTTTAAGTGATTAAAATAATGATTATTTAATACTTAAGGCCAACCAAATTGAGGTTTCATTAATTTCTGTAAAAGTTTCAATAAATTAATATTTTAATGTTCAGTTATTTATAATCCACACCTCAAAAAAAATTAAATTTTGTATTTTTATCTATTTTAAACATTTGTAAATATAACTTTAACATGATTCATTTTTTCCCTATATCACGGTAAATAAATTATTTATCATGGTAACCATTTTAATTCATTAAAATGAATGTAGACTTAAAAATAATTTTGAACATCTAATAAAATATATTTAATCCATTTTACCAAATAAAATTCAAATAATTTTCAAAATTATATTTAAAATTGGTGGCTTATTAAAAGGAACCAAAATTATCTTTAAAAATATATAGATTTGTATGATTAAAATTGAGGTTATTCTTATATTAATCCAAGAAATCATATTTTATGAATTTGAAAAAAAACATTTTGAATATATAACATATTGATTTCAATAAAAACCTTCAAAAAGACTAATTAATTCAATTTATTAATATAAAATGTCATTTTGGGCATAAAAATGGTTTTTTTCATAAAAACACATCCTTTAGGTTTTGTTGGTAACCAATGAATTAATTTTATGGAAATGTGTAAAATATATTCTAATAATTTTCTTATCCAAATCATTATATCTATTTCAAATTCTAAGTGATAAATATCAAAATTAAATAATAATATTTAATCATTTGTTTAAGCTTGATATTCTTTGTTAAATATGTTATCGAAGATAGTAAATTTATTTTAAAAAATACCTACAATAAAATATTAGGGTGTTACAATAAAAATTTATAAAAAAATTAGGGGATGATAAAATATATAAAGAGTTTAAAACAATTCTACTAAATCCAATGAAGTTATGCTCTTTTTCTCCTTTTTTATTTTTGTTATAATGTGTCATCATCTTTTAACATCATGTGCCTACAATTTCAATATTTTAAAGTGAAAGTAAAATATTTATTCAAGTAATGATAAAAATCATAAGGGTTATTTAATCTACAACCTAAAAAAATTTATAAAATAATTTCTTAAGAAATAATTAATAAAATGATTTTGGTTTTATCATATAAGAACATTATTTAATGTATTTTATCTATAAATTATCTCACCATGTCAATTTAAAAGTGGTAGAATGGAATGAATTTTCCTAATCTAGATTTAACAATGTTTGATGTATCTTACCATACCGATATATGAATCTTTTTATTTTCAATGAAGGAAGCTCAAACGCTTTTTAACATGGTAACCAATATTTGGTAAGTTTTAATGAATGAAGTAATAGTTCATCGACCATATAATTGTTGTAATACTTCTATTTTGTAACCCATTGTTATTGTTTCTCTAAAAATGTTTAGTGTGACACTTTCTCTCAATATCATATGCCTCCACTTTGTAGAGTTATAGGATTTGGAAATCCAAGAAAGGGGGGTAAATTCTTTATTAAGAAATATTATGTTTTTATATTTAAAAAATATGCATCAGTTTATTGAGTGAAATGATATATTATTTTACCAAAAAAAGCACAAGAGAGAACGAACATAGATTTATGTGGTTCACTACTCAATATTAATAACTAGTCCATGGAATGAATTTTTAAAACCCATGATGAAACTATCAGTTAGTAAAAAAAATTAATTAGTTGTGATATTTAAAAATGCTTAGTACACACATTAAAATTCTTACATTTATTAGTGTGATTCTCAAACTGATATTATAATATTAAATGGGTAAACAATTTAATTTAATCTAACTAATGGCGGTTATCAAGTGGTATTTCTGTTGATATCTTCTTCTTCATCATTTCTTGTACAGTTGTAAGATCCTACTTTAAATCTCATGCACAACACCACATGTAAAAAATTCACTATCTAAAAAAATCATCATCGTGATAAATATCTCCATGATATATAAATTGATATAGTGAATTCTTTTTTCTCTCTCTCTCTATTGAGGACATCATAACTAACTCACCTAGTTGGTTTATTTAAAAAATAAGTCCCTTTATCTTTTATTGATTGATATTATAAATAAAAAATACTATTTGAATAACATTCTATTTTTAATTCCTTTTAGGACAGTCTTTCAACTTTGAAAATATAGTTTTTATCATTTATTGTTAAATTCTTCTAACGAATCAAATTTTGAATTTCAATACTCTTACTGATCTACTTCATAACTAATGTAAGAAACTTAGGGATAAATTTCCACAAAATCTTTTCACTATTCCTTGTCAATACCATAGAACATTTATTTCCCCCATAATACATTAATTTGAATTTATTTCTGCTGGAAAAATATGTACTATTTTCAGTAAATATGTAATTTCACCACTTGGGGTGATTTTTTCATTTCATATCCCTTTATCAATCCCATCATTCTTCAACTCCGGGATAAAATTCTTGAATAAACAATATATATATATATACATGCATGCATTCTATATAGTATGGGATTAATCCACTGTGTCTTCAAAAATTTTACATGATCTTATTCTTATTTCCTTATTAAACTCTATCAAATCACAATAATAATAAGAATGATATTTTTTGCATTAACTAATAACACACTTGGAATCATCTAAAATATATCATAGTTTATGATAAATAAATTTTAAAAAACTATACTTTGACCATCCATTTCCAAGGATAAAGATCATAAATCAAAAATTAGATTCATGTATCACACTTATTAGTGATTCTTTAATCATTATAATAATACCGATGAATCATATAATCAATAAAATCAATAAATATTTTGTTATGGAAGAATATTTTTCACGAATAATTTTAAAAAAATTATCTTAGTATGGGACTGGCCATATAAAGAGATTTCCAAAGGACCAATCACTTGAAGATCTGAATGGATGTGTACAGTGGCCCCCATATTGGAATGACCGTATGACTTATACTCCATCGACCATATGTATGGATCGACTATATGGATTGACCTCAAGGAAAAACATGGATCAATTGTAAAGAAAATTACTCCATTTTCTCTAACATTCTGATCAACCATAAACACAAATCAGAATTATTCATAATAATATATGGTTATTGGACTGATCACCAGTGTAAATTAAATTTTCTGCTTGAACATTTTTTATATCGATTGTTATAGAAACACTTTGGAAATTCCAAACATTCTTCATTTTGAACTTGAACCTCCTCAAACTATATCCATCCTTGTTCAAACTCCACAAAAATTTTTCAAACATGTTTTAAAAAGTATCTATACATCCACCAACGTGTTTCCTTGTTTACAATTAGTTTATCTCATAAAAAATCAAAATTATTATGTTTTTTGTCCTAAAAAAGTACAATAAACCAATCATATCAATTACATCTTGTCAAAATTTTTCCTTCATTCTTAGGGTCAATGTACCACCCTATTGAATTTTGATTAAAAACAAGAAAGACAAATAAATTTAAAACATATCATACTATGTAATAAATTATTATTCAATAATTATAATCCTATGTGAGAAAATATAAATTATTAAATAAGAACATTGAATAAAAAATCATTTTTTCAAAAGAAACATAGTGATTTACATTTATACAACTTCAACATTAAAACTATTAAAATTGGTCATTGAATACATAATACATAAATACATGAATGAATATTAAATAGATTTAAAATTGTTAAAACATGACACAATTCTGAAATCATAGATTACCATTTCTAAAAAACTCTCTTGAAATACAATATCCCCTTAAGAGAAACACATATAAATGGATAACCCCATTAAATATACCCCCTTAAAAGGAGATAATTAAAAATAAATATTTATTTTGTCTTTCCCTTTTATCTTTATTTGAAAAACAAATACCGAAAATAAGATATAGGGGATAAAACAATACACCTTATCCATGAGATAGGTGAGGATGAACTCCTAACATCAACCTCCAAAATTTAAAATCCTTTTTTGACAATGGTATAGAAAACATATTAAGAATTTTATTTTTTTTAGAAACATGATACAACATTAATTTATTTATCTCTATAAGATCATTGATAAAATTATATTTAATATATATGTTCTTTATACTTGAATGCTAAAAATATTCAATGAAAATTTAATAGTACTTTGATTATCACATCCAAAAATAAGTTGTAGATTCACATAAACATTCTAGTATTCTAAATATACATTAGTCTACATTAATTGAGTTGTGGAATACATTCAAATCACATACTATGACATATAATTTCCTAAATTCATATAACTCTACTACATAGTGTGTTAACAAACACACCTATCAAAAAGAAATAAAACTCCACCAGATGTGGTTCCTCTATCATAATTCACCATGTCTAATCTTCATATGAATATGTAAACAAATAACTTTCCATTGGTATCATATATTCAAAAAAAATTATACCCCTTATATATATAATAATAATTTTTCTATTATAAAAATGAGACTCTTTTGGTTCACTACGAAACATAAAATAAAGACTGAAAATATATACTAAATCCATCCTTAAATATTTGAGATATAACAGACATCAAATTAATCTTATGAACTCCATTTGATTAATATATTTTCCTATTTCATATTTATAGCTTTATTCCCACTAAAAATAGAGTGGTAATAGTATTTTAATTGATCAATTCTATACTTTTCAAGAATTCATTAACAAACTTCCTTTGGTAAAGAAAAATGTGATCTTTATTTTGAGATATTTGTAAGATAATGAAGTTTCTCATTTCTCATAGAATTGAAATTTAAAAAAAATTATTTCTCTACTATGAAATATTTTCAACCATTTTTTCATTATTTAATGAAATAAGGTTGTAATATATATAAAAAATAAATAATTTTGATACATATTTATAATATTTTATGATGATATTTATTTCCACTCTATCATTTTTGAATTTTCCACTTCTGTAATAAAGTGTCCATCTTAAAATACCAAGATCTTGGGTCTTTTTTAAGTATTTATATAACCTTCCTTAATCTATAAACTTAAGTCACAAATTCTATAAAAAGAACCCATGAATTTTCTCAATGTAAATCGCCACCTCTGAATCACCATTGAGGAAATCATAGTCGACATCCATTTAGAATATCATGTATTTTATTTTTTTCTATAATTAGAAAAAATATTTAATGTTTATAATCCATTACAATTGTGAAAACAACTCATCCAAGTCTACTCCTTCAACTAGTGAATATCCTTTACACAAAAATGTTTTTTTAATTCTCAACACTTCTCCCACTTCATTCAACTTGTTTCAAAACACCCACTTTCTTCCATTTAAATTCATGTATTCAGGTCCTCTCAAAGAAACATGTTTTATATTCTAACAAACCTTTCATGGGCCCCTTGACCCCAATGTGAACTTGCCCAAGACCAATGTTGGCCACCTTGGGCCTCGCTGAGGACATGTCGCATGTAGGTGGTGTTAGGCCCCTCCATTACACATGTTAACTATGAACACATTTAGACCATGGGGCATAGGTGATTTGGTTAAAGGTGGTTGTGTCCTGACATCGAGGTTTTTAGTTTTAGTCCTCATATGGAAATTTAAAATATATACTAACAAACCTTTTATGGGCCCCTATATACCAATGGGAACTGGACCAAACCCATGGTTCACAACCTTGGGCCTCACCGGCGACATGTGGCGCGTAGGTTGTGTAAGGCCGCACCTATACACATGTTAAATATTAACACACTCTTCCCGCAGGGCACTGGTGTGTTAGTTAATGGTAGTGGATTCTTGACTCCGAGGTTCCGGATTCGAGTCCTCGCAAGGCATTGTGAATTATATGCTAAATATCCTCTCATGGTCCTCTTGACCACATTGGGAAGTAGCCCTAGGACAAGGTTGGTCACCTTAGGCCTCGCCGAGGACGTGTGGCACATGGGTGGTGTAAGGCCGCAACATTACACATGTCAACTATTAACATGTTTGCCCATAGGGCATGACTGAGTTGGTTAATGGTGGTGATATCCTAACCCTAAGGTTATGAGTTCAATTCCTCATAAGGAAACATGCACTATATGCTAAAAAACCTATCATGGTCCCCTCTACCCTAATGGGAACTCTCCCAAGCCCAAGGATGGCCACCTTCATCCTCACTGGGGATGTGTTGCTCATCGGTGCTGTAAGGCCGCACCTATACACGCATTAACTATTAACACTTTTTTAAATCCTTGGGTAAATTAATATCCCATCACTTAAAGGATCAAAAGGAGATGATCCGATAAGGGGAGCAACGACCTAGGTTTTCCCCCACAACCACCTTCTACCTCCATCAAGGGTTGCGCCATTTCCTTTCCTCCCGGTATTCTCTCAGTCTGTTCTCATCATGGTGGCTCCTTCTTAGTTTGGTCAATAGGATTTCTTAGGATTTTATTTCTATTTTTATGGTGAAGGCATTGGTTGGGAACCATCTCATGTTACGTCTTCAGGCTTGGATGTATGGGGAACAGGCGAATAAGATGTTTGAGATATGGTCCTCTATGGTAGTGTAGTTGGGTTCCTAGCCTTCCTTGTTGCACTTTGGAATAGTGGATGAGATTCAAGTCTTCTACGGAAGGATTCAGGCCTTCTACAACATGGTGGTCGGGATATAGGTCTTCAGCGATGGGTTCATGGACCTTCGGTTTTTGGGGTCTACCGAAGGATGGTATGGGAAGGTTTAAGTGCTACGGAGGGTATAGACATCCCTAATGTTTGGGTATGTGTAAATCTTATGTCATCCTCTTGCTGGGTGGACGGGTTCCTGGACTTCTACAATGGGTTTCCATTCTTTCATGGTGTAGGATGGTTGAGTTCTGATCTTCCGTAGATTTGTCGAGATCCTGATCTACCTTATCGTTCATTGGATGGGCATGTTATTTGGGTGGTTTGTTGTTGTTTCGGTGTGTAATTTTGATGGATGAGGTGGGATTTTATGTAATTTGTGTCTTCAATATTACCGGGATGACCCTGTGTTGCAGTGGGGCTATCATTCGATAATGAATCTAGCATCGGGGTTGTTGGATTAGTTGTTTTTGATTTTCTAAATGGTTTATTTCTGGAATTATGATTGTTTTTTCATGGTGGTTTATCTCATTTCATGGCATGTGTTCAAGAGCCTATGAATCGAGACCTTCTTCAAGGGGTGGCTTCAGATGGGGTTAGAGCAGAGAGTTTTCACCAGACCATAGCTATTCTGTTTTGGATGATTGAAATGATACCTTTTTTCATCGGTACCAGGCCTGGGAAACCATGAACGAGATATCTTTCCAAGTAGAAATGAGGTCGTGGAAGCTGGATGTAACAATTTTGATGCTAGGAATGATTTATTCATGTTGGCTTGTTTTTATTGTGGATGGTTTCTGGGCCGTTAGGTCACAGTTTTATGTCTTTATTTCCTTGATGTCCTATTGGTTTCCCCCCACACCCATTAAATGGGGATTATTCTTATAATAAAACAATTAATTTTTATTCAATATATATATATATTGAATATCTACATCAGATTTAGAACATACTCTATTATCTATAAATTCGTTGTTTGTATGTTATTGTATCATCACATTCTCTAAATAAATAATTCATATAGTCTCATCTTTATAATAGTTTCATCCCATTACATTTGAAGGATAACCATGAGAAATTCTAAAATATATTTTTTTATCAAATTTACACAAATGATTTCCTTTATTTTGATGATATAGATGAAACTAAACGTGCTATGATATTTAAATCTTTTATTATTCTTAAATTAAATCTCATATATAGTGTTATCAAATAAAATCTATAAAATAAATTATTTTTAAAATTGAATGAAAACCCAATATCATGTGTCCAATAAAAGAAAGAGGTGTTATTCTCTATCAACATAATTCAGACCATCTCAAACATTATTATATTATTCCTCACATCCACAAAAATTGGGTGTCATGTTTACGGTGCAATAATTTTAGGATAAATTATGATATTTTAAATATAATTTTAAAACTTTTTATTATAGTTCTCTTCACCATTATTTATCTAGTATTTTTTTACAGTTACAACACTATTTTTCATTATTTCACCTAAAATGATTAAAACTGTAGAGAACCACTGATTTATGTTTCCTAAATATAATACATGTAATATGAGTAATTCAATCAATAAAGGAAAGGATGTAGTTATGTTTATATGTCTATTACATTCTTATAGGCCCTCAAATATCAGAATGGCTTAGCTCTGAATGATAATATGTGTGAATTGAAACCTTTTTTTAAAAAAAACTTCTAATCATACAGCTATGAAATATTGAGAAAATCTAGTGAATATCTTTATTCATAATAATTAATTCACAAATACATTTTATTGGGTTCGTTTTTTTAAATAAATTATCCATGATGACTAAACCTTCGATTCAAAACTTCATTTTAAACTTTTATACTCAAATAGAATGCATTTTTTGCATCTCTAGCCTAGGATATGTTAAAAATTGTTCATTACCCTCTTATCACATCCCTTCCATTTTATATTCTTTTCACTAAATTATATTTTAGACTAAAAATCACCCCATTAAATTCATCAGAGTGTTGAGAAACATTCAACAAGTTACATTTCATTCCTTCAATATAAAGGGTATTCTTGGCTTTTAATTTTTTTTCCAATAATAATTAACGAACAACTTTTATCTTAAGTGGATAATTATTTAAAAAATATTTATAACCTTATTTAAAATTTTAACAAACCATCCATATTTAATAATTTTCACCAAAAAGTAATTTTTTCTAAAAATAACTTCATTACATTCATCACAAATCTATGAAAAACTCAACAATTTGCATTTAACCCATAAATATAAAGGGGTTTCATGGATTTAAATTTTACTATTCAAAAAAAAAACCAACCAATTATCTA
Organism: Viscum album; assembly: GCA_963277665.1. Classification (NCBI taxonomy): domain Eukaryota; kingdom Viridiplantae; phylum Streptophyta; class Magnoliopsida; order Santalales; family Viscaceae; genus Viscum; species Viscum album. The sequence goes on from OY728148.1 coordinate 1,933,690,277, forward strand.
TTGAATGAATCTTTATTTCCAAAATTAATAGAACCACAATATTAATTTTTAACATCATTCAATAGATACATGTGGGTTTTCATAATCATAGACCATCCATTATCCAATATTGATTGATTCTCTTTTAATTATTTGTTAGTGAAAATTATCCAATAATAGAAATTTCATTATATTTATTATCAATCCATTTTGAATTATTTCCATATTAGGCTATTAACATAGTGATACCTCGTTAATAAAGGTGAAATAGGTGGTAACATCATTCAAAAACAAATTTCAATGGTTGAAATCGTTTTTCAACCTTTAATTCAGATTTTTATATTGTGTTTGAATCAAGAATTGAAGAAAAATCCCTCATATTATATATCCCAAAATTTTGAGGATAATTGTGAAATTTCTTAATGAACCAACATATCATATTTATATACCCAAAACCTATACACTGCAATTAGTATCCATAAAAAGTATATTTACCTTTCAAAAGTGAATGTTGTCCAGAATCGTGTTTCTATCATACAAACTTCTTTTGACCATAAATGTTAACTACATTTTGTGAAATAAATGTTTTATAAACCCTTTATATCTTCCTATTTATGTTATATTTTTTTATAATTTCTATTTATAGTAGTTTTTGAATAATATTTAGAGTTTCTATAATTTCTATATTTTTAAGACTCATCTAATTATCCACATAATCTGTCATTTTACCTACTTCTTCTTGTCAAATTATTTACCAACCTTATTAATATTAAAATCAACTTGGAAAAACTATTTTCACTGATCCTATCATACTTTATTCTTTTTTTAATATTCTATAACTTGTTGAATATATTTTTAAAAAATGATCCTTGTAATATTCAGTTCTTCTTCTACGTTTTTTAGTTAAATAATATCAATATCCTTCTCAAAATATTAATCCTTTTATTATTATTGATAATCAGTTTCATCTCATGAACGTGAAATTATATTATATTACCAATTTCATTCAACATAATATAGTTTTATTCTTTACAAAATAATTTGAGGTCGTTGATAAATTGACTATATTTCTTCAACATACTATTACCCATTTCAAGCATTGAATTTTTTGGAGATATTATTTCAATTATATCATCAACATGAACTCAATTGTATTTACCTCATCCATGGTTAATGAATTATCACTCCCACCACCTATTAAATCTTCATCATTCTATTTTTTAATGAGAAGTTTTTAACCAACATCATTATCATTACCTATCTCTTCTTTCTCATCACAACTTTACCCTTCCCCGTATTTTGAAAAAAATATACTATTTTTGTTCTTTGATAAATTATTGTAGATTATTTTAGAAAATAATTATTACTTTTATGTATTCTTATTTTATTATCTTCAAAAAAATCCATCTTCTTTGTCATGGGATTTATCAATTTTTAATTTTGGATAGTTTTTTTCAACATGTACAAAAACCACATAAATAAAGCACATAATTGCAAGCTTCCCTTTGATCCTTTCCATCCCAATTATCACATTTTATGGAGATGTGATACATCCTCTTATCAAATGTTTTATTCACGTATAAATAATAATTGTATGACCTTGCTTCATCATCTTCACAAAAAAACCTTACTGCATTTCTTGGATATTGAGGTTCTAAAATAATCTCTTATTTGGCCTTTCCATGTTTCATTAAAAAAAAAATTTTTAAAATTTAATAAAATATAATAATATTATATAATTAACTAAGATTGATATAATATGGATATTTTTCTTCTAAATTACATACATTTTTATAAACATATCAGGTATAATATGAAAGACATTTTCCACAATAGAAGAGCCTTCCAAATCATCACCACAGCCTCTACTCACTATAAAAAAATTAATATTACCTATAAATAATCATTAATTTTATCATTATCAGTAATCTAGTGATTTTTATATTTAAGCTTCAAAAACTGAATCATTTCTCTTATCAATTTAGACTTCCCATTATAGATATTCTCTATTTTACCCCAAATGACTTTAGTTGTTCTGATTCCTTTTAATTTCAAAATTTCATTCTATAAAATACAAGGAAAAATTTAATTTCTATCACAACATTAATTTTCTATATTCCTATTATTTGTGGATATTAAATTAGCTCCATAAAAACATAGAGAAAACCTGTTAGTGGCTCCTTCCAAAACATCATAATAGATATATCTAAGATATGGGGACATTATATGATTCTATATATGATAATATTTCACATAAAATATTGGAATCCCATTAATATTAATTTAATTCAAATTATCCACTAAAGATAATTCAATTCAAAAAATCATTAAATTCAACAGAGACTTCCAAGACTACATCTGGAAATATCCAAATACATATGAAGGTAACCTAGATCTGATACCAATTATAGAGAAACATGATTAGTGAATTCACTGAGATGGGTGGTAAATCAGTGATTAAGAAATTATATTTTTTTACTTCAATCAAACTTCATCACATGGTAGACTGAGATTCAATATTTTCTTAGCACACAAAAACACATATAGAAATGTAACAAGAAACTAATAAAGTTCACTACATAGTGTGAGTATCTAGTCCTTGGCATGATTTATTAAAAATCATGTTCAATAAATCCACTAGTGAAGATTTGTTAATCAATAAAATCATGTAAAATACTTAGAACTTTCAATACAACACTCTCAACTATTTTTGTACAATTTTTATAGTTTGTTCATGTGGAACTAGTATAATAATATAAAATTGGAAGAAAACTAATGGACCTCCCACCATTTAATTTTAACAAGTTTATTGATATCATCTTATTCTTATTTTATATCACAGTAACCAGAAACCACATAAATTTACATGAAAAATTCTTCATGCAATTACATCGCCGAATGACTATATATTCAACATGAAATATATCATTAGAATGTGTTGATAGAAATAATTAACACCACTTCCTCTATCTAATTCAAACATCTTGATCAACTTTCCCAGTTGTATTCATAAAAAAACACTCCCTTCTCTTTCATTGATTGATAATATATTCCCCACATACCATGGGAAAAATATTCTCAATTTAATTCCCTCTATTATAAAAAAATGTTCTGAAAATTTAAATTTATATTACCCAAAATTATATTATGTTTAAATATGAATTGTTTTTCCTACTAATGTTGTTCAAATATGTCCCATGTACTTTAATTTTTGATTATCTAAAATACCCATCACGTGTTAGTGATTATATTATTCGTAAAATTTTTTATCATGTTTTAGAGCACTTTTTAGTACATTCTATTAAAATTTATACGTTATGGATGTTTAATAAAACTTGTACTAAGTATTGAAAATTAGGTACATGAGACAAATGTTTGTGAAGAGAAAATTCTAAATTGATCAATTGGATAGGTTAATAAGTTATATTATGGAAGGACCCACATAAAATTTCTATGTCTTAAATTTGGCTATGTGGAAATCTCTTATATGATAAATATGCTTTGCCAATCCAATGGTGAAGTAAATTGGTTACATGGAGTAATTTTCTACATGATTTGGATACATGTTAATGATGGATATGTGGTTCCAAATATCCATTTAATTCATTTGGATTCATCAAATTTCACTCAGGGAGAAAGAAAAGTGCATGAAGAAATATAGATATGTATAGAACCCCTAAACAATTTGGTTAAATTGATAAATTTGATATGCGAGGAATGAATGCATGGGTAAATTCAGCCTCATGAATTATAATCAGTGGAATTCGATTCTGTGATGATCCGAAATTAGTTACATCATTCTGCAACCAATTATATATTTCCATTGGTTTAGTTCTACTGGAAATTAATTTTTCTGTGCATGAATTTAATTTTATATTACCTATATATCATCAAAATGATTATACAAGTTTTCATGTACTAATAATGGAAGACAATATAAGGACAATTTAATTTATATTACAATTACTAAGTTATTTCTAATAAAATGATTAGTCCCCCTATTTTATGTATTCTATGTTGTGTGATTGAATAAAAGAAAATTTTCATGAATATTCAATTAGAGAAAATTTAAAACAGTAATATTAATAAGAATATAATCACGTGAGCTATCAACTTAGAGATCACTCTTGAAGCTCTCTATGTACTCCATTTTTTTATTAAAAATGAATAACAATCATGTTCTACAACTATACATTTAATATTATCATTATTGTTTTTTAAAATAATATCCTTGAGATTATTTTCATTTTTATTGTCTCTTCTAAATATTTATTCAGTTATATCATTTTTATTTTACAATTTTGAGATAAATTTGTAAATACACATATTATTATCTCATTGGTTGTGAAGGTTCCTATTAAAATAACCTTTAAGGAGGGAGTTCGTAAAGCCTTGTTAGAGCCTGGTTAAAAGTTCCTAGTACTGTACCACATTTAAACTGCTTTCACTCTATTGTGAAATCCCTATGAAAAGGATCAGATATCACCATAAAAAGGATTTGTAATGTGAAAATCACAAATCCCTTAGAGTTAGTCATTGGTGGAGTGGACTAGGGGATTTATATTCCCTAGATAACTGTAATTATATTCTATCTGATCTCATTTCTATGTGATTTTATTTCAACTATTTTTAAGTGTTATAAAAAGATTATATGTAATCATATCTTTAAAAAGTGTAGTTTTATAGGCCATTAAATGTTTACGAACTCTATTCACCCAATCTCTTGAGTTGTAGTGCCTTATGTATCTAACTAACAATTGGTGTCAGTGGTAGTGAATTCTATTTTATCATATTTAAAATATTGAAGTCTTAATATCTTGTTAAAAATTACTACTAGGATTTAAATTAGATAACTTATGTGTATGGTAAGAGAAACCTACTTTAATGGTGATACTTTTAGTTTCTGAAAGGCATATATGATAAAATATTTGAAGAAACTTGGTCTAGAGGTATATCTTAAATCCATAATGCCTTAAATAATTACCAAGATACAACCTAAAATATGGGATGTTGATAAAAATCCACCTATTATCTAGATTCAAAATCTATGAATTCTATAATATATGGACTAGCTCATGATGTGTTCAACTGACTCTCACAATGTGAAACCATTAATTAAATTATGAATACTATATCAGTGTATTAGCTTGTAATATTCATTATTTTATCTATAAGATATAATAATATCAACATTATGTTTGGTAATTTCATAATTATGGAAGTAGATATCATCACCGAATCAAATGGAGTACTTATTAAGGTTATAAAAAATGTGGTTGATTTAGGAGAACCAATTGTCGAACCAGATCCATACATGAAAACACTTGGAATTATACCACCCATATGGAGAGGAATAATGAATTAAATTAAGAAATTAATAGATGTCAAAAATATTAAAATAAACTAACTTACTGGAACTCTAATGATGTATGAGACTAAGATGAATAATGGGGAATGAGGGCATTGATTAGTCAAGACTGATAATTATTCTATGAAAGTTCCAACATTAAAACATTAGAAGAAAATAAAATAGATACAATAGGTAGATTCATATATTGAAGATAATTCGAATTGTTTTAATTTATATAGAGGTATTTCTCATTTTTCCACAAGGTTAAAATATTTCTCTAATAATATAAGAGGTTTCAAGAATCCTATAATAGCCAGAGATTTATTGAAATTATATTTTTCAAATAAATTTGATCATTTCTATATTTGGTGTTGTGTGAAAAACTGAGTTTATATTTCATTATATTAAACACTAAATTATCTTTTGTTACACTGAAAACTAATTTTGTCTTATGTTACACATAATACCGAATTTAGCTTCTCTTACAACCAACATCGTGTTCAAACAAAATGTGACATACAATTAAAATATTATTATAATACATGATAGTTATCACCATGTTTTTGGAATGGAATTTATGAATAGATTTAACTAAATTATTGAAATATATGGTTTACACATGTATATATAATTAATTATTTAGTGACCAAAAAAATATAATTGAAAATAATAACCTGTTGAAAATAAAGGAAATCATTTTCTAAAAAACAATTTTTAGGAAGATAAACAAATTTTAATATAATTAATTAAAATAATCACTTTCTATTAATTATTTTAATTAAATTTATATATTATATAATCAATAATTTTTTAAAAATTCAACTTTTTTGTTTTCTATACAGAAGATGAGAATAAAACCAATTTTACACTTTACAATACAATTTAGTCACCTTTGGTGCATATTTTTCAAATTAATTTTTTTCAAATTTTATAAAATTTATTTTATAAAATAAAAATCATTTTTTTTATTTCAAAATTAACTTATGGTGTTTTTTCAGATTTGTCTAAAAAGTTTCATTTTTTTATGAATAGTAAAAAATATAGATTTTTAATTGAAAACCATTTCTTCATTTTTTATAAATATATATTATATTTGTAGTTGATTTTAAAGTAAAATTTATAATATTTTATTTTTTTTAATTCAATTTAGTTCATTTTAATAATCTCTAAATTGAATATTTTTGTAAAAACGTTTTAAACATGTGAACATTTTTCTCTTTAAAAACATGCTTTCTCATCACATCTATAAGATTACTTTCACATTAAATTTGGAAATTATATGAATGAAATTTGGAGTAATGGATTCCATATTTTGAATGATCATAATTTATATTATCTAACAATAGAAACATAATTTTCTTCCAAAAGTAAATGTAAAAACATTAAAAATTATTTACTACAGTTAAGGTAAAAATGGGTTCTGTGGGGGTTAAACTAAAATGATAAGGGTTAAAAATAATCCAATACATGTCCAAAGACAATTTTATGGAAATATTTAAAACCTATAACTTATAGATATATAAATTCAAATTATTGAATCCTCGTGATATGAAAACAATGGTTGGAATACTCTCTTTCAAAAACATTATAATTGTGTCACTCCCCTCACTTATGAAAGGACATCAACTCCCCACCTAAATTCACACATTCAAAACATATTAATCTAGTAAATCCCAAAAAAATAACTTCCCATCCTACCTTATATAATTGTAAAATAATTATATTATATATAAATGCAACTAATCAATTATTTTTGTGCAAACCTGAGGATACTTAAAGAAGTTATAGAATTTATCGACGTACATTTTTATTATTTTTATCCTCCACATCATTAAATTATTAATATACCATGATGATAAAATAATAATAGTGTATTAAATATACTTTTATGTTTCTATTTTAATGTAATTAACTATAAATATCTTCCCATCTCTCAAATGGGTTACGAAATCATCATTCGTGTGTACGAAAAACTACCACCTCCTGAACCAATGGCATTCATTCTTGCATTACCGCATCTCACAGTAGGAAATAATGATTGATTTGTTTTTTATATAAGATTTTTATGATATTATTATTATTATATAATTATTATATGAAACATACCTTTATGATTTAATTTTTTTGGAATACGATAACGACGCTCTTGTGTACAGAGAACTACCATCTCACTTAGAGAAGTGATTTGTTCACACTTTACATGAAATGAATTAATAACAATTTTAATAATAATTTGTGATATATATAACATAAAATTATTCTATATTGGTAATATATAACTTTCCATTATTTCTTTAAATTCAAAATGAAAATGGAAATTACGTTCATGCATACGTACGAACTATCGTCTCTATTAATGGTGTATTTCATTCTCCATCATTACAATTTATTGATTATTATAAATACATGTATACTGAATGTATATGACATTTATAACATGTTTAACATTATATATATTATTAAATCATGATCAAATTCAGATCACCCAAAAAATTCAAAAACATATACGAAATAAAAAATGGTTATTACTGAAAATATAACATTAACATGGAATTTTTAATAGGTGGGTAATAAATGGACATAAGTAAATCATATATTTTATGATATATATAGGTATATTTATGTAATAGATGTATAATAATATTATATTTAATATATATGTGTTTCAAACTAGTGAAAATGAATTAGAATATTATGATAAGGGATTTCAAGTCTCTCTTTCATTTTGGGTGACGGAAATTTACAACTCATTTCACTAAAAAATGGTATTTCCCAATGATTTTTTCAAGGCAGTTTTTAAAACCACCGCAAATTTTTTTTTCAAAACATTTGTGAAATTTTTTTATAGGGGTGGTTGTTAAAACAATTAGTAACAGTTTGTTAAACTTTTAATTTTTTTTATTTAATTGTAAAAAAATATACTTTTTTATTGGTCGGTTTTTTAAAAATAAGTAGGAAATTGTGGTGGTTTTAAAAAACCAGTGCCAAATTTAAGATTTTTTAAATAATTATTTTATGATTTATTATTCACTATCATATATTTGTTTATTATTTACAGTTTTAATTAATTATTTTCTACTAATTAAAAAATATTTATAATTTTAAGAAAATAATAACAAAAAACCTAAAACAAATCTATAAAAAACTAGAATGAAGACTTTGTTATCAAATAACCATAACATTGAATCCGGGTGTCCGTTTCAATTCCAAAACTACTCAAATCAAATCTTGTGAAATGTTTTAAAGCCATAGGATATTAAAATCTTTGATAAAAAAGGAATAAAATATATTACAAATTTAATAAAAGCCAAAAATCAAACTTTGACTTCAATTGACCATAACTATTGATTCGGGTTCCCATTTATGATCTTCCATATATCAAATCGAATCCTGTGATAAGATATATTCCCCAAAGGATCTCTAATTGTTGTCGAAGAGGGTTTTATAGTTTTTAAAGCATAGAAAGGAAAATAAGGCCTCCAAAACTATGTTTTCTGTCATAATCCCCAGTTTCTTAAAATTTAAATGGGTATTACTTATGATCTGGGTGTTCATTCAACAAGAGAATCATATTATATCGAATATAATTCCATTATATTTGATTTTACTAGTTGTAGTGTGAAAATAGACACTTAGATCAAAATTTATTGTTTTCTATGGTTTTTAGAGGTTTTAGGGTTTTTAGAGATTCTTAACGTTTTTATGAGATTTAAGTGTACACTAATTTTTTAACATTCAAGGAATTTTTAGCCTCATTTAAGGAGGTCATAATTCATTTTTTTGTGGGTACTCAATTTATTGTCCGAGATTACATTCATATTGATATTATGGTTTGGAGACTTTATCATTTTTCACAATGTAGTTTTATTTCTAATCAAATATATGTATATTATCTTATATTTACATATAATAAATCACTTATATAAATACATATTTATAAAGAAGTGTATTTTTTATCATATAGACCAAATGGAAATAAATATATTTTATTCAATTTAGTTAAAATAAATAATTAGAGATTTTATATACATTTGTAAATATTTATACATTTTTATGTTTATATATTTTAAAATCATATATGTGTAGATATATATATATATATATATATTAATATTTACTTATCCTTGTATATATTTATTTGAATGTAAAATTATATAACTGAGCATTTTTATTTATATTTCTCTAACATAAATAAGTATTTATATATATTTATGTAATTAATTTTATAAGTATATATATTTATAGATATTTATATCCATTTATTATTTTCTTATTTTCTTATTTTATTATTTTATAATTTATATTTTATAATTTATAATATATTATTTATTATTTATCATTTATTATTAATTAAATTATTATTTATTATTTATTTATTTTTGATTTATTATTTATTTATATATTTGTTTTTATAAATTTAAAGTTAAATTATTATTTAATATTAAATTATTATTAATTAAATAATATTTGTTTATTAATTTTTTATTGTTTATTTATTATTTATTATTTAATATTTTTTATTAAAATTTTTATTATTTGTTATTCATTTATTTTGTGTTATTTAATATTTATTGACTATTTATTTAATATTTATTTATTTAATTTTTAATTATTGTATAATTATTATTTATTTACAATTTATTATTTTCAGTTCATTTAATATATATTTATTATATATTATATATTTATTATTTATTATTTATTATTTATTCATTAGTTATTTATTGAGTAGTTATTTATTTATTTATTATTATTTATTATCTACCATTATTAATTACAGATTTTTTATATATTTTTTATTTTTTATGATTATTTATTATTAACTATTTGTTATTTAACTTTTATTTCCATATCATGAATTTATTTATTTATTATTAATTTACATTCTATTTATTAATATTTATTTAAAATTAATAATTAGTAAATAGAACTTATTAATTGTTAAATAATAATAATTAATAATTAATTATTAATAACAAATTACAAATTATTAATTATTAGTTATTTTTTATTTATGAATGATTATTAACAAATCATTATTGATTAATAATTATTGAGTTTAAATATTTTTATTATATATTGTTTGTTTCTTTAATTAATATATATAAGTCTATCAAATTCTATTTATTCGCCACATGAAGAGCTTGATGGAGTGGTAAAATATTTAGAGAATATGATGAATGTAAGGGGTTCAAATCTCACTCAACATAGAATTTCTATATATGGCACATACACGTAAGTGGTAATAAATTGTAAATAATAAACAATAAATAAAAAATAACAAATATTGAATAATAAATAATGAATAATGAACAATAAATAATAAATTATGAATTATGAATAATGAATACTAAATAATAAATAAAAAATAAAAAATAAAAAATTGATAAACTAATAAAATTAATTAAAAAATTTTAAAAAAAATTAAAAAAATTAATTAAATTAATTAAATTAAATAAATTAAAAATATTAAATAACTCTACTATATCATTTAGAAAAATTTTAAACCATATATAAAAATCACTACTAAATCATTATACAATGGTTTTAAAAAACTTCCACTAATTGATTGCTAACACATGATTTAATTGTTGTTTTTCAAAACCGTTGTAGAATGATTTAGTGGTGGTTTAAACCACCGCTAAATGAAACAAATTCACCACCAAACATGATTTTTGGCATACTATTTTTTTTAGCATATATACTGCCCCTTATATAAGTAATATCATGAATACCAAAATTTTCATGATATTTAATGTTTAATCTTTTGTTATTATTTATTGGTGAGTATGATTCAACATATTACCAAAACGGTAATGGATTCCTAACATCTATTTTATTTTTGGGAGACATATGTTAATTCACCACTCATATATTTTTTGTGGTTTATATATTAACCATTTAGCATGTTATATCATGAATTCCATTTTTTCTTGATATTTAATGTTTAATTTTCTTATATTTTTTATTTTGGAGTATTATTGAAAATATTACTAAATTAGTAAGGGATTTCTAGTCTGAATTTTATTTTTGGGAGGCATATGAAAATTCACTAGTTTTTTTATGGTGTATATACATGCCCTTTGATATGTTATATATGAATCCCATTATTTTCATGATACTTAATGTTGCATTTAATGTAATATTTTATTTGAGAGTAGAATTAAAAAGATACTAAAGTGGTAAGGGATTTTTTTCTCAAATTTCCTTCTTTGAGATTTATGTTATTTTATACACATATATACTTTTAAGATTTGTATATACAGCCCTATTTACAAGTAATTTCATGAATTTATTTATCCCCATGATATTTTATGTTCAATTGTATGTTATATGATCATGAGTATTTCAATTCAATGTTTCTCAATTGGTAAGGATTTTATCTTACAAGATCGTTGTTTATCAGGAAAATTTATGATTATGATTCCAATGATGAAATATCATGATCTATCTATCATGAATATCATGAATTTAATTTCTCCTCAATTTATTTCATGACAATATATATTTTCCATTCATTCTAATCTTTTTATGTACTCAATAGTTCAAAAGAATATTTTTAAGAACAATTATATTTTCAGATGAAAATACTTCTTCCTCCATAACCATGTTTTCTAAAAACAATTCCAAAATTTATTTAACACTATTAAAAAATTATTTATTAAATACATTCTTAAACATGTTGGTATTAAAAAAATAATAGAAACATCTTTTTTTTATCCAAAAAAAATTCCAATTAAATTTAACCAAAAATGTGGAAATAATATTTGTTTGTTAACATGCATGGAATGAAAAAAATTTCCACTGTCATGATAGAAAAATGATTTTAAGCTTACCTTACATGTTTTTTATTATTATTTCAAATAAAATGTTTCCTTTTATACTTTGGATTCTTTTAAAATATTTCCAAGGATAATGTATTTGCAAATTGTTTTTTGTTTTAAAATTTTTTTTTCTAAGAAGAAATGATATTTTCCTCATGAAATGTTTTAAATAGTTTTCAAATATTACTTTATAGGTTTTAAATCTTATTTTCAATGAATATTATTTACAAACTATTTTATATTTTGATAAAATTATTTTCAATGAAACTATATTTTTCTCAAGAAACATTCCATGCAATATTTCTAAATTATTCTCGTTATATATTAATAAACTTTTATATAAATTATTCTTTTACTCGTTATGAAAAAAATAATCCATTATTATTTTTTCTATTAATGGTTTATCATGAAAATATATTATTGAAACCCATTTTTATTCCATAGGTTATACCACAATAACATTCAAATGAAATTGTCTTCTTTTTCCATGGGTTATTCCATGATGGAATGATGAAATAATTATGAAACTTGTCACTTTTTCATAGTTAATGATATGATGAAATTTTTATCAAACAAATTTATTTTCCTAGGTTATGATATGATTAATATTTTTTGATCTTAGGAAACACATATGTTTGATTTTAATTTTTTACTAGTGGGACATATTTATCTAATGCATTTAGTAAATATGGATAACTCATGAGTAAATATGTTTTCTGTGAACCTTAATAAATGTTTAGAATATTATGTGTGAACCTAATTGCATGTTCACAATTTTTTTATGAACCTAATTACATGTTTACAATGTTATGAATGAAGCTGATTACACGATGACAATATTGTCCTTGAAGTTGTCTTATATGTCCATAATTTTAGGCATGGACAACCTTTATTAACCGTAATGTTACATGTGGACCCAGATTTATGTACATAAGTTTATGCGAGGGCTTGATTTCATGTCCTTAACATAACGAGTGATCCTAACACTTTTTATACATGTTTACAATGTTATAGGATAAATGTTTTTTCACAAACTTTATGTATAATGATAATAATATTGTAAGATCCTGACATTTTCTGGAGTCAATCTCAGGCACATTTTTAGGTAATTTTGATGTTTTTAAGTACCTCTATTTTGGATTAGTGACATGGGGTGGGTTTTGGTGAACTATTAAGTAAAAGAAAGTGTAGTGGATTATGCACGGATTGCGAAAGGTTTGACAAACTGTGCGACCAAACCATTCCATCAAAGAAGAACTGGATAGAGAGGTTTTCATGGTTTATGAAGGGTTTTAAGAACCATGTGACCAACCCATGTAGACTTTGCAAATCTGGACAGTGAGGTCCGCACGGTTTGCGCACGGGTTGAAAAACTGTAGGCCATTGTCCAAGAAACCATGACCGTGGTTTTTAATTCTGAAAATCCTTTTTAAAACCACATGAACCCAGGAAATTCTTTATTTTCTGACTTTAGATTAATCTTGGAAATTTCTAGGTGTTTCCAAAGCCTCTTGGGGAGATTCCACGGTGATCCAAACACCTTTTCTCAAGTTTTAAGGCTCGAATTGAAGATCTACACTCCTTTTAGTAAGTAGATTTCATCATGTTGTTTCTTCCGTTCTTTCCTCTATCTTTACTTGATATTTTCATGGGATATTTCCATCATTTCCATGGTTCTAAACCTATGAGTTAAGGTATAGATTTTGGATCTAGATCTAGTGTTTCAAGATCTTAATGCCTTTGATCTTATTTTTGGTTTTACGGATTTAGATCCAGAACATGAACGACGACGTTGTGCCACTCAGATTTTGGTGATTTTCATTGGGTAACATCTATAAACAAATCAAGGTAGGTGGTCTAAATCAAATCCCACAGTCTCATCTTGTTAGGTGTATGTAGTTTTATAAATTTCGTGGCGTAAATAATTAATTGGAGTTTTGGTTATGCGGTTCTTTGGGAATTTTGGATCTAGTTGAATATGGGAGAGAGTTATTATGGAAGGATAAAGATGATTAAACATTTGAATATGGTTTTATATCTGAATTGGTTATTTGTTTTGAAAATGGGTTGTGGAACACGAACTGACACTCCTAATACCCACAATGTTTCCAGACATGGCATTCTAGAACCAATGACATGCATGAATTTGATATTTTATTGGACAAGGACAGATTCTCCAAATACCCATGGGGTTGTGAGACAGGGACTGATGCTTCAAATACTCACATGTGTGCTAGGCATAACATTCTACACTCTATCATTTATTTTGTACTATGGTTTCATTTGGCTATTAATAAACTTAATATTCTGACATATTAATTATGAATTGAATGGGGGAAATGGTTTAGGCTCCTACATGGGCCAAAGAAGTCATTGTGTTTTTGGTGTTCTTGGGAACCTGTATATTTAATGTATTAAATAAAGGTTAATTGGATAAATATAATTGTTTTCTCTATTATATTTCTTTATTATTAATGAAACTGCATACAATTCTTATGACTGGATTTTTTTAACACTATTGGTGGTGATATACTGATTCATACTCACACATTAATTAGGATGCCTGATTGGTACCCAAATAGACATTTTTATTGTAGGAAAGGACAAGGGAAAGAGCCCTGGTTAGAGTGATGTTTGGGTTTGGAGCATGGAAGAGGGAAAAAACGTGGGTCGGGACCCGTTTGGAGTTGTTGTGTCATTAATTTTAGTTTCACTATAGACACTTTCCACATGCATAGTCATAGAATGTTTTACCATTCAATTGAGTATTGTATTTTTGGTTCTGATTATGCTAGTGACATTGTACTGTTAAATTTATATGTGTTTCTGCTATTTCATGGTTACTTCTTCTGGTATTTTATTCTGATAACAGAGGGTATAGTCTCCCCTAGACTGACTTACTAAACCCTTACTACTAGTCGGCACCCTCTGGCGTACGAGGAGGCACACTTGAGGGCTTATGACCAACTGGCTCAGAGCACCGTTCAGTGGCTCCCAGGTCGAGATGTTACAAAGTGGTATTATAGGACGAGTTCTTTTCATTCTTCTTATTTTTTGTCTTACTATTTGATGAAGGAAGAAAGGATACTAGGGAAAGTCAGGGCTTAATAATGAGCTCTTTCATGGGAGTTTGAAACCCGTGTACGGGGGAAAACTCAAGTAATCAAGGTGGGATTGCTGTTATTGTTGTTTGTCAATACAGTTGAATATTATTTCACCTTGGGTGATGCACTTGTTGTGTGATGTGATTATTATTTTTGGAATTTGTTTAGTATTGATTTGTGGCCTAGAATGGCATCAGTTTCTCGTCTACATGCATCATTTTAGGCACTCAGGATTATTGTGACATGCATCATGTTAGGCATGCACGGGAAAATGGATTGTGGGTAGATTGTTGAACATAAACTATTTATTTTCCTTACTTGTGAAATTGAAATGAAAATGGTGTCTAATTTTTAAATTGAAAGAAATTATTTTAAAGTTATATGAATAATTTGGTTTTTTGTAATTATGGTAACATTGTGAACTATTTTCTAAGATGCATGTTTGGAGTTTTATAATTATGCCTCCACGATGCTTGTCGAGAGGACGAGCGGGGGTATAGTTATAAATGGTCCTCCAATGGGAAAACCAAAGGCACCAATAGTACCAACTGAAGATGCGAGGGGGGAATGTTTTGAGAGAACCTCACCTGTTTTAGGCCAATGATGGAATGAGACCCAGGGCATGTTGTCAAAAGTATGTCTGATCTTACAAGGGAGTTTCAGTTGCAGCACCCATTGACTTTTACTAGAGAGGGTGGTCCGAAGAAAGCTGAGTTATGGATTGAATCTACATAGACTATACTTGACCACCAGGATAAACCTATTGGGAAGAGAGTCAAGTTGGAATCTTACATGTTGTGTGGTCAAGAGAAATGTTGGTGGGACATCCAGACTCGGAATGGGTTGCTGAAAGCTATAGAGTAGAAGGAATTTATGGAGAATTATTTTGATCACTTCTATCCAGAGACGCTCAGAGAGGAGAAAGTGCCTGAGTTCATGAGGCTAACTCAAAGGAATATGTATTTAATAGACTATTTTGGATTCATTACAGACATACATATTTTTTCTCCAACATTGGCAGAAGACGAGGCCACGTCATGAAGATGATTTCAAGATGTACTTAAATGTAAAATTAAGACTCAAGTGAATATTTTTAGGCCGAAGAAGTTTCCAAAAGTGGTAAATCAATCTCTCATATCTAAGGGGAACCTGAAGGAGGCTTCTAGTGGAAAAAAATGGTATTTAATAGATGGTCAGGTGGGGAGACCTTTGAGAGCAGGAAGTGACGTTATGAGAATTTCATCCAGGGAGGTGGGAGATAGAGTTAGATAGAAGAGTGGTCGGTTACACATGACCTTACCTGAGTGTTTTTTCACCAGTGTGGAAGTCTAGGAAATTATCAAAGTCAATTTCCCCGGCCTCATGTTGAATGCAGATCATGTGGTATGATGGGACATCTGTATAAGTTCTGTAGGAACCTAAAAGAGTCAGGGGGTGATGGATTAGCTAAACATATTTAGAGTGTGGGAAGGGGATCCTCTTCAACCTTGCAGTCCCAAATTTGGATTTCTATTGGATGAGGTGGTAAGGGTGACAGATCTGGTGATATTGGGTAGCAACACCCATGTCATCAGATTGGTACAAGTCAGAGAAGTCTGATGGAATCATAGGGAAGAGGAGAATCACAATTTCATGCAGTACAACCTACACTTGTGGATAGCGAGGTTGGACCATCAAGAGTGAGAGGTACTATTCTTGTGAATTATACTTTATTTGATGCCTTATTTGATATGGGTTCCTCCCTTTCATTTATATCTACAAAACTTTTTAGATGTTTGAGTTTCGCGGTGGAGTTTGTGAGCGGGGCTATAACGATAGTCACACCATTGGGGGTACAGTCTAGAGACATCAGTATGTGCACGGGATGTTCTCTTGAGATCGGGGAGTATCATTTCCTATGGGATCTCTATATACTTGATATGATAGGCTTCGAACTAATCCTGGGAATGGACTGGTTAGTCACATACTGAGCCCACGTTGATTTTTATCATCAAAGGGTGACATTTATGTCACCTAAGGGTGACCATTACATTCACCATGGATAGTGGGATATCCAGGCAGGCCGAGCAGGGCCAATTACTCAACAACTGGGAGATGTAACAACCTAAGTTGCTATACTTTTACTGGATGATGAAGGTGTTGGGAAATATGTCCTTCCACCAGTGGTTGATTTGTTTCAGGATGTATTCCCGAAAGGCTTCTCAGGGCTGCCACCTAAGAGGGATGTTGAATTTTCTTTTGAGCATATGCTAGGAGCTGAGCCAATATCTATTCCACCAAATATAATGGAACTGACAGAGCGTCAAGAACTCAAAAATAAGTTGGAAGACTTGAAGAATAAAGGATTTATCTATCCAAGTACATCGCCATGGGGATCGTCTGTAATGTTTGCAAAGAAGGCTGATGGAAGTTTACGTTTGTGTGTTGATTACCAGATATTGAATAAGATGATTGTGAGGAACTAATATCCTCTACCACCTATTGATGATCTGTTTGAGCAGTTGAAGGGAGCCTGTGTTTTCTCAAAAATCAACTTGAGATTGAGGTATCACTAGTTGAGAGTTCGGACTTCTGATATACCAAGGACTACTTCTAGAAATATATTTGGGCTTTATGAGTTTGTTGCAATTCCATTTGGGTTAACAAATGCACCAGTAGTGTTTATGGCTATAATGAATAATATCTTTATTCTGTACCTAGATTAGTTTGTGGTAGTATTTGTGGATGACATCTTGGGGTACTCTAAGACTCATGATGATCATGAGAAAAATCTTGACATCATCCTAAGTAAACTGAGAGATCATCTGCTATATGCCAAGCTATCTATGTGTCAATTTTTGATTGATTAGGTACACTTCTTGGGACACATCATCTTGAAGAATGGTGCTTCAGTAGACCTATAGAAGTTGCAAGCAGTGATTTCTTGGGAGCCTCCCAAGAAAATTTTCGATATCCAAAGCATTCTGGGGTTATTTGGATATTACATGAGATTTATCCAGGACTTTTCCCATTTTGAAACACGACTTTCTGGCATGACCAAAAAGGGAGTATAGTTTTAATGGTCAGAGGCTGGCGAGACATCTTTTTAGGAGTTAAAGAAGTTTTTGATGTCTGCACCAATTTTGGCTCTACCTGAATTAGGTGAAGAGTACACGATGTATTGTGATTCTTCTGGGATAGGTCTCAGGGCTATGTTTATGTAAATAGATAATGTTGTGGAATACGGGTACCGACAGCTGAGGTTGCATGAAATGAATTATCCAACACATTACCTTGAGTTTGAATCAGTGGTTTATTCTTTCAAGTGTTGGTGAAAATACCTCCTGGGTGAAAGGTTTACATTTTATACTGATCACAAGAGCTTAAAGTACATCTTTTCTCAGTGCGATTTTAATTTTCGACTATGGAGATGGGTTGAGTATATGCAATCTTTTTATTTTGAGATGGTATATACATCTGTGAAAGGAAAAGAAGTGGCTGATGCTTTGAGTAGGAAGACTCAGACTCAGATTGTTAAGGAATCTAATGCCGAGTAGAGGATGTTGTTTTTGCTAGCTGAAATGCATGTTGTGGTTCAGGAGAGACAAGAGGAAATGACACTCGTGTCAGTTGCAGTGGACTCTACACTTCTGATATGGATCAGGGAAAAGAAATATGAGGACACTGGTTTCTTAGCATTGAGGGAAAACATTGAAGGTGGAGAGACATCTTCAGAGTGAAAGATAAACGAGAATGATATGGTTTAAATGAAGAACCGGGTTGTTGTTCCTACAAGCATGCGAGAGGAGCTCATGTGGGAATTTCATGCCTCAATATGGGTAGTGCACCCCGGTGTTACCAAAATGTATCTGATCTGTGATGGAAATTTTGGTGGCCAGGCATAAAGAAGGATATATCGGAGTTTGTGACATGATGATTTACCTGCCAACAGGTGAAGGCAGAGCATCAATGACCTGGAGGATTACTACGACCTTTGTCCATTCCAGAATGTAAGTGGGATAAACTGACCATGGACTTCATGATAGGTCTTCCAAAAACATTTAGGTAGAATGATGATATTTGGGTCATTGTGTATCGACTGACAAAGGTGGCACATTTCTTATCAATAAGGGAATCTTTCACAGTTGAGCCGTTAGGAGAGACGTATTTACATATGATAGTTCGATTGAACAGGGTGCCACTAACTATAGATTTGGATCATGATTCATAGTTTACTTCGCGTTTCTTTAAGGGCTTGTAGAAGGCACTTGGTACGCAAGTTTTATTGAGTACGGCTTTCCATCTGAAAACAGATGGACAGTTAGAGCATACTATACATGTGCTTGAGGATATGTTGAGGGTGTGTGTACTTGACATCTTTGGTACATTGGGGAAGTACCTAGATTTAGATTAGTATGCCTATAGTAACCGTTATTAGGAAACTATACAGATGACACCATACGAGGCTCTTTATGGTAGGCCATGTAGGTCACTGCTATGCTGGATGGAAACGGGTGATTCAGAGTTGTTTGGATCGAGTCACACATATAAGACGACTGAACAGGTTTAGCTAATTCAGAAACTAATGACTATAGCTCAAATTCGGCAGAAGTCTTATGCTGATAGACGGAGGTGACCTTTAAAGTTTACAGTCAGTAATCGCTTTTTCCTTTGGGTATCGCCTAGGTTGGGTCAGCACAGGATACGAAGTCACGGAAAGTTTGCACCCTGGTATGTTGGACCTTTTGAGATTTTGAAGAGAGTCGTGCTGGTAGCATACCCATTGGCTCTTCCACAGAAATGCAGTGATATGCATGATGTTTTCCATGTATCACAACTATGATGGTATCAACCCGACCCTACTCATGTGATCGATGTGGATAATGATGAGCTGGAGATATATGTGTCCTTTGAGGAGCATATGATATGTGTGTTGGATCGCAGTGAGAAGGTGTTGATGGAAAAGACTATACCGATAGTTCGTGTTTTATTGCAGCATGGATGTGTGCAGAAAGAGACATGGGAAAGCGATGCATGTATACGAAATCAGTGGCCCAATCTTTTAATCTTGTAATCTCATAGAAGTTTGGTAGTATAGCTCGAGGATGAGCTATTATAATGTGGGGAGAATGTAAGATCCCAACCCTTTCTTTAGTCAATCTCGAGCATGTTTTCTGGTACTTTTTATGTTTTTAAGTACCTCTATTTTAGAGTAGTGACATGGTGTGCATTTGGGTGAACATTTAAGTAAAACAGAAGGGCAGTGGGTTATGCATGGTTTGTGTATAGTTTGACAACCCGTAAGACCAAATCATGCCAACAAAGAAGTACTGGACAGAGAATTACGCACAATTTACGCACGGTTTGACAAACCATGCAACCAAACCGTACGGACAATGAAAATCTAGACAGTAAGGTCTGCACGGTTTGCGCACGGTTTGACAAACCATGCGCCACTATCCAAGAAACCATGTGTGTTGTTTTTAATTATGAAAATATTCTTTAAAACCACCCAAACCCTAGGAATTATTTATTTTATGACCTCGGATCGGTCTTGGCAATTTCTAGGTGTTTCCAAATCCTTTGATAGAAATTATAACGTGATCTAAACACATTTTATCAAGATTGATGGCTCGAATTGAAGATCTTCTCTCTTTTCGGTATGTAGATTTCATCCTATTTTTATTCCATTCTTTCCACTATCTTTCCTTGATCTTTTCATAATATATTTCTATCACTTCCATGGATCTAAACCTATGAGTTGAGGTATAGATCTAGGATTGTGGATCTAGATCTAATGTTTCAAGAGCTTAATACCATTGATCTTATTTTATGTTTTAAGGATTTAGATCTAGAACTTGATCGACGAAGTTGTGTAGCTCGGATTTTGGGGATTTTTGTTTGGCTAACTTCCATCAATAAATGAAGGTAGGTGGTCTAAATAAAATCCCATAGTCTAATCTTGTTAGGCGTATGCAGTTGTATAAATTTCATGGAATAAATAATTAATTGTTGGTTTTGTAATGCAGTTCTTAGTGAATTGTGGATCTAGTTGAATAAGGGTCAGAGTTATGATGGAAGGATAAATATGATTAAACATTTGAATATGGTTGTATATGTGAATTGGTTATTTGTTTTGAAAAATGGTTGTGGGACATGGACTGACGCCCCTAATACCCACAGAGGTTCTTGACATGGCATTCTACAACTAATGGCATGCATGAATTTGATATTTTATGGGACAAGGACTGATGCTCCAAATACCCATGGGGTTGTGAGACAGGGACTAATGCTCCAAATACTCACATGTGTGCTAGACATGAAGTTCTACACTCTTTCATTTATTTTGTACTATGGCTTCATTTGGCTATTCATAAATGTAATATTGTGACATAGTAATTATGAATTGAATAGGGGAAATGGTTTAGGCACCTACACGGGCCGAAGCAAGAATTGTGTTTTGGGTGTTCTCGGGAACCAGGATGTTTAATGTATTAAAGAAATTTTAATTGGAAAAATATAATTTTTTCCAATTTTGTATTGCTTTATTATTAATGTAGTTGCATACAGTGCTTATGACTGGATTTTTTTTGACATTTTTGGTGGTGATCTACTGAGTCGTACTCACACCCTACTCGGGCTGCCTGATTGGTACCCGAATAGAATGTGTTGTTGTAGGACATGACAAGGGCAAGAGCCCTGGTTAGAGTGACGTTTGGGGTTGAAGCATGGAATAGGGAACTGGATGTGGGTCTGGACCCATTTAAAGTATTTGTGTCTTAACTTTCAGTTTCATCATAGACACTTGGCACTTGCATAGTCATAGCATGTTTTACCTTTCAATTGAGTATTGTATTTCCAGATTTGATTATGCTAGTGAAATTTTACTGTTATATTTATATGTGCTTCTGCTATTTCTTGGTTACTTATTCTGGTATTTTATTATGATAATAGAGGGTATAATCTCCCCAAGACTGACATACTAGACCCCCACTACAAGTCAGCACCCTCTTTCGTACGGGGAGTCATGCTTGAGGGCTTCTGACCAACCGGCTCGGAGCACCGTTCAGTGGCACCTGGGTTGGGACATTACAGTTATGCTCTCATGGATCATGTTCTTTCATTTACTTATGATTTGTGTTGTTTGAACTACTAGTCTTTATGCCATGACACAAGATTCTAACCTTTGATTTGTAGGGTATTATTTTTATATGTTATGCCCAAGCTCTCATACCCTTATGGTCATGATATGATTTTGTAAGTCCTTTGTTTATCCTTATGTGGAAACTAAGATAACCCTTTATTATATTTTCTTTCCATATGTTATAAATAAAGGTTTAATTAGGTTATATTTTAAAATAGTACTAAAGGGAAAGATCATCATGGGATAAATTTAAGATCTTTCACCAAATTAATAATATTGTGTTCCAAGTTTCCTAGGGTACTAAAATATTATAGTCTTTAGGAATGTGTTTGAGTAATGTATGGGATATTCATCTAAAAACAAATAATATCCACGTATAAAATTCCATGGGTATTTATAGTTGGTATCATAGGAATGTTTTAGTTAGCCTTTGGAAACTATGATGATAAAACATTAGTAAGATCCTTAGGGATATTTCTAATGATATGTCTATGGATGTCTCTAAGGATAATTCTATAGATGATTCAAAGTATATAAATTTTTTTATAATTTTGGTCAAGGATATAGAGAATGGTTACCCATCATATACTTTCTTATCTAGATACTACAATTGGATGTGGCTCTAGAACAAATGTACCTAGGGGTAATAACACCAAAAAGGGTGCAGTGAGCTTGACTCAATCATAACCTAGTGCATAAAAAGTTTCTTTCTACATACCTAGTTTAACACTCTTGGGGGATATGATTTAGAAATTCATAAACTCTTTATTTATAGTCATGAAGTATTTAAATAGATTATAACTATGAATCAACTAGGGTAAACAAAAGGTATCATAGATTCAAAAGAATGTTTCATGATTGAGATATAAAATAAGTGATTTTCACATTTATTTGGTTTCCAATTATGATTATAATTTTTCACACTATGATTTTTGGTATTATTCAATCGCATGAACCAAAAAAAACTGGGTTAACATTGAATTTTATATACAATTTCTTTATAAGAATCCAAATACGATGATTACTTAAGTTAAGTGAAGTTTTATAGCATAACAGTATCATTAGATAATTCATACATGAATTTATTTTTTCATAGTCGATGGATAAACCAATATTTACATGATGATAAATTCCATGATAAATGGTATTGAATAAATGAATATAGACAGTGGGTAAACACTAGAACAAATGAATAAAAACATCTATATTTTAGAAAATTAATTTAAATAATTAAATAATTATATTATGAGAACTTTTTTATTTGTATGTTGTTTTTAAAATAGATCTATTTTATATCATCTTTGTGATGCAAGAATAAAGAATATATTCCCTCTTAAAGTGATCCTCACATGTTCCACAAATATCTAAAGATCAACATATGAGTCTTCAGGTGCTGGAATAGTAGATAATATCAGCTGAATCTGCCTTTATTTGACATCACAATCACTTCTAATAGATTATCCATGATCTATTTATACTTAAGATAGAAAGTTGGATGAATATTACTCTTTGTTCTAGAGAGAATTCTCGGAGAAGGAGCTCTATATGGATTCTGAGGATTATCTCCAACTGTCATTGTGAAAAAAATGAGTTCATTCTCTTTAGAAAATAATATAATTGGGTTTGCATGCTGGTAGGTTTAGAATAAATAATTTTAGAAGCTCCCTTTATTATTTATTTAAACCCTTTGGAACCCCATTACTATAATAATAATAATATTGTTATTTATGGAAATCACTAAACTCATGAATGTAATCAAAATATTATTTATTCAAATAATATTCAATATATATTGTTTCTCACTGAACCATTAAACTCGGTCCTCCACTCCTCCACAATATTTATGTGACATTTAATAATGACCATTTATTTAAAAATTAATTATCATGACATTATTCTCCAAAAAATAAATAAATATAATATCTACTAAATAGTAAATATATATTTATAAAATATAATTCTCACATAATATTCTCTCGAATAAGTGGGGATTAAAAATATGAAATCAATAGAACATGATCAATAATTAAAATAAATTTAATAATAATATTTACTAAACATGTTAAATAATAAATAATCGTATATTATTTAACTAACATTTTTGATATATTCAGTGTGTGACACTCTAGGCCTCCTTCTGAGTTGAATTATGAGAAGTAGCATGCAAGACAAGGTTAGCATTTAGAACATTCTGAGGCACATATAGAGAAAGAAGTTAATTCCACAATGACATAATACCTCTTACGGATGCTTACTATGTATTATAATCCCTATATGATGATATTTCTAATCAAATAGGTTGCATGTTGGTGACATCATCTTATGTGCTTGATCTCTTTATTTGACAGTCTATAAATCGAAATTTCTTATAGAACATCATGCCAAAGTATTTACATAGGATATATAATATTCATAAAAGGGTTTTATATATCAAATTATATTAATGAACAAAAATTACAAATCCTTTCTCACGTTATTCATTAATGAAATATTACTCATGATGTACCCAACATATCCTACCTTTCTGTAAACATATATTGTCACATTTATCATTACTATATCAAATTATGTTAATTATTACACACATTAATAATAATAATAATAATTCATAAGGATTAATAAATAGATAATAATATAGGAATATCTAATTACACATATAAATTTGTATTTCCAACTGCTAGGTATCATTCTCATAATATACTATATTGGATATTAGCAAGGGATTACACCTTGAGAGGTTCTTCAAGGTAATATGAGACCCTACCCCTGATATCCCGTATCATTTGTGTCCCTAAAATTATTTCTTCGGGCTATGGAATCTATATTTAAGTTCCATGGAACTTCTAGTTTGTCATCATAGCAGAGAGTTGTTATGACCTTTCTGTGCGAAAACATCACAAGGGAATTTATCACATAATACATTTCATAGAAGAAAAATATAAATGTGATAAACAGTTAATAAATATTCAAAAATAATTAATATATGTTAACATTAAGTACACATTTGTTGGTTCTATAAAACTCACTCCAACATGCTAGATATTTGGGTTATTCCTAATCAGTTATCGTGGAACATGATTAATATTTTTCACCATAACTAAATCTAAAAAACTCACCAATGAAGTTAATGATAGAGTTTCCAGGGATTTTAGGTAGTGGAGATCTTTGAGAAAGGAACATTTAGTTTCCTATATTTCCATGATGTGGGAAGAATAAATCCAGGGAATCACTCAAGAGAATGAGTTGTTTTTTTATAAGTGTAGAATAATGGCATAGAGTAAGAAAATGTTGCAGGAAAATAAAAATTTATGTTTATATAGTGGATGTGAAAATTGGCCCTTCTAAGTCATTATTAATAGATGAATCCTTTTAATGTGGAAATTATGTGAATTATTAAAATCGATGTCATAGGGAAAAGATCAAGAAAAGAATTATAAAAGTTCTTTGAGTAATGGTTACATTGTGGATGAACAAGAGACTGTGAAAAACATATAAAAGGAAAAAGGTATTACTTAATATGATTAAGAACCATAATTAATAGATTTTGGATGATTTGGATTAATCAAAGGGTTTATGTATAAGAATTACTGAATTATATTATATTAACATATATAAGGACTATTTGTAGAAGTTTTTCTTTATGAATGTTTCATGAATATGTTAAATGGAAGCGATGGACATGAAAAATTATTTAATGGAAATGTGATATTTTGGTTAAGGTAAGATAACCCTTAATATTTTCCGGAGATTGAGAAAATGGTGTTTAGTATGGATAAATATATGATTGATATGTATAAAGTAAATTAGATAGTATTCGTGACCTTGGAAGTGATGAAGCACTTATTAAAAATGTTCTTTTGTTATCATTGATGGAGCTTATTAAATTTATACATTTAAGTATTATATAAAAGAATCTATGTAATATAATAAGGAAGTTTGTATATTTTTATTATGGTTTTATGGTAATTCTGTTTATTAATGTGATTCATGAAAATATATGTCTATGGTTTTCACATGTTTTTTATATGACAATAAAGAGCTAATTTATGATATATGGGGGTTTAATGTTATGATTATGTTGATAAATTAAGTGTCCTTCCTTATAAATTTTGATTTTTGGAAGGGTTTTATGGCTAACCATTTATGTTATGGGTTCAGTTGGCCATTGGATGAGGATTTTTGGGATTAATGTATTAATTCACCATTTGAATATTTTTTTCATATTTTATAACATGTGATAAAAAATTTTATTTTGATAATAATTAAATATTGAAGGAATAACTAATCATCATAATATGGATATAACGATCCATTTAAATTGAATTTTATTGTTTTGGGTAAACAAAATTAATTTTTGGACTTTCATTTCCTAGAGTAAGAAATGAATTATTAATTTATCAAAGCACAAGATGAAATTGTGAATATTTAATTGAAACGTATCATATAAGTATATCTCATTGTATTTTTAAATAGTAAAATAATTTATCAACTCTAGGAAAAGGATATTGAAACTAAATGTTACCCTAATACCATTCTTTTTTTCGAACATATGGTCTTTTAAATAATCACAAATTTATGGTTTTTTGGCCCTTAAATTTCAATTGATCATTAATGTCGATGGGATCAATGATATCTATCACTCACTAAAATTACTTAATCTTTTCTTCCATTTCCAAATCCTTACTTCTCAATTATGTTATCCTATGTGGAAATCTATTTATGAGTAACTTTTTGCAACCATTATGTTTCCAACATTATCTTTTTAAAGGAAGTTTTATTATGAATGTTTATGATGTTTCTTTATATGAATAAAATTTCAAAAGTTAAACCATTTATAACTGATATGAAATTTGAGGGTGAAATTCATTTTTAAGTGGGGAATAATTGAATAACCTGATATTTTGTGAAATTATTATTTTTCAAAACATTTTATCATTTCTATATATTGAATTATATGGAACACTGAGTTTTGATTGTGTTATATGAAACATTTATCATATATTTCATTACACACAACCCTCTGTTTTTATTGTGTTACCCACAATACTATGTTTAGATTGAGTTACAGACAACATTGGGTAAAAAGGAAATGTGGAATACTATTAAAATATTATTATTTAATATAATAATTATCACATATCTATTAGAATGGAGAGTATGAATAGTATTAAATAAATTATGAAAAAATATGGTTGAAAAATGTATTTATATTGAATAATTTTTTGACCAATTAATTATAAAGGAAGATAATAACATTTTGAAATAGGTAAAATCATTTTCTGAAAAACTATTTTTATGAACACAAATGTGTTTTACCTCAAAAAAATTTATGAATATCTTTGACGATATTATTTCAATGAAATATATATATTATTTTTTTCAATAAAACTATTAAAAATCATTTTATGTGTTTACTAGACAAGAGATGATAATAAATCTAATGTTGTGTTTATAACTGTATTTCTAAAAATAGTTTTGTCGCCATTAACACACTTATTTTAAAATTAGTTTTTAAAACTTTATAGATATTATTGGGAAAATTAAAATTAATTTTTGAAATAATAATATAAAAAATATATATGGTTATTTTTTCCTATTTTTATGAAAAGTTTCATTTTTTATGAATAGTAAAAAGTAATGAATTTTAATTGAAAATTGTATTTTCATTTAATTAATTTATAAAGTTAAATAATAAATTTTTTTTAATATAAAATTAGTAATATTTTATATCAATTAATATAATTTAGGACATTAGAATAATTTTTATATTTAATTTTGATATAAAATCTTTGTAAACTTTTGATCTTTTTCCATTAAAAACCTAATTCTCATCGCTTCTGCATGATTTTTTTTAAATTAAAATTTTCTACTTATGTGAATTGATTTTGAAAAAATGGATTCATTATTTTGAATTATAATAATTTATATTATCTAATTAGGTCAACATAATATATTTTCACAATAAATATTAAAATAGTAATAATTATTTATCACGATTAATGTAAAAATGGTTCTACCTAGTGGTTAAACTAAAATTATAAGTGTTAAAAATAATCCAAAACATATTGAAAACATGTTTTTTGGATATATAAATACCTTATAACTTATATTATCGATAATTTTCCATTATTGGAGCCTTGTGACATGAATCAAATATGGTAGAAATACTCTCTTTCAAAATAATTTCAATTGTGCCACTCATGTATCTTATAAAAGGACACAAACTCTCCTATACTATTAAAATATTCAAAACCATTTGGTTTAGAAAATAAATGACCCAATAAAATCTTAAATTCCATACTGTCATCCTATAAGACATATATATTTTACATAAATCCAACCCATGACGTCTAATCGTCCAAACCTAAGGAGGATACCTGAAGATGTGTTAACATTTATCAACATGTGTTTTTGTTTTATTTAGACATACACATCATTTAATTATTATTATACCATTATTAAATAATATCCTCATTATATTATATACACATAGATGATATTATTTTAAGTTAATTACCAACAACCATCTCCACTTCCATCAACTGGGTTATGAGACCATCGTTTGTGTGTACAGCGAACTACCCCCTCCCAGACCCATGTCAATAGTTTTTTACACACCACCTCACACCGTTGTACATAATGATTCATTTATTGTTTATATATGATATTTATGATATTAATTTTCTTATTTAATTATTATATCACAAATACCTTCCCGATTTCCATTTTTATAAATATGATAACGTCACTCGTTTATAAGGAAGTCTGTCATCTCGCGATGCAATGTGATTCATTCATTCTTTAAATGGAAGGTATTATGGGTTACAATGAATAAATTTTATAAATATTAAATATAAATGATTATATAATTTTAATATATCATTTTAATTTATTTCTCTCAGTTAAAAAGAAAAATGAAAATAGTGTTTATGCATAGAGATAGCCTAGCATATCCATGAATGATGTATTTCATTTTACATCATTAAATTTTTTAGATTGCTATAAATAAATATATAATAAATAAATATGATATTAATATCATGGTAAAAACTTTTTAAATGATAAAATCATAATCAATGTATGATTAAAAAATATAAAAAATAAAAAAATATACAAAAAACAAATGGTTATTACCTGAAACATGAATTTATCATGGAATTGTTAATAAAAAGGTAATAAAAGGACATAAGTAAATAATATATAGTGATATATATATATATATATATTATGGTTCTCAAATAGATTTATAATAAACTTATATTTATTGAATAATATGTTTGAATGAGTGTGAAGGGATTTAATACTAACAGTAAGGGGATTATAGTCACTTTTATATTTCTGGAAGACATATGAAACATCACGATTTATATCTTTTATGTTGTTAATATACTACCCCATTGATATGATATATCATGAATACCATTGTTTCCATGATATTTAATTTTTCTATTTTATTTTATGATCTATTGGTGTGTGACATTCAAAATATTACTAAAAAGTGGGGGGATTTCGAGTCTCTCTTTTATTTCAAGGAGGCATTTGAAAATTTACTACTAGTATAATTTGTGTGGTGTATAGACTACCCCTTAGAAATTTTTTATGATGAATCAGAGTATTATAAATGCATTTAATGTTTCATTTTATGTTACAATTTAATGGGGAGTATGATTCAATATATTACTAAAGAGGTAAGGGATTTTTTGTCTCTCTTTTATTTTGGGGAGACATATAAAAATTCATAACTCATTTCTATTTTGTGGTGTATATACTAAAATTTTAAAGTATTTTATCTTGAATACAACTATTTAAATGACATTTTTTTCATTTTATGCTATGATTTATTGGGGAGTACGATTCAAATGATTACTAAAGTGATAATGGGTTTTTTCTTAATTTGACTTCTTTGAGAAGTTCATTATGTTATGCACTAATATTATTTCATGATGTATATATACATCCCATTTGACATGTAATATAATGATTTATTTATTATAATTATATTTTTTGTTCCTTTTTATTTTATTCTTTCATGGGGATTACCGTTCAAAGTAACCAAAGTTATAGGGAATTTATGCTATAATATCTTCGGTTATCAGGATTATTTATGATTATGATTCAAATAATGACAATTTATGATATATCTATGCATAATATAATAAATTTTCTTATGTTATGATTATTTCAAAAGAATAAAATTTTACCCTTAATTTCCCTTTCATTATGTACTTAAGAGTTCAAAATTATATTTAAAAACATTTCTTCTCGATAGAAAACAATTTTTCATACAAAACCAATTTTTCTAAGAATATTTTCAAAAATATTTTTTAAATTTTTTTAAAATTATTTATTAAAAAAAATTACCCATGTTTACTTTTTAGAAAAAAAATGGTTTTAAAGGAATCCTCATTTCTTTTTCCAATCAAAACGTGTTTTTATTCAAAAAATATGAAAAGAGTCATTATTTTTTAACATGAATAACATGAATGGAATTTACCACTAATCTTATTGCTAAATGATTTTAATCTTCCCTTAAAAAAATTCAATGATCCTTTCTGATAAAATATTTCCATGAATATTTATGGGTTTTTTATTAATTTAAAATTTTAAATGTTTTGGAAAGTGTTTTATGATTTAGAATGTGTTTTTAAATGTGGAAAAGATATTTTACTCAAGAAATGATATAAATTATTTCTAAATAATACTTTATAAGTTTAAAAGGTTATTTTTAGAGAATATAATTTTCAAACAATTATAGGATTTAAAAAAGTGATTTTCAAATAAAATAATTTTTACTCAAGAAAAGTCCTAAGTTATATTTCAAAATCATTCACAATCAATGATGATATATTTTTATATAACTTATACATTGTTGGGGATATGAAAAGATAACATAAATATGATTCATACTCTCAATTGTTTATCACTACAGGTTGTTTATGAAACCCATTTATCTTCTTTTGATTATTCCATGAGAGAATTCTTATGAAATCCACTTATTTTTCCATAGGTAATTACATGATGGAGTGATGAAATTTTTATGAAACCTAACTACCATACACAGGTTATGATATGATGAAACGTTTAAGAAACACAATATTTTTCATGGGTTATGATATGATGAGTATTTTAAGATCGAGTGGCACACATATGTATTATTTTTATTCTGTGAAGGGTGGTACCTATATCTCCTTACAATGCATTGGGTAAATATGGATAACTAATGAGTAAATATATTTCTCACAAACTTGATTACATGAATAAAATTTTATGCATAAACCAAATTACATGTTCACAATATTATGTGTAAACCTGATTCCATGTTCACAATGTTATGCGTGAACCTGATTACATGTTCACAATGTTATGCGTTGACCTATATTTCATGTTTATAATATTATGGATGGACTTATATTTCATAACCATAATATTATCCATGGACCTAGTTTAGTGTAAATAAATTTTAGTGAGGGATTGATTTCATGTCCTTATCTTGATGAGAGTACTTTAATCTATTTATACAAGTTCACAATGTTATAAGATAAAGTGTAGGACTCAAATCTATGGGTTATTCCATTGTTTTGATATTTTAGTGAATGTTACTTAATTAAATTACAATTCATGTCTTATGAAATTCCAATCATTATGCCTTGACTTGACATTATAACCACTAATATGAATGTTATGGTATTTATATATAATTTTAATGTTCTCGAACCATTTTGTTAAAGTTATAATTTTGTTTCCCCATTGATTAACATTACTGAGAATATAATCTCACCATTTCTTGTGTTTCCTTACCCCAATTTATGATGAATTGTTTAAGTAGGGTATGTGTTTGAATATTTCTAAAGGATAAGATATTTGTGGGATATATTGAAGATCTTTTATTAAAATAAGATGTTTTTTACTTATTTCTAAATGAACTAAACTATTATGATCCTCAATAATTTTTTTTGATGTATTGAATATTAATCTAAAGATATATAATATTCTTGTTTTAAAATATTTGTTTTATTATAAATCCCCTCAATAAGTTAAAGATCAATTTGGAAAATTTAGAATAAGTTACACATTATGATTGTATGAAACATGATCACATAAAGATGGAATATCCTCAATTAAAATAAAAAAATTGATAAAAATTATTTCATAAAGGTTTTATATAAGAATAAATATATGAAATCAATAAAATTAACATGGAGTTCTTTTAAAGAACTAATTTATGTTAAATAATTAGATATAAAAGTTTAAATTTTTAATAGAAAAGTTAATATGTGTTTTATGACTCACTCGGATGATGGAAAAAGTTACTGGAACATTAATTAAAAGTTTTATATGGACATTAGATTCTAATGAAAAATTATTTTAGATATATATAATTTACAACCCTTATCAAAAATGGATTATGGATAAGTAACTTTTGGTGAAATTTCCAAACGAAAAATTATGGTAGTTTGATCAACTGTAAATCTAAGCATTGTCCTCATCAAAAACGTTATTTATAAACAATGATTAAAGATCAATATTATTATTAGTTTAAAACATTGTTATAAAATTTATTTTTTAATTTTTTTGATACAATACCAATTTTTTATTGAAAGAAAAAATTATTAAATTTACGGTACCTAGAATGGAGAATGTCCATACTCTAGATCTTAAATTTTTAAGTAGATAAAAAATTAACTGTTTTAATATTGAGAAAAAAGAATCTTGTATTTGGAAAATAATTCTAGGACATTTTAGTTTATATTATTTTAAAAATTTATTATAAAGTAATATAACATCATATTTATATCGACAAAATTTGAAAAAAAAATTATGTGATTCTTATTTAAAGGACATGAAAAACAAGTCAACTATTAACCCCCATTAAAGAGGTGGAAATTTATATACCCCTAGAACTTATTCATATGCATTGGATTGGGACATCTATAAATTAACTACAAAGAGGAAAATCATTTATTTATGAATTATTTAATGATTTCTCAAGATTTACTTTGTTTTTTAGGTGTAAAGAGATAATATTGTCTAGTTTTAATAGATTTTTGTTATTGTTTCAAAAATAAAAATATTCCAAAACTATTCTTTTAATGATCTAGTGAAACTGAATTTGAAAAGAATGTGTTCAATTTATATTGATAAAATCATCATATCAAGCATACTTTTGGCCCCCATGACACCTCAACAAAATGGTGTTATTGAAAAGAATAATATGACTTTTCAGGAACATTCTAGAAAATTGATATATTAATATGACTTCACAACTCATATTTAGGTTGGATCTATAAATACATCCAATTATTTCATAAAGAGTGTTCAAATTATATTTATTTAAAAAAAAGGCACCCTCTGAGATATGCAATTAAATAAATCTAAAAGTGGGATAAAAATTATCTATTGATATAAGTTTCATACTATAACCACTAATGATAATCTTAGTAAATTTTAACCAAATATTTCTGAAGGAATATTCCTTGTTTATTCTACTACATTTAAGGAATATATAGTTTTCAACAACAGTCAAAATATTTTTGAAGAATAAAATCATGTGAGATTTGATGAACGTGATCCTTTTGAACCCAAAATTACTCATGTTAATGAACAGACAGATTGTTTTGAGAACCTGATACCTATAACACTCTATAAAAATAAAATGGATAATGATCCAGAACAATATTTTGGAGAACCAAATCCTAAAATGATGTATTCTAGAGAACCAGAAAGTTTTCTACCTAGAAAACCAATATACATTAATAACCATCCCACATAAACTATTATAGGAAGTTTATATGAAGGGATTAATATGATAAGAAGTGTAGTCAATCTCGTTGAATTTTATTCCACTCTATATGAACTTGAAAATAAAACTATGGAAGATTCCATAGTTAATGGGAGTTGTATTTTATAAATTAAGGAAGAGTTAAACTAGTTAAATACAAACAAGGTATGGTAATTAGTAGATAAACCTCATAACTATCACGCTATAAGAACAAAATGGTGTTTTAAAAATAAAAATGATTATCATGGAGTAATCACTATGAATATGGCTATTATAGTGGGTGAATGGTATAACCAAGAGGAAGGTATATATTATGAAGAATACTTTGATCTTATATCTTGATTACAAGTAATTAAGATTAATATAGAATATGCATCTTATATTTATTTCAAATTATATCAGATCAATATAAAATATTCTTTTTTAAATGGTTTTCTTACAGTGGAAGTTTATTTTAAAGAGCCCCATCATTTTAGAAATAATTATTTTATCAATTAGAATTCAGAATTATCAAAGCTATTTGATGTGTTAAGATCTAGATCTTTTTATGAATGTTTATGTACCATTATTTTATCAAATTATTTTTAGTAGTGATAGATCAAACCCATTTTAGGAGAACTTCATCTTCAGATATTTTTTTAGTTCAGATATAATTTGATTATGTGATTTTTTTTCTATAAAAAAATGTCTAATTAATTTTCAAAACTCATGAATAATGAATTTGAAATGAGTACGATGGGTGAGTCGGATTATTTTCTAGGCAATTAGATTTATCAAAGTTACTTTTGGAATGTGGTGAATTTAATTAAATTCATACATGACTTAAATGGTTTGGTATTGAGAGTGGTAAAGTATATTCAAATACCATGAATTCTAAAGAAATGAATTACTTGGATGAAGCTAAGAAACCAGTTGAAAAAAATCTAAATAGAGGAATAATTAGGAGACAATTATATTTTACTTTTCGTAAACTAGATATTATGTTTGCAGTAAGTCTATGCTCCAGATTTCAGGAAATCCTAAGTAATATCATTTTAATGTTTCCAAAATAATTTTTTTGTATTTAAAAGGATTAATTTATCATTACTTTACTTTTCCAAAAACATATAAATTTAATTTAACTTCATATTCAGGAGCCAGATTTATTGTTTGTAGACTATATATGAATATAACTTCAATAATCAATAATTATCTAGGTAAATTCATGGTATCTTGGTATATTTTGAAACAACATTCAGTTTCATTGACTATGTGGAAGAATAATATATTTGTTATAGTAGTTTTGGTTTATTGGTGTTCTGGATGAAACACACCTTAAGGGAGTATGGTTATAATTAAAATCACGTTTCAATCATGTGTGACAACACCAACACTATCCAAATTTCAAATAATCTAATAAATCATTCTAGAAAAATGAATCTCATTCTAAGGCATTATTTCATGAGATATCACATCCAAAAATGTGATATTACTCCCGAATTTAACTATAATGAGAATCAGTTTGTAGATATTTTCAATGATCCCCTTGCATGTGAACGATTTGATTTTAATAAAAGATAATTGGGTCTATTTTAATTTAAATGAGTTTAGTTTATTTTTATATTCTTTCACTAAATTTTAATATCTACATTATTTTATTCATTTTTTAATTCAATTATTTTTAAAATTAAATTAATTAATTCTAATTTATTATTACAATTAACTATGATGTAAATTTATAAAATCATTTTTTATATTTATATTACTTATTTTAAGTAAGAATTTTACCCATAAATTGGATTTCATATATGAAAATTTTTAAAATTGTTTACATAACCTAAGAGCCCAATCAATCCTTAACACTTTTACATTTCAGGTACATCAATTCTCAAAAAAGTCAAAAGATCAACTATTTTCTTCATCCATCTCCCTCGATGATTTCATGACCTTCTACCCACCTTCTTCTATAGATAATTATAGGTGTGGACATGATGGAAGTTCTAGTTTTTTCAAGATATTGAATCTAAATATATCTCTATGCATAGTTCTCATTGGAATAACTATATGTATGCAATGGATAAGAGAAAATGAGATGATATTGAAACAAATATTTTAGTTTCAAGGTAAAGAGTATTTTTATGAAATGAAGTCGGCCTTAATATTTGAGAATGAATTTAATGATTTCATGGGAATACAGAGTAATGGTTTGGTAAAGCAGAGGACATGCTGTCATTGAATGTAAATGGTAAACCTGTGTTTGATTTTTCAGTAGAAATGGATGAAATGTTTAATTTTCCCCATGAGGAGGACGTTAGATTTAACCAAACTCTAGTTAGTACAAGTTAAGTGGGACAAACTATGGTCTTCATGTTTTTGATTGGAACCTATGCTTTTGGAAATAATGTTGTATTGGATTTAGAGCCTGAATGGAATGTATTTACAAGTTCATTCAAACTAGGATTTCATAGATAGTTGGTGAAATGGGGAAACTATTGTTTGAGTATATTTATCTTTTATATGTTTTGATCTATAGTCAGAAGCTAAATATTTCAATGAATATGATGTGTTTTATACATAATTATTGTAAAGGTGTATGGAAATTTAATTATTATCCCTATGGAAGGCTCATATCCTTGGTGTAAAAGAATAATGAGGTAGATAAAAATGAGGGATAGATCATAATGTTCCACATAAGTAACGAACTTTTAACTGTCCTCTTGAATACTATTTTCTACTACTAAAATAATACTTCAAAATAATTTAGACCAGTTAGATAGGAAGGTGTACCTTTGGTTGAGTTATTATAAAGCCCACCACCTTAGGATGAAGTACCTATCAAGATGGTGTCTTCAAGGGAGGTGTAGTGGTCAGTAGTTTCTAGATGAGATCCCTAGATTCTAAACATTAGTCATTCTATTAATGATCCAGTCCACATCTAAAAATAAAAATTTGATAGAGATGCTAAATGTGTTCATCATGTTGAACTATATATTCAACTATCTATTGTAGTTCCTAGAGAAATGATAGTTGAAATTATTCCATGTATGTTATATACTAATGGAATAGATGAAGTTGAAATGTATCCCCCAAAAGCAGATCGAATCCCACTTGGACATCCTCCTTGTGCTTGAGATAAAACTAGATATCTAGTTCGGAATATTGGTGACCATTATCACACATCACCCATATCATCTCCTCCTATTATGCATGAGGATGAACCATATGTATGTAATAGAGCTTATATTCCTGAAATTAAAAAATATTTCTCACCTATAATGACCTGATTTGATAATCTTAAAGGATATTTTGATGATTTGGAGATGAAGATTATATCATCTAAGGATGAATTTAGAAAAATCAAGGAAAGTTCTATATCTAAATCTGATTTTATAGGATTCTTTGAATCATTTCAACCCATAATGATCTAATCAAATACATACACCAAGTCCCTCTTGTTCATATTTTTCACTCAGGGATAAGTCTTAAGGATGTGTTAGAAATGAGTGCTAAAGTGAGTAAAAAAGGAATTATTTTCTACCAGATCTACGGTCAACAAGGTTGGTGATCTTGTTTTTGATAAAAGGTAAAAATATCTATATTGATCAATCTAATATGTATCCAGATCCCATTGATGAGACTAATACATTCATTTCATAAATTAATTAGAGATTACATACATTAAATAATATAGTGGTACTTAATATTGAGTTTAATAAGAGATTTAAACTAAATAATGTGTCTATATATATAACATTAGTGGTTCTTGACCTTGAGACTTAGATTAACAATATATTTTTAGTATTGAATTTGGTATCATCTCAGATTAAATCAATCCCGTGTTATTTTTTCACACCTATGCTAAAGAAACATCTCATACAAAAGATTTTGGGTGAGTTCCAAGACCCCATAGAAACAGTTACAATGATTAACAATGGAATATTTATGTATGTGAATGATATGGTGGGATATATTGAAGAATCATGAGTAGTAATATGAAAGAAATATTAAGTGTTTCCTAGGATGTGGTAAACATGGTTTCTACATCAATTAGTCTATAAACAGAAATAATCAATGATTAACAGATTTTATGGTTATATACAAGGAAGTTAAAGGCATGTATATAGAATCTTCAAAATAGAATTATAGTTCCTCAAAGTCTAAGGAAAATCTTGGTATTCTAGTTACTACTATAGGGTGAGTTATTATTTCCTACAATCCACTCAGGATTATTCCATTAGTGAAACCATTAACTCATGTTCCTATTATACCTTATTTAGTTTCACCTAGGCATATTATTTTTTGTTTGCAGTACCTCAATTCCTCAATATCATACCACCGCTATTCAGGAGGTGGCTCATGTTTCAGTAAATTAGCTAACCAATGTTGGAAGAAATTTTTAATATATGAATAGAAGGGAAATCTATGTGCAAGGGCTTGTTGAATGGATTCTAAGTACATTGTATTTAATGATTCACTTTAGTTAATCCAGGTTCTTAGTAAGCTCCCATGTTTAGTTCGGCACATTATTTTTATTGTATACGACTAGATTATTTTAAAGAAATACTGAATAATGGTTTGGCAACAATTTCCTAGATGAATAAAAAAGAATCCAATGTTATTTTGGATTTCTGTAAATAAAATATTATTAAAAGGATTGAAATTTGTGCAGCTAAACTGTTCTATAATAGAGAGAGAAATCCTCTTAATCTAGATCCTCTAGATACCTTTTGGGGTACCATATAGAAAATAAATATGGTCTAGGATCTAGCCTACATCCATATAAAAGAGTAATACAACGTAAATCCTACCTTAACTATAGAAATATCAAGGAAAATGGATCTATCCTAGAACCTTCCAATGAAGATGGTTTTTTTACCTAATTTTACATATGATTTCAATATAGCTAAAGAAAGTCATGAACAATTTCTCAACACACCTTCTCGAGATATAAGAGAACGATCTACAATTGGATTTATAGACTGAGCTATTATAGTGATTGGGAGATCATTGTTTTCACTAGTGGTGGGTCATACCAATACCTCTTCAATATATAAATCATTCAAAAAATATCTACCCAAACCTCCATCTCAGTTTGAACTATTCCATAATCCATGTAATTATTACTAGTGTATTGTATATGAAGTTTTTTGGGTTTTCAATGGATGAATTTCAATATAAATGTTGATCACTAATAAAATCTTCTATATAAATTTTTTATATAGTTCTTAGTGAATTTTTTAAATAATTTTCTTCATGTATTTATTTCATTTAGTATTTTATTCATTTATATATTTTTTATTTATTGTTTCCCAAAATTTAATTTCATTTTATCATTCTCATTCTGTTTTATCATTATACTTAATCATTTCCTAACTCAAAATACTTAATTAAATTTTTTCTTCCTCACCTTACCCATCATTTTCAATGACACAAAAAGGGGGTACATTTAATAAATTTTGGATAAGTTTAGTAAAACTAAGAATAAGTGTCTAATTAGGGGGTGGAATAAATGGATATATACAACATTTTTAGATCAATATATTTTATTGATTTTTCTATATAATCCGATAAGACCATTTAAAATTTTGGTGATTAATTTATAATTGGTTTTGTGATTGTTGTGGAGATATTTTTGGGAAACTAATATTTTTACAATATAACTCTTTTATCATAGGTTTTGATGAATTTCATTTCCATTCATGTCTGACTAATGATTTTTTTATTAAGTGTGTTCATATGGTTTTTTTGTTCTTTTTAGTTTATTATATTAACTTCGGTAATGTCTAGAAACTTTCAAAAAATTATCCTAAGAATAGAAAATCATATACACGAGGCATTCAACTATGTGGAGAAACATCTACGTAGAGAAATAGACTACATCAATCAGCTATGTGAAGAAAATTTCAATATGAAATGTATACGTCATGAATTCAACTATGTGAAAATCACCTATATTGGTGAATTTCCAATATGAGAAATCTGTTGCATCGATCCAAAAGATACATAAATCAATTACATGGAGTAATTGAATATGGTATTTGGATACATGGTGAAAATGTACAAGTAGTTCCAAATGGATATATAATTCATTAGACTTTGTCAAATTTAGCTACATCAGCAAGAAACATACACTAAAAATTCAGCTTGATGAAGAATGCCTATGAAATTTGGCTGTGTGGATAAATCAGCTATATGAAGAATGAGTATGTGGATCAATTGAGATACATTAATTTGAATTAGTAGAATTCAAATATTTGGTGATCCATAATTTTCTAAGTCATTCTACTACTTACTATTTATTACTATTAGTGTAAATTTAGTTTAAATTAATGCTTTCTTGCATCTATTAAATGCTATATTTCCACATTATGGTCAAGATTATTATCAAAGGTTTCAAATACTGAGAATAAAATACAATGTAATTATAATTTAATTTTCTGTACAATTAATGATAATTTCTATGAAAAGTATTAATTGTCAAATTTTTTGGTTGTGAGGCTATATGATTCAAAAAGAAGATTTTAATGCTTATTCAAGTAGAGAGAAGATAAAAAGAGGATATATATATATAATAATATAATCACATGCACTATCATTTTAGAACACACTCTCAAAGCTCTATGTGTGATGCTCTATTTTATGTGAAAATAATATAATACCTCAATTTATATTGTTACACCATCAGGATTATCATTTTTTTGTTTTTGAAGTCTCTCATTTAGCTACTTTTAATTCTTATCATTTCTATTAGATATTTTGTATCTTCTATTAGTAGTATCTTATAATTATGAGTGTTATATATAAACTCAATTTTTATTATAGATTTTAATGTTAATGTTAATTTTAAAAGATCCTTGAAGGTTGTTGTTTGTAAAGCTTTGTTAGTTCCTAGTCAAATGCTTCATCAATTATTTAAATTTTTGAATTAATTCAATCAGTCTTTAATTCCTTCGGTTAAGGACCGATAGTCCCTAAAAAAAGACTGTTCTAATGAACATCTCTTAGATCCAAGAGTGTAGTGTTAGTGGCGTAAACCAGGGTATTTCTATTCCTAAAACCACTATAAATCTCTTGTGTTAGGTTTATTTTCTTAGTTATTTTAATTCATCTATGAGTTATGAAAAATAATTGATGTAATCGTATCTTTATAGATTGTGGTTTTCTAATATAGTAATAGTTTAAGAACTCAATTAACCCCCACCACTTCCATCTTAATGAAACCATTATCTGGACAAAAAATCCACCACTACATTACTTAATAATAGATGTAATAAATAGAGGGAAAAACCTCCCAATAATCATGGAATCATTCCTTTTTAATACCTTCAAAATGTATTCCCCCACGATACATTGAACTGAATGTATTAATGATTTAATGATATTTCAAATTTTCATATATAAATATATATATGTATCTTCTCCATTCATTTCACAAACCAAATGATTTATTCTCCCTTATTTAATCTTGGAATTCCTCATCTTTTATCCATGATAAAACTCATGAAAAATATAATACTTATATATATACACAACATTTGAAGTTATAATTTTCTATTATGTGTATTTAGTATTTCAGCAAGATATTATTTTTCTTCCTTTAAGAAATCCTATATTATTCACAATATAATAATAATCATGATATTTTTTACATTGAATTAAAATTGTATTGGCATCATATGGATTATATCATACTTCTCAATAAATTAATTTGGTAAACAAACTCAATTTGACCTTCTCTAACCATCGATAAAGATCAAAACTCAAAATTCAAAGCATATATCACACTTATTATTGATGTTTTAATCACAATATTAAGGTAAATGGATCGTATCATCAATAAACCCTTTAAATATTCGAATATTAAAACTTTTATTATTTATGTAGATTTCCATAAAAATTTATCCAAGTATGAGATCAGTCATATGAAAAAGCCATCAAACAATCAACCACGTAAAGATCTATTTGGATGAATATCACATTTACCATGTCAGATCGTTCACATGACATATATTGAATTGAATACATTTCTGGATCGACCATGTGGTTTGACAATATAAAAAAGCCTATATTGACCATAAAGTGTCATAATCCATTTTCCTTAAGTATCAGATTGGATGTATGTTTATATATGAATAGATCATTAAAATATACATTCAATTGACCAACCACAAATGTTGATTCAATCAGTCATGTTAACAAGTTTCATATCAATAATTATGGATACAATCTAGAAATTAAAGACTTTTTCCTTTTCAATCAGAATATACTCAAACTAAATTTACCCTTACACAAACACCAAACATCCATTTTAAAATTTTACTAAATGGGGTTTATACATTCCATAACACATTTTTAATTTATTTATAAATATTTCATCAAATATTACAAATTAATTTCATTTTAGTTCTGTAAATAAATGAAAAAATACCAAGAATATCATTTCCAAATTCTCATCAATGGTCTTTCAAGACTAGGCTAAAGAATCATCACTCATTCCTTCTTCCGTAATGAATTTTTTCTTCCTCGTC
The DNA here is from genome assembly GCA_963277665.1 of Viscum album. Taxonomy (NCBI): domain Eukaryota; kingdom Viridiplantae; phylum Streptophyta; class Magnoliopsida; order Santalales; family Viscaceae; genus Viscum; species Viscum album. Next base: position 1,933,732,943 of record OY728148.1, read on the forward strand.
TAATATTTTTCACAAGTAAAAGTGTATTTTTTATTTATATACACTGAATCATTAGAAATAAAATTAAATAATTGAACTATGTTTCATCCTATGAAATTCATATGATGCATATCATAGCCTACTATATTATGGTATCATAAATTTTTATAGGATACTGCATTTAGCCTAAATCTTATGATATGACTGGATTATGATACTTCATTTATGGGATGTGATTACCTTAAACATCTTCACTCACATTGTTTTCAGTTGATATTAATCATGATATTATTCATTAATTTTGTGTCCATGCATTTATTGATGTGTTTAATAAAGAACACTCTAATTAGTGGCAATGTATTCATTTCATGAGATGGAGCCTGATTCATTTGATTCTCTTTATTCAATAAATATCATTCTGGAAGTTTTATAAAAGCTAATTTTTCCCTTCATTAGTCTGTATAGGTTACATATAAGCTTACCTAGGTATTTTTCTCCCTAAAACACCATTTATCATTTGGTGATGGTTCCAGTATCCCTTTAGTGATCTATAGCTCTCATGATGTGACCATGGATCTAATTCTAGTGAACTACCTATATAGGCCTTATGTTTTCCTTTTCTTCTTCTTAGATGCACATAAAACATTCATTAAAGAGTAAAATATAAAATACTCTTCACCTATAACATTATAGGTATGCCCACACCCATTATATTCAATATTTCATCTATTAAATTTAGATTAGGCCATGTTCATAGGGTTCTTCAAGGGATAATTTTCCCCATATGATCAATCTAATACCATATATTTCATTTTTATATATATTTTAAATTTATATTACTCAATTGAAATTACTTTAGATTTCACCTCAAACGTAGCATCACTATTGGACTGCTTCACAAGTTTAACCATGATGTTAGAATCCTCTTTATGTGGATCCCTTGAAATATTTTTACTATATTTCCAAAATTTACTGGTATTGTAATTCCCCATTTTATATTTTCTCCAGGACATTGAGTATTATCTCATTATCACTTAGGTACAGTTTTGTTCCACATCATAACATTTTTGTAACAACTATTATTTTTTGAATAAATATTCCTTTTTATTAATATTCTAGTCTGCAATATCATTCTTTACGTAAAAAATTATTCTTATAGGAACAAAATTTTACTATTAAAATATATTTCAATTTTTTTATTAATAAAATGAATAACAAATTATACATTTATTATCAATTAGTTAGAAATGAATAATAAATATTTTTCATAGGCTTAAGTCCCAATACCATTTTCTTTGTGGCATGTTTATATATAATGAAACACACCTTTAAAACTCATTTAATTTAACATATAATTATTTAATTATGGTTCTAAATTAATGAATGAGAATAAATTCATTTTATACTTCAAAAATGGGTTTTATTCTAATTATTATGATGATGTTATAATTAAATCCTACAATTTATAGAGATTAAATTTTTACAACTGGGAAAAATTAGTGAAATTGTTATTCAACATTATATTAATGTGATTTTTTATCTTGAAATGATTTATTTTTGAGTTGATGGGGAAAAATACTGGTTTTTAAAAAACTGTAATGTATTTTCTCAAAATAATGTAATTTAAAATTATTATTACATTTCATAATTGTTTCTAAAATAATATTATACACTTTTTATTAAAAAAATATTATTAATTCCATATAAATCAACATTTTATTTTATTTTCATATAAGTTCATTATTTTTCTTGAAATAATTATTTTTCTAAAAAAAACATTTTTTATTATATTTTGTGGAATTATTTAAAATTTATTTTCTGACACTTCAACAAATAGAATCTGGAAAGATGAATTCCATATTTTTAATCATGATGTATAAATTTACTGATTTGTTTAATTAAATTTTTGATCATTATGAATATTACCCTTGGAAAAATATTTATCCCCCGGTAATGGATTAAAACGGATTAACTAAGGTTAAAATGTTTTTATAATGTCATAAAATCACATATTAATTCATATTAGAATAAGGTATTCTAAAAAATATCACCTTATATTTTATTTTAATTTTTTATTTGACCATTGACAATGGCTAAGAGACATGTAATATTTAAAAGTTAAGATTAATTACGAATGTGTCACTAACCTCACTTATAAATGGGAAACAACAATTCTCACATAACTATTCCATTTGATCCATTTATCCTAGACATGTTCTTAAACAATAATTTCATACCCATATTACCCATGAAATAGAGGTCCTTTTCTAAAAAAATACCTACCAAGAATTCTTATGGCATAAGCTTAATAGGTTTTCCAATGAAGTGGTATAATTGTTAACCAAGTGCATTCATGTTAATTTATACCTCTACCTTCTTAAAACATATCATAACCATATGGTATAATAAAATAATTATTTAAAATATAATAAAATGTTATTATATTTATTTGAGAACATTTTCATATCATTTTCCATTCTATGGGAAAGGAAAACATTGCTCATGCATAAATGTGGACTACCACCTCCATAAAGAGATGTTTTTCGTTTTTCATCACCATCTAATTTGAAAGGTTGTACATATGGATTTAATGTATATGTACGAATTTTATAACATATTTATTATTATTTAATGATAAAAATAGCATCTACATTCTTACCCTCTCATGCAATGGAAAATCATAATGTCACTCATTCATACATGTGGACTAGCACCTCTATGAGGTGATGTGATTCATTTTCTATTTCCAATTATCATGGATGGTAATGATCATAGATTTAATGAATATATATGATAATTATAATATTATTATGATTCAAGTTATGTTAATTATTATTTCACTTTTTTCAGTTCAACTAGTGAAAAATCAAAACATTATTTATTTATATATATAGACTATTTTCTCCATGAAGTAATGCAATTGATATTTCACCATGAACATATATTATTGGTTATAATATTCCATTTAAAGAATAAATATTATATTTAAGAAATAATTTATATTCTATACATGATTAAACCATGGACAAGGTGTAGATACTTGAACAATCAAACCAAAACATGCATGGAAAACAAACCAATTTTCGCTCGAATAATGATTTTAGGGAAGAATTATTAAGATAAGGGTAATTAGAAATTATAAGGGAATGATATTGAGTAATATATATATATATATATATATATATATATATATTAATTTGGTTCTATAATATATTTATAATAAATATATATTTATTATATAGGAGGTTTGAATGAATATGAAGCAATGTGTGACATGAGGTAAGGGTTTATGTTATAATCTTATTACACTTTGAGATTAATTATGTTAAATTCCCATTGAGAGAAATTATATAATAATATACTTTTAAGACCTACATATTTTAGTTTTATATATTTATTTATGGGATTTTCATAATTTCCATTCATTATTTTCAATTTTTTATACCAACAATTATAGAGAATATATTTCTAAGAAGAATAGAGCTTATGTACTCTCTTTGGTAGGTGAAAATTTTCATTCATGTATATTTTCTTCAAAAAAATGTATAATAGTTTTAACTGTATATAAAATGTTTTATAAAATTTTTTTAACTAAATTTTATTTTATTTACAAATTTTACCAAGTAATATTTTTAAAAAATTTCTAAACAAGTTACTTTTGACTTTATAAAAAATTGTGAAATGAATTTTTCTCTTAATACATAAAACATGAAAAACATTTAACACTAACATGTAACTGTTCTCATTAATATTACTGTAAATGTTTCCATGGATTTATAAGGAAAAAACCTTTTCCATTATTATATAAATTTTTTTTATTAAAAGTTACCAAATAAAAAGGATATTCTTTAACAATTTTCAATTAATATTTTAAATTATTTTTTAGAAGAGATTATTTTAATAAATTTCAACATAATATTATGATCATTATGATTCATTAGGGATACGTTCTTATGATTCCATTAATTTTTAATCTATATTGATTATAATGATGATGTTGTAAAGATGATACAATGAAACTCATTACATTCCCATTGGTTGATTATGTAATGATGAAATTTATATGAAACTAGATTCTTTTCTATGGGTTATCCTATGATGAATTTGTTTATGATCATCTGGTATCCTTATGTATGGTTTTAATTATGTAATTGGTGGACCTAAAATTATATATACATCCAATTAATTTCATAAATATTCATGTTTCATGAGATAATATGAACTAGACTAGGTAGTTAACCCAGTTGAGTAAGAAACTTTATCCACTATGATAGTTCTAATAGTGATAATTGACTAAGGAAATGGTGGGAATTGGGAGTGAAACCAATAAACTATGGGAATCTATCCACTATGATATTTTTGGTAGAGAACCCTATATAAATATATTATTTTCTATTATTTTGTGTATTCCCCAAACATATTTCTTATGAATAAGAAATGTTCTCATGGATCAAGATTGATTATCAATGATTAAATACTCTTATGACATATGTATTTTTTATGACAAATAATTATTCTATGAATCATGATTAATGGTATTTTATTTATTAGTAATTAATTTCATAATATTTAATCATGTTATCATAACCTCATGCTTATTTTATAATCACTTATGATTTTTGATTTATATATCTTATGTTTATCCTTACTGGGAATCTAAGATCACCCTTTATTATCCATATATTTCACCAGGTAAAAAATAATGTTTTATAATAGGTTATATAGAAGAAGAATAAAATGTGATAAAATCCATATGGGGTGTGATGAATCTCATTCGTGAAATAATTTTATTATGCACCAAGTCTCCAAATACCCTAAACCTTTATATTTCTAAAGAATCCATTATTATATGATATATTTAGTTTTCATATAAACTATTGTAATATTTCTTCATGGAATGATTTATCCTTATTATTTGGTATTGGAGAAGGGTTTATTTTTTAGAGACTAATATTATAAAACTTGGGGGAAACCCTGAGGATAAGGCTTAGTATAGGGCAACATCACGAATTTTTTGTATGTTTTTTATTATGTGTGTTCCTAGTAATGAAATCCTCATATAGAAACAATCAAGTGGATATAGGCACTATTATTAATTCACATAATGTTTATGACCCTAAAACTTCTATTTGGGTATTAAATAGATCATCACCTCATTCATGATAATGAATCCAAACTATACACCTAGTTTGACACTCATTTGGGATATTCTTTGGTTAATCATGTTCAATTTATTAATCGTTATGATGAATGAGAGTATAAAAAATATTCTGATGTATGATAAACATATTTGATATTGAATAAACCTAAATATTAATGGTTTGATGTGAAGGATTCATAATTTATTTATTTTTATAAATTATTTTCCATTACCATATATAGGATAACTCTAATTAATAGTGATTGATAATCAGATAATGCATTTCAGTTTTAGTCATTGGTTATAACTAGAAGGCATCATGTGAACAAGGTGTGTGATTTCCATTTAAATGACCATATTCATGGGAAACCAAATGTAATGGGATCTAGGACAAAAAATTATATGATAATTCTTAATAAGCTATCTCGAATTATAATTATGACTTGAACCTAGTTGAATTTATAAACAAGAGAAAAATGATGTTTCTAGAAATCTCTTTTGATAAAGACCATGGAGAAATGATTTAACTTCCAAAATGTCATGAATAATGGATGAACAACCTATGGAAATGTTTTGAAGAAAATAGAAGAATTTTTATGCATGGAATAGAACGGTAAAAAGTAACAAATTACTAATAAAAACTGTAGTTGTTGGTTAATGAAATGGCCTAAAGTAGATTTCATACAAATATATAATTAATAGTTTAATGTCATAAATATAGGTAACATGGGCATTATTCTAGTCAATTCCCCAAACCCATCGATAAAAATTATGATTGGAATTTTCAAATACCATGAAAAATATAAGAAATGGAACGCCTATGAAATCACGACTACTAATGTGTGTTCTAAAAATGAAATTTGGAAATTTTCTATGATCATCCAATAAAAGACTATGAGTGTTTTATACAGTTCATATTCAACCCACTCCTTTATATTGAGAATTTTTATATGAACTTTGGATCACCAACCTAATGACTAGATGTTTATTTATAAATAACCAACTTCTAATGATATAATGATCTCATTTAAATTTTATATCTTTAATCTGATTAACGTTTGTGGGAATGTACTTCCTATAATTTTTTTACTCTCCCTATATTTAAATTTTATGTGATATTAGGAAGGGATTATATTTATTTATATAGATACCATTTCATTTTACAAGGAAGATAAGTCTCATTTTACATTGTGAATCAACCTTCAATTGTTTTTGGTTCAAGGATAAAAAGAACATCCAAGGGAAATTAAATCCATTATAGATTTTTTTTAAAGGTTGGCACCGAAGCCTCATTTTTATTTTTAAATCTAAGCAAAGACCTCTTTTTAACTTGGTATAGGGAAACCTATTATATAGCCCGAACGCCCAGTGGGCTTGAAGCCCATTACATAGCCCGTAGGCCTAAATTTTATGCCCAATTCACATTCTGTGAATAGTAACATGCTGCTACAGTACCTGCACCGTACCGCCGACGCTACAGTGCCCTGCCGCCTCTAGAGTACCTGAAAATTGAAAATATAAAGGAATTATCATTATAGTGAAGGGTGTAATATTTATAAAGATCATAAGATAATGAAGTATGTATTTGTATAGAAATATTCCAATATGAACCAAAGGGGATGGTTAAAGTTTACTAATGATTATGGATTTTCAATAAACTACCTCCCTTAGAATGTGAAAATGGTGGTTAATGCTCTAATATTAAGGAACCATGCCAGTTTGTCGATAAATATGATTTAAAGTGATCTAATACTTTTGGATTTTTAGAATATAAATCTATAAATCATAGAGAATGTAGATAGATACTATTTTTCTCATATAAGTGTTCCACCATAAATCTATGTAATGATTAGAGAGTTAAAAATGGGTTATATTGAACTAAAAATGAAGGTGAGGAAAGTTCCTTAGTTTAACCATGATAGTGATGGAATTACTAGGTTCAAGAACATATTATGTTTCCCATTAATACCTAAAATGAAGAAAGAGTGGTTAGGTGAACATCAAATTTAATCATTCCTTAATCATGTTGGAATAATAAATATGTATAGGGAACTCAAAAATAATTTAAGGTTAGAAAAAATGAAAATGTATGTCACAGATTATGTATCTTGATGCCTGGAAGTTTAGAAAACTATGGTTGCGAGATATAAATATAAGGGGTTGTTATAAAAATTACCCATACTCGAATAGAAATTGGAAAACACTACCATTTATTTCTTCATTAATATCCCAAAAAATGATAATTCATAATGATATTTAGTTTTTATTTGATCAAATTATAATGTTAGAGCATTTCATTACTATTAGATTTTATTTTTCTCTTGATAAGATTGAAAAAATATAAATTAATGAATTAGATAGGTTTTATTCAGTACCATATTCTATTATATCTAATCTGGATCTGAGGATTACATTGATATTTTGTATAATTCTTCAGAAGGTGTTAGATATATAATTTATCTTTATCGCTGAATGTTATCCTTATACAAATTTTTATTTTGAGATAAACATTAAAACCATAGATGATATGTTGATATAATTTTCTATTAAATTCACAAGTGGTTGAGCTCAACACATTCTTTAATAAAACATTCCATACAAAAAACAATTTTAATTGAAAATTATGATGGATCCTTATGAATACCATTATGGTTGAAAGTGAAGGAATCCTACGTGATCTGATGAAGTTGATGAAATAAATCTATTGGGACTTTATCTAGATAAGTGAATGACAGATAAGGTTGAATCCATTCAACTAATATTCAAATAATATCAGATTTTATAAAAATGTAATGCTCAGAATCATTGGTGATATTGAGAGTTTGTAGTTTGTGATAAGTTATTCCTTTGAATATCTCTTTAGAATAAGGTAATAATATTTAGAAAAAAGTGAAACATATCCCTATATATATCAACCCCTTTGAAATTCTTGGAAGTATCAGGATAGTTACTTATTTCATTACAGTAACCCAAAATTTCTTATAAGTTAATGATATGTTAGATTTATCAATTTTGAGGAAGTACAAACTTGATCATTAACATGTAATAAACTCAATGGTTGTTCCATTAGATAATGATATTTCTTATTAGGAATAATTGGAGGAGATTATTGGTCTAGGAGATAATGTTCCAAACAACAAGAATACTCATATTAAAATGTTTTGAGGTGTAACCATAAATTTTAGGATTATACATAGGAAACCAAGAATGTTATTGGGAAAAATAATTGAAATTTTTTTGAATAAGATTAATGTAATTTTGAGGATGAAATTTTTAGTAGGTGTACAATTTTAAACCCTTATATTTTTTAATAAATATTTCTCTTCATTAAATATGAATTGTTCTATAGAATTGTTTTTAATCAATGATGATATTTGAAGAACCATATAATAGTATTGAAATATAGTTAAAATCAAAAATTAAAAAAATGAATAATCTATTATAAAATGATTAAAAATTGGTAAGAAATGAAGATAATGCCTTTTAATGGTAAAATTGATATTTTTTATAAAACGGTTTTTATATGAACATTGTAATTTAAACTCAATAGTTTAAATTAATAATAATTGATAAATTATTATAATTAAATTATTATATTTTATTAATTAAAATTAATTATAATTTAATTAATTTTTTTTATTAATCATGTAATGTTAATAATTTCATTTTATGCTTTTAAAAATGTATTTTTTTGAAAAATGATTTTTGATGTATTTTCTACATAGATTTTAAAATAAATTTATTCTATTTTTAAGAATTTTATTTTAAAAAATAGAAATAATTTTTAAAATAATCATTCAAAAATTACCTTACATTCATTTTTTCAGATTTTTTCTGAAAAAATTGATTTTTGAGTGAATAGTGTTAAATGCTGATTTTTGTAAAACTATCATTTATTTTCATTACATAGTTAAATTTAAAAGACTAATTATAAACTGGATTTAATATTAAATTAATATAATATAAATTTTATTAAAAATAATCTAATTAATTTTATATTAATCTAAATTTTATTTCATTTTGGAATACATTCGTTTTTATTCTTAAAAATATGTATTTTATAAAAAACATTTCCATTTCATTTTGTGTTGTGTTATTTTTATTAATTTAATAAAATTTAACATATTAAATCATGAAAAATAGATTTCTTATTTTTTATATTTTGTTTCCAATTTATCAATGAGGTTAATTTCATTTTTTTCATTATGAATAGTAACATTTGAAAAAATGTCACCCCAATAAAAGGTTAAAACTAGTTAATTAAGGTTAAAACTATGTGGTAAGGTAAAAAAATCTCATAATAATTCTTGTTAGATGTGATTATTTCTAACCTTATCACCATATATTATAATTTTTTAGTGTTTAGTTACCATTATTAAGACACTTATAATATTGAAAAGTTGATATTATTAACAAGTGTGTCACTCCCCTCACTTATAATGTATTATAGGTATTTTTTCCACCAAACTACTAACCTAGAAGGCTTCAATTGTCAATCAAACGATGTTTTCCAATGAATAGGTATAACTCTTAACTGATTTCTTCCATGTTTTTGCTTCATATACCTCCTTAAAAACATTATAAACCATGACAATAAAATAAAATAAGTATATATAATACACATTAATTTTATAATGTCTATGTTAAAACACTTTTACTTATCATTTTCCATCCTATGACTGACTGAAATTATTTTTTATTGAGAATAACCTCCTTTTAAGTATTGAGAGGGAACCCATAATGACATCATTCACATAGACAATAAAAGACCCCCAACAGGCCAAAGGCTCAAGATCACAAAAAACGAACACTACATGAAGGAAGCTCCACCCAGAAACATAAAACATTACGTTCACATTCCACTATCTTAGAGCTGAATGGATATCTATCCCGTGTGAAAGAGGTTAGGCTTGGTATCGATGGAAGAAGCCATACCCTCTCAAACATTCAATTCTGAAAATCCCTGAAACAGCGAGAAGCCATTGCTATGCACCTCATCTAGAAAAAACTCTTGTATAAAATTAATTGTTGAAACCCTTGAGCACTGGACCATCGAGGCAAAAATAAAAACACATTCAGAAAATAGAATCCACAAATGAGAAAAAAAATAATCAATTCAAGCAATTCTTAAGAGAAATATCCTACAGAGCTTCAAGAAACAGGCAGAACTACAAGCAAAAACCACAATCCATAGCATGACCACCATTGATGAAAATCCTTCATTTCCCATTCAATCGGCACAAACACAGAGGAATCCACGCATCACCAACTAGAATACCTCCTCTTCTTGAGCCAAAATGAACCAAGAACATGGAATCAACATAGTAAAAATTGGACAACAAACCTCCACTGAGTCTGTTAATCACCACTAGAACCAGAACCAAATAACCCGCTGCATCTGCGAGACACCCTCCTATACCATAACACAGAAAACCAGAGAAGAAGAAGAACCATGGAGAATGAAGATGAGACTTCATCACCTAGGACTGGAATCCCCACCCGCACCTCAAGGGAGCATCACCGTTGAGAGAAACTGAGCAGATCAGAGGCCGCAATGCCTCTCTAGGCTTGGAGCTGGATATATCAAAACCATAGAGGGACATGACTCATTTTTTATTTCTAATTATAATGGATATTAATAATAATGGATTTAAAAAATAAATATAACTTTTATTTTATATTTATTATTATATAAATTTGAATTATTATTTACCTTAATTTAATTCCAATCATTGAAAAATGGAATCATTAATGATGTGAAAGTATAAACTACCTTCTCATCGAAGTAATGCAATTTATTTTCCATCAAAACCATATGGATAGTTACAAAAGTGTATATAATGAATAAATATTATATAAAATATAGTTTTTATATTTTATATGTGATTACACAATTACCAAGGTAAAAAGACAACAAATGTCAAACCATAACATGCATGAAAAATAGATAAATTTTCACCAGAATATTGATTTTAATGAAGAATTGTTAATCAAATGATAATTGGATATTATAATGGACTGAAATATAGTAATATACATATGAATATGGTTTTTGAATACATATATATATACATATATATTTAATAAATTTATATTTATTATGCATGAGGTATTAATGCATACAAAGCAATATGGGACATGAGGAAAGGATTTATGTTATAATCTCAATAATTAATGTGATCGTTTATATTAAATTTATGTTGTGGGAAATTATATAATACTAGTATTTTATAACCAAAATATTTTCATAAAATATGGTTATTTCTGATATTTTCATGTTTTCCCTCCATTATCAACCGTTTTTACTTAAAACAACTCACAAAATATTTTTAAAAAAAGTCAACATTATTTATCCACATTGGTTTGTGACATTTTTGTTCCATGTCTACATTATTCTAAATGTTTTATATCAGTTTTTACCAATACATGAAATCTTTAAAAAAGATAAATTCACGACCATTCACATTATATTCAAATACATAAAAGGAATCATTTTAATTTGTTTGAACAATTACTTTTTTTATTTCTTAAAAAGTGTTAATATAATTTTCTATATTAATGTATATTTAATGAACATATTTTTCCATTATCACGTCCTTACTTATTCTTAAATATTAATTTAAATGTTTCAATATTTTTTAAAATAAAAAAATATTTCCATTATACTAAAAATATTCAGTTTTAGAAGATACAAAAATAAAAGTGTTGTTTTTTCATTATTTTTGAAGATTGTTTTAAATTATTTTATAAAACATGTTTTTTCATTTATGTCATCAACCTTTATGGATTTTTATGATTCAAGAGGGTTTTGATTTTATGATACCATCCATTTTGTTTCTTTATATGGCTTATGATGATGATGTTTTAAGGATTATTTAATGAAACCACATATATTCCAATGTGTTGTTAAATTTTTCATGATTTCACTTTAAAACCTGTTTATTTTTCATAATTTATTATATAATAAATGTTTTATGAAATTTTGGAACACTTATCTGTGGTTTTCATCATGGGATAGGTGGAACCCTAATTATATATCCCTCCAATGTTTTTTTGGTAAATATTGATATCTCATGAGATAATGTGAACACGAATTGGGAGCGAACATATTTTAGTATGTGACTCTATCCCCAATTATAATCCTATTAGTGAGAAGTTATTAATTAAATAATGAAAATGGGGAGTGAACTCAATCCATTAGGGGCTAAACCCACTAAAATATCATTTGTAGTGAGACTTTACTGAGGAAATTATTTTCTATTTTTATGTTTATGTAACATACTTATGTCTTATGATAATGATATATTATAATGGCTTGTGATTTATTTTTGATGATTACACATTCTTATAACTTATGTATTCGGTAATGAAAAAGACTTATTCCATGACTCTTAATTAATGTTATTTTAATGATTATGTATGAATTTTAGAATTTTTGGTCATATTATCATAACCTTATGCTTATCTTATGCTCAATTAAGATCATTGATTGATATATCATATGTTTAACATTAATGGGAATCCGAGTTCACCCTTTATTATGCTTCCATTTTCTGATGCTAGGAATAAATTTTTTATTACGGTATGTCTAGGAACAATACTATGTGGGAAGAAATGTTTAATTGATTTTTAAGATATTTCTTGAATTAAGATTATTATGTATCTAGTAACTAATTACACTAATTCATTATGGTCTTGAGGAATGTTTTATTGTGTTGTGTATTTAATATTAATATATATTAATATAATAGTTATGTTGGAAATGCTTGGGTACCCTCACTTTGTATCTTCTACATGGGTGGATCAATTTTATGGGAAAGATCAAAAAATGTATGGAATGTTGTATATGTTCAATAATGATGAATTTTAAACCATCCATCAAAAAAACCCTACAAGAACATAAAAAAAATCCAAAAATAAATAAATAAACATAATGAAATAAGAAAATTATTTCACTAATATATTAAATTAAAGATTCCTACTACGTTCTGAGTCCCTAAAAATTATTAAAAAAAAATCCACATGTGAGGTGTTAGTGATTATCATGGTGGATCATGTTAAGAAATTTATATTACTCTTCAACAAAACTCACATTGTAAAGGCATTGTATATATAATGTCTGAGGTAAAAATCAATGTGATACGGATCCCTAGCATGAAAACCCTAGTTCAAATTTCCTCAAAGGAAACTATATTTAAAATAAACCTAACAATTATTTGAAATAAATATGAATGAAAAATGAACTTGGTTATTATAAATATAGGTTCATGAAAAATTATAACATAAGAGGAACTAATTGGATAGTCAATTCCTTATCAGAATTATATATAACTGAATCCATGGTCAGAAATCTACTCTCTAAAAAACAAAATTCATTTTTTATATAGTTAAGTACATTTATTCAATTAATGACTAGGTGGTCCAACACCTTGACTATACACAACACTCAAATTACCCTATAATCTTGTAATAATACAAGACATAGATAATTTATTAAAAATATATTAATCAATAAATGAACATTAGTAATTATTTATGTAAATAATAAAAATTATATAAAAATACTAAATCTAAAAAAAACTACTATAAAACGTAATATAAACCATAATATTCAACCCTCCTTCATTACAGAACATGAAATAAAGAAAATTAGACCCTCATACTATCCTTGAGAGAGTGAAAAACCATAACCAAACTAACCAAACCATTAACCATAAAACACTAACTAATAAATATAATACTGAATATCCTAGAAATATTGAATTCCAACTTTACCAGCAGTATTATTTATAGACATAATTTTACCCTTTGATACTTTATATATCTCGATTATAATTATCCAATTTAATATTTAGATCATACAGCCATAAAAGTTTACCCAAGAACCAAGATGTGTAAAATCTATCTCTATAAACATCCTAAAAACAAGAAATGACCATCATATATTTCTAATGATATAAAAAGATGAATAAAAAGTTTAACTCATGACATGATGTGATATGACCATTGAATTTTATTTTATTATTATTGTATGAACAATGTAAAATGAATCAATTTAAACTACAACCATCATCCCATAAAAATAATATATACCATGAGGACCTAACCATGGAATGAAAATCACCATAATGGAAAAAAAACCCTCTCATGACATGATCCCAATGATTCTTATGTATTTCCATATCTGTCATCTTTTCCTACATAAAGTTGAAACCACCATACACCATTACACAACCACCTATAGGAAATCTCAAAAAATCTACATTCATTGAGAGGATTATGGTGAAAGAAAATGGGTTAAGACGTAGCAATGATCCTCTTCCATAATCTTCTATAGTGACTCACTAAACCCAATATCACAAATGTATAAGTTAATCAAACATGATCTCCTTTTACTCATACATAATCTATTGACCTAATTAGCGTGTAATGATAATAATTACATAGAAGTTAGTGTTATAGTTTTATTATTACATTGAAATTCATTTTTATCCCATATATATAGAAAATAATATAAATTAATCTGACACAGCTTAGAAGTAATGAATCTTATCTTATATGTCCCTCCACATTGATGGTTACTCATACACACATAATATTTCAATTAAATTGCCTTTTACTTATTTCCAAAATTCATTAAAATTCACCCAAATTCAAGGTTAAGATATTTATAGAATCTAAACAATCAAATATCTAAAATTATCTAAAAGTTTGATGGCCATTAATTTTTATTATTATCAAGAAAAAAAAAAATTAACCAGGTTTGGAGGGAACCCTTACAAGACTCTAAGGCCCATATGAATAAAGACATATAAGATTACATTGACCAGAGGATAGATGATATAAAGGCTAAACTAAAATAGTCCATCCAATAATACTTCCATCAATTTCCAATATCATATTGTATATGTAGCCTCATCATTGTATAAATCAACCTATTGGGTGCTTTGTATAGTCACTTGCTATTATTAGAGATTTTTCACACTTTGGATCCACTCTCAATGGACTCTCCACATTCAGAATCACTAGATCACTACTACCTTCCCTCCACCTGAACTTCTCCCAGGACCTTGAGGCCCTATATCTTAAAACCCACCAATATCATAGATACCCTGGGGTCTAAAAAGAATTATTTTACCAAAATCCGATACACGATGAATATTATTGCTACTATAGTATCTCACCACATAACCCGAAATGATATATTTATATATTCATTCAATATCATTTTCTTTTCCTTTATCCGTGGATACACTTGTCTTTCTATTTACCCTTTTATCATTCTTAATTGCCAAATATTGCAAATTATACACGGATATATTATCTATCTCGTCTTCCCATGTGATGTATCACTCCTCTAGCAACAATATTATTATAAAATTTATAAAACATCATAATTTAGATATAAAATATCCTAGTTGTTTCTCGGTTTTCAAGAAACAATATTATTTTATTTCCTTTAAATGTGTTTTAAATAATCCAATATTAGATTGGTAAAATGAGTAAATTTAAAACATCTTTTTACCAATTCATAATGACACTCCTTCACTTTAAACTGAATATTCCCAAATTATGTTTTTTATGCACTTATTACCATCCAATATGTCTAAATATTTTCTTTTCATATGAAATCACATATAACATTAAGGGTATATGACTTCTGAAGTTATTATGTAACTCTGTTACTATTTATGGGGTTTTCCATGTTTCTACTTTATATATGATTTCCTTCCTATGTGGGAAACTTTTAATGAAATATTAGGATGTGATAGTTGGACTCAATTTTATATATCCCCTTAATTAATTTTTTATTGGTTACATCTCATGTGACACTGTGTATATTGCATGAGAAGTAAATAATTCTCATTATATTATAATTAATTGGTAGTGAGCCTTAACTTACGTTTATGATGACATGTTTTATTCTTATGTAACATTCGTACGATTATCATGATTACCATGCTGTTATGATATGATTACATTTATTATTTAAATTTATATAATGTTCTATGATACTTCTCTTTCATTTTATCATGTTATATTTACTGACAGATACAATATATATCATCTTCACATATATTTCTATTATCCCCTTATGAGGATTTATGATCACCCTCTCATTTATTTTTATAAATATTTAATCCCATGAGGTGATAGGATTATAATGAGATATTAGAGAATATTAGGAGGACACAAAAAATATAGATTTATGTATTCAAAAATTATTCTTATATAACTAATACCTAAAAGATATCATACATTTAACTTATAGATTTGTTTTATTATATATTTTTTATGTAAAACTTTATTTAATATTATGATTATGATTTTGGATTTATTGTAATTATTTTTTAGTGATGTTATTGTTTACTAAATTTTAGTACAATAAGATATATAAATGTGGGGGATTTGATTAAAAAAATACAAGTATATTTTAAAAAATTGATTTTAATTATTTAAAAGATTCATTTATATTTCCAATGTATGTTTTATGCGTTATATAGGATAAATGTTTGAAAAAATTGGCTCTAGAATCATTTGGATAAGATTAAAATGAAAGGCTAAAATTATGATATTGCTCATTATAAAACAAAAATATTGTATTGTTATTGTAGAGGAAACAACGAATTTTAATTGATAGAAATGTAAATTATAGAATACTGGTAAAGGTTAACCTAAAAAAATCACCCAAAACACTCTAATAAAAGGCCTAATGAACATTACCTATTTACAAGGATATGAAACTAGTTCCGGGGTATCATAAGTGAACACATGGGAATGATTACACCTTCTAGAAAAAACAACAATGGGTTCTACCAAGGAACCTCAAATGAGGTTACCATACATTAGACAACTATGCTAATGTAATTAATATGTTCTAACTTAATAACACCAAAACATGGTATAATGATAAAGATAAAAATATTATTTTTACAAAACATTTTTCTCAATGGAATGAAACCATTTATAAAAAATATTTCATGATAAAAAACTTGGAATCATATATAAAAACAAAAATATAATACTGAAGATGCTAATACACAACACAAACCAAACCGGTCTAAAGAACTTGGTAAATAAACCCCATCATCAACACATGACTCTTAAGTAACCACCAAAACTCCCCAACACCTACATCCCAAAGGATATCAGTATCGATCCAACCATGAAATCCAAGATAAAAAAGATCAAGTATAAAACTTAAATGCTACAAACTCGCTAACATGAGTATGGAGAGTCTGATCTGATGTACACTAAGATAACAACATGATTCCATAAAATTCATTTCATAAAGAAATGAAGTCCACTAGTTATAAAGTAAAAGAAAATAACTTTTCATTTCCCTTATGAAAGATGGAAACTAACCCAACCATACCTTATATTGTTTTTTAAATAAACCATTTATAAAATATTCTTCAAAGAGTATTTATCAAGGTAATGTCATTTCAAAAAAAACATTACAATTAAAATTTCCCTACTTTAAAACATCCAAATTGTATGTTATCTTCCCATTTAACTCATCTCTTTTTAGAAAAGAACATGCCATGGTTTACAACACATTTTAAAAGTAACATTTTACAATATTATGCACATAAATAACCACATATTTTTCCTCTAAAACCTTTATTCACACTAACCCCTCAAATATTAATAAAAAATATGTACCATAATAAAATACAATCAATGAATATCCATAAACAAATAAAAATCGTAACAAAATTTTTGTCTTAGAATAATAATTCTCAATCATAAATAACTAATACATAAAAGTTGGATCAAAATAAGATATAAGTAAATAACATGATAATACATAATAGATAGTTGTAACATGGATACATGTCATGAGGAAACACCATAGGGTCTAATGAAATAATTACTAGATGTCCATAGGTGGATCCAACTTATAAAAGGTTAATGGTCACACCAATCATCACCTGAATGACTCTCAAGTAATATCATTGGTGGAATACCCCTTAGCTAAACCACAAAATTAGAATAGGAGATACTAGATAGTTCATAACTCTCAACTACTATAGAAAACATCCCTCAACTACCACTTAATAGCCTATGATTTGTTTCATTTTTTAGATAACCAATCTGGATCACTGTCAGGACAATTTCAATCACATGAGAATCATATAACTGAATGGTAGTTAAACACAATAATTATATAAATCCCAACTTCAAAAAATTACCTTAAAATAAAATCCCCAAACCTAAGAAATAAAAATTGAATCATAATTAATTTAATATTTTAAAAATTCTCACAATAATAAGCTATAGGTATTAACAGGGCTTAACTAGGGTGTAAAAACCAAACTATAAAATCCAATATTTCAAAAAGGGCCTTTCCCATTACATAAATAACCATTCCTATTGAAATAACTTCTTAAAACTATCCTTTTAAAAAATTATAAATCCAAGGTATCATACAACAATACCAAATCATTATCATAATCAATTAACTGATTTGACTAAATGGTCACATCAATCAATACATCCCATTAAAAATTATAAAAATTCCTTTAAAATAAAGAATCCACCTTTAAAATAAGGTGACCCCCATTGAGATAAGGAAATACCTTTTAAAACAAGGGAAAACACTTTATGATAAGGAATCCCCTTTTAAAATAGGGGAACAAAAAACTTTTAAAATCAAATATGAAAAAGAATCATGACAATTCATTTTTCTTGAATAAAACCACTGATGTAATTTTATCAAACACTTAGAATGAAAAAATATCATTGTAAAAGAAAATTCATTGAATTAATAAATTTACCCATTTTTTCAATTGAAATCCCACTGAAGCATTAAAAGCCATTGGAAAAACAAAACTAGATATCATATACATCATTACATAATTCTAAAATTCTTATTAATATAAAAAATCTATGGAACCAATTAATTAAACAAAATGGAATGGAAACACATACCTTAATATATGAAACCACATCCCTTTTGTTGGAAACCACTGAATTAGGTCTCTTAAATTGTATCTTATCCCTTATAAATAAATCCCACAATTTGAACAAACCTATACTACAAAATTGGACAAATGTGGAAACTAGTGTTACCGAATATTAGATAAGGGATAAAACGTATATGAGAATGACTAATAATCCATCACCTATTGATATGGGGATGAACCCACTAATAAATCACTAAAACAACACTTTTGATGACATTGAAGGAGGAAAAATAACATTGGTATATTCCTATGTTGGAGGAGATTGATTAGAGATGTGATGGGAAGAATCCTAAAAGAAAATAAAATGAAATTATAAAAATACCTAATACTGAGTAGGTCAGAGGAATTACCAAACCATATGGTGACCATGAAATTTACAATATCTAAAACATACTAGGTCGCATAGTATCTATTGCATGATTTCTAAGACTTTGATCCTAACTATTTTTCCCTAGATAAATTTCAAAAACAACAAAATCGTACCCCAGGACACTCTGAACTCAAGGGTGAAATTAACCACATAAATATTAACAAGAAAATTAAATTTTAGGGTGTCATAATTCTACACACAATTTCAATTTCTTCCCCTATAAAGCTATTATTAACTTATGTAAAGGTAAACTATCATGATTATCTCATTTAAATAAATTACCCAACTAAGGGGCTAACTTCCCAAACATTAAACCAAGGACTCAGGACATGAGCATCATGCCCCAGGGAAACCGGTCCATACTATTTATGATTTACCAACCATAGAAGAACTATGAAAACTCATAGAAGATTCCTCATAGAAAAAAATATTGGGAGGACCACCCCATTAATTTTATTTAAAAATGGTAACTCCAACATGTGATCATATTAAACCCACAAGTGTAATCTAAATACCAAACCCGACCAAAGGAGAAAACAAAACTAGCTCCTCTAGAAATTAATTGGTCAGATTATCTATAAGAAATGGAATGTACCAACAAAAATATACATTAATTTTATCACCCATAATTATACGAAAACACTTATATACTGACTAAATTACTAAAAACTATTAATAATAAATCTAAAATAGTGAAACAAAAATCACAATTCTCCCAACCATAAACCAAAACCTCTATAATAATTTGAATGATCACTAGATTAGATCACACAGATATCACACCCCCAAAAAATAATATAAACACCCCAAACATTACCATTCCTCAACATAGAACAAAATGGTTCTAACTTAAATTCACACAACTAAATATAGGGTAACTCAGGGAAAATCTTGTGAGACACCCACTCTTGGTGATCTTGAAATAAAATATCAACCTGGTTTCTCTATTTGTATAACCAGATACTGTTATTATATCCTTGTTACCCAAACCCACTCTTATTTTTCCCATTATATCCATTAATAAAACATAATCCTATGGTCCACACTGAGTATAATAATAACAATCAACAAAATAAACGAGTCCTGAATATCTCAAAAGATACCAACACAACATGAAAATATATTTCACTCATTACAATAAAATATATAGGATGTGAATATGAAATTTAACAATGTTTTAAAAAAGCATAGACTATAAAATATGACACCCAAAAAACTAAAAAATAGATTCTGACTCTCAAGGGGATGCATTTACCGGACTACAAATCAAATCAATGTTTGGTCCAAGACATATTGTAATTCAGATTCAGCTTACCAAAACCTCAAAATATGAATGATAAATCCATAGTGATGATAGATCATCAAAACTTTTACATATGATTATTTTTACATGACTGGATATCCCATAATATAAGAACACCACTAGGAATATATTCTCATTTGATGGATCATCTTTACTAACACCAAACAAGATCAAAGAATAACTTGTTGAATATTTCCCCAATGAAAAATACTTCACTATTATAAACATATTCATAACTTCTTTAAATATTGTCAGGACAGACAGAAACACCACTGAACTATTATCTAGATAATTTCCTTTATAAAAAACCATGCCATCTTTGAATCAACAGTAGCCAGCTCAGGAGACAAATGGTCCAGTTCAGTGAAATGTTCAACATATTCCTTCACTGATTGTTCTCCCTGATGAACACCAATGAATTTACTTAAATTTGAATGTATCACTTCATTGGGATAAAATTAATGGATTAAGTAGGCCTTGAAGTATCCCAATGCCAAGACCTAATGTGTTTGTGTGTCTATAATGAGTTTCCACAAAAATAATCTTGAAACATCAAACAATATAGGGGTTCACTACACCATAGAGGTTCTTGGAGTTTTCAATTACTCAAAGATCTCTTTGAACATGGATAAAAACTTCTTTTACTCTTTGGATTCATGATCAACACTAGAAAATAGTCAATCACTATTTTGAAACTTTTATAAATAATCCACATGCCAAATATAACATGAAACTACCACTAATCAAGAGTTTGGGTAGAGTCATGGACTATTTATATCACATCTGAATCACAAGAATGACTACGTAAGATATTCCCTTCTTTTCATTTCATGTTCCTTTCATGTGTCACATTCTAAAACCACACCAAAACACAGAATTTAGCCAAACCACAAAAACATCCAATACAAGGGATACAAAATCACAATTCAAATGAAAAATGATTAAAAAAACTATTTAAAATTATATATTTATATTTCCTAACACAGAATTAATTCCATTTAAAACACCACAATGTATATAAAAATCCCCTTCAAGGATCCAATTCAAAAAAAATTAAAAAACATTAATCCAAATAATAAAATGGTTCTCATTTCATGGAATCCACTTTCCCCATGAAGTTACACACATCAAAATCCTTTACTCTATCAAAAAATAATTTATTCTCCTTTTAAATTAATATAACCCAATTACATTTCAATAATTTCCTAATATATAAAACCCAAGATATTCTTTCCATGAAAACATTTACATCCCAAAAATTTATTTCACGCAAATTATTCTTGGTAATGTTTAGCAACATTTCATTGAATAAAATTTAAACACCCAAAATAATGATTTAAAAAAACTCCATGACCAAAGAATAAGATACTTATTTAAAATTTAATTAAACAAACTAAAACCCCAAAAAAATATTCACTTGATCAATCAAAAATTACACCATCAATCATAAAATGGCATTAAATCATAAAATGAGTGAAAATAATGAAAATTTCAAAAATTAACAACTATTAATGGTTAGGATGCATAGTTTTTTAGAACATAATAAAACTATGTGTATGGCAATGATAGATATCCAAAATGGTTTGTATGTCATATGCATGAATTCGAAAACCAAGTACCTTAACTTTGTTCCCCTATTTTGCCTCTTATTTCACTCCAAAACTAGTAATTTTTAAATTTTTCCACTAGGGTATAATTATAACTCATTATAGCAGCATACCTTGTCAAAATATCTAATAAATAAACTAACATAAATCCGAAATGCAAAAGAAACCCTTGTTCACCCATGGAAACTTGAGGTATATCCTGAGGAAGAGCTAGAAAAGCACTCATCAACACCCACCACTTGATCATTGATGATCCAAAATTTGCATAAAAAAATAAAACCAAAACAACAAGAAGGATTCATTATAATTTTTCCAACAGTGTAAAATAGTCAAACCAAAAATGTCTCAAAGACAACTCTTTCATGAGCCCTGAGGTGTGTTCTTGATTACCTCTGGCTAGCAACAAGTGTCACAGTATCATAAGTGAACGTGTGGGAGTGATTCCACACTCAAGAAAAATAGGGGATATAATAGTTTCTAGCCAGGAACCTAGAATGTCGTCTCAATTCATTAGAAAACCATGTTAAAATAGATAATATGTTATAAAACAAGAATATAATGACATGGAATATTAAAAAAATTAATAATTTTTTTTTTCAAAGAACATTTTCCCATGGGAATAAAAACAATTTATACAAATATTTTACAATATAAAATATGGTAACATGTCTAAAAATCAAATTGAGGAGTTTACAAAAGCTGATACACAACATGACCCAAGCTAGTACAATTAACCAGATAGATAAAACTCACCATCACCATGTGAATCTCAAGTCACCACCATAATTCCATAACACTATCTTCCCAATTGAGATCAGTTACAATCCAACCAATAAATCAAAAATATAAAAATAATCATATATAAAACATAATGGTACATACCCACCAATATGAGTATGTAGTGTGTGATCCAAAGTCCAGTAGGATACCACCATGATTCCATTATATTTAATATATAAAGAAACCAATTCTATGAGTTTTAATGAAATATAAAATTATTTTTCCATTTCATTTTTGCAAAATGGAAATAAAACTGACAATACAATATATAATTGCATAATACACTCTATTAGAAAACATTACTCAATGAGGATTTTCTAAGGTAATTTTATTTCAAAAAAAATTACATTCAAACCATATATCCATTAAAATAATAAATTTAAAAATTGTCATTTTATTTAACTCATAACATTAAAAAAACAAGCCCCCATATGTTTTAAAAATAATTTAAAATGAATCATTTTACAATAAACACATAAAAACCCACCTCATTTTCCCTTAAAAACAAAAATAGACACTAATTCCTCAAATATGAGTAAATAAAAAGTGAAATCATAATAAAATATAATCCATGAAGACTCAAAAAAAATTAAAAAAATCTAACCAAGCAAATAAAAACATTGAAGACCCCAAGCTATATATCATATGAATCATTATTTTTATTCAAAAACGCCTTTAAATATCATGCATCCATGGAGATCTCTAATAAAATTGAATGGAACCAAAACACTTACCTTGAGTTAAAAAACCGTGTCACTATCAATGAAAACCATCAGAATAGGTCTCCTAAGAGGGATATCAACCCTTATAAACCATCACCCCCAATTTAAAACAATCCTAAATATAAAAATCTTTCAACCATGGCCAATAGGTTTATATAAGATTTAAGAAAATGAATGAAACCTATAAGAGAAGGAAGGAGAATCCCTAAACTCTTGATATACGGAAAAGCCACCATGAAATCCCTCCAATCCCAGCATGGAGGGCCTGGTAGGAAAATAAAGGACCATGGGAGGCACCTAGTAAGGAGGATTCCAAGTGTGGAAGAGTGGGGTAAAAGCCTCAAATAAATGACAATTTAAGAAAAAAAATATCCAAAATTTAGAAAGTCAAACAATTTACTCATACAGTATACCAAAATCATGTGCTGACCATGTGATTTCCACTATTTGAAACCGCCCTAGTCCCAAGAATTATACTGTATAGTTTTAAAAACCATTCTTCTAACCATGGAACACTAGAAAAAGTTCCACAACATCAAAATTTCACCCTGAGACACCTCAAAGTCCAAGAAAAAATTTAATTTATAAAAATAAACAAGAAAATTTAATCTTTTGTAATCAAGGAACTATTATTTTTTATATAAATATGTCATTTTTAATACGATAAATAAATATATTTAAATATAAAATTCCTTGAACTATGGTATTTTGAGTTAATAGGGAACATGATAGAGAATATATTTGAGTTTCTATGAATATCAATTGTCTTTTTCTAGGATATAATGAGGAACCTCATATATTTTAATATTAATAAAACCTTAGTAATTTTTAAAAATAGTTTCAATTTTATTATATATAGAGGATAGTGAATAAATTCAAATGATTTTGATTTATGTGGAGATGATATTTTGATTTGAGATATATAAAGATTAAAAGTGTAGATATATATTATAAATAATTATTTTTATGTTAAAAAACATAGTTTATATATATGGAAATTTTGAAAAGATAATTAAATGTGGATATAGAGGTCTTGTATATGGAGAATACTGAGGAAATATGAAAACAAATCCATTTTGATGCTCATGATTACATGGTTTTGATTAGATAAATATTTTTGTAATTAAATCCATGATTAGTATAAAAAGTTTGACTTCAAGCTAAATTAAATTAAAGTGATTTTTTAAGAAACAATTTTATTATTTTATAGCATAGATTGGTTATTTAATAATTTTTTATCGATAATACAGAAATGGATTTTCTTCTCCATGTTCGATAAGATGCATTCTATTATGATGTTTGATCGCTTAAGTGTGAGTGGATAAACTCTAGTTTTCAAGATATTTAAGGGAAGGGTGATTGGTCTAATATATTTTCATTTATGTCAAATTATATTGGGGTTTTTTTACATATTTATTCTCCATGCCATACAAATAATACTTTTATCCTCGTAAATATGGAGAATAAATTAATAAATTTCAATTAAACATGTTAACTAGATGATGTACGTTTATTCATGGTCATTATCTATATTAGGATTATATATGTTTAAATATAGATTTGGTTCATGTGATCATTAGAGCAATTAACCATTAAAACTAATGAATGATTAGTTTAATTATTGAAGAATACATTACAAGGCCAAGTATTTATTTATAAATAATTCCCATAAAAATTAGGCAATAATTAGATGATTTTTGAAATATTAAAATAAAGCCCCAAGAAATCACACCTTTAGAAGGTTTATTCAATAAAATTTCAATGATTTAGTTTTAATACTATTTTTATCAATTTAATAATAAAATCACTTTAATTTGAATTCCCTAATTTTTTGATAGATGTAGTATGATTGGGATCACATTTTTCTATAGGATAGACTACAAAATAACCACTTATATCTCTTTGGTAGTTGGTGTTGGAAATTATTGTTATAAATTAAAAAAATCATAATTATGTGGAATTGAATAAAATTTAAAGAGATTCAAATTTTTTATTCTAGTTATTCAAATATTATTACAAACATATTGGTTATTAATAATTGACTTTAATATGATAACATGTTAATCATTAAGTGGAAATATTTGTGATTATTTTCTTTATTCGAATCCATCAGAATTAATATTCAATATCCTAATACATATTAGTTAAACCAATATGAAAAGGCCAAAATAAATGATAGAAATATTGCATAATAATATTTTTTATATAAGGAATGTTTTTATGAATCTTGAAATATATTTATTCATCAGTTAATATATCCCATCCAAAAATTGATTTTCTAATATTTAAAATGTCTTACATTTCCATCCATTCATAATTAGAAAATTCTTTCTATTTTACTTGTATTATGAGTATATATTTGTCTACATATACCAAATAGACACATTTAATTCATTATTTTACATGAATAATTATTCCATCTTAAAAATTGTCTAAAAAATCGTAGAACTAAATGTTTATTTTCTTAGAATATTGACTACATAAAAAACATATTTTACAACAATCATCATAATTATTT
Organism: Viscum album; assembly: GCA_963277665.1. NCBI lineage: Eukaryota > Viridiplantae > Streptophyta > Magnoliopsida > Santalales > Viscaceae > Viscum > Viscum album. The sequence continues at coordinate 1,933,759,332 of OY728148.1, forward strand.
CACAACTGATCAAATTCAAAACCCATTTTAAATAACATATGTTTAAGTAATTGAATGATAAGATATAACTAATGATGATCATAAGTGATAAAAAATATAAATATAGTTTTAAAATTGTTTGACTAATATGAATAAATACATCATTATGAAAACATACGGTTATAAAACAATAACCATAATACATGGGAAATCCTAATATATGAAAATTTTAAAAAATAAATATATGCCACCAACATGACAATAGGAATCATTGGAGATTTTTTTAATATGTTTTCTGAAATTGTTTTTTTTTAATTCATAGGATAAGTTTTTAAAAAAATTGTGCCTAAAAGGAAGTATCACAAATTCCCCCTTTTCCATAAAATAATTTTTTCTATTTTAGTTTTCTTTATATTTAAAATTATAATTTTTTATAATAATTTTATTATATTTATTTATATATATAAATAAATAAATCATTCACCATAATATATCTTTTAATCAATTATATGAATTTTCTAGCCTATAAAATATAAATTATAAGACCAATATAATTAAAGCATAATACATTTATTAATCATATAAGAAGTACATAGAAATAAAACTAATTTCTTAAAAAATGATAATGAAAAATAATTTATAAGCTTTCTAATCCACAAACATCATACATAAAAAAGATTCAAGTACGTGACTTTTCTAGACTATAATATAAAAACTATAAAACTAATATAAATGAAAATATATAAAATTAATTAAGAATATAAGAAATAGTTGAAAATAACAATAATTTCCTAAAAAACGTTGACGGAAAATAATTTATATGATTTGTAATCCACCAACCAGAAACCTAAAAAGGTTTCAAGTACATGAATTTTCTACCCTATAAAAAAATTGACTATAAGTAAAATATAAATAATAATTAATACATGGATTAAACATATAAGAAAGGGTAAATAATAAAAATAATTTCTTAATAATTATTGATGAAAAATACTTTATACGCTTTTAAAGCCACCAAATTAAATGTAAAATATTTTTCAAGTACTATAAATTTATATTCCATAAAATATAAACCATAAGACCAATATAAATAAAAATTAAAACATATATTAAGAATATAATAAATAGTCAAAAATAAAAATAATTCTTTTAAAAATGTTCATGAAAAATAATTTGTAATCGTTCTAATTCACCAACTTGAAGCATAAATGTGTTTCAAGTATATGAATTTTCTGTCATATAAAATATAATCTATAAGACCAATATAAATGGAAATTAAAATATGGATTAACAATATAAGAAATAATTGAAAATAAAAATAATTTCTTGAAATTTTTTGATGAAAAATAATTTATAGCCTTTCTAATCTACCAACTTGAAACATAAAAATGATTCAAGTATATAAATTTTCTAGCCAAAAAATTTAATCTATAAGACAAATATAAATAAAAAAAATATGGATTAAACATATAAGAAATAGTCAAAAATAAAAATAATTTATTAAAAAATGATGGCGAAAAATAATTTGTAAACATTCAAATCCACCAACTTGAAACCTAAAATTTTTTCATATACATGAATTTTATAGCCTATAAAAATAAACTAAAAGACCAATATAAATAATATTTATAACATGTGTTAAACATATATGAATTATTCAAAATGAAAAAGTGTTTCATAAAAAATATTGATGAAAATTAATTTATAATTTTTCTAATTCACCATCTTAAAACATAAATATGTTTCACGTACATGACATTGATAGCCTATGAAATATAAACTAGAAGACTAATATAATTTAAAATTAAAACATGGAATAAACATATATTAAATATAAAAAAATAAAAATAATTTCTTAAACAATGTTGATGAAAGATACTTTTTAAGCATTATAATCCACTAACTTGAAATAGAAAAAAGTTCCAAGTATGTGACTTTTCTAGAACATAAAATATAAAATATAAGGCCAATATAAATAAAAATTAATCCATGGATTAAAAATATAATAAATAGTCAAAACTAAAAATAGTTTCTGAAAAATTGTTGATGAAAAATAATTTATATGATTTCAAAGACACCAACTTGTAACATAAAAATGATTGATGTATGTTACTTTGCAAGACTATAAAATATAAGCTGTAAGGCTAATAAAAAATATAAAGACATATATTAAACATATAAGATCTAGTCATAAATTAAAATAATTTTGTAAAAAATGTTGATGAAAAATAATTTATAATCTCTCTAATTCACAAACTTGAATCCTAAAAATATATCTAGTACGTGATATGTCTAGCCTAAAAAATATAATCTATATGAACAATATAAATGAAAATTAAAACATGGATTAAACATATAATAAATAGTTGAATAAAAAAAGAATTTTCTAAAAAATGATGATGAAGAATACTTTATAAGCTTTCTAATCCACCAACATAAAACATAAAAATGTTTCAACTACATGAATTTGTTATCCCACAAAATATAAACTATAAGACCATTATAAATGAAAATTAAAACATGGATTAAAAATATAATAAGTAGTTGAAGTTTTAATTTTTATTAATTTCGGTATTATATTTTGTATTTCATATGCTTTCTAAGTTACGTAGGTGGCTTTGGATCCTCCTCGACACTTATTCTTTTCACTCTACCTTCCGTCTAATGTTTCTCCTATTCCTTTTATTTTAATTTATTTATTTCATTTATGAAACTCTTTATTTTCAAATAAAATTAGGTGTTGAATCTATCATTGATATTTTATATAAATTGTTTTTATACAATATATTTTATAGGCTTTGAAGTTAGCTTCTTGTAATTTAATAATCATTCCTATGTTTCAAGTTATCAAATTTGAAAGCAGTGAAATATAAACTGTACCTAAAATATTAATGAAAACCAAAACACTGGATAAACATATAAGAAAATATTATAGTAATAATATTATCTTCATTTAAATAAATATAAAACAAATAAATGAACATATACAATAAATTTCTATTTCTATGGCAAGAAGATTCCATCACACATGGTGGTCTGCAAATTGGACATCCTCTTCAAGTATGTTGTGGAGACTAATGACCTAGAAAGGGATAATCATCGGGATCTAGAACATATACGGTTACATCCTCCAACTTTGTGTTAGTGGGAGGATTTGTCAACTACATATTGTACTACGCTTCTGATCCTTCTCCCACTTGGGTGGTAGAATAACATGTTATCATCATAGTGAGGAACCAAGCATGTGATGGTGTTATACCCCAAGGATGTGATGGATCTAGACCCCAAGGTTGTGATGGATATGGACCCCATGGTTGTGATGTATCTGGACCCCAAGATGAAGAGAAATGCAGATATCCTATCAACAAAGACAGATCCCACGCCACCTGAGACACATCCTGAATCTGTTGATGCTAGACTACTAGTGGGATGACCAATGCCTATGAAATAGGTCAGGCCTCATGTGAAACATGATTATCTATAAGTTGTTTTCATTGTGGATCATCATCACTATAAAATGCTTAAGGATGTTCCTCAGGGTTAGTAACCTCCTCTCTTGAGGCTGGATGCTCGAAGATGATCTCATAAAGTGCATGAAATGATGGCCTCGTCTCCAGCGATTTAGGATGGACAACTGCCTGACTAAAGACCACCAAATATTTTTAATCACTCATTAATACAAGATTATCTGAGGGAATTCAATAAATATCGATTCAAAATGGATTATAAATAATTCAATAAAAAACTAATGTATATTTTTGGACTTACAATCTTTTTAATATCTCTACTGGGTCAGGATAGATATAGCATAGAATTCATTCTATACCATGGCTTATACTCAACCTGCTCTGAAAGAAATAATCAATTAAAAGAAACACACAATATATAAAACTTTACACATATGTTCTAGTAGTCATGAAAGTTGTCATGTACTCAGCCCTAGTCGTCATCCTGCCTCCCTATTAGCTTCACCTACTGAAGCTGCTCTATTTGTCTCGGAGGCAATGGAATTGGCTTAGCACAAAAAACCTAGCCCATGAATATATCAGGATGTTTCCACTCAATAATATGGGATTGAATGAGGGGTTGTAAAACCATAATATCCTCAATCCCAATAATGCAACTTGGTGGGAACTGGTCCATAATTTTCCAGTATATAATAAATGAAATCTTAAATGACATCTGACCTTTGTAAAAAATATCCTTATTAAAAAAATTGATGCTATTATAAAATTTGTTATATAATGATAGATTGTATAAATATACCTTCTCAAAAAATATATAGTCCAAATAAATCCAATATATTCCCAAATTGGTGACTCAGAACCGTGTGGAAATTGGGTCTCTAACACCACCTGTAAAATACAACATCAATGATGAAAAATAATAAGAAATTAAAGTCAATAACTCTTAGTAGCATCAGACACCAATAGAAAAAGAGTGATCATACCAACATCCACACGGAGCAGCATATTGCACCAACATCTCGATCGGAAGACTAGCAAGCATAGGATGGAATGCGAGGATGCGCTCTCATGACCACATCTGAATAAGGATTATGAATCCCCCGAGACATGTGTGGTCCCTTTGGGATAGCCTTCACAATGCAATATGCATGTATTCCAAGAAGGATGATCCTCATCTATATGCCCCATCCTAATCAATGTCTTCCAGTAGGGGTAGATACATCATGTTCACATGTATCGCCAGGTGATATGTTCACATGGTCCCTCGAATGAGCAGTAAAATATATGCACAGGCATAACACATGATAGTCTTCATCTTAGCATCATCGAGTAAATGTGGAATCTATGTTTCCATCCAAGGAATAGATATCATTGCTCCATCTTTATCCCTACAGACAGATAAAATGTTGACGTATAACAATTGCTGAGGAAGGTTTGGCCAAGATGCATGAGTGGGTCAAATAACAGCTCCCCCTAGATAGGAAGACCGAGAAGCATTGTCACATCCTACTGGGTGATGGTCATATCTCCCTCAGGAAGGTGTAATGTGTGTGTCTTTGTTCTCTACCTCTCCATGATGGAATCAAGAAGGTGATGGTAGACAATTGGAAAATCTGATACAGAAATTCCATAGAATCTAGCATAACACAAGTATAGTCTAATGGCATGTGGAGGCTCCATGTGATAAAAATGGTGCACTTGACGCACCCGGATCGATTGATCATCACCACCATCTAAAACGGCCTAAGACATATGGCTATTATACTGGGTGAGTAGTTTGGTATCATCCATCAGTATATAAACAAATGAAATGATTCGTAAGTGTAAATTGTAAATAAAATGTTATGAATAGTAGAATGTTATGACATTTAGAATACAAGACATTCCATTTTTATTCACATTGTTTTTTGATTTTAACTTTTCCAAAAGAAAGTGGAATGTCTTCATACTTTACAAGGAATATTACTAATTTGTTATTAAGATATTATTTTACCTTGAAAAGTGTGTTTTGTAAGAAATGGTTTTATATATTTATATATATAAACAATTTTCATTTGTTGTGTTGATGTTTATTATAAGAAGGTGTGCTTTTTATTTTATGTATGCCTTTCGAAATGATGGTACGTTTCATGATTATTTTCTCACAGGTAAAGATCATTTTGTAACACTAACTGAATGTCAAGAGAGAATTTATGGGATATGAACCACAACGCAGGCGAAACAGTGACAACGATGATGGTGATGACATAAACCCATTCCATCACTGCCATCGTTGTCACTAATCCTCCTACATCATGGTTCATTTCCGAGAACTTCTTTATTGAGGTTCATCTAGTGTTATAGAATCAGCTATAATAACCTCTATTATTGGTTGTGTACTATAAAAAAACCCGTTTATCAGTTTTTATAACCACCCCATAGTAGTGTACATAGGCAAAAGCTGGCTCTATTGGTCAAAAATGTTTTCTGATCATGATTTTTATTGTGTAACTAATTTTGAGAAAGATGGTTGATCATATATTCTTTATTATACTGAAATTTTATAACATATTGTTTTATAGTAATATATGATACTATTATTTCATTATATAAATGTTTATTAGAATTTCAGTAACAAAATGTTTTGAAAACTGAGGGAAAGGAATGATTTCTTTAGGTTTATTATTCATCTTTTATGTTTTTCTAATTAGATATTAGGGTTTCAAATATTGTGTTTTGGGTTTATGTTTTTTTGATTTTTTATTGGATTTCAGGGTTTATTTTTATGATTTTATGGGTAGGGTTTAGGTTTTAATGTTTAGGGTTTAGAATTTTTAGATTACGGTATATGAAAGATGTTTTTTGGATTATTGTTCTTATTTTGGGTTTTGGGGTTTTGAAAACTGAGGTAAAAAGGAAGAGATAAAAACATATAATTTTTAATATGTGAATTTCACAATGAAGTCAATACATCATTTGTGGTTGAGAGTGTGAACTCATCCCAAAAATTTTAGGGAATATTTTAAGGTGATGACCTACTTGATAAAATATAGTGTATCTCAAACTCTGCCCTTCTTCTGGAGCCCAGTACATCTCATTCTTCATCCTACTATCCTTCAGTATCCCATGGGGATGCAACTGATTGATGATAGGTATCACTATCGTCTGGCCTTTAGGAAATGGAAAATAATTAAACCCCCTAATATGATTCCAAGGTGCAGCATAAAAGTTATCAATGGTGTTCATCTAGTACATAGGTTCAACATATTCTTCCTATGATATGTTTGTAGAAGCACATGATGTGATTTTATTTGTGTGTGGAAATTGTAAGGCCTGAAATTTTTCATATTAACATTTCCTCGCTTCTATTAATACCCCCATTTTTCTCACCGATGATATATGTGATGGGGTTTGAACACTCCTGAATTTTAAATAGAGGGTATTCTAGTCAAAAAATCTATACATGATAACTAGAATCTTCTTCTTTATTATTTTCAATCACTCGTTGAATGTGTCTTCCATACCTTATCCCTAGTAGTATTCCGTGTGATTCTAGATTTTGTCTATCAAAAAAATAATTCACACAAGGATATAATATGTCATGAACTATGGAGGTTATAGTTAGCTTACGAATCCATTTCAAGACACCATTGATGCACTCCAAAATGTTTGTGGTCATGTGTTCGTACTTATTCCCCCCGTTATATGACAATGTCCATTTTTCTTTGGTAATCTACATCATATAATCATAAAATTCTTGAATATCCTAGATGAGTTTTTCAAAACATTCGTCAAAATTCCATTTAATCGACCAATATTATATATATAATAAATGATATTTCACATAAATTGATTTTATCTTGACATTGAAATAATAAAGAACAAAAAAAACAATGTGTACCAAGCCCTGTGATTTCCTTCTTCAACGGATCATTGTGGATGTTTTATACACATTTCTATAAATGTTTCTAATGCAGAACTGATGATGTGGATTTGGGTATCCCCATATATCAAGATCCATATTGATTTCTTCATTAATTTCCCAATGTCGATCAGATATCAAACAAACACTCCAAATTTTGTAGAATTGGTTGCTAATACATGACAAAAACCAACTCCATGATTCATAGTTTTATTTCCCTACAATGTAAAAGGAAAGTGGAAGTGGTATACAGTTTTCATCTTGGGTTTCCTCAATCAATAATTCAACCTTGTATTTTCCCTATAGAAATGTTCCATCAACTTGAATGAACTCTTTGGTGAAATGAAATGCATAGATACAAGGGAGGAATGCTGAGAACGACCGATGCAATTGAACACAATAAAGATCAAGTCAGTTATTGTGAGACACATGTTTGTTAGTATCACGATGGAATACAACATGGTATAGATGCCTCAGTATCGATAGATATTGTGGAAACACCCGATGCGAGTCATCTCAATCACCAAAGACCTTCACAAATAGCATTCTGTTTGTCCATCCATGCCTTATTATAGGAAATATTATAACTGAATGTTTGTAGTATCCTCTCTTCCCCAAGGTCTATTAGAACATCTTTGAATTTCTTAATCATCTCAAAAACAATGGATGACAAAAATTCAGAATCCAATGAGGTATGATATTTTATCAATATTGGATGAATTCAATAATGAGATTCGTCAACCCTCAAGATTCTCCACCCTCTAAATGAAATGTATGGAATCGCCCTCAAGTGGAATCTATAATCATACTTATATTTCTCACACTATCTGAGATAATTACTTTGGCCTGATGCCTGAACTATATATTTGCAGTGCCTCTAAAGGTAAAATCTCTTTATCATTATTTTTACTACATATTTACATATAAAATTACTTTCAATATATAAGGTTTTTTCTAGCACACTAAACTTATCTAGTAAAACATTGGGAAATATTGTAGCCGGTGTGATAACATTATTTCCAAATTTGGGCACATGTGTCATTTCATTCAAACAATATGGAAAAAGTGGTTTATTATTTATTGTAGGTCAAGGATGCTATAAAACTAATGCATTTCCAAAAATTTCCTCCCTATCTTCAGCTTGTCCCTCCTCATTAGCATTGTTTCACCATCTCTTCTATCATTACGAATATCATTATTTGAAGTCATATTGACATGTATATTAGGGATATCATCTAGGTTTTCCTCTTATTCGTCATTTGGAATAGGCTCAATTTCATGGTATATAATATCTTCATCCACCCTTGTATGTATAGGTCTTCATACAATGAGACATTGTTATTGTATAGTAAAAACGTCAACATATAACTCCATCATGGTACCATTTATCCGTTGAGAAAATAAATTTATTTCTTGGACCGAATACACATAAACATCTAATGGAAAAGCTAGATGCCACAGTGTTTCTAGGAATCTCAAATCTCTATAGCTCATACACTTGATCTCTTCATCGGGTCCTAAATTTGAGGAACCACAGATTCAGTTTTGGAGGTCACATAGGGTTACACAATTAGATGTACAAACCACTATTATTGTTTTTGTACTGTAAGAAGCTCCTTAGTTAGTTTTAAAAACCAACTCATAGTAGTACACAAAGGAAAACATGACTCTCTATGTTAAAAAACATTTTAGAGAAAATTATGATAGTGTAACAAACATTATCAATGATGGTTGACTATATAATATTTATTAGAATGTAATTTTTGGATTCCTTTTTATACGCTAAAATATTTTAGTAATGTTTCATTATATAAAATCTTATTTGAATATAAGTCAGGGAATGTTTTGAAATCTAAGGTAAAAAGAAGAGGAACCATCAAATTAGTTTATTAATCATTGATAAAATGAGAGTTCTGTTCATATAAAGTGAAATGAATGAGAAAAAACACAATAAATAAGACATGAATTCTTTATAACATACAATAAATTCGTTGAAATTTTTTAATAAAATGTTGTTTGATGAGATGAGTCTCACTTCAGATAAGAGGTAAAATACAACTTATTTTTAATTTTTAGCTGAATAACATATTCAAAAGATATGTACTTCTCTTTTTAACTTTAGAAACATTTGAAACTTCTAATGAAATATCTTAGATGTCATATGAGATTTCATTAGAAGGCCAAAAACTTTTGAAATATCAAAAGTGAAGTGCATATCCTTCAAATATGTTATTACAATTCCAATTAAAAATTAGTTGGATTTTACCTCATGTATGAAGTGAGACTCATCTCATCCAAACCACAATCTATTGAAAAATGTCAAGGTATTTATTTTATGTTGTAAAGAATTCATTTATTATTTAATCTTTTTATTCTTCTTCATTTCTCTTTATATGATTATGTGTATTGTTAGATTATCGTTATATGGATTAATTTTTTAATCCTATTTTATTCATTAATTAATCTTTAAATAATAATTGCTAATAATAACTATTATTTCTATAATATATAATATTTATGATACTAAGAGTTTAAAGCATTTTCATATATCCTAAAATATGATACTAATGTTTCACAGTATAGTTTTTACAAATTTATTCATTATTTAATCACTAGTTAATATCTACTAAGTTAATAATTTGTTAATAATTAGTAAATGATTCTTCAATCACTATATAAAAGATAAGAACACATACATAAAATAACACATTAATATTTTACAACATACAATAAATTCTATCAATTTTTGACAAAACATGGTTTGGATGTTATGAGCCTAACTTCGAAAGTGATGTAAAACCCAACTGAGTTTTATTTGATAGTGTAAAAACTTAATATCCAAGTATTTACTTAACTTATTATGTACATATCTTTAGATTATTACATTAATCTACCAAATAAAAATAAGTTGGATTTTAACTAACTTTTTAAGTCACGCTCATCTTATCCAAACCATGTTTAATTGAAAAATGTCATGGTATTTCTTGTATGTTGTAAAACATTCATGTGTAATTTAATGTGTTTTTTATTCTCCAATTAATTATATATATTCAAAATTGTCATTTTATGATTGATAAGTATTATTAGCTTATCATTACATATGCAAAACATTTATTCCCAAGTTCTTAAGTAATTAATCTATATTTAATCATTACTAATAAAAACTGTTATTTCTAAACTATATAATCTTTATGATACTTAAATTTTAGAACATCTTGTTATATTGAAAAAAATGATATTAATGTTTCTTTGTACAATTTTTAGCTAATCATTCATTCTTTAATCACACGTTAATTATTATTATGTTATTATTTAATTATTTATTCATTAATCATTAATTATATGAAATTCAATAGTTATTTATAATTACCGAATCATATGTACTTACTTTCAATCCAAATTTATTAATTAATTAAAACATAACTAATCATTACTAATAATAAGTATTATTTCTAAACTATATTAAAAAAATTAACTACTTAATAAATAACATCTTTTAGAACTGGATAAAAATAATTCAATTACTAATAATAACTTTCATTCATTAATGCCTTTTTTCCTTTTCCATTTCATTATATATCGTCATAGTTATCATTATTTCATTGATAAATATTCTGATTTGATTTTTATTACGTATTTTAGTATTTTATAATGAAAATATGAATCATCTTAAGCATATCCCCCTGGAGTGTTAAACTAGAAGTGTCGTAAGGCCAGTTGTTGTGCACTAGTTCCCATTCGAGTTTAGCTCAAATTAGTTTTTTTGGGTTTTACCTCTAGTTACATCTATGCCAGAGCCATATCTGATTGTTTGTATCTAGATAGGGATCTGATTTCTTATTTAACCATAGAATCATTATGCTTTCAAAATTTCACAATACTTAATCCTAAGTTATTCTATACATAATCTATACTTAATCATTACTAATAATAATTACTATTCAAAAATACATGTAACTAATTAAAAAAATTAAAAAAATATATTTATAAAAAAAAAATTAAACAATGAAATATTTAGAACAAAAAATAATTCAATTAAATAAATAAAAAACATTAAATTAAATAAAAAAATATATAAATGATTCCTCACAAAAAACCAGGCTGTCTTTTGGACCACCGACTCCACCGCTGTAATGTCATTGAATTTCCAGGTAATTTTTTTTAATTATATGATAATAATTCAAGACCACATGCTTCGACATCATGTGATTCCAAGGCCCAGTGAGCCAGAAATGAAATTTTGACCTCTTTTGTGTTTGTTTAATTAAATGTGAAAGTATGTTTTTATAACATTTAAACCGATGCTCGGATCAAAAAAATGAGGGCACCCTTGAACTCAGAATGTGGAGATTCACCTCAAATGGAATTAACTTTGACTGATAAATGACATAGATAAAATTTAATTTTCAGACATTTCAGAAAATAATATAATAACATAAAAAAGTTATTTTATTTTATTTTCCGAACTGAGCGGGGGAAAATGTCTCTGCAGTGAGGTGATGAATTGTATTAAAGGAATAACTTAATGTATTGTTTTTGTGCATGCGTAACTACTATGTTGTTTCATAAATGAAGCAGCATAATGACGCGACATCGCAGCGGAATAGAAATGTTGTGACATGTTTTATTTTAATAAGATAATGCATTGGAGAGTTGGTAATTAAATTATGGATATTATCTAATGAACCTAAACCATGTATTCCCTCAATGATGAACAACAATCACTATAAGGATCGCTTGTGAAATCAACACATTACGAAGAACGAGACATGGAATCGAAGAATTCCAACAAAACCTGAATCCTCGATGGCGGAACACTTCCACGATGAACAATGATCGAGGTAGCGGTATATTTGTTTTAAGTTTTCCCCTTTATAAATTCTAAAAGATGAAAGAAAATAAACCCATTAAATTGGTTGATCTGCCGATTATAACACCCTGAGACCGCTCATTCAGACTCAGTGCTTAAAAATGCTTTGAAATTTTTTTTATAAAAAGAAATTGAATAATTACACAACATATTACACAAACGATGACCTTTTACTATTCTAGGTTCAAGAGGTTTAGAAAAAACATAACATTTATCATAGTTGAACAAAAATAATACATTTTACTACTATGCTTCCTTGTACGATAACACTAAAAGCATCAAAGTCCGATTTAGAACATCTATGATTCATGTGAATAACATTTAAAAACAAAGGGGTGAGCATTAAATTTCTTATTAAGATGTTTTGAAAAACTTTTATAAATACTTATTTCATTGAATCATATAAATAAACCCTTATGAAGATAAATATGCTATTGTTAATTCTATGAAGTCTATGAAAGTAGTCATGATTTTGAAAATACTTACAATTGAGAGTACATTAAAATAAACTAGTGCTTCTTTAGAAAATACTTAGGAAGACTCTGAAAACAAAATGTTTTGGATACTTAACCATTTAAAGTAGTTTGGGCCTACCCCATTAGAGAAGGATGGGTTCAATTCCTATTAACCATCTATATTAACAATATTTAAGTTTCCAGATTTTATGAAAACATTTTAGGCCTGCTGTACATATATATATATTCACTAGAGTTTATTTGATTGTTGAAAACATGTCAATGCATTATGATGCACTTACATTTATATATTATTATATAAATATATATATATGAACATTTATGTGATATTATTTACAACTAAAACTCCTACCATAAGACATTTAATGCAATGTATTCAATATTTTCATTCACTAAATACTTTTATTATTATTATAAATAATTTACCATAAAAAATGTTTCTATCTTGTACATAATTATCTAAAACATTTCAAAGCATGAAGAATTCCATGTTTATAATAATCTTATATAGTAAACCATAAATGTAAATTGAAAAACATGAATGAAATAAGAATCAAAGGAATGTAGATATTATGCATAATGCTTGTCCATGGATAAATGCAATTGTGAATTACTTAATATAACATAAAAACATTCTCAATTATCTTTGTGCAATGACAATAAATTTTTAAACATTCAAATATTCATCTCTTATATATATATGACATGATATTTATAATACATATATTTTCAAATAAAGACTTCAATAAATAAAAATATCACTTAGTAGGATTGATATCAAATCAAATGAAAACACAAACATTATTAAACACATATACAAGGGTGAAACAATGGGTTTAGAATCATACATAGATTGAAAAATTAAATTAAAATTTACAATGTAAATATACACCCTTACATTATTAGTTCTAATGTAATTATACAAATATATGTATATAACTTTTAATATCAAACATAGAAAACTTAAAAAAAATAAACAATTCAATAATCAAATCTAAAAAATAATTTAAAAACACCATAATAGAAAAATATCACACACATTAAATATTAAATTTTTTTTAACAAACATCCATAATAAATGGTTTCTTCAATTTATGACATATATAATCAAACTCGGATATCATGAAATTATTATATAAATGTATGTATGCATGGAATGTGAAAATACTATATATACAATTCAAATAAAAGAATCCCTTATAACAAATTTCTTAAACATATACTAAATAAATTGATCCCTTAAAAAATAAGATCTTAAATAAATAAATGTGTGTAATTAATATTTATCCCTTGACAATTTTTGAAGAAGGCTGAAATCACATGACACCTTCAATATTCTACTCTTTTTTCATACACTTAGGAAATAAAATCACAACACAACACTTATAGAAAAAATAGGGCTTCAGTAGTTCTAACATTCTCCCCTACCTCTCAGCACAAACCCATATATATACTAAAACGATACACTATGGGGATATGTTATTCTATTATTGTGGAGTGTATCGTCTAATTGAACAGTGTATTCAATGAATGAAACATATCAAAAACTATAAGTATTTTTCTATAAAAGAAAACCAAAAATAAAATAGATGTTCATATTTTATTATAATAACGATGATTCTTCGTGAATCATTCAACCATAGCCACATGAAAAGTTAACAAAAATGATAATTGTGTATCAACCAATTTAACAAAAATGAAGATCGTGACAAAGAATTACCTCAAAACGAAGAAATTAAAACACCGACAGGGACATCAAATGTTGATGGATTGGAGAAAAAAGATGAAAATTGACAAAGTAGGTCATTGTTTGGCGGATTTCATAATGATTTGGTCACCGAAAACATATTAAAAATGAATCTACTTACAGACCAAATCAGATCTTCCAAATGAGAACCCCAAAACAAAAAAAGTGAAATGTAGAATAGTGATTTATACCTATATGGTGTTCAAAGGATGAATAATCTCAATCCAAACATGAACTCACATTTTTCAACTCCACAAACGGTCTCAAAGAAACCAAATCATGGTTTGGAATCCACTAAAACTTCTGAAGACAAAGAAAATGATGAATATGAAAACGAACCCAAACCCTATGGATCTCCCTCGACCAGAAATATCACTCGACCTCCATGGATTTCTCCGTCAATAAAGAGGAACTCGACTTCATCTGGACTTTGCTCAAAACTTGACGTTACACCGTGCTTTGTCCTCCTAAAACAAAAAACACATTTCTTCATTTCAATTTTTTTAATTCATTTTTTTATATATTCTATTTCACCATTTATATATATATAGTGAAAGAATACTAAAATTAGGTTTTAATACTCATATTATATATTTAATTTAATTGCATTAATATTCATCAAAAGAAGTTAATTATAATCATATATTTATAGTATAAATTTTATAATTCAAAGTAATACATTACCATATAATTCTTAATTTTGAATGAAAATAATTTTAGGTAACTTATAAATGATCTCTTTTATGTTTATGAAATTTTATCAGCATTTCATTGTTATAGATACTCAAATTTTATTTTATAAAATAGTTTATATTGTATAATTTTAATTTTATTAAATAAAATTCATAATATAAATAATTTATAAAAAATTAATAAAAATTTAAAATTTACAACACATAATTATAATTATATATATATCATATTTTCCAAAAATAAAACCACATAAATTTTATAATAACATATTTTTTCAAATGTAAAATTACATAATTTTTAGCATATATTATAAAGAGATATTTAATAGTGAAAATATATTTGTATCATAATTCAATAAATATAAGATTCAATTAATTAATTTTTTTACCAAATATCTTATTGATAGAAAATATCATTTTTCAAATGAAAATAGATATGATAGTTTTAATTAAATTAACTAAAATACTTTATATTTGGTTATTATTTTCAAAGTAGATTATAATAATTACATTTCTAGTTTTCTAGCTGTAAATTATTCATTTTATTATAATATTTATACTACGTATAAGATTTTCTAGGATGTTACAATATTCCCCCCTCAAAAAAATCGCATCCTCGCAATTTGATTTTTCAAACAAGAAAGAATTATGAATTTCCATCATGAAAATTATGAAACACTGGGAACGATAAAATCATAGATTCTATAATATATAATCTCAAATGTTCTATTGACCGTTCCTCTGATACCAACTATAACACCCTGAGCTCGCTCTTCTGGGCTCAATACTTGAAAATGTTGTGTAATTATTATTATAAAAATAAACTAAATAAAAAAAATACACAGATGAAGAACTTTTATTGGTCTGGGTTATGGGGGATTAGAAAAAACCTTACATTTATTAGACTTGAACAAAAATAAACAATTTCCTTAGATGCTTATGTGCACTCTAACACCAAAAGCATCAATGTCCTATTTAGAAAATCTATGATTCCTGTGAAAAGCATGTATAAACAAAAGGGTGAGAATAAAATTTCTTAGTAATTAGTTTTTAATACCTTTGATAAATACATTCTACATTGAATCATAAAAATTAACCCTTTTGAAGATAATTATGCTTTGTGTAATACTATAAAGTTTGTGAATGTAGTTACGCTTTTGAAAATAGATATTCATGAGAGTATATTAAAATAAACCAGTGGTTCTTCATAAAATACTAAGAAAGCCATTGAAAACAAAATATTTGGGCTACTTAAACGTTGAAGTTTTTCTCTGCCTACCAACATAGTGATGGATGGATTCACTCCTAATTAATCATCCATATTTACAACGTTTAAGTTGCCAGTTTTTTTGAAAACATTTTAGTATTTCTATACCTATATATACTTTCACTGGAGTTTTTTTTTATTTTTGAAAACATGTCGATGTAATAAGATACATTTTCATTTATATATAATCTAAATATATATATTTATATATATATATTTATATAAATATATATATAATCGTGTGATCTTGGTTAAAACCAAAGCTCATTTAATAAGACATTGAATGTTATTCAATATTTTCTTTCACGGAATACATTCATTATTATTATATCTAATTTATCATAAAAAATTATTATATCATGCACATAATATTCTAAAAAATTTCAAAGCATTAACAAATCCGGGTTTATAATAATCTCAGACAGTAAACCATAAAACTACATTGAAAAGCATGAATGAAATAAGTAAGAAAGGAATGTAGATATTATGCATAACGAATGGCCATGGATTTATAAAATTAAGACGTCCTTAATATAACATAAAAACATAATTAATTATCATTTCACAGAGACAATAAAATTATAAAAATGCCAATAAACACCTCATATATATATAGAAGACATGAAATTTATAGTACTTATAATTACAAATCAAAACTTTGACAATAGAAAATATCACATGGTAGGATTTATAAGAAATCATATTTAAACATAAACATTATTAAATACATATAATAAGGTGAAATAATGGTTTTAGAATCTGACATAGATTGACAAAATAAATTAAATTTTGACAATGTAAATATAAACGCATACATTATTATTTCCAGTATAATTATAGACATATATGAATATATATTTTAAGATCAAACATAGACTAATTAAATATAAATAAAAAAATCTCGAATAAAATATGAAAAATAATGTAATAACCATGTAATAGAAAAATTTACCTTACATAAAATATGAATTTCATTAACACACTGTCATAATAAAATGCTGCTTGAATTTATGAAATGTGAAATAAAAATTTTATATCATGAAATTATAATATAAATGTATGTCTAAATAGAATGTGAAAAGAATATATATTCAAATCAAATAAAAGTATCCCTTACATCATATTTCATAAACATTAATTAAATAAAATTATCCCTTACAAAAATAAGATCTTAATTAAATAAATGTTTGAAATTAATATATATCACTTAATAATTTTGGATGAATGATGAAATCACATTACTACTTCAATTTCATACTCTTGTTTATAATATTAGGTCTGAAAAACACAACACAACGCATAAAAAAATATTTGTTCGGTACATCTATTTTTCTCCCCTACCTCTCGGCACAAAACCAAATATATACTAAAATGAAGCACTATGTAGATATGTTATTATATTGTAGTGAAGTGTATCATTTGACTGAATAGTTGATTTAATAATGAAACTTATCAAAAACTGGAAGTAGTTTTCCATAAAAGAGAACGTTCAATAAAATGGGTGCTTATATTTTTTTATAATAACTAAGATTATTCTTGATGAATTCAACCTCAACCACATGAAAAGTTGACAGAAATGAATAATACATATCAATAGATTGAAGAAAAATCAAGATCACGCCCAAGAATGACCTCAAAATAATGAAATTGAAACACCGAAAGGGACATAAAATGTTGAAGGATTGGAGAAAAAAGAAGAAAATCGAAAAATATGTCACTGTTTGGATGAGTTCATAAAGATTTGGTCACCTAAAACAGATTCAAAAAATGAATCTACTTGAATATTAGATCAGGTATTCCAAATTCGAACCCCAAAATAGAAAAATGGAATACAAAACAATGATTTATTCCTAGACATTGTTCGAATGTTGAATAATCTCAATCCGAACATGAACTCGCGGTTTGCAACTCCACTAACAGTCTCGAGGAAATGAGATCTTGGTTTTGCATTGACCACAACTCCTGAAGACGAAGATGAATATGAAGACGAAGATGAACCCAAACCCTATGGATCTACATCGACCTGAACCACTGCTCGACATACATGGATTTCTTGGTCAAAGAAGAGTCACTCAACATCTTCTGGACATTGCTCGAAACCCAATATTAACCCGTGCTTCAGCCTCCCAAAACCTGAAACACGTTTCCTCATTTAGTTTTTTCAATTTGTTGTTTTTTATATATTCTCTTTAATCATTTATATATATATAGTAAAACAATTCAAAAATCTGGTTTTCATACTCATATAATTTATTTAATTTATTAACTCTAATATTCATAAATATAATTTAATTATGACCATATATATAGTTTATATTTTATAATTCAAAGTAAAACATTACTATATAATTCATAATTTTGAATGAAAATAAGATTAGGTAATTCATAAATGATCTCTTTTATGTTTAGAAAATTTTATTAGAATTTAATCGTTATAGGTAATCAAATTTTATTTTACAAAATAGTTTATATTATATAATTTTAATTTTATTAAACAAAATTCATAATATAAATAATTTTATAAAAAAATAATCAAAATTTATAATTTACAACTCAAAATTATAAATTTATATAAATATATATATATATATATAATATTTTTTCTGAAATAAAACAAAATAAATATTATAATAACATAATTATTCAAATGAACAATTAAATAATTATTAGCATATACTAAAATGAGAACAATAATTGTGAAAATATATTTGTAACATAATTCAATAATTATTATAGTTAATTCATTTAATTTTTTTTATTAAATATCATTTTGATTGAAAATATCATTTTTCAAATGCAAATAGATATAATAGATTTAATTCAATTAACAAAAATACAAAATTTTCAGTGAGTATTTTCAATGGAAATTGTAGTAATTAAATATTTCATTTGTATTAAATATAAATTAGTCCATTTATTATAATAATTATTCTACGTATATGATTTTATGTGCAGTTACATGGATCGTCTGTTCATATGGGAGAGTGATGTATCTCAGGTTTTCTTTTTGGGGTTAAATTATCTTTGGATAAAAATAATCCCCATACCATCCTTGGTTTTAAGCTCTGACATCGAGGGCATGGATCCACACAATCAAGTACCTAGCCCATACTTTTGAGAATTCGTCATGTCTGAGCATCATAAAAGGGGCGACAAGGCATATTCAGGGCCTTCACAGGGAAGGTGATACCCCCACAAAGAACAAAGACGCAATCAGTGTGAGGAACCGACTATTGTGGTAGACCCGATGATCTGCGAAAGGGCACACCAGCACTGTTGGTGGGTGGTAGAGACGTGGCCCCACGACCGAATTAGTGGCACAGCCTAAAACCACATTGGTGGAGCATCCCACACCCACATGACAAGGTTTGATATTGATCACAATAGATTGACCATGTACGAGATTCTAGCCTGACTAGCCGACCGCGTAGCAGTAACCTCCGATTCACCGTGTGACCGGGCTGGAGGAAATATCCCCACGTGGAAAGCAGGGGGTCAGACACAGCTTCTATCCATGTCTCCACTAGGCGGATTAGGCAAGGCCTAGGCCAGACTCACACCACAATAGACCCCACTCAAGACGGGTCGGGTCTGAGTTGGGTCCATAGACCTGGGTCAGGTCAGTCCGACCAGGTCAGGTTGGAACCATACCCAACTGGGCACTTTCTGAAAGATTCCAATATATTTTAAATCAGTCATCCGATGGACGATCCATTTTTGGAATTGGAACCCCCACGGTGAGGTAGATATTTTGTCATAATCTATGGATTTTTTCTTAGAATTAAAAATAAGATGAATGACATGGTGATTGGTTCTCCCAAGATCAAGTGTGTTGCATGAGTAAACCTAGTGGTTGGATGAGACCAAAAGACTTCTGATGAGAAAACCTATGTGGATTGAATACTGTGGCCCAATGGGAAGTGGATTATATGTGACTTGGTAGGACCATAGTGGGGAGAGACTTTTGTGTGACCCAAAAGACCCGCAATACTTGATATGAGGAGTACCTTAGTGTGGCCGTAAGTGGGATGTGGATTCTATGTGACTTGGCATGCCACAGTGGGGAGCAGCTTCTATGTGATCTAGAATACCCATGGCACTAATCAGTGTTGAGTTCCATAGAATTATCATGGTTAAGGGAAAGAATATTCTGTGATACCCATCTGTCCCACTATACTCATTAAGGAGGTTTTCTCCAGTATCCCATGGTGTTCGATGATGTGACTAATAGTTCTACCTTCTTACTTTAAAATATACCTGGTGTGAGCTATATTGAATCATGATCGTGATTGATGATCAGAATTTTTTGTTTTTATGTTTTCTTTTTGGTATTTCCTTGTTATTTTGGGGTCCCTACTGACTATATTTTCAATCACCCCTACACAGGATTCGCCCTCACATGTTTTGTCTGGTGGAGACGACCACCCACTTGACAGAGGACATAGTGTCCTAGGACCCACTAGAGCCCAGTGAGACATGTCAGACAAGGCATACTCCAGTAGCTTCCAGTAGCTACTCTGCACTTACCCATCAGGAGGGGTTTTCAGTGGATGGCTATCCAAGGTTTCTGATGTACTTTTTTATTTTCCAATTAGCCTTCTTTGGGGTTTGTATTCTGGACCATTTGATATTCAGTCATACTTGAAGTTAGTGGTTGTTTACTGGCATTCTTATTTCCTTTTCCAACATTGGGACATGGTTGTCTATGCATGCATATAGTTAGTCAGGATAATGTCTCCCACTTGTAGGTTGACACCTTTGGGACTAGTTGGAAACCCCTGGATTTCAGGAGGTGGGCTTGGGATATGTCACGACACGGGCCTCAAGGGATGGGTCATGACAATGTGGTAACAGAGGGAGGTCGGTTCTACCTCAAATACCAAGAGACTGTTGTTTTGTTTTTGTGGAAACAATGTTGAATGTTTCTGGTTCAACTTTCAGATTTAGGGAGTCCAGTGTTGGTGCGGATGCTGACATATCCGTACACTAGGACCCATAATTCTTCTTTCAGACTTTATACATGAAAAAAATTCTGAATAACTATCTCCTTGTGATTTTCATAAATAATATTCAGCTCACCAGGTTTTACTACACCAGTGAGAATGGAACCTTTGTATCCTAGGATGGTCTTTTTGAGAGTAGGGTTCATCGAATCACTCACTAGTTGGCTTGCCTCACCCTCAGTTTAGTGGACGAGTGGATTATGAGCCTTCCTATAGTGGTGGATGATGATTTGGATGTCCTTCCTAAATATGTTATGGGAATACCTCCTTATAATGTGGTAAAATTCTACATTTATTTGTACCTAGGGATGGCACTGATAACCACACTGGCATATCGGATGGCTCCCGCAGAGCATCATTGATTGAGGGTACTACTAGAGGACTTTTAGAATAAAGTCTTCGTGAGTGCTAGAGTATCACCATGGGAAACGCCATTTTTGTTTTCCAACAAATAAAATGAGTGATTGAAGATATGTGTGTACTTTAGGTCCCAAGACCAGGTTACTATGAAGAACAAGTATCAACTGGCGAGGATTAATGGCCTATTTGATTATTTCAAGGGAGAGAGATGGTTTTCAAAGATAGACCTCATATCAGACTATCATCAACTACGAGTATGAGATGTGGACATATCTAAGACAGCCATCAAATGATAGTATGGACACTATGAGTTCTTGGTGATTCCCTTCATAATAACCAATGCACCAGAAGTGTTCAGGAGACTCGTGAAAAAGATCTTCCATTCTTAAATCAATTATTTTGTGGTGGTATTCTTTGGTGATATCATGGTGTACTCAGTGTTGGAGGAGGATCATGACACACAACTTTATATAGTCCAAGATAAAATCCAAGACCATCAGTATTAATGTAAGATCTAAATGTGCAAGTTCTATATTCAAGAGGTCCACTTTATGGGACACGTCATCTCAGAGGTAAGAGCTGAAGTAGATCCAGTGAAGATAAAGACAATGCTTCCTTGTGAGCCACCCAAGACTGTGACTAACGTGTGGAGTTTCTTGGGGTTTGATGGATACTATCAGGGTTTCATGCCCGAATTTTCTATAGTATATTAACCTTTATCAGCCTTGACACTGAATGGATATCCCTTCGTGTGGATGGATAAGTGATAGTTTATTTTCCAGGAGTTGAGGCCGAGATTGATGAGTTACCCCATCTTGAGAATAATAGAAGAGGGCATTGGGTATGATAGATTACTGTGATGCATCGGAGACCAAACATGGTTGTGTATTGATGTAGTATCAATTGGTGATCACCTATGGATCACGACATTTGAGGCAGTTTCATAAGAACAACATGACACATGACCTGGAGTTAGTAGTAGTGATCTTCATTATGAATATGTGGTGAAACTACTTGATGGGTGAACAATTTATCAACTACTCTGACCAAAAGAGTGTTAGATATATATTCTTATACAAGGACATGAACTTTAGAATGTGTTGATATAGGTATTTCTTCTAGGTCAATGTCTCTGATATAGTGTATACTCTTGGGAAGGGGAATGTGGTGACAGACATGCTCAACCGGAGGTCAGTTTTACAGCTGGTGAGTGATGCAAAAAATCAGTTATCCACAATGAAGATATCCTTGGTGGATGATGATAGACCATCTTACCTCTGTTCAATGACTATCACTCTCCACTCTTAAAATGATTTTGTGTGAACAACATATTGATGTTGTATACAATGTTCGACTATTACGACCCATACTATACATACATTGTTAATACTTCAAAATTGAAGCATACTTATTACAACATATAACAAAACCACAAAAGGACCATATAGGTATAGTTTCTTTAGAAACTGGGAAACATAAACAACTGGTTCATAAAGCGTCTACACTGTCTCCCATTTATTTCATCATATCTATAGTCCCTTTTGGCATATCTTACTTAATAACCTTCTTCCTGACATGGGGAAAGAAAACATACAAAAGGGCGAGCTCAAATGCTCAGTAAGGGTCAAAAGAAATATCAATCACATCATATACATAAGCACATATCTTTTGGAAATCTTAACCTTCAAAAGAGATCATAATTTCATAACATGGGATAAATCATGGCAGTGAAATGTAATCACAATAATCATAACTTAAAACATGAAACTTTGTGTCATACACACATAATCATAGAGAATCATATCTTATTAGTCAAGACTCATTGCCAAGACTATCTTAGTGGACAAAGTCCATTTATGAACCGAGTCACCCTCGTTTCAGTCCTGTTTCACTAAACCGGTATAACCTACCGTTCCAGCCATGTCTATCTAATGAGATATAAACTCTTTACCTAATGCATTGGAGGTAGATATAGGTCCCACCGATCTCATAATGATACCATTCTTATGTTTGCCACAAAATCATAAATCATACATCATTACATAACCTATGTAATAAAAATGGGAATCTTAAACATCGTGACATCATAAAACAATTCATATAAGATAAAGGAATTCATAAAAATATTTCCATCACAACATAATCAAATCCATGTAATAATAGGGATAGAAACAGAACCCTATATTTTCTTAGATGGAAAATAATTTTGATAAAACTCTTGAACTCCATTCTTGAGGAAAATATCCTTTCTACTTCAAAAACATTTATCCTTTCATAACATGTCATACAATTTTAAACTAAAATAAGTTGATTAAAAATAAACTTGAAAACATGTAAAGGAAGCTTCTTGGAAATAATGTTTTAGATATCCATTCATGTCGTATAAGTTAAAAAAACATTCTTCTCGTACTTTTGTCGGAAAAGTCAAAAAAGTACCTCATATGAACAACGACAAAAGATTCCTTTCATATCGTTTACTACAAACTCAAAGAAGGGTAAAATAGGATTTAAACAATTGTAGGTGAATGGAAATAATATTACATATTGAGGAAACATGGATGTGGATGATAAAATACACACCAGTAAATACTAAAGTATAAACAATCTCGGATAAAAACGAGATTGTGATATTTCCCTTACCTTAGGTCTGTTTTGCTTCGTAAGTGTCCGAACCTCCTGTATAATGATTTAAATAATGTTATTGACTTATTCCATAATCATACATATTTTTATGATATAATATATGGTCATTTTCTTAGCTTCTTAGTGGTAATACTTCATTGCTACTTGTTATTCGGGTGTTTATAACTTTTTGTTCTTATGCGTGTTTTGTCGAATAAATTATTATTCTTATATTTAGGTTATAGATACCTCATTTCCAGAATGGTATTAGTGTAATATATATCATATTCATTCATTAAATTCATTTATATAATAATTATGAAATAAAGACCATGTAGAACGAGTCACATCACATCGTGGAGACGGTATTCTGTACGTACGCACGAGTGATGATATCGTTCCTATGATCGTGGAATTGTATTGGAGTGTATGTATACTATTTCAGAATCAGTATCACTTTATAATAGTCATATATAGTCATTATGTACACCATTATACCCATCCAAGTAAGGTGGTGGTGGAAAATAGATTACACCACGGCGTGGAGACGGTATTCCGTACGTACGCACGCGCGGTGATTTCTTTTTCCGTAGGATGGATAGATGGTGAAATAGGGTTGTTTCATAATTATAATAACATATCAGTATATGAGTGATACTGATGTTATTACTTCATAATTAAACAACTAAATAAGAAGAAGTGGAAGAAGAAATAAAGATGAAAGAATCGGTAATGGACATTACCTCTTCTATGAAGTGCTTCTTTGAGACCTTATTTTAGGGCACTAAAATTGTTCTTTGAAGAAGACCAGGACCTCTAGGATGTCTCTAGTGAAGTGGAGAGGAGGAATTGTCAGGGTTTGTCCGAGATTGAAGGCTCAAAGTGGTGTGAGAAGAGGGGGAGGAGGTGCCCTTTTATAAGGGAGGAGAGGGGCACCTTTGGGAAAACTAAAAATATTATTTTATTATAAAGTCAAGTTCGGTTTTAAATAGCTCAAAATTGATATATTTTGAAGATAAGGTGGGTATGGGTATAAATCCTCTCATACAATAGAATTTAGACATGTTTAGGTTCCTATTTTAACCTTATCATTTAGATTTAACATTAAGTTCAATAAGTTTACTTTTACCGTGTCTTCTTGTGATCTTATACTATAAGGTTAATAAACTTACTATAAGCAGCCAAACGAACCCCAAGTTGTTTATTAATATATATATATAACCTTATCTAAGTCATTTGGCCGAACATTAGATTTTTAGGAATAAAATAACAATTACTAATATAATAGTTTTTTTTAAACTATTTTATGTCAATTTTGACACTATTTAGTAATTGATTTTTGTAAAAATCATAACAGAATTATTAGATCGAACCAAGTTAATTAAATCAATACTAACATGACATATTAACCTAGAAAATTAGTTTAATTCATAAAAAGTCTCAAATTACATTTATTTTGGTGTTTATAACATTAATTATGTCAATATTTCATTAATAAGTTAATTACTGCATCATCTTTGTGTCATAAATACATTAAATTATTTAATGTATAAAAATTAAAAATAAAATACCATTATGTAAAAAATATATTTATATTTATAATGAATATTTATAGATGAATTTATCTTATGTATAACCCCATATTAAAAATTATTTACTTATTAAACTTTGATTTTAACTATTTTAACCCTTCTTTAAATAAATTAATAATAAATGTCCTAATCTAATCCATGTGGGCCTAAATGGTCATATTTTATTCATAATTTTGTTTTTTGTTGAATTAAACTTATCCAATAGAATTATGACATGTTTTAGGGTAATAATAATATCATCTTTACCCTTAATTACCCTATTTACTTTTAACCGTGGTAAAAAAAAGTAAAACGTTACTCTTCACAAAAAATTATTTTCATCTCATTGAACCACATTTTAGTCCTTGATATTAACCGTGTCTCTCGGAATTTCGAAATTCCACTTATAGAAGCAGTAAAATTAAGTTTTATGAAAAATTCAGTTTTTTAACTACCACTTAGTGGTTTCACTATTCATCAAAAACTGAAAGTTTTCAGAAAAATACCAAAATTTTACCCTAGGATAATTTCGACATTCCGAATCCAAAAATGAAGTCCATTTTGAAAAATAAAAATTTTAAAATTTCAAAAAGTGGTTATTACTATTCATAACGGCTAGTTTTAATAATAGCATATTGTTGTTTAGTGAAACTCGGTATTGCGTACGACGCAAGCTATCGAGGAAGGTCGTTATTTTGTGTAAAGAAAGCCAAGAAAATGTTGTGTAGAAAAAGATTCCTTTGATGATTTATATAACATAAAAGTCTCAGGTGTTACATTCTACCCCCCTTAAAATGAATTTCTCCCTCGAAATTCGTCACTTTGTAACAAATAGATGAGGATACATCTCCATCATCATATCCTCAAGCTCCCATGTAGCTTCTTCTAATTGGTGGTTCCTCCATAAAACTTTCACCAATCGAGTGGTCTTGTTTCGTAGGAATTTTTCGTTACGATCCATAATCTCTATCGGTTGTTCTTCATAAGAAAGATCTTGCTCCAGCGGTACAACTTCTGAGCTGAGTACATGTGAAGGATTAGGTATGTACATTCTCAGGAGAGATACATGGAACACATCGTGAACTTGAGAGATATTCGATGGAAGCGCCAATCAGTAAGCTACCTTCACAACATGATCCAATATTTTGAAAGGACCGATATATCTAGGGCTCAACTTCCCCTTCTTTCCAAATCTCATAACCCTCTTCAAGGGAGGTATTCATAAGAACACTTTATCACCCACTTAAAACTCTAGGTCATTTCTTTGGTTATCGGCATAACTTTTCTGTCGACTCTGAGCTGCTCTTATGTGTTGTTGAACAGATCTGACCTTTTCTGCCATTTCATCAACGAGATCATGTCCTAATAGCTTTCTTTCCCCAACTTCATCCTAGCAAGTTGGAGTCCTGCATTTCTTTCCATAGAGAGCTTCATAAGGAGCCATCTGAATACTAGATTGAAATATATTATTATAAGAAAATTCCACCAAAGGTAGGTGTTGATCCCAACCACCTTTGAAATCCATAGAGCAAGCTCTCAACATATCTTCTAGGGTTTGAATTGTTCTCTCAGACTGACAGTCTGTCTGAGGATGATAAGCAGTGCTGAAACTCAACTCTGTATCCAGAGTATGCTGAAGACTTCGTCAGAACTTCGAGGTAAATCTCGGATCCCGATCGGATATAATAGAAAGTGGTAGTCCATGCAATGTTACCACTTCCTTTACATATATCCTGTCAAGCTGATCCAGAGAGAAATCATCTCTAATAGCAATGAAGTGTGCAGACTTTGTAAGACGATCAACTATGACCCAGATAGCATTATTGCCTTTGGATGTTATAGGAAGTCCTGTGACAAAGTCCATAGTGATGTTTTCCCATTTCTATTCGAGTATGGGTAATGGTTGTAACATCCCCTTAGACTTCTGTCTCTTAGCTTTAATTTGTTGACAAACCAAGCATCGAGAGACAAATTCAGTAACATCTCTTTTCATGCCATCCCACCAGAAGTACTATTTCAGGTCCCTATACATCTTCATGCTTCCAGGATGAATAGAGAATGAAGAACTATGAGCCTCATCCAGCAGCTCCTTCTTTAATTCGGGGATGGGAGGACCACAAACCCGATTCCTGAACTTTAGTATCCCATCACAATCAAGGTTGAATTCAGGAACATTTCTCACCTTTTTTTGTAACTCTACATCTTCTTTCTGTGCCTCTTTAATCTTCACATGTATAGATGGTTGAACATTCATTTGAGAAAGATAAGATTTTTCCCTTTCCATTATAATTCAAAGATCCATCCTTTGTAAATCCATAAATATTGGATCTTTTGTGATCCTCATCAAGGATAAACTAGCATGGTCTTATCGACTTAATGCATCTGCCACCTTATTTTCTTTCCCAGGGTGGTAATGGATTGAGCAGTCATAATCCTTAATCAGCTCCAACCATCTTCTTTGGCACATATTCAGCTCCTTTTGTGTGAAAATATACTTTAAACATTTATGATCAGTATAAATATCACACCTTTCACCATAAAGATAATGCCTCCAAATCTTTAATGCAAAGATTACCGTAGCTAACTCCAAATCATGTTTTGGGTAATTTTGCTCATGGATTTTCAACTGTCGTGAGGCATAAGCTATCACCATATCATTTTGCATAAGAACACACCCCAATCCCTTCTTGGATGCATCACTATAGATCATAAACCTTTCTCCACTACAAGGCAGTGTGAGCACAGGTGCACTGGATAACCTTCTTTTTAACTCCTTGAAATTCTCTTCACATTCTTCCGTCCAGACAAACTTAACTCCTTTCCGAGTCAACTTAGTGAGTGGATTAGATAATTGTGAAAAGTCTTTCACAAAACGTCGATAATATCCAGCCAAACCAAGAAAACTTCGGATCTCAGTTACTGTTGTTGGTCTCAACCATCTTTAGATAACCTCTATTTTTGCTGGATCCACAAATATCCCCTCTTTTGAGATTATGTGACCCAAAAATGCAACTTTTGAAAGCCAAAATTCACAATTGGTAAATTTGGAATAAAGCTTCTCCTTTCTCAGGGTATTCAATGTAATTCTCAAGTGATATTCATGTTCTTCCTTGTTATTTGAATAGACAAGAATATCATCTATAATGACTACCACAAATTGATCAAGATAATCTCTAAAGACTCTATTCATCAGATCCATGAAGATAGTAGGGGCATTAGTAAGACCAAATGGCATCACTATAAATTCATAGTGTCCATACCTTGTATGGAAAGCCGTCTTTTCTATAACCTCCATACTTTACATACATTGTTAATACTTCAAAATTGAAGCATACTTATTACAACATATAACAAAACCAAGAAAGGATCGTATAGGTATAGTGTCTTTAGAAACTGTGAAACATAAACAACTGGTTCATAAAGCGTCTACACTGTCTCCCATTTATTTCATCATATCTATAGTCCCTTTTGGCATATCTTACTTAATAACCTTCTTCCTGACCTGGGAAAAGAAAACATACAAAAGGTTGAGCTCAAATGCTCAGTAAGGGTCAAATGAAATATCAATCACATAATATACATAAGCACATAACTTTTGGAAATCTTAACCTTCAAAAGAGATCATAATTTCATAACATGGGATAAATCATGGCAGTAAAATGTAATCACAATAATCATAACTTAAAACATGAAACTTTGTGGCATACACACATAATCATAGAGAATCTTATCTTATTAGTCAAGACTCATTGCCAAGACTATCTTAGTGGACAAAGTCCATTTCTGAACCGAGTCACCCTTGTTTCAGTCCTTTTTCACTGAACCGGTATAACCTACCGTTCCAGCCATGTCTATCTCATGATATATAAAATCTTTACCCAATTCATTGGAGGGAGATATAGGTCCCACCCATCTCATAATGATACCATTCTTATGTGTGCCACAAAATCATAAATCATACATCATTACATAACCCATGTAATAAAAATGGGAATCTTAAAAATCGTGACATCATAAAACAATTCATATAAGATAAAGGAATTCATAAAAATATTTCCATCACAACATAATCAAATCCATGTAATAATAGGGATAGAAACAGAACCCTATATTGTCTTAGATGGAAAATAATTTTGATAAAACTCTTGAACTCCATTCTTGAGGAAAATATCCTTTCTAATTCAAAAACATTTATCCTTTCATAACATGTCATAAAATTTTAAACTAAAATAAGTTCATTAAAAATAAACCTGAAAACTTTTAAAGGAAGCTTCTTGGAAATAATGTTTTAAAAATCCATTCATTCCATATAAGTTAAAAAAACATTCTTCTCGTACTTTTGTCAGAAAAGACAAAAACGTACCTCGTACGAAAAACGACAAAAGATTCCTTTCATATCTTTTACTACAAACTCACCAAAGGGTAAAATAGGATTTAAACAATTATAGGTGAATGGAAATAATATTACATATTGAGGAGACATGGATGTGCATGATAAAATACATCCCAGTAAATACTAAAGTATAAACAATCTGGGATAAAAATGAGATTGTGATATTTCCCTTACCTTAGGTTTATTTTGCTTCGTAAGTGTCTGAACCTCCTGTAAAATGATTTAAATAATGTTATTGAATTATTCCATAATCATACATATTTTTATGATATCATATATGGTCATTTTATTAGCTCTTTAGTAGTAATATTTCATTGCTACTTGTTATTCGGGTGTTTATAACTTTTTATTCTTATGCGTGTTTTGTCGAATAAATTCTTATTCTTATATATAGGTTATAGATACCTCATTTACAGAATGGTATTATTGTAATATATATCATATTCATTCATTCAATTCATTTATATAATCATTATGAAATGAAGATCTTGTAGAACGAGTCACATCACATCGTGGAGACGATATTCCGTACGTACGCACGAGTGACGATATCGTTCCTATGATCGTGGAATTGTATTGGAGTGTATGTATACTATTTCAGAATCAGTATCACTTTATAATAGTCATAAATATTCATTATTTACACCATTATACCCATCCAAGTTAGGGGGTGGTGGAAAATAGTTTACACCACGGCGTGGAGATGGTATTCTGTACGTACGCACGCGCGGTGATTTCATTTTCCGCAGGATGGATAGATTGTGAAATAGGGTTGTTTCATAATTATAATAACATATTTGTATATGAGTGATACTGATGTTATTACTTCATAATTAAACAACTAATGAAGAAGAAGTGGATGAAGAAATAAAGATGAAAGAATCGATAATGGACATTACCTCTTCTTTGAAGTGCTTCTTTGTGACCTTCTTTTAGGGCACGAAAATTAGTTTTTGAAGAAGCCCAGGACCTCTAGGATGTCTCTAGGGAAGTGTAGAGGAGGAATCGGTAGGGTTTGGACGATATTGAAGGCTCAAAGTGGTGTGAGGAAGAGGGGGAGGAGGTGCCCTTTTATAAGGGAGGAGAGGGGCACCTTTGGGAAAACTAAAAATATTATTTTATTATAAAGTCAAGTTCGGTTTTAAATAGCTCCAAATTGATATATTTAGAAGCTAAGGTGGGGATGGGTCGAACCCCTCTCGTACAATATAATTTAGGCAAGTTTATGTTCCTATTTTAACCTTATCATTTAGATTTAACATTAAGTTAAATAAGTTTACTTTTACCGTGTCTTCTTGTGTTCTTATACTATAAGGTTAATAAACTTACTATAAGCATCCAAACGAACCCCAAGTTGTTTATTAATATATATATATAACCTTATCTAAGTCATTTGGCTGAACGTTAGATTTTTAGGAATAAAATAACAATTACTAATATAATATTTGTTTTAAAAACTTTTTTATGTCAATTTTGACACTATATAGTAATTGATTTTTGTGAAAACCATAACAGAATAATTAGTTCGAACCAAGTTAATTAAATTAATACTAACATGTCATATTAACCTAGAAAATTAGTTTAATTCATAAAAAGTCTCATATTAAATTTATTTTGGTGTTTATAACATTAATTATGTCAATATTTCATTAATAAGATAATTACTGCATCATCTTTGTGTCATAAATACATTAAATTATTTAATGTCTAAAAATTACAAATAAAATACCATTATGTAGGAAATAATTTTAGATTTCTAATTAATATTTATAGTCGAATTTATCTTATGCATAACCCCATATTAAAAATTATTTACTTATTAAAATTTGATTGTAACTATTTTAACCCTTCTTTAAATAAATTAATAATAAATGTCCTAATCTAATCCATGTGGGAATAAATGGTCATATTTTATTCCTAAGTTTTTTTTTGGTCTAATTAAACTTATCCAATAGAATTAGGACATGTTTTAGGGTAATAATAATATCATCTTTACCCTTAATTACCCTATTTACTTTTAACTGTGCTAAAAAAAGTAAAAAGTTACTATCCACCAAAAATTATTTTCATCTCATTGAACCACATTTTATTCCTTGATATTAACCTTGTCTCTTGGATTTTTGAAATTCCACTCATAGAAGTGGTAATATTAAGTTTTATGAAAAATTCAGTTTTTTAACTACCACTTAGTGGTTTCACTATTCATCAAAAAATGAAAGTTTTCAGAAAAATACCAAAATTTCACCCTAGGCTAATTTCGGCATTCCAAATCCAAAAATGAAGTCCATTTTGAAAAATAAAAAATATAAAATTTCAAAAAGTGGATATTACTATTCATAACGGCTGGTTTTAATAATAGCATATCGTTGTTTAGTGAAACTCGATATTGCGTACGACGCAAGCTATCGAGGAAGGTTGGGATTTCGTGTAAAGAAAGCCAAGCAAGTGTTGTGTAGAAAAAGATTCCTTTGATGATTTATATAACATAAAAGTCTCGGGTGTTACATTCTACCCCCCTCGAAATTCGTCACTTTGTAACAAATAGATGAGGATACCTCTCCCTCATCATATCCTCAAGCTCCCATGTAGCTTCTTCTAATTGGTGGTTCCTCCATAAAACTTTCACCAATCGAGTGGTCTTGTTTCGTAGGAATTTTTCGCTATGATCCAGAATCCCTATCGATTGTTCTTCATAAGAAAGATCTTGCTCCAGCGGTACAACTTCTGAGCTGAGTACATGTGAAGGATCAGGTATGTACTTTCTTAGGAGAGATACATGGAACACATCGTGAACTTGAGAGATATACGGAGGAAGCGCCAATCGGTAAGCTACCTTCCCAACATGATCCAGTATTTTCAAAGGACCGATATATCTTGGGCTCAACTTCCCCTTCTTTCCAAATCTCATAACCCTCTTCTAGGGAGATATTCGTAAGAACACTTTATCACCCTCTTCAAACTCTAGGTCTTTTCTTTGGTTTTCTGCATAACTTTTCTGTCGACTCTGAGCTGCTCTTATGTGTTGTTGAATAGATCTGACCTTTTTTGCCATTTCATCAACGATATCAGGTCCTAATAGCTTTCTTTCCCCAACTTCATCCCAGCAAGTTGGAGTCCTGTATTTCTTTCCATAGAGAGCTTCATAAGGAGCCATCTGAATACTGGAGTGAAAGCTATTATTATAAGAAAATTACACCAAAGGTAGGTGTTGATCCCAACCACCTTTGAAATCCATAGAGAAAGCTCTCAACATATCTTCTAGGGTTTGAATTGTTCTCTTAGACTGACCGTCTGTCTGAGGATGATAAGCAGTGCGGAAACTCAACTCTGTATCCAGAGTATGCTGAAGACTTCACCAGAACTTCGAGGTAAATCCCGGATCCCGATCGGATATAATAGAAAGTGTTACTCCACGCAATCTTACCACTTACTTTACATATATCTTGGCAAGATGATCTAGAGAGAAATCCTCTCTAATAGCAATGAAGTGTGCAGACTTTGTAAGACGATCAACTATGACCCACATAGCATTATTGCCTTTGGATGTTTTAGGAAGTCCTGTAACAAAGTCCATAGTTATGTTTTCCCATTTCCATTTGGGTATGGGTAATGGTTGTAAGATCCCCTTAGACTTCTGTCTCTCGGCTTTAACTTGTTGAAAAACCAAGCATCGAGAGACAAATTCAGCAACATCTCTTTTCATGCCATCCCACCAGAAGTACTCTTTCAGGTCCCTATACATCTTCGTGCTTCCAGGATGAATAGAGAATGAAGAACTATGAGCCTCATCCAGCAGCTCCTTCTTTAATTCGGGGATAGGAGGAACACAAACCCGATTCCTGAACTTTATTATCCCATCACAATCAAGGTTGAATTCAGGAATGTTTCTCACCTTCTTTTGTAACTCGACATCTTCTTTCTGTGCCTCTTTAATCTTCACAGGTATAGATGGTTGAACATTCATTTGAGAAGGATAAGATTTTTTCCCTTCCATTATAATTCCAAGATCCATCCTTTGTAAATCCATAAATATTGGATCTTTTGTGATCCTCATCATGGATAAACTAGCATGGTCTTGTCGACTTAATGCATCTGCCACCTTGTTTGATTTCCCAGGGTGGTAATGGATTGAGCAGTCATAATCCTTAATCAGCTCCAACCATCTTCTTTGGTGCATATTCAGCTCATTTTGTGTGAAAATATACTTTAAAATTTTATGATCAGTATAAATATCACACCTTTCACCATAAAGATAATGCCTCAAAATCATTAATGAAAAGATTACCGCTGCTAACTCCAAATCATGTGTTGGGTAATTTTGCTCAGGGATTCTCAACTTTCGTGAGGCATAACCTATCACCATATCATTTTGAATAAGAACACACCCCAATCCCTTCTTGGATGCATCACTATAGATCAAAAACCTTTCTCCACTACAAGGTAGTGTGAGCACAGGTGCACTGGATAACCTTCTTTTCAACTCCTTGAAATTCTCTTCACATTCTTCTGTCCAGACAAACTTAACTCCTTTCCGAGTCAACTTGGTGAGTGGATTAGATAATCGTGAAAAATATTTTAAAAAACGTCGATAATATCCAGCCAAACCAAGAAAACATCGGATCTTAGTTACTGTTGTTGGTCTCGACCATCTTTAGGTAACCTCTATTTTTGCTGGATCCACAGATTTCCCTCTTTTGAGATTATGTGACCGACAAATGAAACTCTTTGAATCCAAAATTCACACTTGGTAAATTTGGCATAAAGCTTCTCCTTTCTCAGGGTCTTCAATATAATTCTAAAGTGATCTTCATGTTCTTCCTTGCTCTTTGAATAGACAAGAATATCGTCTATAAAGACTACCACAAATTGATCAAGATAATCTCTAAAGACTCTATTCATCAGATCCATGAAGATAGCAGGGGC
Organism: Viscum album; assembly: GCA_963277665.1. Taxonomy (NCBI): domain Eukaryota; kingdom Viridiplantae; phylum Streptophyta; class Magnoliopsida; order Santalales; family Viscaceae; genus Viscum; species Viscum album. Next base: position 1,933,794,603 of record OY728148.1, read on the forward strand.
ATTAGTAAGACCAAATGGCATCACTATAAATTCATAGTGTCCATACCTTGTACAGAAAGACGTCTTTGGTATAACCTCCCTTTGATACCAACAATAACGACCCATACTTTACATACATTGTTAATACTTGAAAATTGAAGCATACTTATTACAACATATAACAAAACCACGAAAGGATCGTATAGGTATAGTGTCTTTAGAAACTGGGAAACTTAAATAACTGGTTCATAAAGCGTCTACACTGTCTCCCATTTATTTCATCATATCTATAGTCCCTTTTGGCATATCTTACTTAATAACCTTCTTCCTGACCTGGGGAAAGAAAACATACAAAAGGGTGAGCTCAAATGCTCAGTAAGGGTCAAAAGAAATATCAATCACATCATATACATAAGCACATAACTTTTAGAAATCTTAACCTTCAAAAGAGATCATAATTTCATAACATGGGATAAATCATGGAAGTGAAATGTAATCACAATAATCATAACTTAAAACATGAATCTTTGTGGCATACACACATATTCATAGATAATCTTATCTTATTAGTCAAGACTCATTTACAAGACTATCTTAGTGGACAAAGTCCATTTCTAAACCGAGTCACCCTCATTTCAGTCCTGTTTCACTGAACCGGTATAACCTACCGTTCCAGCCATGTCTATCTCGTGAGATATAAAATATTTACCCAATGCATTGGAGGGAGATATAGGTCCCACCCATCTCATAATGATACCATTCTTATGTGTGCCACAAAATCATAAATCATACATCATTACATAACCCATGTAATAAAAATGGGAATCTTAAACATCGGGACATCATAAAACAATTCATATAAGATAAAGGAATTCATAAAAATATTTCCATCACAACATAATCAAATCCATGTAATAATAGGGATAGAAACAGAACCCTATATTGTCTTAGATGGAAAATAATTTAGATAAAACTCTTGAACTCCATTCTTGAGGAAAATATCCTTTCTACTTCAAAAACATTTATCCTTTCATAACATGTCATACAATTTTAAAATAAAAGAAGTTGATTAAAAATAAACTTGAAAATTTTTAAAGGAAGATTCTTGGAAATAATGTTTTAAAAATCCATTCATGCCATATATGTTAAAAAAACATTCTTCTCGTACTTTTGTCGGAAAAGTCAAAAAAGTACCTCGTACGAAAAACGACAAAAGATTCATTTCATATCTTTTACTACAAACTCAAAGAAGGGTAAAATAGTATTTAAACAATTTTAGGTGAATGGAAATAATATTACATATTGAGGAAACATGGATGTGGATGATAAAATACACCCCAGTAAATACTAAAGTATAAACAATCTCGGATAAAAATGAGATTGTGATATTTCCCTTACCTTAGGTCTGTTTTGCTTCATAAGTGTCTGAACCTCCTGTATAATGATTTAAATAATGTTATTGACTTATTCCAGAATCATACTTATTTTTATGATATCATATATGGTCATTTTCTTAGCTTCTTAGTAGTAATATTTCATTGCTACTTGTTATTCGGGTGTTTATAACTTTTTGTTCTTATGCGTGTTTTGTCGAATAAATTATTATTCTTATATTTAGGTTATAGATACCACATTTCCAGAATGGTATTAGTGTAATATATATCATATTCATTCATTCAATTCATTTATATAATCATTATGAAATGAAGATCATGTAGAACGAGTCCCATCACATCGTGGAGACGGTATTTCGTACGTACGTACGAGTGATGATATCGTTCCTATGATCGTGGAATTGTATTGGAGTGTATGTATACTATTTCAGAATCAGTATCACTTTATAATAGTCATATATAGTCATTATTTACACCATTATACCCATCCAAGTATGGTGGTGGTGGAAAATAGATTACACCACGGCATGGAGACGGTATTCCGTACGTACGCACGCGCGGTGATTTCTTTTTCCGTAGGATGGATATATGATTAAATAGGGTTGTTTAATACATATAATAACATATCAGTATATTATTGAAACTGATGTTATTACTTCATAATTAAACAACTAAAGAAGAAGAAGTGGAAGAAGAAATAAAGATGAAAGAATCAGTAATAGACATTACCTCTTCTTTGAAGTGCTTCTTTGAGACCATCTTTTATGGCACTAAAATTGGTCTTTGAAGAATACCAGGACCTCTAGTATGTCTCTAGGGAAGTGGAGAGGATGAATTGGAAGGGTTTGGCCGAGCTTGAAGGCTCAAAGTGGTGTGAGGATGAGGGGGAGGAGGTGCCATTTTATAAGGGAGGAGAGGGGAACCTTTGGGAAAACTAAAAAAATTATTTTATTATAAAGTCACATTCGGTTTTAAATAGCTCCAAATTGATATATTTAGAATCTAATGTGGGTATGGGTCGAAATCCTCTCATACAATAGAATTTAGACAAGTTTAGGTTCCTATTTTAACCTTATCATTTAGATTTAACATTAAGATAAATAAGTTTACTTTTACCGTGTCTTCTTGTGTTCTTATACTATAAGGTTAATAAACATACTATAAGCAGCCAAACGAACCCCAAGTTGTTTATTTATATATATATAACCTTTTATAAGTCATTTGGCCGATCCTTGGATTTTTAGGAATAAAATAACAATTACTAATATAATATTTTCTTTAAAAACTATTTTATGTCAATTTTGACACTATTTAGTAATTGATTTTTCTGAAAATCATAACAGAATTATTAGTTCAAACCAAGTTAATTAAATCAATAAAAACATGTCATATTAAACTATAAAATTAATGGAATTCATAAAAAGTCTCAAATTACATTTATTTTGGTGTTTATAACATTAATTATGTCAATATTTCATTAATAAGATAATTACTGCATCATCTTTGTGTCATAAATACATTAAATTATTTAATGTCTAAAAATTATAAATAAAATACCATTATGTAGGAACTTTTGTTATATTTCTAATGAATATTTATAGTAGAATTTATCTTATGTATAACACCATATTAAAAATTATTTACTTATTAAACGTTGATTTTAACTATTTTAACCCTTCTTTAAATAAATTAACAATAAATGTCCTAATCTAATCCAAGTGGGCCTAAATGGTCATATTTTATTCCTAAGTTTGTTTTTGGTCGAATTACACTTATCCAATAGAATTAGGAAATGTGTTACGATAATAATAATATCATCTTTACCCTTAATTACCCTATTTACTTTTAACCGTGGTAAAAAAAAGTAAAAAGTTACTATTCACCAAAAATTATTTTCATCTCATTGAACCACATTTTAGTCCTTGATATTAACCGTGTCTCTCAGATTTTCAAAATTCTCCTCATATAAGCGGTAAAATTAATTTTAATGAAAAAATCAGTTTTTTAACTACCACTTAGTGGTTTCACTATTCATCAAAAATTGAAAGTTTTCAGAAAAATACCAAAATTTCACCCTAGGCTAATTTCGACATTCCGAATCCAAAAATGAAGTCCATTTTGAAAAATAAAAATTATAAAATTTCAAAAAGTGTTTATTACTATTCATAACGGCTAGTTTTAATAATAGCATATCGTTGTTTAGTGAAACTCGGTATTGCGTATGACTCAAGATATCGAGGAAGGTCGTGATTTCGTGTAAAGCAAGCCAAGAAAGTGTTTTGTAGAAAAAGATTCCTTTTATGATTTATATAACATAAAAGTCTCGGGTGTTACATCGACGTACTAAGATATCATGAGGACATGCTTCTAATGAATTTTTGATAGGAGGGGAGCACATCATCATTTTTAAAAGGTTGAACTATAGTACTAATGATGTTATGGGAGGTGTTGTTGAGGTCGTTCTATAAACCCCCCTTTGGTGGTACATCCTGGTGTGGCGAAGACGTACCATGACCTCTGACGTTAGTACCGGTGGCCAGGTATGAAGAAAGATGTGGGAGAGTTCATTTCATGATGCCTCACTTGTCTGAAAGTGATGCTTCGGAACAAGGTCCGATTAGTGTTGTCACAATCACTTGAGGTACAAGAATGGAAGTGGGATGGTATCTCCATGGATTTTGTGATGTGGTTACCAAGCATGTCTAGGGGCCATGATTCTATCTGGGTGATCATTGACCAACTCACCATGTCAGCTCACTTCCAACCCATTCAAGATCAGGGATCGATAGAGGGATTGGGACGCCTCTACATCCAGGTGACAGTAAAAATTCAAAGGGTTCCTTCAATAGTCATCTCAGACCATGACGCATTCTTTATATCTAGGTTGTGGATGAGATTATAGGAGGCATTCAGGAATTAGCTTTGTTGGATCATGAATTTTCATCTGCATATGCATGGTCAGACAGAGCAAGCCATACAGACCATGTAGGACATGCTTCATGCTTGTGTCCTTGATTTTGGTCATAGTTAGGAGGATCACATACCATTGGTGGATTTTTCATTATACAATAGATATCAATCCACCATTCACGTGGAACTGTTTGAGGCTTTGTACGGGGAACAATGTAGATCACCTCTATACTAGACAGACCCAGGGGAGTTTGCACTCATGGGTCCATAGTTGGTACAGGATGCCATTGAGGAGGGGAAGATCATCTAGCAACAGATGAAGACTGTACAGAGTAGGGAGAAATAATTTACTGTCGAGACAAATACCCTTGGTGTTCGAGGATGGAGTACATGTTTTTATTCTGGTTTCACCCTGATGGGGAATGCAGATATTTGGCTATGGTGACATTTTATCTCTGAGGTTCATAAGACCTTTTTAGATCCTCATCAGAGTTGGTGAGGTGGTGTACCACCTTGATCATCCACCATAGATGCATCAGGTGCACGATTTCTTTCATGTGTCGCGGCCGAGGAGGTTCGTGCATGAAACATCGCATGTTATCAACTTGTACAAGTTTGAAATTGAATATGGGGAGAGGTATGAAGAGTTACTAGTGGAGATAGAGGATCAATATGAGCAGGTCCCTCATGGATGGTCGTTTACTTTGTTGTGTGTTCGGTGGTAGCAAGGGAGTCGCCAGGAGAGCACTTGGGAGTAGGAGTCTCAGATTCATGTCAAATACCCATATTTTTTTAATTATCCTTTTTTTTTGTCTTTTGAGGATGTAAATCCATAAGCTGGGGTGAATTTAATGTCTCGTAATTTCCATGTATAGTTTTTATTTATGTGGAATTATTTTGAGATCATATGCATTGAGGGAACATGATTATCATACCGAGTGATAATAGTAAATAATTTTGAAATCATTCTATGTTCATATAAATAAACGTGCAGGCGGGATTTTTTAAATTTTAAATGAGTTATTAGATAAAAAATAGGAGGGCACTATAGAACTCGGAACATAGGTATTTGCCTAGAAATGACTTAAATTTGACCAGAAAGGGTCGGATAGAAAAGTTATTTTTTGGACATTTCAGAAAATAATAAAATAACATAAAAATTTATTTTTTCACACCTTTTAGTGGAGGATGATAGTGATAGGGTATGGAGATGAGGCACACGAAAGGAAACCATTAATGACTCATTTTGTTTAATAAATAACCGTTATGTTGTTTCATAAATGAAATAGTGTAATGATGCAACGTCGTAGTGTAACAAAAACACTATGAAATGTGATATTTTAATAGGATAACATGTTAGAGATTTGAGACATAAATAGTGTAAATAATCCGGTGAAACTATGCCAAGGATTTTCTCCACAAATGAACAATGAACTCTGGCAGGATCGCTAGTGACATCAACGCCTTACAAAGAACGGGACCCGGAATCGGCGAACACCAATAGACATTGAATCCTCAAGAGCGGAATGCTTAAACAAAAAATTTCAATAGTGGTAGGGTTTTATTTTTTTTAGAATTTCTTGTTTATTCATTATAAATGATGAACGTGGATCAATCCATGAACAAGTTGATTAGTAGACCATCCATTCTTGTGGGAGGGTAATATTTTGTAGGTTTTATTTTTATGATTAAATTATCATTGGTAGAACATCATCCCCAAACCATCCTCAGTTTTAAATTCCATTGCAGAGGGTGTGGGTAGACACAAATATGGTTTGAGCCCCTCTACTTGTGCGTTCTTTAGGGTCAAGCAATTTTAAAGGAGTGAAAAGGATAATCCAAGACCGTCTTATTGAAGTTAGTACCCCTTCGAGTTCGGAGGCACAATCAGTGTGAAGAATAGACCATGAGGTAGTACTCGGTGGTCCGAGGAAGAGTCCACTGGTGCGCCGGTGCTGAGGACTACCAGTGGTGTCCTACAACGGTGGTCGCGGGTGGGAGGCGGCGAGCCATGATGGCGCGCCGGGAAGACCCACCCAGTGGGCAAGTGGCTGGTGGTAGAGATACATCCCCTCGACTGCGGGCCACTGTTCACTGGAGAACGTGGTCAATTGACCATGTTCGAGAGTCTTACCGGTCGTGTAGTGGAGACCTTGAATGCTTTATGCATCAGCGATTGAAGAAAAGTCCCTACGGCAACCGGTAGGGAATTTAGGGGGCCGAACGTTGGTTCTAGTCGCGTCATGGCCAGGAGGACCGAGCATGGCACAAGCCAGACCTGCCCTAGTGGTCTGGACCTACCACATCCAACAGAGTAAGACCTAGGCCGAGCCAGGTACGAGTTGGGTCAGTGGACCTAGGTCAAGTCAGTCCAACAGGGTTAAATAGGACCTTGACCCAACATGCCCCTTTGTGGGGAAACACCAATATCATTCAAACCGGACGTCCGATTGAAGAGTCGTTTGCAGCATTGAAACCCTTGTGATGTGGTGGATATATTTGAATACTCTTTGATGGTTTTCATGGATATTGAAATGTGAAAAATGGATTAGGGAGTGGTTCTTAGATTAAGCATGCTACGTGCGGAAACTCTATAGTTGGCTAGGACCAAACACTACTTATGAGCAACCCTGTGTGGATCAGATACAATGGACATGTGGGAAGTGGCTTTTGTGTGACCCAGAAGGCCCAAGGTGGGGAGAGGATTCAATGTGAACCAGTAGACCCATGGTACATGACTGGAAGAGTACCTCTATATGTTCATAGGTGGGATGTGGCTTCTGTGGGACCCAACATTTCCACAATGGGGAACGAATTCTGTGTGACCTACCATACCCATGGTATTCATTATGGATGAGTACCACAGAAGTCTCAAGGATTGTGGGAAGTAGATTATTTGTGACCCATTAATCCCACTTTTCTCATTGAGGAGGATTTTTCCAACATGCCATGGTGTTCAATGATGTGACTAATGGTTCTAATTTACCACTCTAGAATATACCTGGTGTGAACTGTCTATCTTCGTGATCATGCTTGGTGATCATGCTTTGTGGTATGATAGTGGATTTCTTTTTGGTATTTACTTGTTACATTGGAGTCCCAACTGAGTGTATTGCTACTCACCCATGCACAGGCTTCACCAACATGTGTTGTGTCTGGTGAATATGAATGCCGACTAGATGGAGGAAATAGTGGGACAAGTCCGTATGGAGCCTCAATAAGTCCTGGAAGAGGGTGCATACTCCTACAACATCGAATAGCTAATATATACTTACCGATCTGATGAGGTTTTCCGTAGATGGTTATCCAAAGATTGTTTTTTTACATTCCAATTTTCATGTCAGTCTTTTTTTGGGTTTTTATTCTGGCCCATTTGACTTTTAGGTATACCTGTACTCAGTGGTTGTTTAGTGGCATCCTTGATTACTTATCCAGTGTTGGTATGTGGATGGGTGTTCATGTGTACATGTACTTAGGGAAATGCCTCCATCTTCTATGTTGACGCTTTCTGTGCTAGTTGCCAACCCCTAGCCTTCGGGAGGTAGGCTTGGGGTTTGTCACAACACTGGCCCCAAGGGACGGGTCATGACGCCAACATAAAAAATAAGTTTCTTTTAGAGATATAATCTGTTGGATGAGGAGATATAAGGGAAAATTGGAGTGAGGAGAATGAGGGGTTGCCTTTTATAAGGAGTTCGAGGAATATCATCATTGTCGATGCCACCATTCGACTTTGCATGAGGCCAAAGGTGACATCAGTGGTGCCCCCTTTATCCTCAACCAATGGTGAGAAGTGGAACCCCCCATGCCCCCTTTTCCATGTCATCAATCCAGACCAAATGAAATGGGGGGAGGGAAGTTGTCATCACTGATTCCACCTTTAAGGCATTCTTTAAAAAAATAACCTTTTATTTTTTAAAAAAATTCATAAAACATATAAAAAATCATGGTATGGTCGATCAAGAATCACAACCTATTTTTATTAATGGATCTTGATTCACACACTTATTCCCCGTAGTTAATAAAGCTCCGGTCACACATTTCTCTTAGTGGATCATGCTTTACTCACCTCTTCCCTTAGTGTATTAAGCATCATAACTTGTTTCCCATTATCTCATTTGAAATAAATGTTTACCCAATGCTTTGTACATCTATATAAAGGCCGAACATAACTTAATGAAAATCCATACATATGTGTGACATAAGATATTAATCATTAAGCATATCATAAAAAACCTGGGGAAAATGGATTTCATTTATCATATTATAAATAACTAATTCAAATAAAAATTTGGTTTCACTACATTTCTAGAAGCTCTCACAAAAACTGACCTCTGAATGTAAATGATTGATACTCACAATTAATCAACTCTATAGAGTTTTTAATGAGAATATTCAAAGGTTGGTGGATGAAAAATAACATCTAGGGATAGAAAACCTTTAGATATAAAAAGGAAAATGGAAACAAAATAATTATACAGTTTTTAGAAAAGGGTATTTACCTTTGGCATTAAATATTACGTTATGGTCACTATGAAAACTCATTTTTTAAATGTTGGAGTGAAGTTTTTATTGAAAAATGATTAATTTTAAAAATATTCTTTATTAGAAGTCCTGTTAAAATGGCATAAAGATCTTAAAAAATTAAATTTCAAACACTTTGGAAACTTTTACATTTAAAAATAATAATCAATAATGGAATATTGAAAATGACACAGCTGTTTCAAAAAGGCGAATAAAATAATGTGAAATAATTTAATTTTAATAATAATTTTAAATAATGGATACTTGAAAGACTTAAAGGATAGAAAAAATTAATGTGGAAATAAATATAAAACATTTTATATAGAATATATGAAAAACCTTTTGACTATTTTTAAGTATATTTATTAGAAACAGAAACTATAAAAAGATTAATAACAATTACATTGGAAAAGAAGATAATTGAAATATGACGGTCAGATGAGATAAAAATAAATGTTTTTTCAAATTATAAAGATTAAATTTTATGAAAAGATTACTATGGAAATGGGAAGATTATCATAAAAGAGGATGATAATTACTCTCAAGAAAGATATACTTTTGTGTGGAAGAAATTAATTGGGGAAGAATATTTGAATAAAAAGTGTAATATTCCTCATAGAGGATGATAAAATACATTGAAATAAAATTTTAACGTGGAATAATCCAATTTGTTATTAAATAATTTAAAGAATAAGCATTATAACTCAATAAACCCAGTTGGGTCTACAAAGAGGCTTAAAAAATAGGTATCATTTGAATCAAAAACCATTTAAACAAATAACTCAATATAGAACGTAAAACCCCATGAATAAAATTAATATTATAAAATACATTAATTAGTCATTTATAACACCATATAAATTATAACATTGTGTAGAAAATTAAATTTGTCTCTAGAAATTAACAATGAGAAATAGATCCCCTTAGATCGTTCCCTACTTTGTGGAATGCACCATAATATCCTATATAAAAAACATAAATGCCTTAATAACCTATTCTAGAACCTTTTCTATATGAATAATATTTTACAAACTTCATTTAAAATTATTCTAGTCTGGTACATTAGTTATTCAATACCTATTTTCAATATTTGGTGTGAGTAATATTGATTGTTCTAATCTAGTTTCGTATTAGTGAGGTTGTTATTTATTTTTCTCCCAAATTTGACCATTACCATATCATAAAAGTTAATATAAACGAGGCTGTAGAATTATTTATAATTTTATTATTTCATTCTATGTGATTTTCTATTAAGATCTTTAAATTTAAAATCATTGATGAGCATGTTTAAGTCATTTTTGTCGACTGAATGTTGGAATCTCAATTAATGAGTACTAGGATAATGTTACCATTCAAGAACCAAAATAAAATCATTATTTATTTATTTTTATCGTATATTATAACTAATTATGTTTTCATAGTCATCCATGATATTATTTTATAGAATTTTTCGTGTAGGTGGACAAAGAGACTCAAACACGAACATGCAAGAATTAATGGATGATTATGATTATGAGAGTGGTTTATTTTGGAATAAAATAATTATTAAATAATATTAAAGAAATTTTTTCTTTATTTTTCTTTTGAATAATATTTTATTACATCTAAATAATTAAAAAATAAATAAAATGAAAAATGAGAAAAGTTACTTTATAATGGCAGTAGTCCGCACAATGCAGGGTAAACATTTTCATTTCATAAAACTTTAGACGGAATGGGAAAGGATTGTGATTTTACTATTCATAAATATAATTATATTACTAATTTAATTTTTATTATTCAATTTAACTATTTTTATCAATTAATAGAGGCAATGGTCATAAAATTCAATGTTGTTGCTTTATGGACGCAGTAGTCTACACAATGCGCAAATAAAGATTTCATTTTTATTAATACAAAATGTGAAATGTGGAAAATAGTTATTAAAATATAATAATAAAATTCATTATACAAAAAAAAATATTTCATTAAATAGGTAATACAATAATATTATTAAAAATAAATTATTTAAAGGAAGGAACTTTAGGAAAAATGAGTACTCACATTGAGAACTCTGGGTTTTCAAGGGATAATGCCACATAACTGGAGGGATTTGTATAATTCATTGTAACCATAGGTTTATGGAAGTGAATTAGGATCCTAGTATAAGCGAAATCAAATATTTTCACGTTCAAACTTATTTATTTGAGTGGATTGGAAGGGTTAGTTATATGCCCCTTTTATAAGTGGTGAGAATGGTATTTTGATAAATATTTGAACATAATATAAATAGAGAACATGTTTCACATATAAATAATTTAAAAAAATTATAATAATGGAGTTTGGGATTATATAAGGCCACCAAAATATCATTAGTCAATTAACACACCTGTTTTATATGTGTTTTTAATTCCATCACCCATTAAATTTACACTTTTACCGTTTTTTTATTATGGTAACTAATTTTTACATCAAAAATTTAATTTTTATGATTAAAAATAAAATGGAAATTATTATCTAATATAGAAATACTAATTAAAAATATGATATAAATTTTTTCAGATTTATGTGTAAGAAAAATAAATTTTAACATTCGCATATGTAACTTGTTTTTTAAGAGTAAAAATTATGTGTAGGGTAAGATTATAAATGTCATTGATTTTTTTATATAAATTGGTTTATTATAAAAATACTAAAATTTATTTTTATTTGGAATCAATCAAAATTCAAATTTTCCCAAAATTCCAATTTAATTAAAAGAAAAGACCAAAATAGTTTGTTTTATAGTAAAATATTACTTATGTTAATAAGAGGATAATTAAATTTTTAATAATATTCTAATTGTATTTATAAATGTATATTTTTCTCCTTAAATAAATATTTAATCCTGAATTTTTTTATATGATTTTTATTTATAATTACCTCTTTATATACTCATAGACACTGATTTTAGTAAAAACAATATTTTTAACTATTCATATAAAAATCTATTGTTTCAGAAATATATAAAAAATTAACCATCGTGTAATATTGATGTGTGGAAATAAAAAATTAACTAATTTTTTAAAAAATTAAAATTCTATAATGTATAAATTTAACTTCTAAATAACAATTCACAGTACAAAGGAAAACAGCTTTTATCTAAAATTAACATTTTTAAACATTAAGTGTGATTAGTGTTATTCAATATTAATTTATAATTTAAATAATTTCAATATAATAGTTCATTTATTTTAATATCATATATTATAATAATAATAATTTAATAGTGGACGATATAATTTATGAACCCTTTAAAAATTGTTTTATGAAAAAATTACATTAAATAATATTAATTATTTATCCTCGTAATATAAAAAATTTAAATTGATTGCTATATTTTAAATTACATGAGATTTTAGTCATAATATAATTTCTTAATAATTTTCATCTAATATGTTGCTGATCTTTTTATATTGGTGTTGTGTATTAAAAAAGTTCTCAAAGATATTATTAATTTATAGAAAAATAAATTACTAAATCTCAAGTCAGTATATTCTACCCCCCCCCCCCAATAAATTATATCCTCACAATTTTAATAATTACTAATTTATGATAGTTGGTTTAGGTATTATTAACATATTCATCATTCAGAATATAACTTCTAATATGAATTCTTTTGTACTCTCTTAGGCTATATAAAGTAACTTATCTTTACTCAAACAACATTAATCTTTCTTGTAATCATACACTCAAGTTTTTATATACTCTAATAATATGTTCTCTAAAATAAATCTTCCCTCAAAACATCTAATTCTCCAAGAAATTGATCCATATTAAAATCATATATCCCTCAAATAATTAACTCTATCATTATCCATAAATAGTATTAACCAATAGTTAATAAAGTTACATGCAAGTAAATATATATCATAGTCCCAAAAAATTATACAAACATCACAAAAAATATCAAGGACCACTATATCATTAAATAAATAATAAAATACATGTATATAAATAATATCTACATCACTTTTCCCAAAATCGATAATCCATTTATTACATTAATATCATGAATATATTAAACCCAATAGTTATGCATTCCCAAATCATGTGTACTTAAACTGCAATCCCCCAAAATAAAACCACATCATAAAATAGATTTTTATGGTTATTGATACCATTTACTACATGTTTCTAAACCTTTAAATAAAAAATATGTAAGTAAAATCACAATATGTTTCACACAATTTCCATAACATTTTTATATAACAAAATATCATTGATAAATAAAACTACCTAATAAAAATAACTAAGACTTTGAAGATTTATTTTAAATTAATATATTAGCCTCACTACCTTAGGTAAGTCTAGGAAACTCACATTTTCCATCATAACTATTATATACTAAAATTATACCCCATTTAAGTATGCTCCAATATTCGGTTGTAACACAATGTTATTTCTAGATATATTATTTTCTAATATATATTTTCATGATATTATTTTTACCAAATCTTAACACTAACATTATTATTATAATATCTAAAATCTAAATATTAAAACATCAATCAGAAGATGTCACATCCTATTAAACCTTTATTTTTAACATATGTCATTTTTGGTTAAACACGAGAATCTCTATGTTCAGTCATTGGTTATCAATGTTAATTTTTCTATTATGTTCTCTTACCTAATTAGTTAACATAATAACAAAATCCATCATAATAGTTCATTATAGAAAATATGAATTAACCATAGTATAATTCTTAGGAGTTCGAAAGAAGTATTGTTTTTAGGCATGTTTATCATGCTATATGTGGAAATCAATTATACATCTAATGCACTCCTTTCAGGTTTATTACCCATTGGTGCATATATTTCAAAGACTACATCCACTTGTGGTGTCCTTACATAGATTTAATTAAAAGGATAACAACACGATATCTACTTTACCATATCATTGGTATTCTACCATATAATTAGACATATCCCTTTGTCTTATCCTAGTGTTTTAAAATATTTTATATTATCCTTATTAAACATAAACAAACTAATCCACCAAAACGACTGAACACTCCACAAATTGATGAAACCCAACCAAAATAATAAAATTATTTCTTTATTTTATATTAATATTTTTTCTATCTCACTAAAGATCACATAAATTAGAGAACTAAGTTTTAGTGTCTGGGAATATTATCTATATAAACAACATATTTTACAACAATTATTAATATTTCTTCATAACCACTCAACTCTAAACCCCCTTATAACATCTCACATGTAATACCCATCTTTATATGATGGGGAAATAAAAAATTGAAATGTTTGAGTACAAATAATTTTTAAGGTATACATAAGAGATAATCAATGATGATTATAGTTGAGAAAAAGATAAGTATATGGTTATGAGATCAAAATAATGATCCATGAAAATATCATCAGGGAAATATAAAAATTTAAAACGTAGATCATAATAAATGATGAATAAAAACATAATTAAATTTTAATATATAATAATATGTCAAAAATTTATCATTGGAATCATAACATAGTGGAAATGCATCACAACTTATACCCCTTAGTAGATCAGGATTCTCTCACCTATTTCCCTTGGAGGTCCAAGATTCACCTACCTATTTATTTTAGTGGATAATACATTAATAAACTCATTTACATGGTGTATTGAACATCCCAAATCATTTCCCATTATATATTTATATATATAGCTTTAACCAATTTATAAGTGGTCTATACAGCACCCAATTATCACTTAATGAAAAACTATATACATATGTTCCATAGTACTTCTATAATTCATCATATCATGAAAACCCATGGAATAAAATATGTTTTATTCATAAAATCATACATAACCAATGGAAATAAAAATTTGAATATTAATTTTTCTAGATTGTGTGACCAAAATTGATCCAAAGAATGTAAACATTTGATACTCATAACTCATTCAAATTAAAAGGTTATTTCATTAAATCATTTATATAATGGTTTATGAAATATAATTTTTATGGATATGAAACCATAAGAGATCAATAAGAAAATTTAAGAGATCATGTAAATGAATTTTTAATAAAATTTATTTAATTTAGGAATAAAAGTGGTTGTTATAGTCTCTTTATGAACACGTTTTTGAGAATGATAAGTGAAATTAAAAACCACTACTTATAAGATAAAATTTCATAATGGGATCCTTGAAAATGGTATAATGGTTTCAAAAAGTTACTGGTAAACCACAATTTAATCTTTCAAATTTAACAATAATCTTCAATAATGGAGCCTATATAATGAAACAATATATTAAAAAAGATTAATAAAAACATTTTTAAATCATAAATTTAAAAATAAATCTTATTTTTAGAGATTTTAAAATATATAAAGGTTATAAAAATTTAACTTGGAGTGGATGATAAGAAATCATATTTGTACAGGACGGGAAACCTTTTCAATAATTTGATAAACCATTAATAAAAAAACATCATAAAATGACTAATAAAACTTTTGTCCAAAAAGATGGTAAGGGAAATTTAAAGGTCACATACGATAAAACATAACCAAAATTCAAATTATAATGGATATAATTGCATTGAACTTAAAATATGGACAAGGAGAGAAAACTATTGGAAAATATGAAGGGGACTACGACCAATAATTATATACTTTTATAGTGGGGAAAATAATGATGGGAGAATATTTGTAAAAAAAGTTACATTTTTTAAGAGAATAAGAGAAAATATCCAGAATGAAAATATTTGGGTGAATGAAACCAATATTAGAATAATTAAGTTCATTAAGAATTATTATACCTAAATATAAAATATCTGATTTAATAAAGACCCTTACAACCTTGGTATCCTTTGAATCAAAAGCTATTTTAATAAATATGTGATATGGAACATGTAACCCAATTAATTACATGAATATGTTAAAATAAATAAATTAATTAGTGATCACATCATATCAAATATATCATTTTTTTCAATATAAAATATGTCTCATGAAATTAAATTTGAGACAAAGAACAACTTACCTTATTTCCTCGCTTTGTTGAATCCCCTATCTGATCTTTTATAACAAAAATAAATATCTTAATAACATTTTGGAAACTTTTTAACATACATAAAATTTTATAAAATTCCTTTATAATTATTTTATACTTTTTGATTTGTTAGTTATGATATATTTTATATATCATATTTTCATTATGATTATCATTTAAAACTAGTTTTATCTTTGAGTATTTGTTATACACTCTTCTTCCAAAGTTAATCATTCCAAAATAAAATTTGTTTCTATAATTAATTTATTATAATTATTTACAGTTTTACAATATCATTTTGTGGGATTGTGGGTTATGGTATTGTTGGTTATGATCCTTAAATATGAAATAAGTGATGAGCATGTTTCAGTGATTTTAAGCAACATGATGTTGGAATATTAATTAATGAGTTTAATATTAATTTTATTATTCCAGAACCAAAATAAAATACTAATTTATTTATCTATATCATATTATATAAATAATTAAGTGCTCATAGTCATTTTTAAAGTTATTTTAAATCATTGCTCAAATCGGTGGTTAGACCAACAAAAATATAAAAATATTATACCTAATATATGATTATGATTATGAATGTGGTTTATTTTAGAATTATAACTTGATTAAATAATAATGATAATGATATTATTCTGTAAATTGTTATTTTTTTATTCATATTTTAATATTTTGTAATAAATAGTAATGAAACTAGATAAAAAAACCAATTACATTACTTCGTGGAGGTGCTAGTCTACATGTTTCATGGTTAACAATTTTAATTATCAAAAAATGATTAGAAAACGAGGTAGATAATAATTTTTCTCTTCATAATAATAATTATATTACATATTTAATAATTATTCTTAAATTTATCCACATTTATTAGTTAATAGAGGCAATGGAGGCAAAAATAGAATCCATCGCTTCGTGGAGGAGGTAGTTCGCACAACACACAAATGGTGGTTTCAATTTTCTTAACAGAAAATTTGAAATTTGGATAATAGTTATTCCCTTATAATTATAATAATTATTATAAAAACTATGATAATTTCATTGTATAATAATTAAAATTTTATAATTTAAATTGTATTGTAGAATGTAAGGGACTTTAGAAAAAATGAGTACTCATGTTGAGAACGTTGAGTTTTCCTTCTAGGATGCCATGGAAATCGAAGGAATAGAATGATTTTTTATGACCATAAGATTATATAAGTGTGAGATGATTATATTATAAGGTAAAATGGTAGTGTTTCTATAAGAACCATAAATTTTTTAATAGGACTTGAAGGGGTGTTGGAAGGCCCCTTTTATAAATGGTGAGATTGGGATTTTGGAAAATATTTCAACTTAATATCAAGAAAGAAAATGTTTTAAATATAAAACAGACAATAAAATGTATAATAATGG
The DNA here is from genome assembly GCA_963277665.1 of Viscum album. Taxonomy (NCBI): domain Eukaryota; kingdom Viridiplantae; phylum Streptophyta; class Magnoliopsida; order Santalales; family Viscaceae; genus Viscum; species Viscum album. Next base: position 1,933,811,835 of record OY728148.1, read on the forward strand.
GTTTATAGATGGTATTAGTTCTATAATACCTCACCATTACTTTTCATACATGTTTTAAATATGTGTTTTATGTCCTTTACTCATAGATATTTCACTCTTAAATTTTTTTTGGTTTTAACATGGTTCTAATTTTTTTCTAAGTAATTTAATTTAAATGATTAAAAATAAAATGAAACTTATTTCAAAATAAGGACCTATGTCTTCCAAATATAAAATCTATTTTATTAGATAAGGTTTCTACTTTTAATAAGAATGATTAATAACATTACCAAATGTTATGAGTGAAAACCCATTTTCAAAATAATAGTATTTTTAATATTAAATATTATGTGTATGTTTAAATAATAAATTTATTTGATTTTAATTATATAAATTGATTTATTATAACTAAAATAAAATTTATGTGGTGTTAAAATCAATCCAAATCGTAAAATAATAATTCAAAGAAAAGGCTAAAAACAATTTCTTTTATTGGAAAATATTAGTTAAGTTAATAAAAGATTAAACATCAGTACTATATATTAATAATATTCATTTAAAATATATATTTTTATTAAATAAATAAATATTTAATCCTGAAAAAAAAATCAAGATTTATGTAATACTTCTTTATATAGCCATAAATGTTGTGTTTTTTGTAAAAATTGAATTTTTACATATTCATCTAAAATTAATTTATTCTCTAAAAATATTAAAAGTTCACATGAGGTTAATATAGATCTAAAAAATTAAAAAATATTAAGATAAACATGAAAAATTAATATTCTAAAATTTATATGTCTATATTTTAAATGAGAATTAAAAAAAGAAAAATACTTTTATTGAAAATTGATGTTTTAAAACATTTGGTGTTCTTAATATTATTTAATATCAATTTCTAAATTAATGAATTTTAATATATTTTTCATATATTGTTTTATCATATATTAAAATAATTTGAATTTAAATATGTAAATTTTAATTTATTAACTCTTTAAACAGTTATTTGAGAAAAAAAGTTTATATTATACCTTATTAATCATTTATCTTCTAAACATAAGTAATTTTAATTGACTACTATATTTTTATTTAGTAGAGGTTTTATTCATCTTAAAATATATTAAAAATTATAATCTAATATTTTTTATATTTTTTATTTCTATGTTTCTTTTGAAACATGTTGTCGAATATATTATTCATATTTAAAGAGATATATTCAAAATATCAGGTTATTATAATAAAGGTTACATGTATTTGTGATAACAACCTTGAACTCTGTTATTCATCTTCCACTAGGTGTGATTCAACCAATATACCCAATAGTAGTTACTTATTTACTAGAACTTTAAACACTTGAGCCTATCTTTTATAACTCAAAGAATCAACTATGCCATTAACCTTTTCATATTTAAATAATTTTTTTTGAAATAAAAGCTAAATATTCTAGCCAATTTAATTTCCTTAAATTTAAAACTTTTTGAGAGAAAAAATATTTTAAAATTATATGATTCATATACACCTTAAATTTATCCCCAAATTTATAATGTATCACATTATTCAAATAATGTAAAACTACAGTCCAATCATTACTACATAAATTGTCTTTATCAACACTACAAAAGGGCTTTTTCAGTTTTTTTAGAACTAACAATCTAAGTGAATTCGAAATTTTGTGTCCTTTATCTATGCTTTCTCTATCACAGATAATGGTTATAGAATTTTCTGAAAAGATATATCTTTGCAGCAGACCTATAAACAACAAACAGATCAGTAAACATATAGATTTGAATAAAAATATAGAGGAAACTATATTAAAATACAAATATTACATTTCAATATCATTTAAAATTAAAAATTTACATACAAAATATTTACATTCATGTAATATTTCCAATTTATCAAAATAAATTACAAACCAATATAAAAAAAATCAAATTTTTTTTGTCCATTTCCAATGATCAACATCTTTACAAAATTATTTCCCTATTATATAACTAGTTTTTATTTTATTAACTATACATAAAAATATGAAAATAATAATTGTAATGTTATATAATCTGCATAACATAAATTATTCTTTTCAATTTTATATTAATTAATAATTAAACTATTATTTAATAATTATATTATTAACTAATTATTATATTATTAATTATTAATTACATTTTTAATTAATAATTTATAAAAATTATACTGCTAATTATTTAATATATTAATGATGTTATGAGTTATTAATTATTTTGATTTCTTAAATATTTGTTAATAATTATATCATTAAACTAAAATTACAATTCTATATTGAAAACACGCATTTCGAGTCATACTTCCCGCATCACATGTTAGTTTGTGTGAGGTTGATACATTCAAATCACAAATGCATTATGGATAGTTGTCCTAAATTTTGAAAATAATTTGATATTATTTTCTCAATTTTGGATATTTTATGTGAATTTTAAACTAAAATGACGCTTTTATATTGAAAATATGTGACTTAAATCATATCAACCACATTATTTTTATGATTTACATGTGGTTAATTCGTAAATGTCACAAATCAATTTTTAATAATTTTTCTAATGTGTGAAAATAATCCACAATTTTTCTAATATTTTCCTATGTGACATGAGTTTTAAACTAAAATGATACATTTATATTGAAAACAATCAGTCCAAGTCTTAACAACCACATCATGTGTAGGATTGAAATTATGCCAGCTACTACACATCAAATTTGAACTAGTGATCATTTTCGTAAATTTTGAAAGCATTCTAAGCTTGTTTTCAATGTTTTGAAAATGTGACATGTGTTTCAAACTGAAATGAAACTTTTATATTGAAAACACACATAGCGAGACTCACAAAAAATATAGAAAATTTTATTAATGTGTGGTCAATTCATACATATAAAAAATGAATTATTATTCATTTTCATAATGTTGGAAAACATTCTTGAGCTTTTTTTCCCAGTTTTGGCTATGTGATGACCATTTTAATATAAATGACAATAATATTGAAAACACTAATTTTGAGTCACAACACCCACATCATGTGTAAAATTAACATGTGATAGGTTTATAAACACCAAAAATTAATTATGGATATTGTTTATATTTTTTGAAAACAATCTGATCTCATTTTTCTCAATTTTAGTTTCGTAATGCTCATTTTTAAGTAAAATGACATGATTATATTAAAAACAAACACTTTGTGTAATACAGACCATATCATGTGTTGATTAATGTATGGTATACTCTTAAACTTAAAAAAACAGTTCTTCTTCAATTTAATAATCTTTTAAAATAATAAAATCTTGGTTTCTCAATGTTTTCTAAGTGACACATGTTTTAAACAAAAATGATACTTTTATATTGAAAACACACACTTCAAGTAATAACAACCACATTATGTGGAAGATAGATGTTTGGTTATGTATAACATGACACAAATCAATTATGTAACATTTTACTTAATTTTCAAAACATTCAGATTCCATTTTTTTGGTTTTGATGATGTTATGTGTGTTGTAAACTAAAATGAAAATTTAATATTGAAAATACACAATTTGAGACACAATGACCACATTATGTGTTAGATTGACATAAAAGTTTTTCCTTTCAGTCAAAATTAAATTATGGATCATTATAATACATTTTTAAAACAATCTATGATTGTTTTATTGGATTTTCAAAATCTGACGTGCATTTTAACGTAAAATGACACTTATATTGAAAATGTGAAATCCAAGTCATATCACCCACATCTTGTGTCAGATTGATATGAAGTTGAATAATACACAAAAAACTCAATTATATATTATTTTTATAATGTTTGAAAACAAATTGATATTGTTTTCTTGGTTTTGGCAATGTGATATGCATTTTAAACTTAAATTACACTTTTATATTGAAAACACACACTTCAAGTAATATCAAAAATATCATGTGTTCGATTGATGTGAAGTGGATTCCTACACATCAAAAATGAATTATGGATTGTTTTAATAAATATTGAAAAAAATCACTTTTTCTCAATTTTTTCTATGTGATGCACATTTTAATGTAAAATGGAATTTATATTGAAACAATTTTCTTGAAGTCATAATGAACACATAATATTTCCAATTGATATGGTGTCAATTCCTAAAAAAATTATGTATTTTTTATCATATTTTGAATAAATAACATCATCTATTTTTCATAGATTTCGCTCTGTGATTCGTGTATCAAAATTAGATGATAATTTTATACTCCAAATAGTCACTTCGAGTCATACCAATCACATATTAGGTCTGAATGATTTTATGACAATTCATATACATCAGAAATTTATTATAGATAATTTGTGTATGAATTTCAAAATTTTATTAGTTATTGTAACAGCCCGAGATTTTATGAAAAATATTCTTTTTAATTTTATTAATGTTTTGTTTTGTATGCTACACCAAAAGAAACTTGCACAACACGCATACTTGACTTGCCTTGCATTACACGCAATCACAACCTTCCTCGATAGCGTGTGTAATACGCAATACCGAGTTTCACTAATCAATTATATGCTATTAAAATATTATTAAAACTAGCCGTTATGAATAGTAATAACAAATTTTTGAAATTTTGTAAATAATATTTTTCAAAATGGACTTCATTTTTGGATTCGGAGTATCAAATGTAGCCTAAGGTGAAATTTTGGTACTTTTCGGATAACTTTCATATTCTGATGAATAGTGAAAATTACTAAATTTTAATTTAAAACAAATTTTTTAATCGAAATAATTAATAGTGATAAATTATTAATTTGAGTGGTTTTAAAGTATATTTAGAATATATTTTTACAATTAAATACAATGTTGGTCATTGGATGTAATTTCACATTTACACCAGACATAAACAAGTGTTAATCTTTTGATAGTTATTATCTCTTCAAAACAAGCTATTTGTTGTGACAGCAAAAATTAATTATAAAATTAATTAATGCAACATATATGTTGGGAATTTTGTAAAATAGAAATCATTTTTGAATTCGGAATATCAATTATAGCTTAGGGTGAAATTTTGGCATTTTTCTGAAAAACTTCAATTTTTGATGAATAGTGAAACTACTAAGTGATAGTTAAAAAAATTAATTTTTTCATAAATCATAATTTTACCGCTTCTGTGAATGGAATTTCAAAAATCCGAAAAACACAGTTGATATCAGTAAGTAAAATGTGGTTCAATGAGATAAAAATAATTTTTTGGTGAATAGTAACTTTTTACTTTTTTTTACCGCGGTTAATAGTAAATAGGGGTAAATATGATATTACTATTACCCTAACACATGTCCTAATTCTATTAGATAAGTTTAATTCGACCAAAAACAAAATTAGGAATAAAATATGACCATTTAGGCCCACTTGGGTTAGATTAGGACATTTATTATTAATTTATTTAAAGAAGGGTTAAAATAGTTAAAATCAAAGTTTAATAAGTAAATAATTTTTAATATGGGGTTATACATAAGATAAATTCGACTATAAATATTCATTAGAAAGATAAAAAGATATCCTAAATAATTGTATTTTATTTATAATTTTTATACATTAAATAATTTAATTTATTTATGACACAATGATGATGCAGTAATTATCTTATTAATGAAATATTGACATAATTGATGTTATAAACACCAAAATAAATGTAATTTGAGACTTTTTAAGAATTACACTAATTTTCTAGGTTACTATGATATATTATTGTTGATTTAATCAACTTGGTTTGAATATATAATTCTGTTATGACTTTCACAAAAATCATATATCAAATAGTGTCAAAATTGACACAAAATAGTTTTTAAATCAAATATTATATTATTAATTGTTATTTTATTCCTAAAAATCTACGTTTCGGCCAAATGACTTATATAAGGATATATATATTAATAATAAACAATTTGGGGTTCGTTTGGCATGTTATAGTAAGTGTATTAACCATATAGTGAAAGAAAACAAAAAGACACGGTAAAAGTTAAATTATTTAACGTAGAGTTAAATCTAATTGATAAGGTTAAAAAAATACCCTAAACTTGTCTAAATCCTATTGTTTGATATTATTTCGACGCATACCCACTTTAGCTTCGAAATAAGACCCTTTGGAATCATTATAAACCTATTTTGACTTTAGTATAAAATAATATTTTGAGATATTCCTAAGGTGCCCCTCTCCTCCCTTATAAAAGGGCACCTCCTCCCCCACCTCCTCACACCAATTTGAGCACTCAAGCTCGGCCAACCCCTGCAATTTTCTCCTCTCCACTTACCTAGAATAATCCTAGAGGTCTTGGTCTTCTTCAAAGACCAATCTTAGTTCCCTAAGTGGAGGATTCAAAGAGGAGTTCCAAAGAAGTGGTAATATCCATTACCGATCTTTTCAATTTCTTTCTTCATAAAATTTTTCTTCTTTAGTTGTTTCCTGATAAAGTAATAACATAAGTATTACTTACGTACTGATATGTTATTATATATATGAAACAACCCTAATTCACCTTCTATCCATCCTACAGAATAATGAAATCACCGCGCGTACTTACGTACGGAATACCGTCTCCACGCCGTGGTGTAATCTATTTTCCACCATCACCTTACAAGGATGGGTATAATGGTGTAATGAGTAACTATTTATGATTATTATAAAGTACTATTGATATTTAAATAATATATATATACTCCAATAAAGTTCCACGATCATAGGAACGATAGCATCACTCGTGCGTACGTACGGAATACCGTCTCCACGATGTGATGCGACTCGTTCTACATGATCATCATTACATAGTAATTATATAAATGAATTGAATGAATAAATATGATATATTTTACACTAATACCATTCTGGATATAAGGTATCTATAACCTTAAAATAAGAATAAGAATTTATTCGGCAAAACACGCATAAGAACAAAAGGCAATAAGGACCCGAGTAACAAGTAACAATGAAATATTACTAACAAGAAGCTAAGAATATGACCATATATGATATCATATCAATATGTATGATTCTGGAATAAGTCAATAACATTATTTAAACCATTATACAGGAGCTTCGGACACGTACAAAGCAAATCGGACCTAAGGTAAGGAAAATATCACAATTTCATTTTTATCCGAGATTGTTTATACTTTGAAATTTACTAGGGTGTATTTTATCATCCATATCCATGTTTCCTCAATATGTAATATTATTTCCATCCACATTAAATTGTTAAAATCAAATTTTACCCTTCGGTGAGTTTTTAGTAAAAGATATGAAAGGAATCTTTTGACGTTTTTCGTACGAGGTGCTTTTTGACTTTTCCGACAAAAGTACGAAAAATGTTTTTTTTAACTTATACGGCATGAATGGATTTTTAAAACATTATTTCAAAGAAGCTTCCTTTACAAGTTTTCATGTTTATTTTTAATCAACTTCTTTTAGTTTAAAGTTGTATGACATGTTATGAAAGGAAAAATGTTCTTGAAGAATAAAGGATATTTTCCTCAAGAATGGAGTTCAAGTGTTTTATCAAAATTATTTTCCATCTAAGATAATAAAGGGTTTTATTTTTATCCCTATTATTACATTGATTTGATTATGTTGTGATGGAATTATTTTTATGAATTCCTTTATCTTATTTGAATTGTTTTATGATGTCATGATGTTTAAGAATCCCATTTTTATTACATGGGTTATGTAATGATGTATGATTTATGATTTTGTGGAACACATAAGAATGGTATCATTATGAGATGGGTGGGACCTATATCTCCCTCCAATGCATTGGTTAAAGATTTTATATCTCATGAGATAGACATGGCTGGAACGGTAGGTTATACCGGTTCAGTGAAACAGGACTGAAACGAGGGTTACTCGGTTCAGAAAGGGACTTTGTCCACCAAGATAGTCTTGGAAATGAGTCTTGACTAACAAGAAATGATTCTATATGATTATGTGTGTATGCCAAAAAGTTTCATGTTTTATGTTATGATTGTTGTGATCTCATTTTCACTTCTATGATTTATTCCATGTTAAGATATTATGATCTCTTTTGCAGGTTAAGATTTCCAAAAGTTATGTGCTTGATGTGATTTATATTTCTTTTGTTTACCCTTACTGAGCGTTTGAGCTCACCCTTTTATGTTTTCTTTTCCCCAGGATATAAAGAAAGGTTTTAGGTATAAAAAAAAAGAAGATCTTTATGGGAGATGTTCAAGATATTTTACCAGGATTAGAAGATTATATTCTGAGTTTCCAAAGACACTAAACTATTACGATCCTTGTGTGTGTGTTTTTGTTATGTACTATGTATTCCGCAAATGTAATGTAATGTCCATGTACGTCAGGCTTTGGGTCTCTACAGTTGGTATCAGAGGAAAGGTTTAGTCAACCTTTGGAAACTAGGATGCGAAAACGTTAGTGAGATCCCTAGAGATATTTCTAAGGTATGTCTAGGGATGTCCCTAAGGATAAGTATACGTATAAGATACAGTCCTAGAACTATGGTAGCGATCATAGAATTTAACCTAAGAAGTTAGATATTGAGGATACTCCCCCTCTATAATGTTGTTTTCCCTAGCATGATTTTTGCCTCTCGCACTATTCTTTTTGGGTTTTAGACGATGGCTGGAACCCGAAGGAACCGTGTTGATAAATTCAATGGACAATGCAATGATTTTCCTCCTGAAAAAACAAATGTTATGGGAGATGGAGTGTAAAATCTTATTGCTATACTTACGCAAGCTATGAATCATTCTGGACTTCCAAATGAGCAGAGAATGGAACAATATTCTATTGAGTCTTTCATGAGGCAACGTCCACCTTCTTTCAGTTGGTCTTCCGATCCACTTGTTGCTGATCAATGGATGAGTACTACTAAAAAGATATTTTCAGTTCTTCAATGTTCTGAACATGATAAAGTCATCTTATCAGTATATCGTTTGGAAGTTGAAGCTGATCAATGGTGGAATCTTATCAAGAATACGATGCCAAGAGATGAAATTGAGTCCATGGAATGGGACGAGTTCAAGAACTTGTTTTTCAGTAAGTACTTCCCTCGTATTCTTCGAACAAAGATGGAAAAGGAGTTTCTTGAGCTGAAGTAGAAGGATGATGAATCTGTTGGTATATACGAAGCAAATTTTATAAGACTTGCAAGGTATGCATCTGGCATTATCATCCAACCTGAAAGTAAAGTTTATCGATTTTTCAGTGGCTTAAAACCAAGTCTTCGAAGGGCATTATCTATAAGAGACTTAAATAGCTATGAAGAAATTGTGCGTTGTGCTATCAAGGTAGAAATGGAAGTTGGTGTTACATATCCATCTCATGGTTTTGACAAGAAACGAAAGATGGAGTTCAAGGAGAAATCTCAGAATAATGGTGAAAAGAAGATGAATGTTTCCTTATGCACAAAGTGTGGAAAGAAGCATGGTGGAGATTTCCTTAAAGGGACTAGAAAATGTTTTAAGTGTGGAAAAGAAGGTCATCGAGTAGCTGAGTGTCGAAGTAATGGAAAAAAGGGTTTCTAATGATGTGAATAAAGCAAAGACTGCAGAGAACGCACCACCAACACATCAATGCTTCAAGTACAAGGAAATGGGGCATTATGCTAATAAATGCCCTAATCCAAGGGTTAGTGATGATCAACATGAGAAACCACTGAAGGCAAAGGACAAAGGGAAGTCACATGCGATCACTATTGGTGATGTTGAATATGACAACGATGTGGTGGAATGATTAGGTGTTTATGTAATGGGATTCCAAAATAATGTGGTATCATAAAGTATTGGAATATTTATGTGTTGGTCTAATGTGGTATTCAAAGTGATTGAGATATTTTTTTTGGAAATAAGATGATATGCGCATAATGAAGGGAAAACGAGAAAATGAAATGTTTAACAGTATTCATGAGCTCATGATTGATATAAGGACTAAGTGATATCATGGTTTGAGTATATAGAATTTTGAGGATTTTGGTATGTGGAAGGTGTTAACTTTTAACTGCATTCATGTTTTCACTAAGGTATTCAAGAGAGTATATGATTAAGGCCTTTGAATGTTTGGAATGTGACCAACAAGATATATCATATGATATATGGGGATCAACGATGGTATTAAATCTCTGGTAATCGTTTTCAATATGTTATGAGAGTGGACTGCAGTATTATGGATAAGCCTAAAGATTGGAATGGATTATGTTGGACATAAGTTAGTATTGTTTAAGGATAGAAATTTTTTCGATATTATAGTAATATAGTTTTAGAAAAAGGACAACCTGCGGGACGGGCGACAACCCATCGCGTCGGACAAGGCTGTGGGAATCGAACCCACAACCGAAGTGTGACTGGCCTTTATCGCCTACCACTGGCCTACAGGAAGTCCCTATTTAGTAGAAACTAGTTTTATTATATTAAGCAGTATGATATATGAAGTATAAGTCCATTTTAGGAACCATATATTATTAATCTCATTATATAATAACTTATGTATATTTAATAACTTTTGCTAACCTTTTGTTTGAGACAGATGGAATGAACTGTCATTCTATCACATGATCTGCTAACACTTAACGAATAACAAATTCAACTTCATTTATTTAAGAGATGAAGTGTAAATTGTTCAAGGCACGAACAACAGTGAGATTGTACCAAAATAAAGTAAGTATTTATTCTAATTCAAATTCTTCAACTTTAGGGAAATGATCTTGAAAACCAAAAATGTTGTCCTAGTGCCCTTATATCCGATGAATCAGATGGTACCCTAGATCGTCACAAATTTATGGCTTTGTGATTGCTGGCTTTTCCATAGCCATGTTCTCTACCACTCTCCATCAGAACATGATGGTTAGATTTCTCTTCCATATCCATATTTTCACCTATGTGGAAACCCAATGATTAGTTTATTTGGGTAACTGTTACGTTTCATACCATTGTTTTTAAAGATTGGTTTTGGTATTCCCTTTTTACGATGTGGGTTTCTATTAAACAAACTTTCGAGTAGTAAACCATTTATAACTCAGACGAATTTCGAGGGCAAAATTCATTTTAAGGGGGGTAGAATGTAACAGCCCGAGATTTTATGAAAAATATTATTTTTAATTTTATTATTGTTTTGTGTTGTATGCTACACCAAAAGGAGCTTGCACAACACGCATCCTTGACTTTCCTTGCATTACACGCAATCGCAAACTTCCTCGATAGCGTGTGTAATACGCAATACCGAGTTTCACTAAACAATGATATGCTATTAAAATATTATTAAAACTAGTCGTTATGAATAGTAATAACCACTTTTTGAAATTTTGTAAATATTATTTTTCAAAATGGACTTCATTTTTGGATTCGGAGTATCAAATTTAGCCTAAGGTGAAATTTTGGTACTTTTCGGATAACTTTCATATTCTGATGAATAGTGAAAATTACTAAATTTTAATTAAAAACAACTTTTTTAATCGAAATAATTAATAGTGATAAATTATTAATTTGAGTGGTTTTAAAGTATATTTAGAATATATTTTTACAATTAAATACAATGTTGGTCATTGGATGTAATTTCACATTTACACCAGACATAAACAAGTGTTAATCTTTTGATAGTTATTATCTCTTAAAAACACGCTATTTGTTGTGACAGCGGAAATTAATTATAAAATTAATTAATGCAACTTATATGTTCGGAATTTTTTAAAATAGAAATCATTTTTGAATTCGGAATATCAATTATAGCTTAGGGTGAAATCTTGGCATTTTTCTGAAAAACTTCAATTTTTGATGAATAGTGAAACTACTAAGTGATAGTTAAAAAATTAATTTTTTCATAAATATTAATTTTACCGCTTCTGTGAATGGAATTTCAAAAATCCGAGAGACACGGTTGATATCAGTAAGTAAAATGTGGTTCATTGAGATAAAAATAATTTTTTGGTGAATAGTAACTTTTTACTTTTTTTTACCACGGTTAATAGTAAATAGGGGTAAATATGATATTACTATTACCCTAACACATGTCCTAATTCTATTGGATAATTTTAATTCAACAAAAAACAAAATTAGGAATAAAATATGTCCATTTAGGGCCACTTGGGTTAGATTAGGACATTTATTATTAATTTATTTAAAGAAGGGTTAAAATAGTTAAAATCAAAGTTTAATAAGTAAATCATTTTTAATATGGGGTTATACATAAGCTAAATTCGACTATAAATATTCATTAGCAAGATAACAAGATTTCCTACATAATGTTATTTTATTTATAATTTTTAGACATTAAATAAGTTAATGTATTTATGACACAATGATGATGCAGTAATTATCTTATTAATGAAATATTGACATAATTGATGTTATAAACACCAAAATAAATGTAATTTGAGACTTTTTAAGAATTACACTACTTTTATAGGTAACTATGATATATTAGTGTTGATTTAATAAACTTGGTTCGAACATATGATTCTGTTATGACTTTCACAAAAATCATATATCAAATAGTGTCAAAATTGACACAAAATAGTTTTTAAATCAAATATTATATTATTAATTGTTATTTTATTCCTAAAAATCTAAGGTTCGGCCAAATGACTTAGATAAGGATATATATATTAATAATAAACAATTTGGGGTTCGTTTGGCATGTTATAGTAAGTGTATTAACCATATAGTGAAAGAAAACAAAAAGACACGGTAAAAGTTAAATTATTTAACTTAGAGTTATATCTAATTGATAAGGTTAAAATAATACCCTAAACTTGTCTAAATCCTATTGGTTGATAGTATTTCGACCCATCCCTACTTTAGCTTAGAAATAAGACCCTTTGGAACCATTATAAACCGATTTTGACTTTAATATAAATTAATATTTTGAGATATTCCTAAGGTGCCCCTCTCCTCCCTTATAAAAAGGCACCTCCTCCCCCTCCTCCTCACACCAATTTGAGCACTCAAGCTCGGCCAACCCCTGCCATGTTCTCCTCTCCACTTCCCTAGAATAATCCTAGAGGTCCTGGTCTTCTTTGAAGACCAATCTTAGTTCCCTAAGTGGAGGATTCAAAGAGGCGTTCCAAAGAAGAGGTAATATCCATTACTGATCTTTTCAATTTCTTTCTTCTTCAACTTCTTCTTATTTATTTGTTTCATGATAAAGTAATAACATCAGTATTACTTACATACTTATATGTTATTATAAATATGAAACAACCCTAATTAACCTTCTATCCATCCTACGGAAAAATGAAATCATCGCGCGTGCGTACGTACGGAATACCGTCTCCACGCCATGGTGTAATCTATTTTCTTCCATCACCTTACAAGGATGGGTATAATGGTGTAATGAGTAAATATTTATGATTATTATAAAGTAATATTGATACTGAAATAATATATATATACTCCAATACAGTTCCACGATCATAGGAACGATATCATCACTCGTGCATACGTACGGAATACCGTCTCCACGATGTGATGCGACTCGTTCTACATGATCATCATTACATAGTAATTATATAAATGAATTGAATGAATAAATATGATATATGTTACACTAATACAATTCTGGATATAAGGTATCTATAACCTTAAAAGAAGAATAAGAATTTATTCGGCAAAACACGCATAAGAACAAAAGGCAATAAGGACCCGAGTAACAAGTAACAATGAAATATTACTAACAAGAAGCTAAGAATATGACCATATATGATATCATATCAATATGTATGATTCTGGAATAATTCAATAACATTATTTAAACCATTATACAGGAGCGTCAGACACGTTCAAAGCAAATCGGACCTAAGGTATGGAAAATATCACAATATCATTTTTATCCGATATTGTTTATACTTTGAAATTTACTGGGGTGTATTTTATCATCCATATCCATGTTTCCTCAATATGTAATATTATTTCCATCCACATTAAATTGTTAAAATTAAATTTTACCCTTCGGTGAGTTTTTAGTAAAAGATATGAAAGGAATCTTTTGACGTTTTTCGTACGAGGTACTTTTTGACTTTTCCGACAAAAGTACGAAGAATGTTTTTTTTTAACTTATACGGCATGAATGGATTTTTAAAACATTATTTCAAAGAAGCTTCCTTTACAAGTTTTCATGTTTATTTTTAATCAACTCCTTTTAGTTTAATGTTGTATGACATGTTAAGAAAGGAAAAATGTTCTTGAAGAAGAAAGGATATTTTCCTCAAGAATGGAGTTCAAGTGTTTTATCAAAATTATTTTCCATCTAAGATAATAAAGGGTTCTATTATTATCCCTATTATTACATTGATTTGATTATGTTGTGATGGAATTATTTTTATGAATTCCTTTATCTTATATGAATTGTTTTATGATGTCATGATGTTTAAGACTCCCATTTTTATTACATGGGTTATGTAATGATGTATGATTTATGATTTTGTGGCACACATAAGAATAGTATAATTATGAGATGGGTGGGACCTATATCTACCTCCAATGCATTGGGTAAAGATTTTATATCTCATGAGATAGACATGGCTGGAACGGTAGGTTATACTGGTTCAATGAAACAGGACTGAAACGAGGGTTACTCGGTTCAGAAAGGGAATTTGTCCACTAAGATAGTCTTGGAAATGAGTCTTGACTAACAAGAAATGATTCTCTATGATTATGTGTGTATTCCAAAAAGTTTCATGTTTTATGTTATGATTGTTGTGATCTCATTTTCACTTCTATGATTTATTCCATGTTAAGATATTATGATCTCTTTTGCAGGTTAAGATTTCCAAAAGTTATTTGCTTGATGTGATTTATATTTCTTTTCCCCAGGATATAAAGAAAGGTTTTATGTATAAAAAACAAGAAGATCTTCATGGGAGATGTTGAAGATCTTTCACCAGGATTAGAAGATTATATTCCGAGTTTCCAAAGACACTAAACTATTACGATCCTTGTGTGTGTGTTTTTGTTATGTACTAAGTATTCCGCAAATGTAATGTAATGTCCATGTACATCAGGTTTCGGGTCTCTACAGTTATTTTATCTCTTTCGGCTATGGGACATGAGTTTTAAAGAAATATTACACTTTTATACTGAAAACGAACACTTCAAGTCAGAATGACAACATCATGTGTCATATTTATTTATGTTCAATTACTATTCTTAAAAAAAATGGAGTATAGATGATTTTACTAATGTTTAAAATCATTATATGATTTTTTTCTTAGTTTTTAAAATGTGATAGGAATTTTAAACTAAAATGACTCTTTTATATTGAATAACATGCACTCTGAGTCCCACCAGCCACATCATGTGTTTGATTGATATGTGACTGATTCCAACAAATCAAAAATGAATTATGGATAATTATTATAAGGTTTTCAATAAATATGAGAAAATTTTATTGGTTTAGATAGTGTTAAATGTGTTTTAAAGTAAAATAACACAAGTATTGAAAACATGAACTTCAAACCATAACACCCTTATCATGTGTCAGATTGATTTACAGTTGATTCCAACATGTAAAAAATGTATTGTGTATAATTTTCCTAATGATTAATTATATTATGATATTGTATTCTAAGATTTTGAAATGTGACATGTGTTTTAAACTGATAAGGAACTTTTATATTAGAAACATTCACTTTCAGTCATAATGAAAACATAATGTGCCTGATTGTCATTCAGTTAATTCATACACAAAAAAAATGAAGTATAGAACATTTTCCTAATGTCGGAAAAAATATAATACTATCTTCAAAGTTTTCGATATTTTATGGGTGATTTAAAGTAAAATGAAACTATTATATTGAATAAATGAACATAGATTCATAACAAATACATTTTATGTTATATTTATTTGTTTTTTATTCCTATACATTACAAATGAATTATTGGTTATTTTCCAAAAAATTTATTACAATACGAGTTCTCTTGCTTGGTTTTGAAAATATGGTAGACACTTTAAACTGAAATTACACTTTTATATTGAAAACACACACTTCAAGTCACATTTAATTTCATAGTTTTACTTTGAGAAATTGATATTGTAAAATTAGAATAAAAATTTAACTAATATACTTCCAATACTATATGATTTTTATTTCTTTTAAAATTAATGCATAATTATTACGATACGAATAATTCACATTATAAACATGCCTATAAGGTTATAGAATTTATTAGATCCCAGACATAGTAAGTAATCACCTCAACTTGATGTTGGAAAACCTTCTGACACCGTGTACTCTATTCACTCTTCTCTAAAAAAATTATTTCTTATTTTATGTATATGTACATTTATCAGTCTTTGTAATTTTGAGAAAATATAGAAAACCAAATTATTAACAAATACTTTATATGAAATTTTAATTACCCTCGAAAATTACCTTTTTGAGGATGTCGTAATGTTTATGGTATATGATATCTCTCATAAATTTTAAAATGTAATATCTACAATAGTTATCATTATTTTTCTTGAGACAATGAAAAAAAATATTAACTAAAATAAGTTAAGTATTATGATATATGTTTTGAAATTTAAATCATACAATATATACCTTAATCTAATTCCATTTAAATAAATACATTGTTTTCTTATTCATATACCTCATACCATGATATATAAAATATTTATAAATTTCCATATCATAAAAAAATTATCACTAAAACATAAAATAAAATATATAATTTGATGTTTATATATAAAGTGTTAATTTTTGTCTATCAAAAATTTAGAATTGACATAATGTGTGGATGGTTTGGTGGAAATTGATACATTGTACCCAATAAAACATTTAGGGTATCTAAATTGATTACGATGTGCATCCATATCATCCTAAAAACATATAAGTAATTAAATTAAGAATCATATAGTTTATATGATTAGATTATAGAGTTTTACCCTAGAATTATAGGCACTAAGTGGAGTCTATCAACTATTATTTTCTTTTCAAATGCCTCACATAGTACATTATTTTTTATTTTAATTTATTCAAATACCAAAGAAATTTTTTCCATCAAAATTATAGAGGGATTAATGAGTACAAATAATGCTTCGTTGGGTTTTCAATTTATATTGTAGTAATATATAAACCTGTAGAAAATATTAATATTTATTAACTATAATGGACATAAGGGATCATTTTTTGGACTAACGGGTTATAAAAATGTACCACATGTTTGTATTCACAACTGACACTCCCAACCTGTAAAGACCCGTAAAATTCAAGGGAAATTTTTTCTTAATTTTCATTAGGATTTTACAGGAATGCAGTTTCAGACGGCACTTGATTTTGATGCCCGGTGTGCCCGGAATTTCTAACCGAAGTTTGGCTCAGGTACGTTCAGTGAACGAACAAGCGTGAATTTATAACTTTTGAACAGGTGCTCGGAATAGAATTCTGAGGGCACCGATGGAACCATAGCGCCAGTAATTGCTTAGGAACACATGTTCCGGAGTTGCTTTTTCACAAGAGTTGATGATAAAAATTGTGGAAGTTTATTTTATAATTATTCTACAATTTTTATTTTTTACTCTAAGTGTTTAATCCTTTGGATAGAAGTTGGGTAACCACCCAACCTCCATTGGGAGGTTATGAGGGTGGTGGGGCCCACACGAACCCCACCCCTTCATATCCTCTAACCCCCCTCAACTCACCATTAATGTGGTGAACTTAAGTTTATCAAACTTATGGATTTAATGTTGTGAGTTTAATGTAAGTTTTTAAAATTCAAACCCTTGAATTTCAAAAGTCTTGTTGTGTTAATAAAATAAGAAAGGATCTTATTTTATTTTGTTGTTAGAGTTTTGTCATTGAGTGATTTTGGGAAGAACATCTTCTTCTTGACGAAGAACATGAAGATCGAATGATCTCTGGCATGGAACGCCGAGCCCTCGGAGACCATCTTCCGTGACACCGACTCGCGACACGACGTCTTCTTCCACGACGTTCTTCTTCTGTGACATCTCTTTTTGCGACGGTTTTCCGCTACGACATCTCTGTCAATGTCTTCGAATCCTCGTTTCACGACGCTGATGTTCGTCATCTCTTTTATCAAGGTAGGGGTTTATTTTATTTAATTATTTTCCATTCATGAATTCTAGTTTGTCGTTCTTCGTGGATAAAAGACTAATTGATAACAATTAACGAGAGGGGGCCGGACCGCACAAACATGGCCGAACCTCCTCCTTTATCCTTGTTTGATTCCTTGTGGATGGAACGGAATGGCGTGGTGATGTTTCACCACGTGGGAATCGCACGGTAAGTAATACGCGACGCCATTGCGCTGCGCCATGAAGTTGATCAAGGGCGGGACGCCGTCGCACCACGTGGAAGAAAACCAAAGACGCCTCGGCAAGAGCGAGGCCGCGGCGGAGGGGGTGCGGTGTCGTCTCACCGCGCCAAACGAATCAAGTCGCGGCTGGTTCTGGGCCGCGGCGGAGCAGGGTGACCGGCGGCCGGTTCCGGGCCGCCGGTGTCGGCGATGGATGAAAGGACCGGCCGTCGTCAGTCCTTGTCGGCAGAACCGCCCGGACAAAGGGGAGCCAGGGGAATTAATTCCCCCAGCTGTCTATGAAAAACCCCCTTAATTGGTGGGTCGCGGTTTCACCAGGCGGGCATGCGCCTCCCCTTGCCGAAATGGCTCGGCCGCTGGCCGAGCTGGCCAGCGCGTTGGGCGCACTGTGCCCAGCCGGGCTGGCCGCCTGGCAGGTTCGCCAGGCCGGGCCACGCCAGTCTGGGCCGACCCGGACCCAGGGCGGGTCGACTCGGTTCGGGCCGACCGGGGGGTCTCGGGTCGGGTCGGTCCGGGCCTGAAACCCCCGTTTTCGGACCCTCTTCGGTCTTTTTCACATAACCTGGGATACAGACCTCCGATCGATGCACCGTCAGTTGAGATGCGATCCTTGAATCGAGACGGTCGTTTCGGTATATCGCACTCCAAGTTTCGGAATACTTTGAGTTCAGTCGGGTTGGTTCGTACACGAAACCAACCGGGCCCTCGGAGCGGAAACGCTCATATCTTAAGCTCCGGACGTCTGAATGATGTGTCGTTGACTTTTTTGGTTTCCTCTTAATGAGACAGATCTTTTGGATTACTTTTTCCAAGGTTTGGACGCATATGGAGTATGGTCGGGTTGGTTTTTCCTTAAAAACCAACCGGGCCCCGGGGACGAAAAAGCCAATAACTCTCAGACCGGGCGTCCGATTAACGCGCTGTCTGCGACGTTGAGTTCCTATTGACGATACAGAACTTTTGGATACATCAACTCTGGACTATGTGTCAGTTGATGTATCAGCCTCTCGACTCGTGGAGCGGACCCTCTCGAACGATCTTGCTATGTGCGGGAACCCTAGAGCTGGCTGCGACTGCTACTGTGACTACGACGACGACTGTGCAGAGATCCTCAGTGGATTCGACGACGATGACTACAGCACTCAGTGATCCTGTGTGGATAAGTGCTATCGATCCTGTGTTGGTCCGATCCTGTGTGGGTCAGCGCTCAGCGGTTCTGTGTGAGCGAGCGCCTACAGATCATGTGTGGGTCCGATCCTGTGTGGGTCATTGCGGGGGTTAGTACCTATCGATCCTTTGTGGGTCCGATGACTTAGATGGATCAGTGATCATCTCTATCGTCTTTCGAAGAAGTATACTTGTGTGAGCTGAATCCTGTTTTACTTTCCTGTGTGGACTGTGTTGTGCTATCCTGTGTGGTTTTACATTTTGCTTTCCTATGTGGATTGAGTTGTTCTTTCCTGTGTGGATTACGTTTTTCTTCCTGTGTGGAATACGTTGCTTTCCTGTGTGGACTAGGTTGTAATTGGGCTCGGATGTTGGAGCTGAATGAGAATTGATTACTTAGGTATATGTATGAGCATATACCTAAGCAGTGTCATGTGTTACTTCGTGATTGTATCTTTCCTTTGTGGTTTATCCTTTGTGGATTTTGGGAGACCTTCGGGGGTCTCGGGGTCCCTACTGAGTAGCATATACTCACCCCTGCACGGGCTATGCCCGCACTACATTGTGTTGGTTGCAGATGACGAACAACGCTGATCGTGGTGGAGGCTTGCGGAGGAGGACGGTATCTTGAGGTGGACCACTGGGCAGGACGTACTCGGAGCGGTAGGCTGGACCAAGGAGCAGTGGAGTCTTTCTATACCCAACCGTCAGGTGGGATTCCCAATGGACAGCTCGTCGTTACGGCTTTACCTTTCAGTTGTTTTTTTCCTTTTTTGAGTTGTACTTTACTTTCAGTTTGGGTTTGTATATTGGCCCACTTACTTTTCTGCACTTACTCTTGTACCAGCTTTTACTTAGTGTTTACTTCTTCTGCTTGCTTACTCTGTGGTGCTTGTTTAATTTACAAAGGCAATGTCTTCCCTTTTTTCAGGATTTACGCCTTGGTGCTAGTCACCAGCCCCTGGCCTACGGAAGGTGGGCTTGGGGTAGTCACGGCACGGGCCCCGATGACGGGACGTGACAAATTGGTATCAAAGGAGTTCGGTTCTACTGCAGAACTTAGGACTCTGATCTTTTTCTATGTGAAGCAATAGTGTTTAGCGTATCGAGTGTGGTTATCAGTCCAGGGAGTCCAGTGTTGGTGCGGCGGCCGACGTATCCGTACACCAGGACCCTGACTTCTGATTTCCGACTTAATGCGCGAAAACATTGATTGCATGTGTGGTTCAAGTTTTCTTTTTGATTACTTTGTATCAGCTCACCAAGTATACTGTTTTGACCGTGGCACACCTGTTTCCATTTCAGGATGGCCCTACGACGGCAGCCAGCTAGGGTTCCGAGAGTCGAGCATGCCGATAGCCCACCGAGTGACGAGGCCTCGGTGCAGGGCCCTTTGTCAGTAGTGGCACCGGCTGTAGCTCAACCTGCCGAGCCACCGATGCTTCCAGCACCAGCCGCTGACGATGCACGTCGCCTCAGTGAACTGCATGAGTTCCAGCACCAACGACCGCCCAGGTTCCATGGGGAGACGGACCCCTAGGCAGCCGAGGACTGGCTGGAGGCAGTGGTGAGAGTTTTCAGGTTAGTGAGGACACCAGCAGACCTCATGGTGATCCTCGCAGCGAGCCTACTGCACGCAGAAGCAGGCAGATGGTGGAGTTTGATGCTCCAGGTGCACGATGAGGCATCTCTTCTCTGGACGGACTTTGAGAGGCTCTTCTGCTTGGAGTTCGTCCCAGCCACCCTCTGTGCGGTGCGCATCCAGGAGCTTCTTCAGCTGCGGTAGGGCAGCATGACAGTCGCCCAGTACTCGGTGAGATTTACCGATCTCTCACGCTACTCGACAGACATGGTACGGGACCCATTCTTCCGGGCCCGGACCTTTGAGTAGGTATTGAGACACGAGATCAGGGCATCGCTGATCTCCCTCAGCATTCCGACTCAGACAGGAGTACTGGAGTGAGCCATTTTGATCGATATCTTTCTTGTTGAGTCTACACCAGCGCCGAGACCCACCGCAGGGCGACACGTAGCAGAGTCTTCTGCAGCAGGCAGTCGACGGATGACTCATGGGTCCTGACAGACCAGACCCTCAGGAAAACGACCTCAGGACACTGGCTCAGCAATGCGGGGCACACAGCACAGAGCCAGTCTTTCGAGAGGCAGGTAGTGCTACTCATGCGGCGGGCAGGGCCACATGGCTCGTGACTGCCCGACCCGCCGTGCCGAGGAGCAGCAGATGGTTGAGGGACCACTGAGGCAGAGGTAGAGGGTCAACCATGGCGGTCCATAGGGAGGAGGCAGACGAGGTAGAGGAGCTGGCCGAGCAGCAGGTGGTGGGCAATGCTTTGAGGCTCTACCACCACCACCACCAGGAGGTCCACCCCGACCACAGGGAGCTGGCGGAAAGAGGCAGGCACAGCTACAGGCAGCGGAGGCCTATGACCACGGTGCGCCCAAGATGATTCAAGGTACTATCTGTGTCTATTCCACCCTTTCTGCAGTTCTTATAGACACAGGAGCGAGTCACTCTTTCATAGCTGCTGCCCTTGTTCGGAGCTCAGAGCTTCTGACAGAGCCGTTGGCTCGATCCTTACGGCTAGAGACTCCTACGGGAGCAAACTCGACGAATACGCACTGGTGCCGGAAGTGTGAGCTTACTCTAGGAGGCGAGAGCTTCGGCTGGGATCTTCTTGTAGCGTCGTCGAATCCTTATGACGTCATCTTGGGCATGGATTGGTTGTCTACATTCCATGCACAGATTGACTGTATTAGGCGCAAGGTGCGATGTGTACGCACTGACGGGAGCAGGTTCACCTTCACCGGCGAGAAGTGAGCCTTCGCAGCACATGATGGACTTCCGCAGTAGAGAGGACAGCCCATCACTCATCAGTTGGCTAGCCTCATCCTAGGAGCAGTTGACGTGCGGATTCCTGGTTTTCCTACAGTGGTGGATCAGTTGCGGACGTCTTTCCCGACGACAATCCAGGGATACCTCCTCGCAGAGAGGTAGACTTTTATATTGACCTGTACCCCAGGACAGCCCCGATATCGACTCCAGCATATCGGATGGCCCCCGCCGAGCTTCGAGAGCTACGGGTACAGTTGGAGGACTTCCAGGGAAAGGGGTTCATCTGACCCAGTGTTTCACCCTAGGCTTCCCCGATATTGTTAATCAAGAAGGCGTACGGGAGCTTGCGACTTTGTGTCAACTATCGTCGCCTAAACTAGGTGACAGTGAGGAACAATTATCCGCTACCGAGGATTGATGACCTTTTCGATCAGCTCAAGGGAGCACGGTGGTTCTCAAAGATAGACCTCAGGTCATGCTATCATCAGCTCAGAGTTCGAGACGAGGACGTGCAGAAGAAGGACTTCAGATGTCGGTATGGCCACTATGAGTTCTTGGTTATGCCTTTCGGCGTAACCAATGCTCCAGCAGTGTTCATGGACCTCATGAACAGGATCTTTCAATCATACCTCGATAAATTTGTTGTGGTCTTCATCGATGACATTTTGATTTACGTGAAGACTGAGGAGGAGCATGCCTACCACTTACGGGTTATACTAGACACACTCCGAGAGCACCAGCTTTATGGTAAGCTCTCGAAGTGCTAGTTCTGGATATGTGAGGTCCACTTCTTGGTACACGTCATCTCTGTGGTGGGAGTTGCAGTGGATCCTGTGAAGATCGAGGCAGTGCTAGCTTGGGAGCCACCCAGGAGTGTGACGAAGGTGCGGAGTTTCTTGGGACTAGCTGGATACTACTGGAGATTCGTTCCAGACTTCTCCGGAGTTGCGTCACCACTCTCAGCTTTGACGAAGAAGGGGAAACCCTTCGTGTGGTCAGACAGATGTCAGCAGAACTTCTAGGAGCTTAGACATATATTGACCAGCGCACCTATTTGAGGTTGCCTGAGGAGGGAGTAGGGTACATAGTCTACTACGATGCATCAGGGACCGAACTCGGATGTGTCCTGATGCAGGAGCGGGCAGTGATCACCTATGGATCATATCAGTTGAGGCCGCATGAGCAGAACTACGCTACCCATGACCTAGAGTTAGCAGTAGTGGTCTTCGCTCTGAAGACATGGCGACACTATCTGATGGGCGAGCGCTTTACAGTCTTTTCTGACCATCAGAGTCTCAGATACATCTTCTCTCAGAAGGATCTAAATCTGAGACAGTGGCGATGGCTCGAGTTTCTCCAGGACTATGACTTTTAGATAGTCTATACTCCTGGGAAGGGGAACGTGGTAGCCGATGCTCTCAGTAGGAGGACGGGGATTCAGCTACTTGAGGAGGTGACAGAGCAGCTAGCCTCTTTGCAGATATCCTTCGTGGATAGAGATGGAGCAGCCTTTCTCCAGTCTCTCACAGTCACTCCTCCACTACTGCAGCGGGTCAGAGAGGCACAGCGTGGTGACGCTGACTGTGAGATGCGGTGTGCACAGATATCCTAAGGACAGGAACCAGATGGTTTCTCCTATGGAGAAGAGCACGACATCCTTTTCAGAGGACGTAACTTGGTACCAGTTTCATTACGGGAGGATGTGATGAGAGAGTTTCACACTTCTCCTTTGGCGGTACATCCTGGAGTGGAGAAGATGTACCAGGATCTCAGACGACAGCACTGGTGGCCAGGCATGAAGAAGGCTGTGGCGGAGTTCGTTTCTCGATGCCTCACCTGCCAGTAGGTGAAGGCTGAGCACCAGGTACCAGCAGGCTTGGTACATCCCTTAGAGGTCCCGGAGAGGAAGTGGGATGGGATATCTATGGAATTTTTGATTGGACTTCCACACACTTCCAGAGGTCACGACTCTATCTGGGTGATTGTCGACCGACTCACCAAGTTGGCGCACTTTCTACCAATCAGAGAGTAGGGCTCAGTGGAGAGCTTGGAACGACTTTACATTCAGGAGATTGTGCAACTTCATGGTGTTCCATCATCTATCGTCTCCGATCGAGATTCTCGCTTTACTTCTCGGCATTAGAAGGGATTGCAGGAGGCTTTTGGGACACAGCTACATCTGAGCACAACCTTTCACCCTCAGACGGATGGTCAGATGGAGAGGACCATTCAGACTCTCGAGGACATGCTCCAAGCATGTGTCCTCGACTTTGGTCTCAGCTGGGAGGACCACCTACCCTTGTTGGAGTTCGCGTACAACAACATCTACCACTCCACCATCGGGATGGCACCATACGAGGCATTGTACGGAAGACCTTGAAGATCTCCTTTGTGCTGGATAGACCCTGGGGAGTTAGAACTTGTGGGACCGGAGACGGTCTAGGACATGATAGAGAAGGTCCAGGTCATCCAGGAGCGGATGAAGACAGCTCAGAGCCGGCAGAAGTCTTATGCTGACAGGAGGCGGAGGCCACTAGAGTTTGAGGATGGAGACCATGTCTTCTTGGGTGTCTCACCTCGACGTGGATTACAGATATTTGGCCGAGGCGGCAAGTTGTCTACACGCTTCATCAGACCATTCCAAGTCCTCAGCAGGATTGGTGAGGTGGCTTATCATCTGGCTCTACCACCTCAGTTGCATCAGGTGCACGACATCTTCCACGTATCTCAGCTGAGGAGATACCTGCACGACCCGATGCATATCATTGACCATGGGGAGCTTGACGTTGATGATGGGGTGACTTTTGCGGAGGTCCCAGTGGAGATCAAGGATCTACAGGAGAGGGTCCTACATGGATAGTCGATTCCTCTAGTTCGCATCAGATGGCAGCACGGGAACCTCCAAGAGAGCACTTGGGAGCGGGAGGCTCAGATGCGTGCTCAGTACCCACTTTTGTTTCCCTAGTTTTCGATGTATCTTTACAGGGACGTAAATCCCTGAGGTGGGAGTAATTTAAAGACCCGTAAAATTCAAGAGAAATTTTTTCTGAATTTTCTTTGGGATTTTACCAGAACGCAGTTTCAGACGGCACTTGATTCCGAGGCCCGGTGTGCCCGTAATTTCTAACCGAAGTTTAGCTTGGGTACGTTCAGTGAACGAACGAGCGTGAATTTATAACTTTTGAACCGGTTCTCGGAATCGAATTCTGAGGGCACCGAGGGAACCGTAGCACCGGTAATTTCTTAGGAACACCTGTTCCGGAGTTGCGCTTTCACGAGAGTTGATGATAAAAATTGTGGAAGTTTATTTTATAATTATTCTACAATTTTTATTTTTTACTATAAGTGTTTAATCCTTTGGATGGAAGTTGGGTAACCACCCAACCACCCTTGGGAGGTTATGAGGGTTGTGGGTCCCACACGAACCCCACCCCTTTATATCCTCTAACCCCCCTCAACTCACCATTAATGTGGTTAACTTATGTTTATCAAACTTATAGATTTAATGTTGTGAGTTTAATGTATGTTTTTGAAATTCAAACCCTTGAATTTCAAAAGGCTTGTTGTGTTATTAAAATAATAAAGGTGCTTATTTTATTTTGTTGTTAGAGTTTTTTCGTTGAGAGATTTTGGGAAGAACATCTTCTTCTTGACGAAGAACACGAACAACGAACGATCTCCGACGTGGAACGTCGAGCCCTTGGAGACCGCCTTCCGCGACACCGACTCACGACGTGACGTCTTCTTCCACGACGTTCTTCTTCCGTGACATCTCTTTTCGTGACAGTTTTCCGCGATGAAATCTTTGTCAACGTCTTCGAATCCTCGTTTCGCGATGCCGACGTTCGTCATCTCTTTTATCAAGGTAGGGGTTTATTTTATTTAGTTATTTTCCGTTCATGAATTCTTGTTTGTCGTTCTTCGTGGATAAACGTCTAATTGATAACAATTAACGAGAGGGGTCGGACTGCACAAACACGGCCGACCCTCCTCCTTTATCCTTGTTTGATTCCTTGTGGATGGAACGGAATGGCGTGGTGTCGTCGCACCACGTGGGAATCGCACGGTCAGTAATACGCGACGCTGTCGCGCCGTGCCATGAAGTTGATCCAGGATGCGACACCGTCGCGCCGTGTCGAAGAAAACCGAAGATGTCGGGCCAGAGCGGGGCCGCGGAGGAGGGGGCATGGGGTTGTCGAACAGCCCCAGACGAATCAAGCCACAGCCGGTTCCGGGCAGCGGCGGAGCAGGGTGACCGGCGGCCGGTTCTGGGCCGCCAATGTCGGCGATGGAGGAAAGGACCGGCCGTCGCCATTCCTTGTCGGCAGAACCGGTCGGCCAGTGCGGGGAGGCCAGACAAAGGGGAGATGGGGGAATTAATTCCCCTGACTGTCTATGAAAAATGGCCCCCTTAATTGGGGGGTCGCGGTTTCACCAGGGGGGCAGGCGCCCCCCCCCCCCCTTGCCGAAACGGCTCGGCCCCTGGTCGAGCTGGCCAGCGCGTTGGGCGCGCTGTGCCCAGCCGGTCTTCCAGGTCGGGCCGAGCTGGGCCGACCCAGACCCGGGGCGGGTCGACCCGATTCGGGCCGACCGGGGGGTCTCGGGCCGGGTCGGGCTGGGCCCGAAACCCCCGTTTTCGGACGGTCTTCAGTCTTTTGCCCATAACAAGGGCTACGGACCTCCGATCGACGCACCGTTAGTTGTTATGCGATCCTTGAATCGAGACGGTTGTTTCTGAATATCGCACTCAATGTTTCGGAATACTTTTAGTTTGGCCGGGTTGGTTCGTACACGAAACCAACCGGGCCCACGGTGCGGAAACGCTCATATCTTAAGCTCCGGACGTCCGAATGACGTGTCGTCGACTTTGTTGGATTCCTCTTAGTGAGACGGATCTTTTGGCTTACTCTGCCCGAGGTTTGGACGAAGGTGGAGTACGGTCGTGTTGGTTTTGCCTTAAAAACCAACTGGGCCCCTGGGACAAAAAAGCTAATAACTCTCAGACCGGGCGTCTGATTGACGCGCCGTCTGCGATGTTGAGTTCCTGTTGACGATACGGAACTTTTGGATACATCAAATCTGGACTATGTGTCAGTTGATGTATCAGCCTCTCGGCTCATGGAGCGGACCCTCCCGAACGAGCTTGCTGTGTGCGGGAACCCTAGAGCTGGATGCGACTGCTACTGTAACTGCGACAACGACTGTGCAGAGATCCTCAGTGGATTCGACAACAACGACTATAGCACTCAGCGATCCTGTGTGGATCAGTGCTATCGATCTTGTGTGGGTTCGATCCTGTGTGGGTCAGCGCTCAGTGGTTCTGTGTGAGCCAGCACCTACAGATCCTGTGTGGGTCCAATCCTGTGTGGGTCATTGCGGGGGTTAGTACCTATCGATCCTTTTTGGGTCCGATGACTTAGATGGATCAGTGATCATCTATATCGTCTTTCGAAGAAGTATACCTGTGTGAGCTGAATCCTGTTTTACTTTCCTATGTAGACTGTGTTATGCTATCCTGTGTGGATTTACAGTTTGCCTTCCTATGTGGATTGATTTGTTATTTCCTGTGTGGATTACCTTTTGCTTCCTGTGTGGAATATGTTGCTTTCCTGTGTGGACTGGTTTATACTTGGGCTCGAATGTTGGAGCCGAATGAGAATTATGACTTAGGTATATGTATGGTCATATACCTAAGCAGTATCGGATGTTACTTCGTGATTGTATCTTTACTTTGTGGTTTATCCTTCGTGGATTTTGGGAGACCTTCGGGGGTCTCGGGGTCCCTACTGAGTTGCTTATACTCACCCCTACACGGGCTATGCTCGCACTACGTTGTGTTTGTTGCAGATGACGGACAGCGCTGATCGTGGTGGAGGCTTGCGGAGCAGGAGGGTACTAGGAGGTGGACCACTGGGCAGGACGTACTCTGAGGGGTAGGATGGACTGAGGAGCAGTGGAGGCTTTCTGTACCCACCCTTCAGGTGGGATTCCCAGTGGACAGCTCGTCGTTGCGGCTTTACCGTTCAGTTACTGTTTTCCCTTTTTGAGTTGTACTTTACTTTCAGTTTGGGTTTGTATACAGGCCCACTTACTTTTCCGCACTTACTCTAGTACTATATTTTACTTAGTGTTTACTTCTTCCACTTGCTTACTCTGTGGTGCTTGTTTACTTTACAAAGGCAATGCCTTCCCTTTTTCTGGGATTTACGCCTTGGAGCTAGTCACCAGCCCCTGACCTATGGAAGGCGGGCTTGGGGTAGTCACGGCACGGGCCCCAAGGACGGGTCGTGACAAAACCATTTGAACATTATAATATCATGTATATTATCCATACCAATTACATATGTAATATAATCTCCAAATATTTATTCTCTATATCAAATTTAAGACATATTTTCATTTATTAATTTTTTATTCGAATTAAATTTTAATGATTATATATGAGATAGTGGATTTAGTGGGGTGAAAGAATTCTAGGTAGGACATTTTGATTTTTTGGTTTATCAAATGGATTTCCTTGATAGAATATTTTTTTACCCATCATCTTCCACCCTCTAATACTATAACTCATTTAATAACATTTTTTTCAATTATTAATGGTTTTATATTTGATAAATAATAGTTTAGAATATACCAAATTTATCATTATATGATTAGACATCCATGCTATGAATGTTCCAATAGCATTATTCAACATGGTAACATCTAGATTATTTGCTGGAATATGCAACTCAATAATCGACTCATGAGCTACTTCAATTCCCATTCTCATGTGATCTTTTTTGGATTTTTTATTCTTTTGTATGTATCTAGGTATATTATACATAATACCCAGCATAACATAGAAATTAATGGATGTTGATAGATACAAATCACATAAATTTATCCCTATATAATTTTAGTAACATAAAGTTATTAGAAGTTGTTTTCTTGAAATTTAAGAGAAAGGCTTATGGAAAAATTGATTACATAAAGTAAGACATGTTGTTTAGGGGGATTAAAAGCCTGAAATAACGTGGATACATGTGTCTCTTCATTTACTTACCTTTTCTTAACTACAAGATTTCATTGATCCTTTCACATGAATTGGTCCATCAAACCAGACCAAAACAAAAATATCTCTTAAAGAATCCATCTTTTTCAGCAAGAATTTAATCATATCTTATGTATCTCATTTTAGATTTATTTTCTCATGATATGTTTGACATGAAACTCCAAAACATGTACCTCTAAAATAGTAATATTATTCTGGCCACTTAAAAGCTACCGAAAGTATTTTTCTTTAGGTAAAGTCGATGGTGATTCTTGTGCCTAAAAAATATAAAACATATACAAATATAAATACATATTCTTAACTAATAAAAATATAAATCAAAACAAATTACTATTATTTCATACTAACACTTGATTCCCATAATCCGAGTTTGTTTTCAACTAATAGTTTACCCTCTTTGTTTTAACGAGCCACCTTCTATAGTACATGATGTGTGATGGAAGTGGTTTTGGATTCTAATTCATCAATATTCATATAAATAAAGGAATATATATCATTTCATATCATATAAAACATTTATTATAGATCTAAAATACATAGCATATTCTTCTCATGTTAAGTATACCCAATCATTGATTTATGAGAACTGTATAGGGTTTTTAATGAACATTTCATATTTTTATAATTCCTTTATTGTTTCATAAATTAACAATTTTGAATCAATGTGTATAAAATAAAATATTTCAAATAAAATATTATCGATTACAGTGAATCTTAAATAGTTTATCATCGATGTGACTATGGAAAGAATTCCATGTTTCCTGGCTTATAATGTTTGTATACATAGCTATTGGGTGAGAATTTAAATTTCCCTCTACATCCATTAAGATTATTCTTTATAAGAATTATATGGAATCCTATGCAAGATTTTCTAATGACCATTAATACGTATTTCTCATATAATTCCTCTAAAATAAATGAAATCTCCATGGGACAATGAAAATTAAATCACTGTTTAATTATATAATTTTTCACTAAAAGAGAGAAATTATATCATAACATTCCTGGAATATCTTACCAAATTATTTCTTTTATGGAAGGAATGAAGTTATTTGACATATTTATATCAATTTGAACATGAATTCTCATTGTTAACACAATGTAACTAATGAACGTTGACTTATTGGGACCAATTGGTTGGTAGTGTGAATTCCATCCAACATCAAACTTTATAAATTTTCTTATTTCCTTGATAATTTTAATTATCGTGGTGATTCTATACTATTCTTATTTTTTCATCAACATGATTCTATCCCCAAATAAATATATAATTTCAGCATCGACAGTTTTTTCTTCCTCCACATTGGTAACATCATCATGTCAAGTAGTCAGTTTCTACAATATTACTCTAAATTTAAATTTATAATATCTTAATTGGGTAGAGATAAAATAATATTATGATGGAAATCATATTATAATAAATACACTTCAAATTGTTCATATACCTCTATTTTTTTATTTAATGGTTCTAGGGTTTGGATCCACTATTGAGTATCAAAATCCCCTTCTTATGGTAACCTATAACATTTGAGACACAATCCAAATTGGGACCATCATAAAATTATTGTGATCTCCCAATGAAAGGGTCCTCCTCAATTTAATTTTCATCTAACCCAGCTATTGTTTTCTTTACTAATAAAACAATTGAAAAATTATTTGTAGGTGGATTTGGGACAAAAAGACCTTGCATTTCCTCTGACTCCATTAGGAAAAGATCATCATTATATCCTTCTTCACTTAATTTCACCTTCAAAAATCCAAATTCATCAACTTTAACGGTAATTTTATTATCAACCAATGTACATTGAAAAATACAAACTTGAAAGGATATATAATCAAACTTGTATATCTATTTGATGATACCAAAATATGACATATTTGAATAAATTGAACTTCAATCCTTATAACTGTATATGTGAAACACTTCTTCCATAAATATAAGTCAATTATTTATCAGCGTACTATATTTATCTTGTTCCATTATATAGATCTTATAAATATTCATTAAAAATAAATGTAAGATTTAATATTTATATTTGGTCCCCTAGATTCCATTTTAATTCATTAAGTTAATGAATTCCGATGTTCAAATAATTCATTATTGATAATATCTCAAAACCGTCCTATAAATTGTAGATTATGGAAATTTTATATGAAACCTTCATCCCTTGATGGATCTGAATATCTAATAATATCCTTGTGGGATTTAATGTATAGAGAAACATATGAACTATTTTGTAAAATGTAAATGTGACAATACTCCCCCTGTTTAATGGTAATTGAAACAACATGTCTTCTTGGAACCCCTTTTCTTATAAGTTATCCACTATGATGAGGTTTTGGTAGACCAATGGTATCAAAATCTTATCAGTTACTAGTATAGAATTCAATAGATTATTCAACAATATATCACTCTGTAATATAACATTTTTTCTAATTTCTATTCATGACATACCCTTTCACAATATTCATATATTGTTCAATGTGGTATATCCATCTATAATGGACATGACCACAAAGTCGAATATCTTTAACTAAGTAAACTATCAATTGGGAAATTATATCAACGATTGATGTTGGGAAGAACATATCAAACTCATATAATATGACTAAAATCTCTTTAATCCTAATTAGAAACTTTATAGGGAATATAACTTCACTACATAAGGATTTGAAAAATAAATAATGTATAGATAATTTGTGTTATACATTTCTAGGAATAATGAAACATAAAGTAGAATACATCTAATCATTTATCAAAACCTGACATTCATGTTATTTTAGAACCTATAACTTTAAATTGGACCCTAAAAATCCATTCTAGATGTTCATTGAATACCCCTTTGGTACTTTTTAACCATTAGGGCAGTATAAAAATTAAAACATTTCTTTTATATATACAGTGTAAACTACTAGTAGAATACAATTTTTTCTTTCACCCTTTGGTGGTACTAGTCCTTCCCTTGTCCACATGTCAGTCATGTCCACAATAACCTTGGTTCCATTCATTTTTTAGTAAATTTATTAATGTTTCAATAACACTATAACATACATTGTTTTATACAAGCATGACATTAAGAAAATGTTTGACTTGAAAAAAAAAATTCATTATGGTAATACCATGAATATTGATCTCATTTATGATCTAATTTCATAATGTTATTCAGAAAAAAATTATAAAAAATAGCATTAATGTGTTTTAGTTTCTCAAACAATTGATTATTGGTAAGTTGATTTGGTGTTGCACCTTGTTTTGGTTTTTCATCGAATGATGTTATCTAGGATTATTATTTATATCATTGGGGTAAAAATTCAGGATGACCTAAAAACACAGTCTTTTAGTAATGTTTTAACCTAACAATGTGTCTGTATTCTAAAAAAATGGGACAACCCACCATTCCTTTAATTATATAGTTGGACAAATTTCTATAATATTTAATGTAATTTATCATCTTGTACAACATTGGTATCATTTTTAATTATTCACTTTTATGAGCATCATATAATGTAACACCAGTATCCCACATCAATATTAGATTTTTGATCAATCGATCCAAATATACATCAATATCATTACCGACTTGTTTTGGTATTGATATAAGAATAGGTAATATAACATATTTAAAATTCATATGTAACCATAGTGTAATGTTAATATTTACCAACATAACATGAAATATATTATGAGTATTATAATGTATACCAAAATGATTTATTCCATCTATAGATAACACAAGACAGAGGGTTCTTGGATCATTTCTAAATATAGGATACTCATAATCAATTTTCATTCTTTAAGGAAAGTAGGATGGGTGACATGGTTTCCCATCTTCAATTATTGTATCTATATTCTATGTCAATTATCTAGAAGTTTCCTTACATCAATATAATATTTTAATCCTTGGAATGATAAGAAAATACCATAAAACATCAGATGTACTTTTTTAATCATTATTTTATTGATATGAAACACACATAGGGAACGTTTTGAGTGATTCATGGTCCTTTTGAAAAAATATGAAATAATTTTGATAGGGAAGTATTTTTTTAGGGATCATACCCATCAGATATAGAATTCATTTAATGTTATTTTTTTTGAAAAGGATGATAATTGTTTTGGTAAAATATCATTCAATGAACCAAGTAATTCTATAAAGCTGTTGTCACTCCATCCCCTACCATATTTTAAATTATAAAACATCAATATAGATTAAAATGCTGAATATTTAGTACAACCAATATACAATGGTCTCTTTTCATGACAATTTAAATTCTCAAATAACATTTTATAATCAAAATGTTCATCTTTAATTTCCATTTACGTTTCTTCCATATAATCTCGGTCACCATTTACAAAAGTATTCATATCAAAGACTCATAAATCATAGTATCATCCCAATAAGTATATACACTGAGTTTCTCCCCATGCATAGTCCAAAATTTATATCTTCAATATATTTCATGACAAATAAAATGTTCTCCCAAATCTTTTAGATGAATTCGTATTATATAACAACACCATAAAAATGAACCAAGGATTTTAGAAATGTTGTATACATGGTCTTCTACAAACATGATGGACTCTATAATTACATCATCCTACTCTTATATAATATGATTAGAATCCATCCATTTTTTATTAATGCCCATCCCATTATGTTAAAAAATACTAATTTTATAAAAAAAATTAAATACACATATGGTATTCATAAACAATGGGGAAAGTTATATATACTTATAAAATGGGGAACCCATAATTTTAATATTATTAGTGATTATTCATAACAAGTTATCATTTTACATTGGGGTAGAATGAAAAAACAACAACTTATAGCTGTTGAATGGTTATCAAATCCCCAAAAAATTGAATAAGAATTGTAAAATTCTTAAAGAATAATTTAAACTACATGAAGTTATTGTTTTAAGATAGAAAGGGTCTGATGGTTTGTATTTAAATCATTAGGTGGTGGTGAAAATAATTTCATCACATGGTACTTCGGGAGATAAGTGGTCTTTCAGTGACATGGTTAATAAGAAATGATGTTAATGAACCTTTGTTAAATAATGAAAAAATTGTTAGGGCCCACTCACCTGGTCTTGAGAACCCAAGTAAATTAAAAGGATGTATGAAGAGATATTGTGTAGTGGAATCTCTCTCCCTCTGGTACTCAAGAGACAGGTTGTGGAACTTCCGTTATGGCTTTTGTAACTAGGGTATTCATGGGGTGGTTTCAAATTCCTTTATATCATCACAGATGGGAGGCTGACTGGGTGTTTATTTGTGATATTTTGTTTTTTTATTCTATATTATTCACATTTCTTCCTCACCACTCCTTCTTCATCTAGGCACCTCACTAAAATTGGGTTGAGGATTGATCAGTCATAGCTCCATCTCTCAGGGTGTGTAATAAAATATAAAGATTATTTTTTTTATTAGTTTGTTTCAAATCATGCGTCGGTTGAATTTTATGGGTTTTTTAAAAATAAAATAAAATGTTCCTTGGTCGAAAAATTTGAAAATTGTGTTAGAATGGAAGCTGAGACCCTGCCACCTTTCAGGCTAAAAAATTACTTAAAAATAATTTTTGTGTATTTAAATTATTTATTTATTTTCCATTTAAATTAATTTATATATATATATATAACGAAATTTGTTAGAAGATTTTTTCTTCTTTTTAATATCCACCATTACTACCATTAAAGCAGCCTCAAATTATCACAGAAACCATCACTCAGGGCTCAATTTTATAAGATGGTTAGCCATGGAAATCATTCTGCATTTCTCATATCGGATTCAGGTTCTCCCTTTCCCGCATAGTTAATATATTGTTATTAATCATTTATAATCAATTAATTAGTAAATATTAATTTCTATTAAATAACAAATAATTATTGATGTTGTCTATCAAATATTAATAATTAAATAATTTATATAAAATATATTTTAAAAATTTTAATTATTACTATTAATTTGTTCTTAATAATATTTTTAAACAAATTAATTTATAAAAAGTTTATAATAATAAACATGTTTTAATTAACTAGAAATTAAATAATATATTATTAACAAAAAAATATTTATTATAACTAAATAATTAATATGAAATATATAATGTATAAAAATTTTAAGTATTAATTAGTAACTAATGATTAATTTTAAATATTTATGAGTAATTAAACATTATTAGAAATAGTTTTTTATTATTAAATAATATTTTTTAATTAATATTTTTTAGTAAATAATATTAATTATTGATAATTATTTAATTAGATAATAATAATTTTATAATTAATTAATTAATCATTACAATTTTAATAATTTAATCATTATTAATAATATTTAGAAACTGAATAATATTTTTCAATATTTATTAGTGATTCTATAATAACAGTTATTAATAATTATTGGTTTAAAATTGATTAATAATTACTTTTTACTTAATATTATTAGTATGTAATTTCATATAGTATAATTACTAATTCATTAATAACTAAAAGCTATATTAATATTTTTAAAAATCAGTTAATAAAAAATAGTTTTAATTATTTATTAGAAATTAACATTAGATATTAATTAATATTTATGTGAAAATAATATTATTAAATTATTATTTATTAGTAGTTATTATTTATTAGAAACTATTGGTTAATTAATTAATATTGATATAATGACAATTAATTAGTAAGTACTATTTTAAATAAGTAGTTAAATATTTCATAATTTGTAAATAATTAATAATTAATATTTTTATTTTTATTTTAAATACTTAAAATAATAGTTTTAAATATTTATTAGTAATTATTATTTACTAGTATTTAAAATTCATTAGAAATTAATATTATAAATTGTAAATTATATTATTTAATTAACAAGTTACTAATTGTTAATTGGTTATTATTATTAATTATTTAAATAATTAATTAAATATTTTTTTGTGATTAAAATTAATTACTAAATAATATTAATTAAATAATAATATTTAATATTTAAAATTATTAATTTCTAATAATAATTAATTACTAGTAAACATTTAAAATTACTCTTTATTTACTAATTAATAATTATTATTATAATAAATTATATATTTATTAATTTTTTATAATAAAGTATTTTTATTAATTATATATTATTTAAATTATAAATAATTGAAACCTATTATTTGTTAATAAATATTTAGAAATTAATTATTGTTTAAATATATTATTAAATAGTAATTACTAGTACTAATTAATTGAATTAAATGATTAATAATAATATATTAATATCACTGGAATGGGAGAACCTATATCGCATATCGGAAGTGTAAAATGATTTTCAGGGAAACCCATCTTATAAAAGGGAGCCTTGGGTGATCATTTCTGTCATAATTCTAGAAAAATTTAATGGCAGTAATACATGATATTAAAGAGAAGATAAATTCTACTGAAAATTTATATTATCTATATATAAACAAAATAAAAAATAATAATAAAATTTAAAAATTTAAATATATAAAAAATTATATTTAAAACAAGTAATTATTTTTTATATTTTTCGTTGAATGGTGGTTGTTCCTATGCTACCTTTGAACTTAACCGAAAGGCAGTAGGGCCCCTTTTTCCATCCTGACACATTTTTGAAATGAAATTATCCTAGCCACATTTAACAAAAATTAAAAAAACCCATAAGAATAATTCTACATTAGTTACTTTCTTTGTATAACTTTTTTTAAATTGTTTTTTAATTTTAGTGCGGGTTTCTAGGGATTTGAAAAAAAGTGTACCAATGTCATTTTTGAGAAATGATAGACCTGATTTTCTAGTATACCCATGGATAGTTTTTCTCCCACTATATTTTTTATTTTCATATTTGAACCTCTTTCAAACAAAAATAATCACTTCTCGAATCATGGAAATTTTATTGTATCAATTTATCATAGTATTATTTTTGAAATATCTTTCTTGTTTGTGAGTCTTTTCTATGTACTCTTAGATTATTAGTGGATCTATTTTTCATGATAATGCCTAATGGTTTTTCTCCTTTTGAGTTTTCCATTTTAGAAAAATAATTAAGTCAATATTTAATTTCCACACATAACTTTTTTGGTCTATCATGCATCAGAATAATTCATCTAGCATGTTAGAAGGGAAAGAATTTTTTTTCTATGTCCTGAACGACCACATATCACACTATATCCAATCCCATCTTTTAGCGGTTCTAAAAATAAAATGTTGATAAATGGGTAACCTTTATCAACACTACCTAAATATTTCCATAAATATACCTTTTATCAGCACTAAAGAAAAGAATTGGTAAATTTGTACCATTTATTAGCTCTTTTTAGCACTGATAAAAGTAGATCTTTATCATTGTTATTTTTAGAACTGATAAAAAAATTTAATAAAATATATTATTAATATATATATTTATCATATTTATATTCAAAAAATACTGTTTATTTAACTACATTAATTAAAAAATGCATGTATATAATTAATGTAAGTATGATATATTAAAATCTATTTTTAATAATTCAAATATATATATATATGTCTTAAAAAGTGTATTTATATAATTATATAAATATATATTTATAATTATAAAATTCTAATAAATATATTTAAATAGAAAATAATTTTATTATATATATAATTATATATTTTAGTATTAATAAAAATATATATAATTATATAAATAAAAATAATTATATAATTATATATAATTATATTTTAAATATATACAAATATTTATTAATATATTTATCTATAATTATAAATATATATATATATATTCCAATAATTATAAAATTATAAAACTATTAAAAAAGATATTTGGATAATAAATATATATATTATATTTATAAATAAATATATATAATTTTATATTTATATATATTAAAGAAAAAATCATTTTATTGAAATATAATGAGAAAGAAGAGGGGGATAGCAACATCAAACACCCAACAAAAAAGAGATGAGAAAAGACTCCAAACAACAACACATAAGTGACACTAAATACATAGAAATTCCACCGTATAAGCACTATTATGACCTCTTCTACCTCAACTTTGAGGAGCTCTTCCATGGGGATGACAGTCATGCTTCTTGGATTTAGCTCATTTCCATGGTCCCTGATATCATCTGAATACGTTTTATCAGTGTTCGAAGCACCCTTTATACGGGATCCCTCCCCCTAACATTGTTCTTATTGACAATAATAAATCCACAATTTCCATATGTTTATTGCCTCAATATTCACATATATGGAATCCCTTGCATCTTGAATAATAGAAACAAAAGAATTAGCATTCCTTATATCACCCCCACTGACTTCTACTTCCCAGGATAAAATCATAAGACCAAATACACTTCCTGAGTCATCTTCTACACTCAAAGACATCAATGAAACAACCTTATGGAAGTCAAGTGGAGTGTAAAATTCATTATCATCATTTAATGAGGTAGTAAGAACCCCAACCGCCACCATGGAGTCTCTTCCTCAGGATGCATAATCATATAGACATCATTATTAATAAATATACAAATAATTTTTTAGTATATAACGATATCTAAAGATATATAATTATATTTATATATTTATATTTATATATTTATAATTATATACAAAAATTTATAAATATATATATTTATAATTAGAATTATAAATAAATAATAATATATTTAATTAATTTTAAAATTGTAATAAACAATATTTAAATAATAAATATACTTAGTATATTTAAAAATATAATTACCTAAAGTAGGAACAATACCCCTTTATTAAAAATTGGAAAATAAAGAGATCACAAGATTGGGGAAAATAAGGCAAGACCAACCTCATCTTTGAGAAGTCAAAGAATTTATTTTTCTATAATCCTATTACCAATTATGTGTTCCACATCCCACAAGGAATTCCAATCTACTCATTGACACCACCACCTATATCCATGACCTCATGGATTCCTTCCCCCCCCCCTCCAATTTTTTTCTTGTTGCAAGAGGAATTCAATCTCAGTGCTCTCAAAGTATGACCTCCAAACATTTAATTGGGCCTCCACCTTCTCAAGTAAGTTATCTTCAGAGTCTTTCAATGTGGGGATCTAAGAAACAAGATAACCTCCATTTTATTAAAAAACTTTAGGGGTCAAAACTCCATACAAGTTATATATAGGTACTTGATCTTCGCCTAAATATTCCCATGTTAATGGGATGTTAAGCGGCAATGCACCCTCCTCCAACATAGAAAATGGTCTGGGTGAAACAATATTATATTAGGGGTCTCAATTGGGCTCCCATTCACTATGAAATTTTCCCTCTTCATCAAATATAAAACATGGTTTCCATATCTTGCACTCTTGGGAGGGTGAAAGATCACATGAAAATTTAGTCAGTGTAGAGCCCACCTATTTTAAATTAGTAGTACCTGTTGGAGGATTCACCTAAAGGGGAAACAAAAAGGTTTTCAAAGCTAGATCACATGAAGTAATAGGAGTTGAAGGATTTTTAGGATCAATAGACAGTTTAGGATTCCTAAATAGGATCATTTGGAAACATTCATCATCTATTAAGATATTGGATAAAGGTTTATTCTTGCTTAAAAAATGGACTATCACGCACAACTGCAGAACCAGTCGGAGACTTTTCAGTTGTTTGGGGGATGCCACCACAATGAACATCAAATGCCAGAAGATCCCTCCTCTTGTCCCCCTCATTAGAACCCCCCAATGGATGGGATCTTTAAGATCAATGTGGACACGTCTATCCCCAAGGATGGACTTGTCTCCCTCAGTCTCTTGGCCCGAAATCATCTGGGGATAATCATCGCTGCAAAGTATGAATCACATCATGCCTTTTGGGAACCTATTGTATCTGAGGCTAATGCCATCCTTGGAGGTATGATGATGAATTTCGAAAGTGGATGGATTGATATCATCATTGTGTCTGACTGCCTCACCGTGATCGATGCCATTGACCACAACGATGGTGGATTCCTGTCATTTGGCCTCATCATCAGGAGAATTCTCTCACTCTTCCAATTCATTTCATTCTACACCGTCTCCTTTCCCAAAAGGGAAGGAAGCAATGTGGCCCACCAG